>JAKWJA010002492.1:14184611-14819164 GCA_027704765.1 Solanum habrochaites | reverse complement strand
ACTCTTAACGAATGACTATTTACCAGAAACAATCATTGATGTTCCTGTGGGGAATTCTCCACTAACAAGCTTGAAGTCAGTATGAAGAGGAATTTGAAATGAAGTTCGAAGATGAGTCTGAAAATGAGTATGAAAGATGAGTTTTCAGATTTCTGATGAAAGATGAGGTCCTGATGATAAAGTCGAGTCTGAATAAGACACGACCATGAGTTCATTAGTTGTGATGATCCATAATAGTGATCATCATTGGATAATATTGTTTTTTGTAAAACACAAAAAATTATATATAAGCTAATATGTGAAATGTATATTATAATCGCTACGATGTTTAAGTATGCTTTGGCTTTTTTTCATGCGCACATTGTTTTTTTGGTTAACTAATTTGATGTTGCCTTCTTATCTAATTATTATTTTATTGAGAACCTAGACTTCTATCTGATTTTTTGCTTTATATTTGGTTGTTTGTTATTTATATACTTTCTGGTTTCATTTTATTATCAGGCAATTGCCATTAGAGGCATTCAACTCTGTAGTTTGAAGTTGCTTCTGTTTTGGTCGCTATCCCGAGTTTGCAGCTCCGAGAGAGGTACAACTATTTACTTTTAATTAATTTAAGTAATAAGAAGCTATCAAGTTTTAGATTTGAACCTGCAAATTGTTTTTGATGTAATCCTCTTGAACTTGACACTATTGAACACATTTTTAACTCTAGAATTTTTGCCAGAAATTTCTGGAGTTCTTTGTTATCTCCTTGGCTATAAAAAAGGATTATAATTATCTTAAATACATGGTGATGAGATGATGGAACTGTGTGCATAGAAATGAGTATGTTTGCTTCACAATGACTTAGTTGATACGATTTATGTTGGTTTCTTATCTTATTACTATTTATTTGAGGAACATGTACTGATTGTTGATTATCATATTCTTAGTTTTTATGATCGATTCGATCTGTTTTATTAAAGTTAATCGAGTCTCATTTTAGTTTGTTCCAGTCATTGTCAAAAAAGTTGATCTATCTATGTTGCTGTCACAGTAAACTAAAACTGCCCTCTGTATCTTGATGACAAATTTTTTAATTTATTTTTTAACCCAAGAAACTTGTGGCGTATGATTGGTTAATTAATTTTTAACCAAGTAGCTCCGCATTGTATTATTCCCACGGTTCCTCTTAAATTAGGGTAATGACATTGGGACAATGTGCACATGTTTAGTAAGATATCACCGCTAAGGTTGCTTATGAATATCGTGTGTTAAGTGAGAACTGATCAAATTCATGATTTTGTTGCCATTAATGCCTGTAATTAATAGGATACATGCTCAAAAACTATTTTTCAGTTCAAACTAAGGAAAAAATATGAATGCAACTGCCGGAAACTGTAGGAGTCTTCTTCACCATTTAACGTGGTTGTACCTTAGTTATGTGATTTTAAATAAGTTTATTAATTACATTACTGTTTTCGATAAGTTCGCAATATAATAGTACTTTAATGTATAATTCATGGAAAATTCAGGAAATTTTGGAAGTTCTGAAAATTTATAGAAATTCGTAAAATTTTAGAAACTCAATGTTGCAATCTACTATAATACATATCCACCTGTCACCTTAATATAAAAATTACATTGCTGCTGACGGGACTTCCTTCACTTAAACAATCATTCTTTTTTTTGGTAGGTTTACTTCCTATTGGAAACAAATTGAAGATAATTTAACCAAAGCAAAAGAATGAATCATCAACATGCTAAAGAAAAAGTGTTTGTATCCAAACAAGTCAAGTCCATAGAAAATCTAGATGTTCATATGCAATACCGATCAGTGGTTAATTGCCAACAAATTTCAAGATTAAGTGAGACAACTTGCAAATTAATGCAATGATAAAATAAGAAAAGAGCAGGCACGAAGACCACACGATAAAAGAAAGAATTCTGATTGATTTAATTCCACAACAGGATGAAGTAAATTGCTTGGCACCAAATCAGTCATCCAATCGTCTCAAGGGAAGAGGCTTAGAAACTCATGTATGCTTGCAGGGAAAATGAAAAACCTAAAACAAGGTATTGTCCAATTTCGAAGTCATTCCAGATAATGGAACAAATTCCTATGAATAACTCTAGGTTCCATAACGTCATTCAGAAAGATTTACTGCTTCACACATGGGACTGGAACAACACTAGGTAATGGAAGGCATGACAATGATATTCTTGATCTACCAATTGCAAACAGGTACGAGGAAGTCATCATCCAGGGAGTACTCCTTATCAGTTTCTAAAAGATCAAGGGATACACAAGATGATGAAACAAAACGTGACACGACACACAAGTGAATGATCCCGAATTTTATGCCTACTCTTTTTTATTAATGAACAAACCAAAATGGATGATCGTGTGGAAAACAAGAAAATCGTAAAGATAAATATGATGTCGAAAGAATTGACATTGGATTGTAGTACAAAAGGTAGTTTAAACCTTGTAAAAGATTAGAACTTCATTATAAAAAATATCTTATTTCATGTCAGTTGCATCAATCTAGAAATTGTCCGATCCAAAAAAAGTGTTCGAGGCCATACAACTTGTAGGATATTCAGCAATAAATTTTGAAGAAAGAAAGGAGGTTACATTGATATAAGGACCGCTGTGGACCAACTAATAAGAATAGTGTCACAATTAACAACTTCATAGGAACAATTGCACGGAATCCTAGATTCCCACAGCTTATGTACACTAGTTGGCATGTGTGTACCAAAGGAACTCAAAGGCGCATGTTGGATACATCAATGTAAAAACAACCACCTTGAGAATTCATATCTTATTATTTGTTTTTACTTACTGAAACTAAATATATTTTTTTTGCATAGTCAAAATTTCTACTTGCCCAGTAGAAGGAAAGAATGGTGATGACGTGTCTTTGTGATGCGTGGAGGCGACAGAAGTAAAAATTTTAAAAGAATTTTTTGATTAAAACAGTACCCCTTGAGGATATGCTAGAAAAATTCCCGTTATGGCATTTCCACATAATCCATTCCGCCAGTTGATCGATATGCAACACCCCACTGTTCAGTAAGGTTAAAATGGTGCTTTCTACTCATCGACTACTTCTGCATAAATCTAGTCCTTTTAATACATATCAATTCAATAATCTCTTCTTGTTTTTAAAAATAGGATATATGCGATATGAATTCTCACAACAAGGAAAACAAAATGGAGGCATCGAATGGACCTATTAATTTTTCTAGAGTACGGCTGGCATTGGTTATACTTAACTGACATTTTTCATAACAAATTTGATTTTCATTTTTTTGGGACTTTATGGAGAACTTACTGATTTTTTTAAATTTTTTTGTATCATTTGTAGTTTTGCTAGGCCAAAGACAACAACGAAGAACATCAAGCCTGAAATAATTATTGCAACTATCGTACCATACGGAATAGAATACAGGCTGATACTCCAAGTTTTCATACCAAGATTTTCAAAGAGTGATTAGTAGTGAACTTATTCATACTTACCATTTATAGGGTGGGGAGTTTTGACTACATTAAAATTTTAATGCAACGTATGCCATTCTTCCCTTCTTCTTCTTGTTCAGGTTCGATGAGATGTCTTTATTTTTGTCGATGTTGTTTAATTATTTTTCTAACTAAAAATGTCATCATGTTTTATTGCTTGTCGCTATCAAGGATTGGAATGAAAAGTACTTACAATTACTAGGATGCACAATTTTATTCATATGTAACTTCGCAAAATCGCCAAATTCTGGGGAAACAACTGATGATGCATTAGGTCATTTTTTGACATGATCAGCCTGGTCGATTTAGGTGCTATGGTAGATCAGTGACCAAACACGTTCTTTGAATAAAGATGAGGAAACTTAACAATTTAAAACGAAAGCGCCAATGAAATCACGACTTGTGCTCTATAAAGGAGATGAGAGAATAAATGCGACATTTTTCACTCAATTTGCTGTCAAACAACCCTTGATTGAATTTGTCAAGATTATACCAATGTGTGTTGGATCTAAACCTTTTGGCCCCCCGACACCTAGTATGCAGTCGCGCATCAAGCTGTAAGAGGCCACAAATCCTTACATATTTTTTGGGGTCAGCACAAGATTCGGTTCTCAAAAGTTATATTTTGTTATTTTCAAATTCTCTGTTATACTGTCATATTATTTTTCTTCAATTTCGTTGGTTTCTTGGTATGAATTCAAAACTTAGTTTTACTTGTCTAAGTTCAATCCACCAATTTGACATCCCTAATTTTCCTTGTGTACCATATTTTTTCATCTGCTCCATTCTTGAATGTAATACTATTTAACATTAAAAATGGGATATTCAACTTATGAATGAAAAATATATAATGGAGGCATCCTTGATGGTTAAAACATGTATAGAAGGGAGCTAATTTAACAAGAGATAATTAAGATGTGTTCTCAAGATAATTTAGGAAAGATTATAGTAATGAAATAAACATCAGTTGTGTGCCTAGATCTAACAGCAAAGAAACGATTTTTTTCTAGAATACTAATATATGTTCAATTATGCAGGACAAAATGTTGTTGCATTTGGTTTTACTAGTAATTTAAAATCCCAGAATTTCCCTTTAGAAGAAACAAAAGTAGTGTCACATAAGAATTCCCAAGAAAACCACTCCTGGTGCATTAGAAATCACCAAATCCCACTTTACTTTATACACTTCCTTGGGAACATTTGTAACAAGTGTCATAAATTTGCACTTTCTTGATGTAGCAGTATTTCTGGTTTGGTCTAGCATGTTTTACAATCTTGTATGCATCTCTAGGAATTGTTTGATACTTGACTCTGTGAATTCGAGTACTATCAACATTACTCGTGGAGTTATAAAGTTTGATCTTCGCGGGGTTGTCCTCAAGAAAAACAGTGAATCCACCCCTATTGATTGTTGAAATTTGAGAAGAGTACTGTGTTTCAAGCCTGAAAACAAGAATTTTGCCGGGGTATTTTTGCGAGACAATATCATAAAGAAAGTTGATTACTTTCTCCGCGAGGAGGTTGTGGCTATGTTAAACTACACACATGGCAGAGAAAATTGGAGAGAAAAATTGGCAGGGGATTTTCTTGCAGCCTGGTCCTCTATTTTTTGTTCAGTGTCTGTTAAATCTATACCTTGTTCAAGATTTTGTTTGTGTTTTTTAATAGCATTTCTTCTCTTCTTACTAAACATTTCTCTTGATTTATCATTGAAACTAGATTTTCGTTGACCTGCTTCAAATACCTATTGTTGCCCTGTATTTTAAATTAACTTCAATAACATAACAGGGCCTTCAATTATATTGAAAAAGGATATCCATAACCCTTTGCAAACAAGATTCCATTTCATCCCTCCCTGTAGATTTCTTTTCCTGCAAATCAGTAGCCCTGCACTTTCCACCATAGTAGCAACATTTCCTAACGGCCAATTTAGTAGCGGATTAGGGAATGAGTACCTCCTGCATTTACTGACTTTAGAATATTTTGTCTCTTCATGTAATGCACTATAGATTCATTTTGGATGATGAAACTTCCCAATGTTTGCAGTTCTTTGAAAAATATCATGTCATGTTTTTATGTATTGATTTTTTGTTGTCATTCTAAACTATTTTGACCTTTTTCCCGGTGGTCATCTCTGGTTTGTTTAAACTACTTGTTCCTGTGAGTGTTCTCAGGCCCAATATGTTGTTTTATTTGCTGGACTATTATTAATTTGTGTCGCCGTTGTATCCTTATTTATTTATTGTTTTGTTATCCTTCATAAAAGATTAACTACATTATTAGACGTATCAACTGCAAATTAGTATGGAACAGTGTGAGACTCTATCTTTATTTGGTTGATTCACACGCATTACCAAAAGCGAATTTCCTAGCAACATTCAAGACTTGTTAGTGCATAATTATTAGAAGTAAGACATGTCCCATTCAAGACATGTTAGTGCAAAATAATTTGAGTGCAAGTGTCATAATTACAATAGTTATGTGGGCTTCTTAGTACTACAAATCCATTCAAGACTTACTATCTTGAATTCTTAAAAGAGTAATTAGAGGATTAGAAAAATCATCTTCATATTGTACACGATCCTTTCTATATACAATTAAAGAATTCATATCTCAACATTATCCACACTTGCCTATGAAAAAAATCTTTAATTTGTGTTTAAACTTTTGAAGTTTAATTTGGAGAGCCGAACAATAGAAGACTGCACAAATGTTGTAGTCCTTATAATGTTGTAATTTTTACATTGAAATATTGTATTTAGATTTGATTGGTTGTCTACATTGAATTCTCTCTTGATTATGCACTTCCACAATAATTCACAAATTTATAATTTTATTTAAATGTGCAGGAAAATGCAGGTAATTGAAATTTAAATTTGACAAGAAGTAAACTAGATCTATTGTGGCAAAGATGAATAAATTTTTGTATTGATGTCACTCATATCGTTTGAGACACTTTTGATTTTTTGGAACTTTGTTGATATTAGAGATCTTAAGTCAATCCACTTCTTCTAAGTGTTTTGTTGTACATGAAATATTGCTCGAATTTTATTTGAAATACTATAGCTTCGATTTAATGCTTCGTTCCATTTTGTATTTTTAGGGTCGTCACTTGTAGTATGTAAATATATTATATATATTTTGCTCATGTAGGCTTATAATGTTAAAGTACACTTTGTAAGTGTTGCTCTAGTAGATAAAAAGTTAATTGTATAAATAGTGTCTAGGTAGATATAAAGTTATACACTTTGCAAGTGTTCTTCAGGTAGATATAAAGTTACAAACACTTTGGTCAGTTTTGCTCTAATGGATATACAAACACACTTATAAGTGCTGCTATAGAATAATATATGAATAACACTTATAACGTTTGCTATAGCTGAGATATAAAGAACACCTTATAAATTGTTGCAAAAGAATGATATAATAAAGTTATCACTTATAAATGTTGCAATAAATGACCAATAAAAGGCAACACTTTTTAAGTGCGACCAATAAATCTTAAAAGTCAACGCTTTTAAGTGTTGTCTAACAAAAAATAGGAGTTTCCAATGCACGTCTTCAAAGCGTGCCCTTATACCTATTTGGCTACACTTTAAAGATGGAAACATTTAAAAAGTCTTGCCTAATGTCAAAGGTTACACTTCTTTTGGGCAGCCCCTAAAAAGTGTTGCTGAATGTCCAAAAGTGTAGCCTTTTATCAAAGGCCACACTTTGTGGTAGTTTAGGCTACACTTATGTGGTGTTGTTGTAGGCCGAAAATGATGTAGTGTTCCTTAATAGTTTTCCTACTTCGTAATTATCCTAAGATGTACTAAGGTAAAATATGAAGGAAGTATGCATATGCCTCCTCCAATACACACCAAAAAAAACCCTCAAGGCTAGCCCCTTTCGGCTTACTCAACTCGGGAGAAATGAGCCCTTCAATCAGTGGCAAGACATTGAAACACACCCAACAAACCACCAAATTCTTTCCTTTCGGAATGCCTACATAGTGCAATGAGTATATAGCGTCCCATACCACCACCTATTCCAAGTAGTATTTCATTTAGAAGTTTTGGCACCAAGTCTTCCTTTTCGGAAGGTCCTACCTAGTGCAATGAGTAGATACCGTCCCATATCACAACCTACCATAAGTGGTACGTTCTTTTAGAAGACTTAGTTCAATCAATTCTTTGTTGGGGATTAGCTTAACCGACATAGACCATGAGAGGCTAGACATGGAATTTCGATATTAACCCCTATCAGATAAGGGATCCTTACTTGCCTAGTGTAAGGTTATCTTTCATAGAATTTACATGGGTTTCCAAATGCTAAACCTATGAGGGCACGTAGTTAAGGGATAAGGAAATTTTTACTAAGTAACTCTCTACTAACGAGGATTACTCATCTCAAGGGGTACTTTGGACTATAACATCTTAACTCACGAATCATAAGCCACCTCCCCTTCATATCCTATCGGTGCTAGGCATAGCTGCCCACAAATTTCTTAACATAGTAGTCTATCATAAAAAGCTCACTAGGAATGGAGAGGTTTCTACTAGACACCACATCTCAACTCACGAAGTATGTCTACCTCAAGATTCTCATTTTTACGCAACTTGGTATAATACATTCCTTAAAATTTGTGTGTATACATGCGCACATCTTGCATATAGAATCATTTCATTCACATCATATTCTACACACTCTTCATGCTTCAAATAATCATATACTTCATTTAGACTTAAACTAGGTCAAACATACAATTCAATCTACCCCAAACACAATACAAGATCCATTTCTAAGATCTCTTCATTTCATATGTTAGAACTTCAAGATTACATAATCAAAACCTACTAAATAACATCAAGTTTCTCAATTATCACCGGCATCCCTAATATGGACCATACCACTCAATATCAATTCATAATAAGAACTACATAATGAAAGCAACTCAACGTCAAATTAAACCATCATCACTTATAAGAAGTTTATTAATATTTCACCATATTAAGTCCCTTAGGGAAATAGCTACACTAACATGATAAATACAAGAACACCCAAGTTCATACCCTACTCAAATCATGATCACATAACCCATTTTCAAGCGAAAAGTTGAAGTATGTATAAACAAGAGTTTCATAAGAGTTTTAAAATAAAAATAATCAATTCAACCCAAACTAAATACATTTAAACCATTAGAACTTAAATACAAGAAGACCCCTACTAGAAAGCAAAGTTAGAAGAAGTTTGAGTTTAGAAACCCATTGGAAAACCATTTTGGAAGTTGGCTTCTTGAAAGAAAATATATTCTATAATTGATACCATAACTACATTAAGGAATCAAAATCCAATAGGATTTGATGAAGATACACGTCCAACCATCCATCCTATCCTTCCCTGACCTCTAGCTTTCAATGGAGTCTTGAGAGAGAGAGAGAGTTTCAATATTTTGAAGAGAGGGGTATTGTCTAGGATTTAAAACTAATTTGATATAACCTAAAAACACTAAAATTATTCACCTAGGGTCTTAAAAGACTTGGGGTGTATTTACATAAAACACCCCAAGTTGGCAGCAACTTCACAGACTTGGTAGGCCTCACATCCAAACCTTCACCAATGGACCGTTGGTAGGGTCTGGTTGGTGAATACTTAGCTCCAAATGGATCAAGGATAATTTAAATCTCTTGTACAATGGATGCCCTAGGTCTACGGACCATTTATGGACCAACGGACCGTCCTTAGGGTCGTCAATGGACACTGCTTTTGGCTGATTTTTCCCAAGTCTTCGGCCCTTCAGGTAGGGCCCCTGTGGCTCCTTGGTGGGATCCTGCCCGGATGTTAAACCCCTAAACTAAGTCACCTAGGTCTTTGGAAAATCTAATGCAAGTTTCAAGTAATACAAACACGTAAAATTGGTCTAAACACAACAAGACACACTAGTACATTCTAAGGCATACTTTCCTAACGTCATGGACGTTCTTGGTCGATTGAAGTCCAAAATTCACACACTGCCTAAGGACACTAAACTAACTTAGTTTGACTTAAAATCAATTCAATAAACAACCATGAGGACCTAGTTAAACTTAGTTCGTTTTGGTGTATTACACACCTCATCGCTAAACCTTATAAAATGGAAACTCCTTCTTTCTCACAATATTACCACATTCTCTCAACACTCCTGAAATTTACACCTTAGTTCTTCTAGTGTATCACAAGATATCTCATTTTCCACAAAAAGGACTTCATTCATACATTTCTAACTCCTACAATGCTACGAACTATATAACCATACTTCCAATCTCATGAGTCACACATAGCCATAAATGGAATCACATCACAATACTCAAGCTAAACTTCACATATACTCTTCTAGCCACAAATACATCATAAAAATCCACACTAATTTTTCTCTCCTTCAAGCATAGAAACATCTCACCTTCCAAGCAATCACATCTAGAAAATCACTGGACAAGGGAAAATTAGAGAGAGAGACCTTATGAAGTTAAATTTTATGGCATGATACATGAAAAATTAAGAAAGTGAAACTCCATCATCCTATATCCTCTCCTCTTTGGATGTGTCGCGACTCACACCAATGAACAGGAGTCTACTAGACATGGCTTGTGAGAGTTTAGACCCTAAACTATTTCCGATAAACTTATATTGTGATACCAAGCTTGTTACAACCCGCAAGTACACCTTAGATGTTAGGGCAACCCTTAGGTCAGAAGAAGGCGTACTTGACCATTCGGAGGTCTTGTGCTAGCCTCTTAACAATCATTAATTACATAAGATCTCAAAATTAGTGCGGAAATTTAAACTTTCCACGAAAATGATAAAAAGAAACTTCTTTTATAAAAATAAAGGCATAAGTCTTATCATCACAAGACAACTTAAAGACACGATATAAATATCTTAGTGACACGGTCCTTTACATTGAAAGAAATACTTAATAAGTCTTTCATGTCTTTAAGAAGAAACTAATGAAATTATAGACTATGCCCTCGAAAATATGAGGACATACTTAGTCTTGAGAGAGTCGATTCCCAAGATTTTATTCCAAAAACTTCCACTCAATTCCAACCTATTCCTATAGAGTATATTAAAGTATGGGGTTATTTCAATCATGTAATAAGTATGTCACTATGAAGAATCATGCAAATAGGGACATTCTTGTAGAATCACACAAGTCATGATATTTTTGATAAAACCTTCATAAATAAGGTTATAAAACATCATTTAAAACCATAATTTAGCACATAAGGCAAAACATCAAATTTTCTGCACATCAGAGCATAGTTACAGTAAACCCACTTAATGAGAAGAAACCCTGTTTTAAAAGTCTTGAAATGAGCTCCTTGAATGAAAGAAGAGTCAAGAATGACTACCATACCTCAATGAGAAGAAACCCACAAAAATTTGATGAAGAAAATCGTACAAAACCTTCAAACCTAGCCCGCCCTTCAGTTTTTGGTTCAATGGGGTTTTGAGAGAAGTTTTCTTCAAAGAGGGGTTTTAATTTGGAGTTTTAAAAATAATGAATTGAAGGAGGTTTTTAAGGATTAAAACTATTATATTTAACGATATAAACCTTCTCAAATTAATCCCAATTATTAAAAAGTCAAAAAGGAATTATTTGGATATCATATTATTTAAACAGCCCGCCTTGTGACCACGACCACCTTCACAGACCGTTAAGATGTTTCACGGCCTCTTTGACAGTCCGTTATCCTTGGGGAAAAGTCTTCCTTTCCTTTCCAAGAATCCAAGTGGCTGAGGAAGGTCCACAGAAACATTCAAGGACCGTGGTCCACTCTATTGACCGTGAAGTGGTCCGTGAACCTTGAGGCAGTAAGCTTCCAACTTGGGACATCTCCCATCAATGTCATCAAAAACAAAAACAAACAGGTTAAGGACGTTTCCAACAAAAATATCTTCATACACACAATTTAAGGCCATCTCACATCATTGTAATAAAAATCAAACAGGTAAAAAATGCGAAAACGCACTAAAGACACACAAGCATGTATCAAGGCAAAACTATCAAACGTCAAGGACGTTCTTGGACGTTTGACCTCCATACATAACCAAACGTTATACACTGCCTATAAACATTATTATAGACCTATTTTATTTTTAGGGTGGAACAAAGAACAACTCACGAACCATTGTTCAAGACATTTAAATTCAACATCATACGAACCATAGAAATATTCAGATAAGGTATACTCCAACACAACATCATAATTTAATCACAAGCAAATATAATTGAAGTTGAGAACTGAGATCACAAGACTTACCCCAATCTCCTTCATAAGCCATCATCAATGTCTTACTATCGACCATTAAATTCAACCCAACAATGGGTGTAATATCATCAAACCATAATGAAATAACATAATAATGAAGTCAAATAAATCACTATACAATAATTCATCACAAGTTCATAGCCTAGAATTAGAGACTTATGTCAAGTTCATGATCTACTTTACAGCTTAGGTCTATTACTCAAGAACTAGAATACATTTATCACAATGTATCACAATCTACTCATAATTATCATAATACAAACTAGGATAGCAACTCACAAACCAAGAAATCCAATTTGTATCAATATTGTACATTCAATTAAAGATCACACCCTAGGGTTAAGGGGAAAAGGTCATCTTCCACAACTAGGTGAATTCTTCAGTAATTCGTATACTGTAACCATAATACATGTTAATATACTCATAATAACCAAAAGGGAACATAAATAAAGCAATTCACAAGATCAATTTGTATTGGAAATAAACCTACTTGAATTTCATATTTTTTAAACCATCTTGAAGAAACCCTTTGTGGAAAGAAGTCCCAAAGGTGAAAAGAATCAAATACATTACTAATTCATCAAGTTTGATAGATGAACTTTATCCTTTTCATCCCTAGAATCTACATTTTGGTTTGTATTCAATTGGGGTTTCTGCGAAGTTATGGTTGCACTTCAAGTGGCAATTCTTGGGGCAGATTAGTGGAGCGATGGTATTGGCAGACAACGCAGAAGATTGAGGCGGTCATCTTTGCCCAGACCTACAACCACCTACTGATGTATGCCTTTTTGGGGTTCGCAGGATATTCCAGAGATTCGTAGAAAAGTTTTTGCCTCATTTCAGCGCCTTTGTACAAGGCAACTCAAAAGCAGCCGAAAGGTGAAGTTCCAGGTGGACGATACTTGGCAGCGAGCTTCATCTATTGTAAGACAAATTGACTAACACAGCTCCAGTCCTAACTCCGTTCGAGGGACCAGACGGCTATGTTATTTATTGTGATGCTTCGGGTGTTGGGGCTGATGTTATTGAATGCAAGCATGGCAAAGTTTATAGCCTATGCCTCCCGACAGCTTAGGAAATGCATGAAAGAACTATCCTACTCACATCTGGAGTTAGCGTCGTTGGTTCAGGCCTGAAGATATCCATGTGGACATCTAGCCAGTCTCAGAAGTCTCCAATATATCTTTAAACAAACAGAAGGGAAGCTGAACTAACTACAATAGGTTGTGTTATAGTTTCTAAAGGATTAATGATGTTGATATTTATTCATCCAGGGAAAGCGAATGTTGTAGCAATGCTCTTGCCGTAAGTCCTGGGTAGCTTGACAGATGTACAACCAAAAAGGAGGGGAATGTTTTCGGGAGATTCAGCGCTATCCACCCTGGTGAGTCCGTCGGGCACTTCGAAAGATAGTGGAGTTTTTTCTATTCGAGAGGTTTGCTGATTCCTCCCTCATAGATGAGGTAAACGATACCCACTACAGGAACCCTCTTTTGGCCCATTAATAGAGAGATGCAGCTCCTTCAAAAGGAAAAGACCTGCCATTTTAAGGTTACCCTGACGGAGTGTTACGATATGAAGGCCGATTGTGTGTACCGATACTGCGGGCTACGACGGCAGGTTATGGGAGCACACTCTGCCCGTTAATTCTATTCACCCAGGGTCCAATGAAATGTATCATGACCTCAGATGCTTATATGCGTTGGATGGCATGAAAAAGGAATAGCGGAGTTGTTCTCAGTGTTCACCTTGTCAACAAGTCCAATCGAACATCAAAAGCCTGGGGATTTTCACGGAGATAGAGATCCAACTTGGAAATGGGAGATTATTAATATGGACTTCATTACAAACAGGCTTGCCCTCGCACTCAACGGAAGTATGACTCTATATGGGTTATTGTAGATAGCTGACGAAATCGCCATTTTCTTCCAGTCAGGACTACTTATTCCGGCCGAAGATTATGCGAGGTTATATGTCAGGGAGATAGTGGGAGCTTCATTGGGTTTTCCATGTCCTATCATATCAGACAGAGGAGCTCAATTTACAACCAAATTTTGGAGACCGTTCATAAAGGGGAGGGATTGTTGACCGTTAACCTTTAGAACAAAACATTTCACCCTCAGACTGATGGGCAGGCTGAGCGTCCTATTCAGACTATAAGAGTGTTTGCGGTCCTGATTTTGACTTCCAAAGGTAGTGGGATGACCAGTTTCTTGCCGCTCATTGAGTTTTGCCTATACGATAGCCACCATTCTATATCCCCAGATGGCAGCACCGTACGAGTGCCTTATATGGGAGGAAGTGCAGATCACCTATTGGTTGGTTTGATGTTGGCGAGACTAAAGTTAATATCCCGGATGGTGATTCAGCAAGCGTTGACAATGGTGAAACTATTCACGAAAATTATTAGAAGCCTAGAGTCGACAAAATCCTATGCAGATAATCGGCGTCGAGATTTGGAGTTTCAGATTGGTGACTGGGTATTCCGAAGGTATCACCCATAGGGTGGTGATGAGATTCGCAAGAAGGGAAGCTTCAGTCCAGATAACATTGGCCTTATCAGATTGTCCGGGGATAAGGCACGGTTGCCTATGAGTTGGATCTACCATCTGATTTGGAGGCGGGTACATCCCAGTTCTCCATGTATCGATGCTACATAAATGTATTGGTGAATCCTTCTAGAGAATTTTCCCCTTAGATGCTGTTCAGGTAAGCAAGAGTTGTCATATGAGGAGAAACCTGTAGCTATACTTGATTGCCAGGTTATAAGGTTACGTAATAAGGATGTGGCTTCCGTCAAGTGTTGTGGCAAATAATAATAGGGAAGAGATGACTTGGGAACGAAAGACGAAAGAAGAATAAGTATCCCTTACTTTTCCCCGTACCTGGAAGGGAAATTTCAATTCCTAGCTTGACTATATTGATAGATAAACGAGATTATGTAGTAATTGTGACTCGTGACATACTGTAAGTACGGAATGCAGTTTGATAGGTAATAGCTTCGATAACCTCCGCTGGAATTTGTTTTTGTAAGAGGGCCTCTTAACATTTGAGGACGATGTTCTAAGGGGGAAGGATGTTATGCTCGTATTTTTTTATACGTGTGCAACGTCCACGCCACCCTAGGAGACGTAAGTCCGGGGAATTAGATTTGTTATTTAAGTTCCAAGTATTAAAGAAATATTGGCACGGAATGTTTAATTCCAAATTTGGGATATTAGTATGATTTTGGTAATGTACGTGCCCTAACTTTAGTGAGGTATTAGTTTAGTGGCTGATTTGGATTAATTTAATCCAGTGAGACCCACCACTCATATTGGGTGGCTGATTAGGATTAATTTAAATCCCAGTGGTGCCCACCAACTCATGCAAAAATTTAAAGGGATCAAGGATGTGAGCTGGCCTTAGTGGATCCGGTTAGAGGGGGGCTGCCTCCACTTCATACTAAATTAAATGAGGTGGAGAATCCACGCCATGCTAATAGTGGTGCAATGCAATTGCATTGCATATCAATCTTCTTCTTCACCACTTGTCTTAGGCATTCCATGGAATGAGATACCAACCCTGCCACTCTTGGCCAGCAGCTTCAAATAATTTGGTTAGTATCTCTCTCCGTTGTTTGTGTGTTTAATCTTTAGAAGACCTTTGTTAATTATCCATTAATTTAAGAGGGGCGTGACCAGTAGCTTAGGAAGTTTTTTTTAGTTTATTGAATGTGCTAAGTCTGACCGGAAACCATAATCCGAGTATTAGTGGGTCCGTGTGGATGCGTGGGCTCGTTTTGATTAAAGCAAACTGCGGGGAAATTCCTGTTTTGTGGGCGTTATGTTTGTTAAATGTGATTATGAGTATAATACTACTCCCAAAGGATGAATACGATAAGTTAGATGTGTTCGAATTATAAAACGATTATCACTCGGTGTGTGTCGTTGCTTCGCTGCTATATAGGTTGTCGATACGGAAAACTATTTTGGGAGGGGGCTGTTTAATATGATGTCGTTGGGTTTGATGTTTTATTGGTATTGGCTGTGATCATTTGGGTTGTTTTGTCGGATTGCGACGAAGTAAGGACAATAGGGGAGTGCTTGCCGCGTGCTGCCGATTTTCGTAGATTTTTAGCTAGCTTACAAGATAGTAAAAATGAACGACGTTGTTACAACATCTATTGCGCATCATTGTATTCTTGTGATAGATTATGCTTAGTATAAATTTTGGACGTGCCGGCTCGACTATACTGTATGTAACGCTGTCCCTTCTGTTCTTCTTTGTTTCATGACCTTTTTAAAAAATAAGTGATAACATACATGGGAAAAAACAACATATAACCCTTACAAAAAGGTTTGATCCTTACCCTCTAGAGCGTCTGACCAGTGACACCATACATATTCTTGCTTCCACAATTAAATCCTCTATATATCGGCTATGTCTAAGGCTATGATATTTCTCATATCTATCGGTATGCTTCTTAGAGTCATTGAGTTTTTTTTTTTTTTTTTTGTATTTTACATTCCATATCTGTAATTAAAGGTTCAAATAATCTTGATACAACTTAATCTTTGGTAATACTCCTTCGTTCACGTGTGATTGTTCTATTGAGTTATAAGAATGATTTTATTGCATTGGTTGCTCATAATTATTCTGCTCGTGATTATAGTCATTTATCATTTCACCGAGTCCCGGTCCGGGTAAATGTTCTTGGCGGTGTTCTTTGCAATATGTCACTGTGTTCCTCACTAGAGGGCCGTATGTATATTATATATATGATTGGTGATGAGGATGGTTATGATGATGATGAGACGGAGTACGTGATATTTATTTTCCCGATCCGTTACTGGAAGCTGGGGCACCTTATATTTAAACATATGCATGATTTTCACCTTAAAAGGGTACATGTGTAGCGAGATTTTTTTCGCTTGCCATTCGGTAGCCTGTCATCTTCATCCTTATGCTGTACATACCATACAACATGTCCGTCCTGACCCCCCTTTCTCGTGGGGCTGCGTTCATGCCCGCAGGTGTAGACGCACAGTTCCTGTGATCCGCCCCGCCTAGAATATCTACTCTGCTGTTGGGAGAGATCCACTGTTCCGGATCCCAGTCGTTTTGGTACCTACTTTTGTGTATCTTTTGCTCGTCTATGGGTTGGCGGGGCCTGCCCGGTCGAGTTTCACTCAACTGTACTCTTATAGTTCTTTGGACATTATTGGTGGGTTGTCATATATATGTTTTTGGATATTGGTTCTGGAAATGGTTAATTTGGGATGTCCGCTTGTGCAGGGTCAGCCTTGTCGTCTGTGTACAATCATTAGGTATGGTGTATTGGCAGCTTGTCGGCTACGTATGTATTTATGCTTTGGATAGTGACGCCTTGTCGGCTCGCATATTTTGTTTACGGTTGAAATGGTTATGACTCCTTATGAACAGGTCCTCTTTTATATATATATACGTGGGGGTTGACTTGATTTTGATGAATTTCATATTGTCTTAGTTTCAGTTGGTTATACTTAGCAGGTTTGTATGTGGGTGTCCAAAACGGGCACTAGTCACGGCCCATCGGGTTGGGTCATGGCAGTTGCACTCGAAGAGAGCCGTATCTTTTATGGTGTACTCTTGGGATGTGACATTTAACTTATTTGAGTAAACACATATTGAAGACACTAATTGTAAGTATATACATCAACATGAACCCCATAAAGACAAGGCCCATATTTTCAAGGCAAACACCACGACTTCTAATTCTAGATCATGAGTTGTATAATTATTATCATGCACCTTAAGTTTCCTAGAGTCATAGGCTACTACTATCCATTGTTGCGTAAGGACACACCAAAAGACCACTCAGGATGCATCACAATATACCACGAAGCAGTAACGACCCTAAAAATGAAATAAGTTATCTAGAGCCTCACCTATCTTTAGAAATTTTAATAACACATAAATAAATTTTTTTACAACATGTATAGTTTATTTGAAGAGGTTTGGAGGTCAAACATCCAAAAATATCCAAGATGTTCGAAAGTTAGTCTTTAGATGTGCTATTGTGTCTTTGTATGTTTGCCTTGTTTTATGTGTGTATGAGGTCTAAAAACAGCAGAGGTGACCTTAGTATCTTAATAGGCATGTTAAGGATCAAAATGTTGGGGTTCGACTCTCTGAGGACCACCCTTAGGGTCCGTGAGAAGGATCCAAATGTCGGACAAGCAGGCTGCACACGGCAGCGTGCAGCACCAAGAGCTGGATGCTGCCACATGTTGCGCGCCTGGATCTTAGTGTACCTCTGATTCACACGTCCTACACGAGGTCAACTGCCTCAAAAATTATGGGAGGAAAGATTTAAGGCAGCTTCCGCGATGCAAAGCCACTTCCCAGATTCGGTAGCATCATTTTATAGCTAGTTTTAACATGTCTAAAAGTACCAATAAGTATGGGGGTGTTTTAATAACTTTGGGAATCGGTAATAAACTTTTTTAGGAACTATTTAACACCTTTCCCATGTAATAACTGCAATATCTATTAAGAAATAAAAATCCCCAAAACTCTTTTCTCTTCCCAAAAACCTCAAAACCTCCATTGGAGACCAAGCTCAAGAACAAGCTATAGAGGTGGATTCTTGGAGCATTCTCCTCAGATTTTCATGGGATTCCTAATGTAAAAGGTACGGTAATACTTCATCCCTACATAACTAATCATCTATAGAGTCCTTTCAAAGCTTTTTCCAAACATGATTCGAAGTAAAAAATCCCATCTTTCAATCTCGCCAAGGATTCTTTCTCAAAATGAATTCAAAAGCATTCTAATGATGAATATATATTTAGATACTAATTTTATGATGAATTTCTATCCAATTTATGAAAAACGCATTATCCTCCTAATTTGAAATTGTCCTATAACGTGGGTATTATGATCTTGATAATAGTTTGATTAGATTATGTTTAGATTATTATGAATTGTATAGTTATATATTACTTTATAAAAATTAATTATGACCTGTTGGGAATTGATCAAGATGATCATTATCTTGGAGATTTCGTAAGTTGACCTATTTTTTGCTTATTGGCTTAGAATGTATATTGAAATGTGATGATTGTTATGGTCCACTTATGGTGGCGATGTTAACATTATTGTACATTTTTATGTGTTATGATAATTGCCTTGAATGCATTAGATGCAAGATGAATTGATATGATGATATCCTTTTTTAGGATGTTGAAGGATTTAGCCTTGATTCTAATATCATGTTCTAAGTGAATAGGTATTATATGAAGTATGTGAACAACAATCAAAAGTAGTTGCTTGACCTATGTGTGGGGATCATGTTACATTTATATATGTTATGATCATGTTAGGGTTAGGTTGTCTATATGGAAACTAATGAAGAATATACTTGGAGCATGAGTCCTACCTATATGAACCCTATATGAATGTGTGATCGAAGTATGCTAGGAGTCTTCAATTCTATGATTAAATATGTTTATGCCTTATATGATTTATTGTTAGAGTTTGTAGTATATTGTCTTTAATAGTTTATATGTATTTGACTCACGACTTGATGAATGTTTTACATGTGTTATGATATTTAGAGGGTGGTTTTCTATATGCATAGTATAGACATTATGTGGTCATGTTGACATATGTATGCATACACACATATCATACATGACTGTGAATAGGATAGATTCATGATGACTAAGGAAGGGGTAGTTCTCCTATGCATCATTACCTATTTCTATGCATGTGAGTATATGATAATGAAGTTATGAACATGTGTGATTAGATGTGTTATGTGAAGGTAGATCTCACATTGTATGCAACACACATGATGTATCAATGTATGAATATGTGAACAGACATTCTCACATGAAGTAAGGTTTATGATGAAAGGACATTCTAATCCTAGATACCTTTAAGCTATATGATGTATGAGGGAGTAAGTACCTAAGGACTAATCTTCTTGAACAAAGTTATATAAAGGATTAACGATGTTCAAAAAGGGAGTTTAAGTTTAGCAATGAGTGAACATGACATATTAGAGTGGGAGATTCACATTAGTAAGTCCGGATTCCCGTCAAGTGAACCTTTATGTTAGTAACTGCAGGTTCCCAACCAAGATGATATCTCATGATATGGAAACCTCCACGTTAGAAAGTTATGGTTTATAGAAGCAATGTCCTTGTTCCATAACTATGTGCCCCCGTATGTTGTACCTTACTGGATCCCCTAGAATAGCTAATCTGTATGAATGTCCGATCTTGGCAAGAACTACCCTCTCTTTTTGGTGTGGGAGTAGAAGACTTGATTACATGTAGTTGACATGGTCTATGTCAGTTATGCTTACATCTCCCAAAAGTTAAGAAGAGAATACAGATAAGAATATGAACCCCAATCAAATTCCTTGAGAATTTTGCTTGCTATAGGGAGGACTATTGGACCCTAACTATGCATTACATTTGATGTCTTTAAGAGGATAGGATTGGAACCTCTTATGATGGAAAGACTTATATTTTATATGACCTGTATGAATGCATGTTAAGTGACCTTGTTGTGTCATGATATGAATTAAGACTATGCATGTAAATTACACTAATGACTTATATATGAGTTTACTTAGTATATGTTTAAGAACCCTAAAAATGGATATGTTAAGTAATGCTTAATGTGTCTAGAATGCCAACAATTAGAATGGGTTCACACGGATTGATGCATGTAGAACCAGACCTCGAGGCCCTTGATACATACAAACAAAACTAACTTTTGGGAGTTAGTTTTATTTAGGAAATTTTGGGTCCACCATTAGGAATCTCGATACGAAAGTTAACTCGATGATTCCCCTTCACATACTTCAAAAGAGAAAATTTGGTTTAAGGGTCTAGTGGGGTAAAATGGTCCTTTTTCCAGGTAAGGGTATTATCGAATTACCCTACATATGTAACAATTATTTAATTAGAATAAGGTAAGGGGAATTTTAATAGGGAAGAGGACTCAAATTGGGGATCTTAATTGAAGTCTTGTGCTCCTTCCGGGTTCTATACCTAGGTGGAAGGATGAATTAAATTCTTTTTTAAATTCAAGTTGGTACATTAATGCAATTAATTTATATTTATTACTTATTAGCTGATTTAAAATAAAAGGAAATCAGATTTTTAATAATTAAATAAATATTTATTTGACTAAGTCCTAAACTAGAACTCCTAAGCCCATGAAGAGGCTTAAGAGACAACTGATTCTTCGGCACTCAGTCTCAGGGGGTGCAGGGGAAGGCACCTGCTAGTAAGTCTTGGGTGCTTGCCTTTAACTAGTCTTTCACATGTATTTGAACTGTGTATGGTGGCCTAATATGAGGTATATGTTTGAGTGATCATTTGTGCCGTTTGTATGACTTACATATGTACTTATGTTGTATGCTTTTATGATACTAGTTTAGGAAAGAGTTCCTTAGTCTATTAATGTGAAGCTACTAGTAGGTTTCAAGGATGTGCAACATCATATTAATATGTGATTCAGATATTCGTAACTGGGGAGTATTGAATTACCTATGTATGCATATGTTCTATAGATGACTTACTTATTAATAGTAAGGAGTAGTGTCATTCAGAGACCAATTTTCCTAAGGGGGGGATAATGTAACGAATATATGAAGACGCTCCTAAAACGTTCTAAATGCACTACGAAATTCCCCTAAGAACTTAAGTGTAACTTGATGAAAGGATGCTGAAAAATTAAAAAAAAATTCAGCTTCTATTCATGAATTTCAGTCACCAAATAGGATTCAAAATGTTGAAAAAAATGAATCAAAACAAGTGAGGTCATAGAAGATTGAACCCGTGACTTCACCATGTTAAAATCCATGAAAATAAATAAGTTAAAAGAAATGTGGTAAAGGGGATTCGAACCATGGTATTGGCTGGAAAATATAACTTAAAAGAAAGAAAAATAGAAATGAGAGGAGTGGGATTCGAAATCAGCACCTCTCAATAAGAATTAAGGAAGAGTAAAAGAAAAAACAAAGTGAGGCGTGGGAATCGAACCCATGACCTCTAGGCAGTGAATGAGAGTCAAAGGAAATGAAAGAAAAGAGATGTGAGCCGTGGGAATCGAACCCATAACCTCCTAGGTAGACTAAACGAGAAAAATTGAAAGAAATTAAAGAGGGGATGTGGAGGTTCGAACCTACAACCCCTCGGCCAAAGGAGAGAAATTTAAAGGCAATCAAAATAAAAAGTAAATGAAGTTTTGGGGGTTCGACCCCACATCTTCTTAGTTCCATTAACCAAAAAATGACGAGAGAAAATACGGGAAAAATTAAATGAAGGCATTGGGGCACGAACTTGGGTCCCCAAGACACATGGATCAAACCAAAATAAATAAAAAAATATAAGTGTTTTTCAAGGGATTTGAAAACCGGGTTCCCTCGCCAATTCCGTTTTGATACATAAGTCATATGTTTATTAAATGTTCAAGAATAATACTTCCTACTTAGATCGAAATTTAGATCTTGGCATACATACAAGATGCATAAGTCTTGAACCACATAATCTTTGGAAGCTATGATTAACTTAAACGAACTATGAATGAAGTCTCATGGATTGTATGTATAGATCCATAAGTCTAACATACGTTTTAAATAAAGTGAATCTAAGATGTATGTAATAAAATGATGTAACCCTAGAAGGGTCAAGTAAGAGTGTAAAACAAACTAAATGTTTAAGTGCATTGGCATATGATTAAACGAATATTATGTAATTAAATGATGATATCCTAGAAGGGTTAAGTAAGAGTGTGAAACACAAAAAGTGTCAAGTACATTGGCATATGATGAATTGAATGTAAAAAGGGGTGAGTAATTATGAAGAACAAATGTGCTAATGTTAATGAATGTGGTGACAAAATGATATGAGGCTAATGTAAAAGATGAGAGCAATATCAAATGAGCCAAAATATATGTCTAATACCTCTACATACTACTTGGAAATTGGGGCCTCCTCGAATGGGAGTCCATTGGATGAGAATCCCTCATGGGGAGTTAATACCACATATTGAACTATAGGGTGGATCTTCCCCTATGGAAATTCGTCACCTCTCATTGTCAAGTTCACTCGGTGCTAAAGTTCCTTTTGAAATGACTTTAATGCCTTTATTTATCATCACAACTTATTGTAGGTCATAGGGTCTAACCCTTGTATATTTATCATCATCATAGCTCAATAAGAATTGCATGATTATTGTCGTTTCATTACAATTCTTATAGGAGAGGTGAGCACATTAACATGTTAATATCATGATAAGGCACATTGGTTAATCATTCACCATACTCATTACAGTTACATATTAAGCCAACACCTTACAATTCATAATTAATACATTTCAATTCAACATCAAACCATTCTATCAACCGTAATACAAGGCATACTCACACACAAGATCAAGATTTAATCACAATTAACCATAACTTAAAGTGGAGGATAAGGATCATAAGACTTACAAAGTCTCCTTCATAGTTCATCATCAAGATCTTACCACAAACTCTCAATTCAAACCAATTTGGTTAAACCTCATCATAAGTCAATAACCAGCTACATGAATCACTACATCCCAATTCAATACTAGATAATAGCATAAGACAAGATACTTAGGTCAATTCACAATTTACTTCATAACCTAGATCATTTTCTCAAGAACTAGCATGAAAGACTACAATTAATCTTAATTCATTCATGATTATTGTAACAACATCATCTAGTAGTAACTCAACTAGTAACCAAGTAAATTAAACCAATACAACCTAATTCATATCAAGATAAAAACTTTAGGGTTAAGGGTAATCTTCTACAAATTAGACCAATCAATCAAGATATATCATAATTAAGTAATAATGAATGTTATTATGTTCATAATATTCAATGAAATCATATAAAAATAAATTCATAACATCAATTTTGTGTTGGATGAAAATCCACATGAAAACATAACTTTGGATTTAAATTTGATCAAACCCTTTGAGGAACTTGTTAATTTATCAATATTTATGGATAAAACTTGGTATTTTCATCACTAAAACCCTCCCCTATCTTGATATTCAATAAAGTCTTCGCTAGAGAAACAAAAAAGAGAGAAGGAAGAGAATTTTGTTTCGTGAGTTGTGATTAGTCAAATGGGGTTGAGTTCTTTATATGGTGTGTTAATTAACTTAATTTGTCTTCCCTAAATATCTAACTAATTAATTAATACCATATTTATTTAAATTAACACAAATAAAAATGAGTAGCAAAGACAGGTCACTCACCCAAGAGACCCCGTCGACGCCTCGTGTGTCAATCGACTGACAAACCCCCTTCCGTGCTGCACATCCGTCGATTAATTAAGAGAGTGTTCAAAATATCCACTTAAATGATTTGTCTAAGTGTTGTTCGACGAATGACATCGATTGCTCGTTGATCCAGACACGTTTCATTGATTTCCTTCTGTGGTTGCACACAGCCCAGGCAGTGTTTGAATCCAACCTGCAAGGGTCCACCTCAAGGTCCCTTGGTTGGCCATTGGGGAGTATTACCGGACGTTTCGACTACGAATAAACTATACTACGTTTTAGACACCCTTCCACAAATTTTCATGAATTTTCGACTCCTAAAAGCTATCCAAATATGCTAAGACACGCTAGTACATCCTTCAACTAGTTTTCAGATTTCATGGACGTTCTTTGATGTTTTTGTTTATAGACTTCCTAAATTACTTATATTTATAATGTTAACAACTTGTAAGATCATCATATACATATCATATACATTTATACAGTATATATACATAAGAATATCCTCCTAAGACTTCCCTCGAGGCTAACTAGTACAATGAATAGGTAGATTCATATACCCTTACCCAGACTAAGCTAAACATCATTGGTCACCCTAGTTAGAGTTCACTTCATAACTTCATTTTACCTTTTAGGAACATGTTGCGTTACCAAACATAGACTACATGAGCTAATGTGGAATCTAGTGTGATGGAACCCTACATAAAAGAAGGTGGACTACTTGCCAAGGTAGTACCAAAACATGAACATAGGGCAACATAGTTCAAGAAATAGAAGATGTAATTGGGAACCTCTTTATGCCACATGCATCATAGTCTAAGATCTCATCATTATATTAGCGATCCTACCTTCCCTATGTGGGAAGGGACACTCCTCACTCTATTTCACTCAGTGCTAAGCTAGAGATCCTTTTTTGAAATTTCATTAAGACTTTATTAATCATCATAGCTTAGTTAAGTTCATAGGGTATAACCCTTATATTATCATCATAGAAACTCAATAGGAATCGCATGAGTATTTTACAATCATTGCAATTCACACATGTTAGGTCAACACATTTACATAATCACATAATAATAAGGCACATTGCTAAGTTATCACCATCCTTATAACATTTACATCTTAGCCAAAATCTCACAAGCCATAATTCAAGAAATTCCAATTCTACATCATACCAACCCTAGTCAATCTTAACATAAGGTATACTTCAATAAAAATTTATTAATAAACACAAGTAATCATAATTGTAGTAAAGAATTAAGATCACAAGACTTAACACAATCTTTATCACAATCCATCATCAAGATTTTATCATCAACCATCCAATTCAACCCAAAAATGGCTGCAATATCATCACAAAATAGTTATCAACACAATAATGAAGTAGATGGAATCACTATAAAAAAATTCATCATAAGTTCATAGCCTAGGTTTAGGGACTTGGGTCCAATTCATTATCTACTTCTCAAACTAGGTTAATTAATCAAGAACAAGGATAATTTAGTTACAATACATTATAATATACTCATAATTATCTAAAGAAATAAAAAACAAAGCAATGTAGAAAGTCAAATTTGTAATAGAAGAAAACCCACTTGAGAACTCTTCTTTTTGAAATCAATTTTAAGGAACCCTTTGGAGAAAGAGATTCGAAAGGCGAAAGGAATCTCATACATTTCTAATTGATGAAGTTTGATGTAGAAAATCCCCCCTTTTACAGCCTTTAGACCTTGACCTAGAATTCAGTGGGGTTCTTCAATTTGGGAGAGAGAAAGAAGAGAGAAGGAAGAGGAATTGCGTTTTGGGAATGATGAAACTCAGGTTTAGTTAAATTAGGATAGCTCTTTATATAGAGGTTCATTATTAACTTAATTGAACCTTCCCTAACTATTAATTAACTAACTAACCACTTAACTAATTAAATGAAATAATTAAACAAAACAGAGAAATAGTGGCAGGACCTAGGATACCTCGATCAATGGGTCTGTAGGTCATCCTACGCCCTTGCCACAGACGTCATGCACATACGTCGATGGTGTCAGATACTGGTCCAAATAGGACCTTTTACCAAAAAGGTTAAGGTTTTATCAATGGAGGCATCTACGCCCGGTCAATCCACCCATGCCTCATCGATTTTTGTTGTAGGTGAGCATTGTACTATTGACACTTTTTGTCAAATTGCAAGGATCCTACTTAAGAACCCTTTTGTTGGTCTTTAGGGGGTCGTACCATAACGTTTCGACTATAAACCAACTCTATTATGTATTAGATACCTTAATACGAAGTTCCATTGAATTGCTACACCTAAACCTTCTCAAATAGATAAAGGCATGCTACCATCTCTTTGACTAGTTTCTTAATATCATGGCATTCCTTAACATTTTGATTCTAAAACCTCCTAAATGACCTATATACTTAGAATCTCATTTTAGGCTCTATATTAGTCTTTAGACCTTCGGAGAATTACATTATCCTCTCCTTAGGAACATTCATCCCAGAATGACACTAAAATTCTTTATAAGGAAGGATTACACTCAAGACTAGCAGCCCAACAAAAAAAACATATAAAAACATGAGTTACAATCAAAATCAACATAACCTTACTTATCAAATAGATGAGGGTAACAGGACTTCATGTCGGCCTCAGACTCCCATGTTCCACCCTCAACAAGGTGGTTCTTCCATCAAACCTTTACAGAAACCACCTCTTTGTTCTTTACTTCTTTATTTTTTTATCAAGGATTTCAACCCGAACCTTCTCATAGGAGAGGTTCTCATTAAAACCTAGATCATCGATAGGAAGAATAAACTCGAGATCACCGATACACTTCTTAAGTACAAAAACATGGAACACTGGATGAACTGAATTAAATTAACTAGGCAACGACAACTCATAGGAAACCTTACCAATCTTTTGAACAAATTCATAAGGACCCACATAACGAGACATAACTTCCCTTTCCTACTAAATCTCACCACCCCTTTCATAGGTGATGTTTTTAGATACACTTTATCACCTTCTTAAAATTCTAAATATCTACTACTATGGTCGGCCTAAGACTTTTCCATATATAGGCTGCTTTCAAGCAATTCCTTACGAAATGAACTTTGTCCAAAGTCTTATAAATCAATCCAGGACCCAAAAAGGAAGACTCGCCTACTTAAAACTATCCAATTGGAGATCTACATCTCCTACCATACAAGGCTTCATAAAGAGCCATAGATATAGATGAATTGTAACTATTATTGAAAGAAAACTCAACCAGAGGCAAGTGTTTACCCCGATTTCTCTTGAAGTCAATTATACAAGCTCTAATTATAGAATAGTTTGAATAGTACAATCCTCTTGACCATCTGTTTGGGGATTAAAAGGTGCTTAACATCACCTTTGTACTAAATACTTTTTGGAATGATATCCAAAACCTAGATGTGAATTGTGCAGCCCTATCCGATATGATGGATAACGCAATATCATGGTGACATACAATCTCATATATGAAGATTGCATAATATTCTGCCAAGTATGTGGAATTCATGGGAATAAAATGAGTGGATTTGGTCAACCTATACACAACCACCCATATGGAGTCATGTTGATTTATTGTCTTAGAAAAACTTACCACAAAATCCATATTAATATATTCTCACATCAATGTAGGAACTTGAATTCCTTGAAGTTAACCACCCAACTTTTGGTGTTCGTCTTTCACTTGTTGGCAATTTGGACACTCGGCAACTAATTGTATTATGTTCCCTTTTAAGCCTTCCCACAAAAACATTTCTTTATGTTCATGATACATCTTCGTAGAACTCGTTAAATGGAGTAACGGGACACATGGGCTTCCTCAAGAATCTGGTTCGTCAAGCCATCTACATTGTGAACACACAACCTTCCTTGATACGTCAAGACACCAGCAACCCCTAAGGAGATTTACTCATAAATATTACTAATAACTGACCCTTCAACTCTATCAATGGTTGATCAAGGTTTTACTTGGACTTCACCTCTACCAGGAAAGATGATTCAGATTTATTATGGACAATTAAATGACCATTAAGAGAATCATCAAATCTAACACCCAAACGAGCCAACCTATGAAAATATTTCACTAGGTCTTTCTTGGCTTCTTCTACATGAGACACACTACCCATAGTCATGTGAGTTAGAGCATCGGCAACCACGTTGGCTGTGCAATGATGGTAGATAACACTCATGTCATAATATTTCAACAATTCTAACCACCTTCGTTGTCAGAGGTTCGAATCTTTATGATTAGACACATATTTAAAACTCTTTTGGGTGGTATACAAACCAAAGGGAACACCATACAAATAATATCTCCATATTTTCAAGGAAAATACCACGGCCGCTGACTTAAGATCATGAGTTGGATAATTTTTCTCATATAAATAATGTCGCCATCTTTTCAAGGAAAATACCACGGTCGCTTACTCAAGATCATGAGTTGGATAATATTTCAACTATTCTAACCATCTTCGTTGTCGGAGATTCAACTCTTTATAATTAGACACATATTTCAATCTCTTGTGGTTGGTATATAAATCAAAGTGAACACCATACAAATAATATCTCCATATTTTCAAGGAAAATACCACGGCTGCTGACTTAAGATCGTGAGTTGGATAATTTTTCTCATTCACCTTAAGTTGTCTAGAGGCATAAGCTAATACCTCCCCAAGTTGAATAAGCACACACTCCAAGCCCACTCGGGATGCATCATAATATACCACAAAGCCCTTGGTACCTTCCGGTAGACTCAATGCCGGAACGAAAGTAAGCCTCTTTTTCAAGATTTTGTAGCTTCTTTCACATTCTTCTGACCACTCAAATTTCATACTCTTTTGGGTCAAATTAGTCAAGGGAGATGGAATGGATGCAAAACCATCAACAAACCTCCTATAATAACCCGCTAGACCTAATAAACTCCTTATGTCTATTGGAGTCAATGGCCTCGGCAAATATGTCACTGCCTCGGGTTTAGTTGGATCAACCTCAACTGCCTCACTAGAGATGATATGACCAAGCAACACCTTCGACCTTAACCAAAACTCACATTTTCTGTAATTTGAAAAGAATTTTTGTTCCTCAAGTACTTGTAACCTCATACTCAAATGGTCCATGTGTTCACCTTCATTTTTCAAATACACCAAGATGCAGTAATTGAAAACAATGATAAATCTGTCTAGTTAGCTTCGAAAAACCCTATTCATCATATCCATAAATGTCGCCGAGGCATTAATGTGACCAACGGATATTACTAAGAACTCATAGTTTCAATATGTAGTTTGGAAAGCCATTTTTTGTATATACCTCTCACCTTAAGTTGATAATACCCCGATCTCAAGTCAATCTTAGAAAAGTAGCTTGCCCCTTCGTCTTTATCAAAGAAGTCATCAATCCCAGGGAAAATATACTTGTTATTAATAGTGACACTATTCAGTTTACGATAACCAATACACAATCTAAGGGAGCCATCCTTCTTCTTCACAAAATAAAACTGGAGCACCCCATAAAAAAATACTAGGTCTAATGAAGGATTTGTCTAGTAAGTCCTCGAGAGCCTTCAACTATTTCAATTCGGCTAGAGCCATCCAATAAGGAGGAATTTAAATGGGATTGGTATCCGGTAGCAAGTTAATACCAATATCAATTTCCTATTTTGGTGGAATTTCGTAAAGATCATAAGGAAAGACCTCTAGAAATTCCCTTACTGCGGGGACTAACTCAATGGTAGGATTTTTGGAGTCTAAATCTTAGAATCGTAAAATGTTATATAGACACACTTTTGAGATCATTTTATAAGCTTAAAGACAAGAGATAATATGACCTCTACAACTAGATCTTCCCCCTTTCCGTTCTAAAAAAAGTTCATTTGGAAAATTGAACTTGACAATTCTTGTTCTACAATCAATGGAATCAAAACAATCATGCAAGCAATCAATCCCAAAAATGAAATCAATATCGACCATATCTTGCTCTACTAATTCAACATGAGTAACTCTACTAGGAAACATTATAGGACAATTTTTATATACCCTCTTTTCAACGACTAACTCACCTATCGGGGTTGTTACCTTGAAAGGATCATTAAGGATATAGGGCAAAATATCAAACTTTCTAGCTCATGAAGTAACAAAGATAATGTAGCACCCGGATCAAGTAAAGCATATAGATCAATAAAGAAGAGTTCTAACATACAGGTCACCACATCGGCAGAACTTTCTTGTTCACCCCTAGAGCGAAGTGCATATGAACAATTCTTCATTGGAGGATCCACATTAGAACCACTACCTTGTGATTTCCCTCTACCTTTGTCTTGCCCTTTCAAAATAGGCAAGTCCCTAACCTTGTGGCCACTCTTTCCACACCCAAAGCAATTTTCCATCCTAACAAAGCAATCACCATTATGCTTCTTGCTACACTTTCCACAAGTTGGCTTCTCGCTTTGTGATCTAGTACCTCTTCCCTTTTGAGACTTAGGCTTAGAGACTCTATCATCACGAGCCATGGGAAATTTTTTAGAAACTTGATTACAAAACCACTTCTTGAACCTAGGCATGTCTTGAATTTCAAGCCTACCCTTTGAAGAACCACATTCATAAGTCTTGGCCTTCTTGGCCTCCTTACACTTTCTCCTTAACCTAGTTTCTGCCAATTGTTGAACATGAACAATGAGACTAGAGATATTCATATTATCAGAAAGCTTATACAAAGGACATTCATCCACAAATTCATTGGACACCCTCGTAAGGAAACGACTCATCTCATCCCTTGCGTTTGAAACCACGGATGAACCATTCTTCTATGACTCAGTAAATTTTAAGGAATAGTCAAGTACACTCATACCTCCTTGATATAGGTTGATGAACTCTTCTACATTAGGTTCCCTCATCTCTCTAGTAAAGAACATATCAAGGAAATCCTTCTTGAAGATATCCCAAGTCACTGGACCACCTATTAGTGCCCTATTATCCCTACATTGCACATACCATGTTTTGGCCACATCTTTGAGTTGATAAGCCACTAACTCGGCCTTTTCATTTTAGGCCAAACCTATAGCATAGAGAATATAAAAGACCTCATCAAGAAAATATTGAGGTTATTCATCCAACCGTGACACAAATAACGTAGGTGGATTCATTCTAGCAAATTCTCTCAAACGTGAGGCCATAGGAATTGCATGTTGAGGCACTCCAGGTCCAACCTCCTACTCATTTGGGTCGCCAGAGCTTGAACTTGAGAAGTGACGACATTATCTTGATAGTTCATATCTTCAATCAATGTAAGAAAATACACCCTTATATCACCATCGCTTATCGGTGGAGGAGAAACAGGAACTTGATCACCCATAGAAAATTCTTCAAGTGGAGGCACTTTATTGTCATTACCTCGGACATTGTCCATCTTCTTCGAATTTTCTAGAAGATGCTCTTCGAGTATTCATACCTAAAGCAATGATACAAGGTTAACATCAAAGCAGATGATAATACTCTAGAGGCATGACATAGGAATCGAAAAAGATGAGAGTTTTTAAGCACCACATAGTCTCTCATTCATAAATATGGCACGCTTCACAATTATGAATAAGAATCTACAATAGACGCGGTTTAATGAGACATATTTTGTAGGTCTATTAAACCTCATGCTCTAATACCAAGTTTGTCACATCCTGGAAGTACCCCTAGACGTAACCGGCACCTTATTCCTAGGAGACGATTAGGACTAGCCTCACACCATTCATCATTACATTCATAGGTTAAAAATGAAAAAATTTTAAAACTTTTCTTCTCTATCTATCAAGAGGTTTACATAGACCTCTCGCTTACACATAATATATTCAATCGAGTATCATAACTCTTCGTATAAAACGATTACATAGTCTTCTACGTTTAAATGGAACACACCCAACACACCACACTAAAATATATATATATTATAGAATATATATTCTATAATATAATATATATATATATATATATATATATATAGTTTTTAAATGGATTTATTGCATCTCATAACCATCTAAATAAGAGTATAACAATTGGGCATATCCCATATATCAATATAATAAAAGCCACATATAGGCTATACAATCTTAGAACTCAAACAAAAGGAAATGAACGTAGTGTGTTTAAGACTAATCAACATCCAATGCATGAAATTGGCATTGTCCGTGAAGTAGTAAGGACCTACCAAAATAGGAGAATCAGAATCCATGTCTTCTTACAAAATTATTCACAAACCCTTCAACCACCGGAACCTAAAATGTTGGCGAAAGAGTGAGAAATTGGGTTAGGATATCACCTGAACTAAATATAGGACAATATGCACACACCACATAGAAATTATGCTAAAAACGGGCATTTCATTAAAGCATGCTAATTTACTTTCAAAAGCCTTATACACATTCATAAGCCAATAAAGTCAATAATACATATTCATTAAGTCAAGATCATTGACATCACAAGAAAAACTATAATAAGTCTAGTCAAGTCAACATGCATGTAGACATAATTCAGCACCTAATTAAAACAACTCTATAATAAAGTTATAACGTCAACAAGCATGTATAATAGATCATAACATCATATCTAAAGCAAGAATATTACTCATGAACCCTACTAAGTCCACTAGTGACATGACTAAGCGAATCCCCATAACATCAATCAATCAAGTAAACCTAACAAGAACCATAAACAATGTCCAACTTCACATACTATATAATTAAGGGTAAACATCATCATTTTTTAGCAATTGAGACCAAACACATATTTATAAGAGAAACCAACATCACATAATGTCATCAACTTTTAAGATCATCACTTACATTGTACTTACATTTATAAGATTATAATACATAAGAACTTCCTCCTAAGACTTCCCTCAAGGCTAACTAGTGCAATGTATAGTTAAAAGTCCCATACCCCTACCTAGACTAAGGTAAACCCCTTAGGTCACCCTAGTCAGAGTTCACTTAATTACTTCATTTTACCCTTTGGGAAAATCTTTCCATAGCCTACATAGACCGACATTATCTATGTGATTTGGCATAGAAACGCTACACACCGAAAAAGCAGGATGCACTACGTGCCAAGGTATTCCACAAAAGCAATATAGAACTATGGTGGGATCACCTATAATATTATTTCCATGTTGTAACATAGTTCAAGAACTAGGAGATGTAGTTGGACTCTCTCTATGCTATAAGATTTATAGTCTCCAATCTCATGAGTACATTACTGAACCTACCTTCCCTATGTGGAAAGGGACACTCCTCACTCTAGTTCAGTCGTTTATATGCTAGTCCCTTTTTGAAATGTCATTAAGCCTTAATTAATCATCGTAGCTTAGTTTAGATCATAGGTGTCTATTCTTATATAATCATAATCATAGCTCAATAGGAATTAGATAAGTATTTTCCTTTCTTAAAAATTCACACCTGTGAGGATAACATATTCACATAATCACTAAGTTATAACCATCCTTATAAAATTTACAGCTTAGCCAATATATCATAAGCCATAATTGAAGATATTCCAATTCAACATCATACCAGCCCTAATCAATATTAGCATAAGGTATACTTCAATACATCTTTATTACTAAACACAACTAATTATAATTGAAGTAATGGATTGAGATCACAAGACTTACCCCAATCATCTTCACAAGCTATCATCAATGTTTTACCATCAACCATCGAATTCAGCGCAAAAATGGTCTTAATATCATCACAGTAGTAACCAACATAGTAATCTACTTATAATCAAAAACTAGCACAATTGAAATACAATACATTATAATCTACTTATAATTATCTAAAAAAATCATAAACAAAGCAATCTAGAAAGTCAAATTCGTAATAGTAGAAAACCCACTTGAAAACTCTTCTTATTGAAATCAATTTAGAGGAACACTTTGGGAAAAGAGATCTCAAAGGTTAGAGGAATCCCATAACTTGATAGTTTATGAAGTTTGATGGAGAAAAGCCCCCTCCTTGCATCCCTTAGACCTTGACCTAGACTTCAATGGAGTTCTTCTATTTGGGAGATAGAAAGAAGACAGAACAAAGAGTGATTGGGTTTTGGGAACTACGAGATTTAGTTTTAGCTTAATAAAACTAGGACTTTGTATATAGATTCTTTATTAACTTCATTGAGCCTCACCTAAACATTAATTAACCAACAAACTTAACTAATTAAATGAAATGATTAAAACAAAACAGCAAAACATTGGTAGGACCTACGAGGCCTCGATCGGTGGTCTCTAGGTCAACCTACCCATTGCCCCCTCCGCCCTGCACATCCGCCGATGGTGTCATAGACTGGTCCAAGTGGACATTTGGCCAAAATAACTATGTTTTGGTTGACAGAGGCATCGACGCCCCGTCGATCCACCTACTCCTCATTGACTGTAGTCGTAAGTGAGCACCGTCCAATTGACAACTTTTTTCCATATTGCAAGGGTCCTCCTCAAGGACCCTATGGTTTGTCCTTGAGAAGTTGTACTGGGATGTTTTGACTATAAACAAAACTTGATACACATTAGATTCCTTACCACCAAATTTCATTGATTTTCGACCACTAAAACCTTGTCAAATAGACTAAGACATGCTAGCACCTCTTTGATTAGTTTCCGAACGTCATGGACATTCTTGATATTTTGATTCTAAAATTTCCTAAATGACTTATATACTGTATATTTTACTCTAAAACATTGTTTCAACTCTTATAATCTAAAGTTAGGTTCTAGACTAGGGTTTAGACTTTTGGACTATTACTATAAACTATTTCTAAGACCTTCTCCCATTTCCCAAGTAAAAACCCCAACACTCAATAAGAAAATAAAAAAACCCCATATCCTTATGATCTCCCTAAACCTTCATTAGAGACCAAAACTCAAATTCAAAATAGGGGCTGGATTTCTATGGTTTATACTCTAATTTTTCATGGGTATTTAATCAATAAGGTATGATAATCATAGGTCCTTTGTTAATCTTCAATCAAAGGAGTTTAATCAATGATTTTCAAAAGTTATTCAAACACCAAAATTTACAACTTTCAATCTAGCCTTGAGTTCATTCTCAAATTGATTTCAAAGTTATTTGAATGATGGATTTATGTGTAATTACTGCTTTAGTTATGAATTTCAATTCAATTTCATGAATAACACATGATCCTCCTAATTTCTCAAAGTGTCCTTTAATGTGGGTCTGTTGATCTTGATGATATGATGATTAGATTATGTTTACATTATAATGAATTCCTTAGTTCTATATACCTTTATCTCAATTGATTATGAATTTTTTGAAACTGATCAAGACGATCATTAGCTTGGTGATTTGGTAATTTCATTTATTTTTCTCTAATTAGCTTAGATTTTACTTTGACATGTGCTGATTGGTATTGTCCACTTATGGTGGCGGTGCTTACATTCATGTACATGTTTATGTGATATGATCATGGACTTGAGGAAATTAGATTCAAGATGAATTGATATGTTGATTTCCATGTTTAGGAAGTTGAAGTATTTATCTTTTATTCTAACATCATGTTCTAAGTGAATTGATGTTAGGTGAAGTTTATGAATGGCCCTGAAAACTAGTTGCATGATATAGCTGTGGGGATAATGTTATATGAACATGTGTGATGATCCTGTTAGGGTTTTGTTATTTTCTATATGGCTAATGCTTATGAATATCCTTGTATGATAACTCCTACCTATATGAACCCTATATGAATGTGTGATCAAAGTATGATAGGAGTCTTCTATTCTAATTATTGAGTATGTTCCTGACTCCTATGATGTAATGTGAGTGTGTGTAGTCTATAATACTTAATACTGTATATATGTGTATGACTTGAGACAACAACAATGTTGTACATATGTTGTGATCTTTATAGGGTATCTTCTTTATGGTTATGTTATAGCCATTATTTGTGTTATGCCTCGTATTGTTTTTTATACGTAGTGCGCGTTATGATCTAGTAGACGTAAGTCCGGGGAATGAGATTCCTATTTGAAAGTTCCAATTATTAAAGAAATATTAGGTCAGGATATTAATTCCCAATGTTATATTAGTATATTGGCTAATGTAAGGCCATTACTTTAAGTGAGGGATTAGTTAGAGTGGCTGTTTGGATTAATAATCCCAGTGGGCCCCCACTCATAATTGTGGCTGATTAGGATTAATTTAAATCCAGTGGGCCCCACCACTTCAATAGCAAAAATTTAAAAGGGACAGATTGTGAGTGGCCTTAGTGGACAGGTGTAGAGGGGGGGCTGCCTCCACTCATACTATTAAAATGAGTGGAGAATCCACTCCATGCTAAAATACAGTGGTGAAATGCTGGCTTGCTATCATCTTCTCTTCCACCCACTTGTCTTAGGGCAGCCATGGAAATGGAGAAACCAACCCTGCAACTCTTGGCCAGCAGCTGCAAATAATTTGGTTAGTTTATGCTCTTTGTTTGGTGTGTTAATTCTTTAAAATAGCCTTTGTTAAATATCCAACACTAATTTTAAGAAGGAGTGACCAGTAGATAGGGAAGTTTGTTTTTTATTTCTTGAATGTGCCTAAGTATGAGGAAACCACAAGCGGATGATTAGTGTGTCGTGTTGGTGCTTGGCTCTTTGATTAAAGCAACGCTGGGAAAATTCTGTTTGGCATTAATGTATTTTTTAATGTGATTATGAGTAATACGCCAAAGGATGAATACGATAAGGTAATGGTTTGCAAATTATAAAACGGTTATCGCTGCGGGTGTCGTTTGCTTTCGCTTGCTATGGTGGCCGAGACGTACTGTGTTGGGGAGGTGGCTGTTTAATATGATTCGTTGGTTATATGTGTTAGTGTATTGCTTGGATAATTTGGGTTGTTGTCGATTGGGCGAAGTAAGGAAAATAGGGAAGTGCTTGCCGAACTTTCGTTAGATGATTCTAGCTTACAAGAAAGTAAGGCGCAATGTTTTATTATCTAATTGCGGCACGATTGTTCTTGGTATGATTAATAAGCTTTGAGCAGTAAAATATTGGACGGTCGGCTCGATGATACTGTATGTAAACGTGCCCTTCTTTCTTTGTTTGGGCATGACTTTTAAAAATAAGCGAATAACGGACAGTTGATACTTACCTCTAGAGCTTCTAGGGCGTACATTCTTGCTTCATTCCCACACTTACTAATCCTCTATATATCGGCTATGTCTAGGCGATGATGATTTCTCATATCTAGGGTAGTGCTTCTTAGAAGTCTTGAGATTTTATATCTTATTAAGGTGTGCTAATCTTGATAAAACGTTAATCTTTGGTAATACTCCTTGCTGTTTCACATTGATTGTTCTATTGAGTTATAAGAAATGTTTTAATTGCATATGTTGCTCATAATATTCTTTCTCTGCAATATTCATTTATCATTTCACCGAGTCCCGGGCCGGGTAGTGTTCTTGCCGGAGTTTCTTGATATGTCACCAGATTCCTCCTAAGGGCCGGTATGTATATTTATTATGATTGGTGATGAGGATGGGTATGATGATGATGATGACGGAGCTGACGTGATGAGTCCTTTTTGCCGCGCCCCTTACTAGGGAAGCTGGCACCTTATATGTTAAAAGATTATGCATATTTCACTTAAAAGGGTCATTGTAGCGATCTTTTGTTTTGAGAACTGCCATATTGGTATCCTGTCATCTTTACCTTATTTGGCCTTTAACATACTCATACATTGTCCGTACTGACCCCCCTTTCCGCCCCTTTTCCTCCGTGGGCTGCGTTTCGCCCGCAGTTAGACGCACTTTCAAGGTGATCCTCCGCCTAGGGTATATCTCCTTCTGCTTATTGGGAGTAGCTCACTATTCCGTAGCCTCAGTGTTGTGGTACATAACTTTTTGTGTAGTCTTTTGCCTCTCTATGGGGTATGTCGGGCCCCTGTCCCCGTCGAGGTTCATATGTGACTCGGGTAGAGTTCGTGGACATTATGTGGGTTGAGCTATATGTTTTAGATAACTGTTTGGAATGGTTTGTTTGGATGTCCGCTTGTACAAGGGGCTAACCTTGTCGGCTCTGCGTACATCTTGTGCATTGTGTAGTGGCTACCTGTCGCTTACGTTTTATTAATGTTTGGATAGTGGCGCCTTGGTCGGCTCGCGTTTGTTGTTACGTTGAATGGTTATGACCTTTGAAGAGAGTTCCTCTTTTATATATATAATATGACTTGGGGTTTGACTTGATTTGATTAAATTCATAAGTCTTAGTGTCATCCATTGGTTATACTTAGCAGATTTGTATGTGGGTTCCAAACGGGCACTAGTCCGGCCCTCGGGTGGGTCGTGACAGAGTGGTATCAGAGCAGTTCTTCCTCGAAGTGTCACTACAGACCGTGTCTAGTAAGTCTTGTTTATCTTGTGTGTGCACCACATCTATCAACAGGAAGCTACAGGACTCTAGGATTTCTCCTTTCTTCTTATTCTAGATCGTGCGATAGAGCTATATTAACCAGATATCCCTCTCTAACGATTCGTGTGTGTTTCATTCAGCTATGCCTCAAAGAAAGCGCAGCCGCCCGAAGGGCAAATCGATAGCAGAAGGTACTAGTCAACCCGGAGATTATATGGCCCGGCCCGTCCTATTGCCCGGTTTATGCTCCAGTTGGAGAGCTCTGCTACAAACTGCCACCGCCAGAAGGATCTTAGAGAGCAGCAGCTCCAGTTCTGGGGGAACAACCCCCACCCCCGAGCCCAAACACCTGAACCTCCAGCTCCTCAAGTCAGGGCGGAGGATAGGGCCATGAGAGATGTCGGTTCAATTGTCTGACTAGAGTTAGTGGCAGGTCAGGCTCGCAGGCATGGACTAGGAGTTTGAATCAATTCGGATAGCTCTGATAGCTTAAGGGCGTTCGTGACTTCTTAAGTTGTAATCCTCCAAGCTCCTTTGGTTAAGGCCTCAGATGATTCGCTAGAGTATTCGTCAGATGCAGGTACATTAGGATTAATCAAGGCTTCGGAGACCGAGTCTGTTTGGTTTGCTATGTATCATTTGCGGATGTAGCTATTAATTGGTTTAGTCTTGGGAGTTATCTAGGGGTGGGAGGTGCTCCTCAGCGTATGGATGAATTTGTTGAGGCTTCCTCCAGGGCCACTTCCTGTCCTCCAGAGATGAATCGAGCTAGAGTCCTGATAGATTCTTGCGTTTGAAAGACAAAATGGCATAGGCGTTTGAGAGTATTCCTCGGTTTGATTCATTGGCTAGGCATGCTCCTACTATTGTGGCTGATATGGCAGACAGGGTACAATCGTTATGTGATGGGATTGGATCGTTATCTATTGACGGTTTATGGGCAGTGACTCTTCAGCCAGGTATGTGACATTGCTCGGGGTGCGGCATATGCACAGGGGGGTAGAGGATCCGGCACCGGGACGTCAGTCATTAGAGAATATAAATAGATGCAGCAATAAGGGCTAATCAGGCGTTATCCTGACGAGTTTTGAAGCGGGCAGTCTCAGCAAGCATGTTAGTTATCTTCCCAGCCATCACAGAGTGCACCCCAACTTCATGGGTAGGGGGTTTCGCATGTATGGGATATTCGGAAGCTGGTCATAGCTCTAGGCGTCAGGGTACAGATGGGGCAGGGGTTTGATCAGTCGAGACCGACCTTTGGCCTCCTGTTTTCTCGCTGTGTAGGTCCCATGCCTGGGGAATGTCGTTGGGCTAAAAAAGTACAGGTGCGTGTTTTTCTTGCGGCCGTCAGGGCCATACTATGAGGGCTTTTCACGCTTAGATGTAGTGGCAGGTGTATGGCCAGCCTACAAGGGTCCGTTGCTGGTTTCATCCTTGCTTCTGTTCTATGCGCCCTACGGGGCAAGGGTATCAGCGCCACATGCCGTGGTGGGGACGTGTGGAGCTTCCCTGCTAGCGGTCCTCGAACATATATATGCTTTGTGATACTAGGCCAGGATCAGGAGGCATCCCTAATGTGATCACATGTATATTATCACTATTCTCCGAAGTGTGTATGCATTGATAGACCCAGTTCCACTCTTGATCATTGTAATAATCACCTTTGTTGCTAGTAGATCAGAGATAAGTCTGAGGATAGAACCATTTGAGGTAGCTACACCTTTAGGAGATTTTGTCATAGCTCCGCGAGTATATAAGATTGTTTCAGTAGTTATATAGATCGTCGTAACCGTAGCAATCTAATAGATTTAATATGAATGAGTTTGATATTATCCTGGTCATGGATTGGGTTGGCTGCTTGGTTAGGCTAATGTTGATTGCAGAGAAGATAGTTATCAATTTCAATTTCAGGGATCGATAATATAGTGGAAGGGGAGTCAGTTCGCCGAAAGGATTCATTTCATACATCAAGGGCCGGGAAGATGGTTATAAAAGGCTTATTTAACCTCCTATTTGGTGCATGACATCAAGGGCAGAGGCAACCGACTGTTCAGCAATCAGTCCCGGTAGTTAATGAATTTCCCGATGTATTCCCTGAGGAAACTCCAAGGCCTTCTCCAGAAAATGAGACGATAGAGTTTACTAAGATTACTGCCAGATCCCAGCTATATCTATACCTCCTTATTAAAGATACACCATGCTGAGTGAAAGAATTGAAAGAGCAATGAGGGATTGCTAGAAAGGGCTTCATCAGGCCTAGTACTATCACCTTGGGGACACCGGTACTGTTTGTGAGGAAGAAGGAGGGTCCTGCGATGTGTAATTGAATTATAGGCACTAAACAAAGTAACAATAAAAGACCAAACAGGTTATCCCTCCCAGGATTTGACATCGTTTGACCAGTTGCAAGGTGCAAGTGTTTTTTCAACGATAGACTGGCAGTCAGTTTCATCAGGTGCGATAAGGGAGGCAAGATATCCCAGACGGCAATTCCGGACCCGATACGATACGGGCATTATGAGTTTAGATGCTGTTCTTTTGGTCTGACTATGCTCAGCGTGTGTTTATGGATTGAAGAAATTGAGTATTTAAACATTACTGATATTGTTTGTATTTTATAAGACGATATTTCTGTTCTATTCACGTTCAGAAGAGAGGAGCATGCAGACCATTTAAGGACGTTACTTAGGGTGCTTCTCAGCACCAGAATTTGTCTGCTAATTTTTCTAAGTGTCGAGTTCTGTTGACTTCAGTGGCATTCTTGGGCATATTATTGGAGCTGATGGTATTCGGGTATACAGCAGAAGATGGGCGGTAAGACTTGGCCGCAACCTACGAACACTTACTGACGTACGCACTTTTTGGGGTTACCAGGATATTAACAAGTAGATCCGTAGAAAAGTTTGCCTCATTTCCGCGCCTTTTGACAAGGCTACTCAAAAAGCAGCCAAGTTCCAGTGGATTGATACTTTGTGAGTCAAAAGCTCCAGCTATGAAAGACAATTGACTACAAGCTCCAGTCCTAACTCTTCCGGAGGGAACAGACGGGCTTGTTATATATTGTGATGCTTCGGGTGTTGGCTAGGATTGTATTGATGCAGCATTGCAAAGTTATAGCCTATGCCCTCCCGACAGCTTAGGAATCATGAAAAGCACTATCCTCTCCGATCTGGAGTTCGCGGTCGTGGTTCATGCCTTGAAGATATGGAGGCATTATTTATATGGTGTCCCATTTGGACATCGATACAGATCATAAGATCCTCCAATATATCTTAAACATAAGAGCTGAACTACGACAGGAGGCGTGTTATAGTTGATAAATGATTATGATGTTTGATATTTTATATCATCAAGAAAAGCGAATGTGTAAGCAGATTGCTCTTAGCCGTAAGTCCATTGGGGTAGCTTGACAGATGTACAACGAGAAAGTGAGGGATTGGTTCGGGAGATTCAGGCGGCTATCCAGCCTTTGAGTCTGTCTGGCTAATGTCAGAAGATCGTGGAGTTTCTATTCGAGAGGTTGTTGGTCTCAATCATAGTGAGGTAAAGAGATGGTTGTTGGCACAGTCTAGAGATGCACAGCTCTTCAAAAGGAAAGACCCCATTTAGGTTACACTGACGGAGGGTTTTACGATAGAGGCAGATTGTGTGTACCCGATATGCGGGGCTACGATGGCAGGTTATGGGAGAGCACACTCTGCCCGGTATTCTATTCACCCAGGTCAACGATAAAATGTAATCATGACCTCAGATCTTTATTGGTTGGGATGGCATGAACAAGGACATGCGGCGTTTTGTTTGCTCAGTGCCCGAATGTCAACAGAGTCAAGACGAACATCAAAAGCCTGGTGGATTTTCAGGAGATAAGAGATCCCGACTGGAACTGGGAGATGATTTAATAATGGACTTCATTACAGGCTTACCCGCACTCATGGAAGTATGACTCTTCTGGGTTTATTATAGATAGGCTGACAAATCGCCCATTTTCTTTCCGTCAGAACTACTATTCGGCTGAAGATTATGCGAGGTTTATCTGTCAGGGACGATAGTGAGACTTCATGAGGTTCCCACGTCCCTTATATCGACAGAGGAGGCTCATTTACAGCCAACTTTTGGATATCATTTCAAGAAGGGATTGTGGACAACCCAGTGAACCTTGCACAGCATTTCATTTTCACCCTCAGACTGATGGGCAGGCTGAGCGTACTATTCAGACCTTTAGAAATATGTTGCGTTCCTGTATTGATTGACTTCAAAAGGGTAGCTGGGAATGACCACTTGCCGCCATTGATTGCCTATAACAATAGCTAACTAACCATCTAGTATCCAAAGGCACCAGTACGAGCCCGTTATATGGGAGGAAGTGCAGATCACCCATTGGGTTGGTTTGATGTTGGCGAGACTAAGTTAATAGGCCCGGATGTGATTCAGCAAGCTGTGACAAAGTGAAGCTTATTCAATAAGATTATTAGCAGCCCAGAGTCGACAGCAGTCATCTGCCGATAATCGGCGCGAGATTTGAGTTTCAATATTGGTGACTAGGTATTCCTTAAGGTATCACCCACGAGTGTGGTGAATGAGGTTCGGCATGAAGGGGAACTCACTCCGAGATATTGGGCCTTATCAGATTTTCCCGTAGGAATAGGCAAGGTTCCCTATGAGGTTGATCTACCACTATTTGGAGGCGTAGACATCCAGTCTTCCATGTATCCATTCTACGTAAATGTATTGTGGATCCTCTAGAGTAATCCCCGTAGATATGTTTCATGTAACAGAGGATTGTCATATGAGAGACACCCGTAGCTATACTTGATCGTCGTCCCGGAGTAAGAATGAGATTCTATTTTAATTCCAAGTTATTAAGAAATATTAGGCAAGGATGTTGATATCCCAATGTGCTATAATAATGATTTGGCTAATGTAATGGCCATTAACTTAGTGAGCGATTTTAGTGGTTGATTTGGATTAATTTAATCCATGTGGGCCGCCTCCACTCTAATTGGTGGCTGATTAAGGATTAATTTAAAATCCGAGTGGGCCCCACCACTCAGGCAAAATTTTAAAGGGTCAGATGTGAGCTGCCTTAAGTGGACAAGGTGGAGGGGGGGGGGTGGGCTGCCTCCACTTCATACTATTAATGAAGGTGGAGAAATCCACTCCATTCTAATAAAGTGGTTAAATGCATTACTGCATATCATCTTCTTCTTCATCCACTTGTCTTAGGCAGCAGGAAAATGGAGAAACCAACCCTGCACCTTGGCCAGCAGGCCAAATCTTTGGTTAGTAAATCTCCTCTCCTTGTTCGGTGGGTTATTCTTTAGAATACCTTTTAATATCCATTACTTTAGAATGGGACGTGACCAGTAGCTTAGGTACGTTTGTTTTAGTTACTGAATGTGCTAAGTAAATGAACGAAAAACCAAATCAATTATTAGTTGGTCGTGTTGGTTCTTGGCGGCTGTTTTTGATTAAAGCAAATTGCGGAAAAATTCGTTTGCATTATGTATTGTGAAAATGTGATTTGAGTTATATACTCAAAAGGATGAATACGATAAGGTAGTGTATTGCGAATTAAAAAACGAGTTATCGGCTCTGTTGGTCGTTGCTTCGCTCTATTGTTGCCGAGAACGGAACTGTTTGTGGAGAGGCTGTTTAATATGTTCGTTGGGTATATTTGTTTATTGTTATTGCATGGATAAAAGGGTTGGAGGGGGGGGGTTTGGGGGGGGGGGTGGATAAAAAATAAGTGGGTTGTTGTCGGATTGGACGAAGTAAGGAAAATAGGGGAATTCTGCAATTTTCGTTAATTATTAAGCAGCTTACAAGAAAGTAAGGCGCGATGTTTATCTAATTGCGGCAACTGATTGTTTTTCATCTCTGTTATAGATTAATAGCTTGAGCAGTAAATCTGGACTGCGGCTCGATTAACGGATTTAACGCTGTCCCTCTTCGTTTTTTGGCATGACTTTAAAAATAGCGAATACCGGACAGGTTTGATACTTACCTCTAGAGGCGTCTAGATGACGTAATATTCTTTGCTTCCACAATTATTCCTCTATATATCGGCTATGTCTAGGCTATGTGATTTCTCATATCTATGGTATGCGTCCTCTCTTAGAGTCATTGAGATTTTACATTTCCTATAATCGTATTTAAGGTTCATAATCTTTGATAAAAAAAAACGTTAAATCTTTTGGTCATACTCCTTGCTGGTTCACAGTTGGATTGTTCTATGTAGTTTAAGAAATGATTTTAATTGCTATGGTTGCTCAGAATATTCTGCTCTGATAGTCATTTAATCATTTCCAACCGAGTCCCGGGCCGGGTAATGTTCGTAGCGGAGTTTCTTGTCATATGTGTCACCAGTTTCTCCTAGTAGGGCGGGTAGTATATTATTATATGATTGGTGTGGGATGTTTATGATGATATGATGACGGAGATGACGTGATGATTATTTTGCCGAGCCCCTTACTAGGGAAGCTGGGCAACTTATATGTTAACGATAGCCATGATTTTTCACTTAACAGGGTACATGTGTAGCGATATTTTGTTTCGACTTCCAACTTGGTATCCTGTCATCTCACCTTATGCTTTACATAGGACATTGTCCGTACTGACCGACCCCGCCCTTATCCCTCCGGGGGCTCTTTTGCGTTCATGCCCCGCAGGTGTCTACACGCACAGTTCGTGATCCTCCCGCATGGTTCTCTACCTGCTGATGGGATAGCTCCACTGTTTTCGGCCCCGTCGTTTTGTACATAAACTTTTGTGTAGTCTTTTCTCCGGCTATGGTATGGGCGGGGCCCCTTGCCCGGCGCGTTTCACTACTGTACTCCTTAGAGGTCTGGACAATTATGAGTGGGTTGTATATATATGTTTTGGATACTGGTCCTGGACATGGTTTTGTTTGGGATGTCCGCTTTACAGGGGCATCCTTGTCGTCTGCGTACATCATTGGTGTATTGTGTAGTGGCAGCCTTATCGACTTACGTATGTTTTTATGCTTTGGATAGTGGCGGCCTTTCGTCTCGCGTATATTGTTACGGTTGAATGGTTATGACTCCTTATGAGACAGGTCCTCTTATATATAGATGACGTTGGGGTGAATTTATTTTGATTACATTCCATATTGTCTTAGTTTCAGTTGTTATACTTAGCGGTGTATGGGGGTTGCCAAAACGGCACTATCAACGGCCCATGGTTCGGTGTTTGGTCGTGACAATTTGATCATGATTACCAATATATATATATACACACACTTCATGCAAGACAATGAATAGGATATATTCATGATGACTAAGGAAAGGATAATTCTCCTAAGCATCATTACATATTTTGTGCATGTAATGTATATGATTAATAAAGTTATGAACATGTGTACCTAAAGGTGTTTATGTGAAGGTAGACCTCATATATATATGTACACACACACATGAATGTATGAAAGGAGTATGTTAATAGTATTCTAATGAATAATTGAGTCTCTTAAAATGTATACTCAATTTGAATCTAAACTAGACTATAGTATAAATATGATATTGTTATGTGAAAGTACACTCTCACATAATGTAGGTTCTATGATGAAAGAGCATTCTCATCCAAGATACCTTTGAGCTATATGATATATGAGGGAATAAGTCCCTAAAGCCATGTCCTTATGAAATAATGTTATCTAAAGGCTTAATAATGTTTTAAAAGGTATTTTAATCTTAGTAAAGATTGAACATAAAAAATGAGAGTGGGAGCTTCACGTTAGTAAGTCCTGTTTCCCATGAAGAGAAAATTCATGTTAGTAAGTTTGGGTTACCAACCTAGATGTTGTCTCATGGTATAAAAGCCTGCACGTTAGAAAGTTAAGGTTTATTGAAGCAATCTCCTTGTTCCATAACTACGTGCCCCCGTAGGTTTTTGATTAGTGGATCCACTAGAATAGCTAATTTGTATGAATGTCCCATCTTGGCAAGTACTACCCCCTCTTTTAAGTGTGGGAGTAGAAGACCATATTCCATGTAGTTTACATGTTCTATGTCGGTTATGGTTATATCTCCCAAAAGTTAAGAAGAGCATTAAGATAAGAATATGAATCCTAGTAAAATTCCTTGAGAATTTTACTAACTATAAGGAGGACTATTGTACCCTACCTATGCATTCCACTAGATGACTTTTTGTAACAACACTAAAAAAGGATATACTAAGTGATACTTAATGTGTCAAGAATGCCTATGATTAGACTAGGGTTCACACGGATTGATGCTCAAAGAACCAGACCTCGGAACCCTAGCTACAGCAAAGCCAACTAACTTGATTAGTTAGTTGAGCTTGGAAAGGTTGTGTCCAACAATGTAGGGATCTCGAATACGAAGATTTACTAGAAGGAGTCTTTATCGTAATTACCCTAAATATTTTATTAATTATTCAATTAATAATAAGGTTGAGTTTGCAATGGGGAGAGAACGAAATTTGAGCTCCCCCTTGAAGTGAACCTCTTACTCTTTGAACTTCTTGCTTCACTGTGTTCGAACCTAGTGAAGCATAAGTTAATTTGAGGTTTTCTTTAACCTATTGAATTAATATAATTAATTAATTAATTAGTAATTCATTAGATGATTTAAAAAAAAATAAATAAAAATCATATTTTTTAATAAATTTTGATTAAGCTTATTTGCATAAGTCCTAGAAACTAGAAACTCTACTCCTCCCAATCCTAATATAACTAACTCCTTCCTACTCTCGACTCTCTCACTCCTACGCTCTACTCTCTCACTTCTATCTCAAACTCTCCATAAACTCTCACGCTCATTCTCCTTTATTATTCACAATCATTTCTATGCCAAATAAGACACAAAAGCAGAAAACTAAACCCGTTCTTCACACTTAAGAACTACACCCAAACTCACAAGAAAAAAAAACGTTAATCGAACTCTATGCTAATGGAGGTTGTCCTTCGTGGACTTGAATTGAGAGTTTTAGATGGACGTATCTCTTGTGTGATGTTTTTGGGCAGCAAGTCAATGAGTTTAACGTCAAAAGAATGGGTTTTCTTATCTCTTGGTCCCTTCTTCCCCAAGGGACCCCTTAAGGTTCATATTATTCTTCGAAACTAGGATTGTTTCAACACCTTTTGCAATGCCCCTATCACTAGCTCCCAATGAATGTAGGTTGGATATATTTTCTGTGTCTCTTTCGGGTCGATTTAGGTGTATGTTATGTTTTTCTGTGATAAATAATTATTTTTGTGTACTTCAAAAATTGTATTAAGACAACCATGTATTCGAAATTTTTAAGCAGTATGTGCGTGTGCAAAAATGTTACTGTAAATTGATTCCTTTGCTTAAGGCTTCGAATTGATAATGTTCTGGTTGTCATTTTACGTGCGTAAGCTTATGTAAATCGTGATGTTCATTAAAATGAAAGTGTGTCTAATTTGAGTATCAATATTTTGGCTAAACGAACCTATGAAAATTCACCCCAAAAAGTGCTAAAAGATCTATAAAATTTCCCTAAGATTTCAAGTGATAATGTTGGTGAAAATAAGCTAAAGAAATGACTAAATTTCAAGCGAACTTATTAGTTTCATTGAGGAAAAATATAGAGGAATAAATCTGGAAATTTAATTTAGAATGAAGGGATTAGGCCACCAGGATTTGAAAATGTGACCTCACCCTTGTACCGCCTTGAAATCGCAAGAAAAAGAATTGGGATTATTGGTGATCGAAATGGGGTACGATGTTCTGAAGAAGTTGAGTGCAAAAAAAAAAAACAGAAATTTTTTTAACAAAATGAAATGTGAGGCGTGGGAATCGAACCCACGACCTCCAGGCAGCGAATGAAGTGAAAGAAGAAAATTAAAGACAAGAAAATGGGAGGCGTGGCAATCGAATCCACGACCTGAAGGCTTGAAAAGAGAAGGGTGAAATAAATAAAAAAATAAAGTGAGGCTGTGGGGATTAGATCCCACAACCTTACTGTCAAACGCCTAGATAAATCAATTTTAAGTAAAAATAAAATAAGGAGGTTGTGGTGGTTCGAACTTACAATGTCACAGCCCCTAAGCGAGATTAAAGAATAAATAAGGAAAGGCTGTGGGGGCTTGATCCCACAACCTCTTGGTCTAGGCGAATTAGACAACACAATTTTAAATGAAAAATAAAAGGGGTCTTCGGGGTTCGATCCCACAACCCTTCGGCCAAATAAGAGGAGAATCCAAGGAGAAAACAAAGATAGAATGTTGATGTTGGGGATCGATCTAGGGTCTCAATGTCATGAAGACTAAAAATAAAGTCAAGGAAAAATGTAAGTATTTTCCAACGGGTTCGAACTTAGGTTTCCTTGCACAAATTTCCGTACTGATACATAAATTATACGTGAATAAAATGTTCAAGAATAATGCCACCTACTTTGATCGAAATAGAGATCTTGTCATGCATACAAAATACATAAGTCTTATACTATATAATCTTAGGAAGATACAATTCACTTCACAAACTATGAATGAAGCCTCATGGATTGTATATATAGACCAATATGTCTAGCATACAATTAAAAATAAGTGAACTAAGATGTATGTAATGAAATGATGAAACCCTCGAAGGGTTAAGTACGAGTATAAGATACACTAAATGTCCAAGGTTCATTGGCATATGACAAAATGAGCAATGAAATGATGAAATGAACAATGAAATGATAAAACGCTAGAAGGGTTAAGTAAGAACGTGAAACACATTAAATGTCCAAGTGCATTGGCCATAGATAAAGAAATTCACATAAAAAGGGGTGAGTAATTAATGAAGAGCAAATGGATAATGTTATGAATTTTACCCCAGATGATATGGGGCTAATGAAAAGATGATAGAACTCTAATTGGTAAGCCTAAGTAAATTACTGACGTACTAACCTATGAGACTGTAAAGTTATAAGAGACCATTTGGGCAGTCTCTAAAACACTCTAATGAAAGTATTGAGATTAACAAACTAACACTAATGTTGAATGAAGAATTATCTATTGAGCTATGCTGTCCTCATACTAGAAATCCACCTTCCGACTTATGAGTTTGAATATATTGAATCTTTCTCTGACACGAGAGACTCACTATGAGCGGTGATTCCTTCTTTCGGGAGGGAAAAAATATATGTTGATAGTATACACTAAATATATGTTGATAACTCTTTTTCTATTATCTACCTCCTTGGTCCGGCAAGTATTAACGAGGCGAGTTCTAGCGTTCGCCGTCCGTTAAAAAGACTTCTAAGCGAAAGAATTAGCAATACATGGAATACACTATTCTAGAATTGTTATGTTAGCTAGATTTAACCTTGTTATTTACCCATGGTTCCCACAATCCTAGTTATGGAGTTTAGTTACCAATACTATTAATCACACAATTCATATTGATAATATAAGAGTTCATGCACTTACTTTTATGAGAATGAACAAAATCCATAAATTCATTTGAATAATTCATAAAAATACCAACAATTGATTCCGAAATAATATGATCGAATGCCAAAATCAAGAGTTCAATACTTAAACAAGAGAACTAAAAAACTTTAAAAAGTCTAAAAAAATGACGTTTTTCAGACTATTTATAATAAAATAAAACCTAATAAAAGAAGGACTATATTTAAAGCAAATCAGTCAAAAATGCGTCTGAATCGATGACCCTGAGACGGACCTTCGTTAGCTCTGTCATTCCATACATGGCATAATTTTCTACAGCTTGCTTCATCAACTTTTATTTTACCATCGATGGAGAGATATGACCGATCCTTGCAAGAACGATTGTCCGTCGAGGGATTCCGTTCCAACACTTAGAAACTTTTTGAAATTGGGTACTGGAACAACTCTCTAACAACCACGACGAATATGCAGGACAGATCCACATGGCTATGACGGTCCGTCATGAGCTTCCGTAGTCCCACACTTGGTCAAACTTCCCCAACTTCCTTCAGCAGCCATTTTTTTCACTACGGTCCCACCTACGGACCGTAACACTCACGAAGGACCGTCATGGGCTCCGTAGGTGGTCACTTCTGAAATTTCTCCTCAAATCCTTCGCGTTCTCCTCTGGACAGGTTTCCTGCAAGTAAAGAGAAACCTACTTAAAAAATCAATACAAAAAGGCTTTAGACACACTAAAATTAAGGAAACTACATTGAAAGTAATGTGAAACCAATGTACATAAACACCCTCGACTTAAATTCGTTGTTTGTCCTCAAACGATGAATTATTACTCACTACAAAAGCTTTTTACAAAAGTATCCGTCTTTTCATTTTTGCAATCATTTGGCAATTAATCCTGATTATTCTCATTATGTTCATGCATGCTATCACTATTAGGCCTGAATTATGTGGATTAGACCATGACACAGACTGACCACAACTTTACACCTATAGTCTTCGATCTATCACCTAGTTGCTAATTTTTCTAGTATTGCAACTGGTGTCCTCACTTAAAAATAACATCCTCATTTTTCACATAATGATTTTAGTTTGAGTAGTAGGATTACTTTGCAATCGTCGCTCTCTGAAAAACTTCACAACTCATTTATAAATATTTGCCATAGGCTTGCCTTTATTTTCACTGTTTTAAGTTTATCATAACAACTCTTAGAATCACAATAGAACTTTCTTATCTTGTAACATAGGCTCAGGATATGGTAGGGTATATTTAGGTATATTTTAGTAATTTGTTGCCCTCATTCACATATCGATTAAAATTCCTACCTCATCATAATTTTATTCCGCCATTTTTCTTATATTCTTTTAGCTTGCTATTTTCCCTTCTTTCTTCTTTTGTGTGACTCTTTTCTTTTCTTGCTTGTATTTATTATATTTTTTTTATTTCACTTTTCTTTCAACTGTTTCTTGAGTCACTTTTCTTTTGTTCTTTCTCTTTCTTTGTTCTTTCAACCCGACTTTCCGGAGCATTCCTTATAATAATCACCCTCAACTCATGGCTTTGCCATGATTCAAAGTACATAATACCCAAAATTGGGTCAGGGCAACGACAAGGTTGTTTTCTACTTTAGCCACCCTCAAATTATGCTTTTGGAATAAGCTGAGGTGCACATGTTTAAGGAGGGACCAGGGCAACCACATTATTCCCAGAAAAGTTCAGTTGTGGTGAAAAAGAAAGGTCTATTTTAAGCTTAAATCATTTGGATCAAAAAAGGATTAATTTCATTCGGTTTTTTGTTATTTAGGATAATGATTTTCTATATTGAGCAAAGGCCTATGATCCTTTCCTAATTCTCTATTACAACTTAATTTTAGCAGGACTAACTCGGCAAATTCTAGCTCAGTACAAATAGTGGACTATTCAAATTTTTCTCACACTCACTTGACATCTCTTTACTCTACCAGATTATCAGACACCTAATTCGAGTCTTAGACTTAGGGTCATGTAGTGGTCTATCTCTATGTCATGCTTAGAGCCATACATTTATCAATTACTATGCCTAGTCTTGCATCATTTTTTATTAAATCATGATACCATTTATGTTTTAGACATCATGCTTCAGAGTTATACTCTATGTACACAAGATATAGATCTGCCGGTTAAACAATAAAAATAATAAGTCTCTTGGGGAAATAGAACACATGCAAGAAAACTCTAAAAGAGGATCGTGAGTTGCGTTACTAAGACTTCACCCTTGCACTCACTCTCCATTTAACCCATCCCCCTATGCATAAGAGAATCCAAAATAATAGAGTGGTAGGTGAAGAAAACTTGAGGTACAAAGCGCCGTCAATGAACAAGTTCATTGGTCCGGTGTCCCAGAACCCACTCCATATGTAGTTTGGAAACCCTTAGTAGAGTCCTCAACATCAACAACACCCTCAGTAGTGACTCTCTCAACAATCACAACACTATCAGTAGTGCTCTTGTATGCCTCAACAACTCTGGAGCAAGACGCCCCAGCAGCCAACTCATTCGCCCTAAACTGAGGGCCTCCTCATCTTCAATCGAGGCTCTCCTCGAAGCCTCTAATTCTCGGCGATCCCTATTCTAAGCCCTAGCCTCAACCTCATGTTGACCTCTATGTGTCTTGGCATAATCTCGTGGTTTAGGTAGTGGCACTGCAGCAGTGAAGAATAAGGCCGCCAAAATAGTATCCTTGGCGGTCTTTGCACAAGGGACCTCAGACTCGAAACCCTAGCCTTTAGAATTGTGTCCAAGTCCGCTTGCAGACTCTCTACAGCAGCCTGAAGGGTCGACTCGTCCATCGAAGGGGTCTGTTGTCCTAGCACACACAATTCAAAAGCGTCCAGGCACCGATGAACCTCTATAATCTTCCTCTCTATGCGCTCCTCCGCCTTAACAATAGACCTCTACATCCAAGGCTGGATATGATGCAGAAGAGTGGCCATTTGGGACTCAAGTTTCTGGAGCCTAGCAAGTAGGATTAGAGTGGCGGAGGGAGTCAAACGATAGGAGCATGGATCGGTGCTACCACTCGGTATAGACTCAACTGGGGTGGTGTCAGTAGGCTCAAATGTAGCAAGGGTAGCCGCTTAGGCTTGCTCTACTGTATCCGCCAGGTTGTAACCAAGCGAAGGTACCTCCCAACGGGGCCCTCTACATGGGGACAACTCATTGGCCTCATCTCTGATAAGGCCTATATCAACAGTGCCTTGTTCGGTCTTGATCTGATATATGTACCAAATGGGCACACCTGAGGACCTGCACAATGCAAACACCATTCATGGAAATGGGTAATTAGTAGTAACCTTTAAATTCCTCTCTTGCATGACTGCCTGAAGAATTCTAGAGAAGTCCACCTCAAACCCTTGTATCATCGCCGCTATAAGAACTGTGTAATTCCATGTGATTATATTATCTACAGCAGTAGGGGGAAAGGCAATGGCAGACTATCAACTACAGAATCATTGGCGTGAAGGTTAGGGTAGCCTTCTTGATGGATCCCTTCGGCTCAAGTACCTAGTCAGCAACCTCTTCATGAACGGACAAATATTGGGCCAACCACTTCTTGGTAGTCTCTCTCATCTATGGCTCACGCAAGAAACGTCCATCTTTAACAAGTTTCCACAAGCAGTCGAACTTGGCGGTGAGAGGAGTCCCGGTGGCACCAACATCCTCGCCATGTAGATACTGGAGGATGACTGGCAATGAGATTTCTACCTGCTTGCCGCGGACTCGGATGTGATCTAGTAGAGCCTGTTTGGAGGGGGCGGGCCGCCTATCCATCTGGGATTGGAGATTCACCACATACGAGGCATAGAACTCTCTGACCAACTCCTCACTATATCGGCCCAAAGCGCAAGGCGTCCAATCTAGCCGGTGCCTGGTACAGAGTGCATGGATATCTTTCATGGTGGGGAGACTCCCCGTAAGGACCCGCCCCTCTCTAGGGTAAGGGTCCGGGTCCTCACATCCTTATCATTCAGTAGCTTGGCGTTTGAGTACACCTGAAATTGACCCTCAACATACCATCGGTTTGACTGGTCGACAACCGGGGCGGGGACTCCAGTCCGTGGTTCTTGAATGGAATCAGTACCTATCGGCCTCATCAGACGAGGTAGACTGGGATGCAATGGCTGAAGCAGAAGACTCCTCACACACAGAGACTTCTTCTGAACCCGATACTTCCTCAGAGCCGGAAGCATCACTGGAGTGTGTATAAAACCCACAAGGAATGCCGGTCAGCATGCGCTACTCTTAAGACTGGGAGGCAGTAACTACTCCGAGCACCACCTTCGTGGGGGTGGCTCTGGTGGTACGTGCATCTTGTGCAGGAGTGACAGTGCTTGGGGGCACGTATTCGGGGTCACACTCATCGTCAGAGACAATAACTAGTCGGGCAGATAGAGCGATGGACTTTGAGATCCCTCATGCGTACACGCGATCTAGCTTTGGTGCCATAAGTGTTTGTACCTTAATAGAACAACAGTTAGTACCGGTAGAAACAAACAAGACATGCAAAAAAAAAAGAAAACAAAAACGTAAAACCAAAATGGAAATAATATTATTGTAGTTTCTCAGCTGGACGACAGACCAGTTGACGTTCCGTCGTGAGCATGACAGAAAGTGATGACGGTCTGTCATGAAATACTTGAGAAAATTTATTGGACTCTCAGAATGAAAGTCTCTGACAATCACGATAGTTGTGCAGGACAGACCATCGAGATCACGACAGTCCATCGTAGAGGTCTATCGTTGAACACTTAGAAATAATTTTGAGACCCTTTGGAATAGGGTCTCTATCAACCACGACGGTTGTACAGGACGGACCGTCGAGGGAATGACAATCCGTCGTATAGGTCGTCGACGGATACATAGAGAAAATAAATTGGAATCCCACGGCGCTCCATCGACAGGGTCTCGTTCTATCCTTTAGTGACTGAACTGGGGAAGCCTCTCTATCCCCTAAAATGCTAATCGAAAAAATACTTATCGACCCACAATTTCTAACCCAACTACCCAGTATACTAGCAATACTAAGCAATAGTTTCTCGAGTTTTAGCATGCCATTTTGGAGTACTATCAACCTAGGTCAAAAATAATTATCATAAACATACACCCCCATTTTGTTTACAATGTAAAATGTCTTAAGGCATGTAGGATTAACGGGGCGAGTTCGAAGCATCCACTATGGGTCAAATTTTTAAGATCCAACATTTAGAATAAAGCATGGATCATAGGAAGACAAGAAAGAAATGTAGATGAATTAGAGATAAGAACCACATACCTGATATTGATAGAAGATTAAGGCACACAACTCTGGTTATCAGCACTACAACATTTGATTCCGACTGGTAGATTACATGAAGAAGCAGGGAGAACGGAAGAGGCAGATTAGGGGAATTTTGGAAAGCATGGGGAATCTAATGTTTTGGGGAGAGGAAGAGAGTGTTAGGCAGTTGAAAAGGGAGTAAATGAGGGAAGTGAGGGAAAGAAACGGTTAGAATTAAGAGGTGGGAAGTTAAAAGGTTTAAAAACTTTTAATATTCTCCGATCGGGTCTGGTCTTGTCGTGTTGGGTTTACAGGTATTTAAGCGACGGGTCCCCTTCGACGGTTCATCACAAGTGTGACGGTCTGTCATGGGTTCCCTAATTTAGAAAAAATGGAAAAACTTACCTTGAGAGTACGGATGCTTGCGACGGTCCATCGCATGTGTGACGGTCCGTAAATGGGTTCATCAATGAGTTCTTCAGACCAATTTTCTGGTGATGTTCTACCTGACCCATGAAGCTATTCTTTTTGTATTTTCTGGACACTTTTTGGACACGGATCCTAAACTACGCTCTATCCAAAACTTTTCACAAAAAAAAGAAAAGCAAAGAAAATTCGACTATTACTAGTGAGTCATAAAAAACTATAGTTGGCTTAGTGGATACATATTGGTTGCCTCCAAACCAACGCTTAAATTAATGTCGCGGCACGACGGAGGAAACTTGATTACTCATACTTCATCAAGACGGTATGCGTCGAACACTTCATTCGTTGTTTCAGCATGCTCTAGATATATTTTGATTCATTGTTCTTTCACCTTAAACATCACACCCTGCTTGTTTTCCAACTCAACCACTTCGTGACGGAATAGTTGGGTGATCAACTAAGGGCCTGTCCATTTGGACTTGAGTTTTCCCGAAAACAAGCGCAACCTAGAATTGAATAAAAGCACCAAATCTCCAACCATAAAATCGTGTTTCTCAATCTTTTTATCATGGTACTTCTTCATATTTTATTTGTAGAGTGCTGAACTTTCATAAGCATTTAGGCGAAATTTATAGAGCTGATTCAACCAAATTAACCTCTGTTCTGCAGCCTCATTCCAATCCACTTTCAACTTCTTCATTTCTCACATGACTTTATGCTCTAATTCGACCGGTATGTGACAATCCTTCCCATATAAAAGTTGTTTTGGGGACATACCTAGGGGAGTCTTATATGCTGACTGTAGGTCCAAAGAGCATCATCAAGTCTCCTTGACCAATCCGTTCTACTAGCGTTCCCCGTTTTTGATAAAATATGCTTAATCTCCCTTATTTGGCTCCACAACTTGCCCACTAGTTTGAGGATGGTAAGGAGTGGCCACATTATGGCGTACCTCATAATTTTCAAATAATCCCTTAAACAATTTGTTGCAAAAGTGGGATTCCCCATCACTAATAATAGACCTTGGGGTGCCAAATTGGTAAAATATATTTTTTTCAAGAATGAGGTGACACTCTTCCCTTCATTATTTGCTAGTGCGATAGATTCTACCCATTTAGACACATAATCAACCGCTACTAGAATGTACTTCATCCCTTGAAAACTCAAAAAAGGGCCAATGAAGTCAGTAATCCACACATTAAATAACTCAATCATAAGAATGGGATTTAAAGGGAGCTCTTGCTTTCTTGAAATGCTGCCATCTCTTTTGCATCTATCACATGTCTTGGCGAACTAATGGGCATCTTCATGAATCGTTCGACAATAGTATCCACATTGTAAGATCTTGTGAGCGGTCTGATTACCACTATGATGTCGACCTTTGGGTGAAGAATGACATGCTTTCAAAATGCTCAACATCTCAACTTCCTGCACACAACGCCGAATAAGCCCATCGACACAACTCCTATACAAGTATGACTCATTCCAAAAGAAATTTTTTACATCATACATGAACTTTTTCCTTTGATGAGAGTAAAAGTACGGTGGGATTATATCGCTAGCCAGATAATTCAAAAAATCTGCGAACCATGGAATCAAATCTTGAGAGGCAGTCCATACATGCTCATCGGGGAAGTATCATTAATTTTAGTTTTATCTCTCATTTGTATAGACAAGTGATCAGCAACTTTATTTTCGGTCCCTTTTCTATCAATAACCTAAAAGTCAAATTCTTGCAATAGTAACACCCAACGAATCAACCTCAGTTTCACATCCTTCTTTTCCATCAAATATATCAAAGCAGAATGGTCAGTATGCACTATAATCCTAGTGCCAAGTAAATAGGAGCGAAATTTCTCAAAAGCAAAGACTACTGCAAGGAGCTCTTTCTTAGTCACGGTGTAGTTCTTTTAGGCTTTATTTAGGGCTTTTCTACCAAAGTAAATGGGGTGAAGGATTTTGTCCCTTTTTTGCCCCAATACCACACCAAGAGCAACCCTAATAGCATCACACATTACCTCAAATGGCTTGCTCTAATCGGGCGAAATTATGATAGGTGCAAACACCAACTTTTCTTTCAACTCACCAAATTCCATAAGACAGGATTCATCAAAATAAGATTTACACTCTTTCGCAAAGAAACTTACACAAAGAATGCACAATTTATGAAAAATCCTTGATGAACATCTGGTGAAAACCTAGATGCCCAAGAAAGCTTCTCACACCTTTGATAGAGATAGGTGGGGGAATTCTCTTTATTACCTCGACTTTAGCTCTATCAACCTCTATACCCTTCTTTGAAATGCAATGACCCAATTCAATACCCTCTTTCACCATGAAGTGACATTTTTCGCAATTTAGTACTAGATTGAAATCATCACACCACTTAAGAACTTCAGACAAATGACTCAAACACCGCTAAAAGGAATCACCAACCACAGAAAAATCATTCATAAACTCCTCAATAGTGTCCTCCACCATATCGGAGAATATCGACAACATACATCTCTGAAATGTGGCGGGTGCATTGCACAATCGAAACAACATTCTCTTGAACGCAAAGGTCCCATATGGATAGTTAAAGGTGGTTTTCCCTTGATCCTCCGATGCAATAGAAATCTGATTATACCCTGAATAACCGTCAAGAAAACAGTACCACCCCTTTACGGCAAGTCTATCCAACATCTGATCCATATAGGTCATGCGAAAATGGTTTTTTTCCGTTAATTTCTGGTAATCCATACACACCCTCAAACCAGTAACCTCTCTCATTGGAACAAACTCATTTTTCTCATTGGAGACCATAGTTATTCCCGCTTTCTTAGGTACACAATGAAAAGGGCATATCCAACTACTATCACCGATTGGATATATCACTCCGGCATCCAACTACTTAATAATTTCCTTCTTCACTACCTCTTGCACATGTGGATTTATATTTCTTTGATGCTCAATACTTGTCTTATTATTGGGCATGAGTTTGATTCTATAAGGACAAATACCGGGAGGGATCCCAATAATGTTCGCAACACTCCACCTAACAGCTCTTTTAAACCTTTTTAACACATACACCAAACTCTCAACTAGATGAACATTCAAATTTGATGCAATAATAAATTGGAAAGTATCATCTTTTCCCAAAAATACAAACCTCAGATGAGGTGGTAGAGGCTTAAGTTCTAATTTTGGAGCCTCCTAATAGACGGTTTCGCGGGTGGAGATTCCTGATATTGCATATTTAACTAAATTTTCTTTGGTTTAAAACGAATATTTCCTCGATCAAGTTTTGCGACCATTAACTCATACTCATCAATGCCATCACTATCAAAATCATGATCAGTGTCGCCAATGCTTCTACACCTAGAAGCTCTTCAATTTATACCTCATATGACTCTTCAACTCTGTAAGATATAGAACATACCAATTGGAGATCACCGCTCTGCCTCATGAACCTACAAATTTTGAAGGTCACTTCTACATTGTTCAACCGGAATTTCATCTACCCTTATTCCATATAAACCAGGTCCCACCCATAGCAAGGAATGGCTTCCTACGAATAATAGGCATCTCAAAATCAGCCTCACAATCAAAAATCACAAAATCAATCGGAAATATGAATGGTTCCACTTTTACTAGCACATCGTGGAGTATACCAATGGGCTTTTTTATTGTTCGATCGGCCATAAGTAGCCGCATCGCTGTGGGCTTTGGGTTACCCAGACAAAACTTCTTGTAAATCGAGAAGAGCATGAGATTTATGATTTCCCTAAGATCACATAATGCTTTCAAAAAATGTAACAATCCAATTCTACAAGGAATAGTAAAAGCACCCAGATTTTCTTTCTTTTGCAGCAGGATCTTGTTACAATGTCAATACAATGTTGCATTCTATCATCAACCTCAAAAGTGACTGATCTTTTCTTTGTAACCAAATCTTTCATGAACTTGGCATAATTGGGCATTTGTTCAAGAGCTTCTACAAAAGGGACATTAATAAAAAACTGTTTCAACATCGTTATAAAACACTGGTGTTTACCATCTTCGGTCTTTCTTACTAACCTTTGTGGGAAAGGAGGTGGAGGTATAGGCATGGAGGTCACATTTTGGGGCACCTCAAGATCTTAATCAAGTTGCATGTGTATCAACTTTCTGCCCTATACATGCTAAGTCATTCCTTAACATTTTAGTGTGCTCATCACTACTATCAAACCTCCTCATCAGTTTCTGCATCAGATCCTTTACTCGCGCCATACTACCTCCACAATCCCTAGGAGCAACTTCAGGATTTTGAGGTGGAACACAGGGCCCACTCCTATAATTTCTGTTATCATAGTTACCCCGGTTGAAGTTGTTGTTATGTTGGTAATTCCCATCTTGGACATAATGACCATCGCGGTTATAGTTACCATATTTCCGATCTTGGTTTCCTTGACATTGGCGCAAATTCTCATGATTGGAGCCTTGGGCATTTAGTCGGAAACATCTTGCTGATCACTCACTCCATAGGAATCCTCTTCATAAAATATTCATCATTTGGCGGTGGTGGTTTAGAGAAACAGTTCACCGCATTTACATTTTCTGCACCCCCAAAATTGTGTTTCAACATTAACCCAAGCTCAGTTCTCATTTGAGCTATCTACTCACGAAGATCATCTGTAACTGAGTTGTGTGCGGATTGGACTACAAAGGTGTTTCTCCCAGTATCTGACTTCCTACTACTCCAAGCATTATTATTTCGGGAGATTTGCTCTAACTTTTCATCAATTTCGGCATAAAGACACTCCCCATAAGAACCACCTGCTATTGTTTCCAACACCACTTTGTTATTATTATCTTGTCCCCGATAGAAATACTTTTTAAGAGACTCATAATCTATGTGGAGATTTGGAACACTTCACTAGAATAAAGTGAACCTATCCCAAGAACTGCTAACTGACTCTCCTGATAGTTCCACAAAGTTGTTCACTCTTTCTTAGTGGTTTGGTTCTTAGACACCAGGTTGTAGCGTGCTAAGAAAGCATCCCTCAGTTGATTCCTAGTGAAGATTGAGTTATAGGGGAGCTTAGTAAACCGATAGCAATCCCTTCCGTTAGTGAGTGTGGAAAAACTCTTAGCCCGATTACATCCATATTCAAATCGGGACTTCCTACAGAACTTTTGCACACTGCCCTTACCTTAGAGATGTGAACATGTGGATCCTCAGAAGGTAGACCTGAAAACAAACATATGGCACTGAGCATTTGCATCAGACAACTAGTTACCACAAAAGTGTGGCTGTGTGGTAGAGGGGGTAAGATGAGTGGCCCATCAGAGTATGCGATATTTTCATAGCCCCTATAATACTCTTGAGGACGTGGAGTGGGAGTGTCTCCGTATTTCACCTTCCCCACGAATATAAGGTATTATTGGGTCACCAGCATCGACCAATGGTGTCATTTGTGTGTCAACCTCATCGCCTTGCATGCCAAAATTCTAATTTATTCTTCTTAAAGTACGTTCTAGATCGGGGTCAATTTCAATTACGGGTATTCCTCTACTCTGTGTGTTTGGCATGTATGGAAGTTAGACCTCCAGTAAACAAAAAAAAAGTAAAATTAGCATAATGTTAAGTAAACTTCGGTAATAAGCTTAAAGTTAATCTAAAAGCCACTTTCGCCGGCAGCGGCGCCAAAATTTGATACGCTCGATTTACTTCTCGAAAAGAAGTAAAAGAGGTCGCATCAAGTAAAGAACCCAACTAGTGAGGTTAGGATCGATCTCACGAGGAAAATGGTTCAGACATAACTTTATTCTATGATTGCTTCTATTTAGTCAATTATTTCCCGAAAACCAATAACTAAGGGGTTTTGACTATTAAAAACAATTAACTAAATTAAAGTAAACAAGTGACAGGTTCAAGTATTGGACTTTAATCAAGTAATGAGAGTAAGTAGGGTGTAAGTGTTCCCCATAGTCTTCTAACTTAGTAATTCTAGCTATAACAATTCTTTCCTAGTATCTTGCATGCAAAGTGATAAGTTAAGTATCTCTAAATCCTTGGTCCGACATGTAGAGAGTTTCACTCCGCACCTTAGCTCGGCTATGTGAGTTGCTTTACTAAATCTTATCTTTACCTCATATTAGGGATCATATTCGATATTCGATTAATTTGTAACTTTGTACCAACCGACACTATCTTATTAGATAGTATACACTAAATCTATGTTGATAATTCTTTTCCTATTATCTACCTCTTTGGTTCGCCAAGTAGCAATAAGGCGAGTTCTAACAGTGGTCATATGTGAAAAAGACTTCTAAGCGAAAGAAATAGCAATACATGTAAAACACTATTCGAGAATTGTTATTTTAACTAGATTTTGCCTTGTTATTTTCCCATGTCTGCCATAACCCTTGTTATGGAGTTTAGTTACCCATGCTCATAATCACATAATTTATATTGATAATATAAGAATTCATGCACTTACCTTTATGAGAATGATGAAAATCTCGAAATTCACTTGAGTAATTCACAAAAACAACAACAATTGATTCGGGAATAGTATGATCAAATACAAAAATCAAGAGTTCAATACATAAACAAGAGAACTAAAAAATATCCAAAGCTCTAACTCCAAAAATGAGGTTTTTCAAACAGTTTATAATAAAATAAAACCTAATAAAAGAAGGACTCTATTTAAGGCAAACATGTTCAAAACGCATCTTAATTGACAATCCCTATGACGGACCATCATGGACACAATGGACCGTCATGGGCTCCGTCATTCAATACTTGGCGTAATTTTCTACTACTTTCTTCATCAACTTTCTATAACCCTCGACGGACAGATATAACGAAATTTTTCAAGCACGATGGACAGATATGATGGCCTGTTGCAAGCACGACGGTCTGTCAAGGGGTTCTGTTCCACAACACTTAGAAACTTTTTGAAATTGGGTACTGAAACTACTCTCTGACAACCACAACGAATATGCAGGACAGATGGTCATGGCTATGATGGTCCGTTATGAGCTTTTGTAGTCCCACACTTGGTCAGACTTCCCCAACTTCCTTCAGAAGCTAATTTCTTCTCACTACGTGCCATGTATGGACCGTAACAGTCACGATAGACCATCGTGGGCTCCGTAGGTGGTCACTTTTGCAATTTTTGCTTAAATCCTCCAGTTCTCCTTTGGACAGATTTCCTGAAAATAAAGAGAAACCTACATCAAAAATCAATAAAAAAAGGCTTTAGACACACACTAAACATAACGAAAAGACATTGAAAGTACCGTGAAACCATGGTAGATCAATGACCTATACATGGTCTTGTTGAATTGATGTAAGGGTTATGCCCGTGTTGTGATATTCGTTTAGATGGTATGAAATGAGACAAAAATTGAGACTCTTTCTATATTCTTATATATGTATGTTCAATAAATGTAGAAGGTTATGTAACCTTCCTATATGAACGGTCTATGTAAACTCGATTTGTATATATATTATGTGTATGTAAAGGTCTATGTAAACCTAAAAGTAGTGATAATGAAAGTTTTAAATTTTTCCGCATTTTCAATCCTATGAATGTAATGATATGAAAATAAGAGGCTAGTCTTATTCCTTCAAAAGGACGACGCCGGTTACGTCTATGGGGTAGACCCGAACATGACAAACTTTGTATGAGAGCATTAGCTTGAATATCATTGAGTTATGTCTCTCTCTCTCTACCACGTATATGTAAGTTTTGTATGAATAATTGTGAAGCGCGCCACACTTATCAGTAGGAACCTATATGATGCTTAGGAATTGCTCTCTTTCTAGTAAATCTTATATTGTGCCAATAGAGTATACTTATGGTGTGCTTTTGAATCTTATCCTATTGTTGTGCTTATAGGAAGCATGAATACTCGAAGGAATGCGGCTCAAAGGCTGGAGGAGGAAGGTTCTAATGCGGGAGATCTCCCCATGATAGGCATGTTCCTCCACTTGAGGAGAATGCTAGTTTTGATCAAGCCCCGGATAACCCTGCACCTATGACGGAGGCGGAGATGAGGTCTATTCTTGCTAAAATGTCTCAAGCCATGACTACTCAAGAACAAGCCGTGACTGTTCAATCCTAATCTATGATGGCCCAAGACAATCGGGATATTAATCCCCATCCTCATCAATAAGTCACTACTATGGCTTCCCGTCTAAGGGACTTCTCTCAAATGAATCCTCCTACTTTATATGGGTCTAAGGTTGCGGAAGACCCCAAGAATTCATTGATGAGGTCTACATGATACTATATGATATGGTGGTGTCTTCAAGTGAGAAGGCCGAGTGTGAGACATACCATCACAAGGATATTGCTCATACTTTGTATGTGCAATGGAGGGAATAGGCCATTGAGGGGTTGTCCGGTATCTTAGGAGATCTATAAGGAAACTTGTATACATCGCTTCTTCCCTAGAAAGACGAGGGAGGAGAAAGTGACAGAGTTCATCAATCTTCACCGAGGAAGGAGGAGTGTCCATGCATACTCTTTAGAATTTATTAAGCTGTCCAAATATGCTCTTTCTTGGTCTCTGATCGTAGAGACCAAATGAGTCATTTGTGAAGCGGGTGTCGGAGGACTTACAAGAGGAGGGCCAATTGGCCATGCTAAATGACAACATGAACATTTCTCGTCTTATGGTTTATGCAAGAAGGGTTGATGAGGCAACGACTAATATAAATGGTAGAGAGGCTAAGTGGGCAAGGTCATTTGATGGAGGTTCTTTAAAGAATAGGCTTGAGATTCAAGACAAGCCGCAATTTAAGAAGCGGGTTTCTAATCAAGTACCTTACAAATTTTCAAGAGCTAGTGGTGATAGGGTGTTTAACCCTAAATTCAATAATGGAAAAGGTAGTAATTCACTAAATTAGAATCAACTTTTGAAAAGTGTGGTAAAAAGCACTATGGTGATTTCCTTAAGGGGATAGATAATTGCTTTAGTTGTGGCAAAAGTGGTCACAGGATGAGAGATTGTCCAAACTTGAAGAGTCAATACAAGGGTAGTTTCCAAGATCAAGCAAGTGTTTCTAGTGATGATCCAAAGAAGAACCGTTTCTATGCTCTCTGCTCTAGGGGTGATCAAGAGATATATTTCGATGTGGTGACTGGTATGTTGAATGTTTTATCTCTTGTTGTATATGCCTTACTTGATCCTTGCGCTACTTTATCATTTGTTACACCACTAGTATTCAAAAGTTTGAAATTTTACCTGATATTTTGCATGAACCATTTATAGTGTCTACTTTTATAGGTGAGTCGGTTGTTGCAAAAAGATTGTATAGAAGTTGACTTAAAATGTTTCCCAATAGAGTTTCTTATGTTGATCTAGTAGAACTACATATGCTTGATGTTGATATTATATTGAATATGGATTGGTTGCATGCATGTTTTGCATCCATTGATTGTTGGAAAAAAGTGGTGAGGTTTAACTTTCCAAAATGAACCCGTTGTTAAGTGGAAGAGGGAAAATTCTATTCCTAGAGGTCGTACTATTTCTTGTCTAAAAGCATGCAAAATGATCTCAAAAGGTTGTCTTTATCATATAGTAAGAGTCCAAGCTCTAGACTCCAAATTTTCACCCATTGATTCAGTACTCATAGTGAGTAAGTTTCAAGAGGCCTTCCCTAATGACCTTCCCGATACTTCTCCCGTACGGAAAATTTATTTTGGCATAGATTTGCTACTGGATACAAATCTCATATCAATTCCTCCTTATCGGATGGCACCGGACGAGTTGAAAGAGTTGAAGGCTCAATCAAGGATTTACTAGATAAGTGTTTTATAAGGACTAGTATTTCACTGTGGGGTGCTCCAATTTTGTTTGTGAAGAAGTAAGATGGGTCCTTGAGAATGTGTATTGATTACCGCAAACTCAACAAGGTCACCATTAAGAATAAGTACCTTCTCCCTCGATTGATAACTTATTTGACAAACTCCAAGGGGAGAGTTATTTTTTAGAGATAGACTTGAGGTCAGGGTATCATAAACTTAAGGTGAGAGGGGAGGGTATACCAAAGACGGCCTTTCGGACTAGGTATGGGAATTATGAGTTCTTGGTCATGTCTTTCAGTTTCACAAATGCTCCGGCGACATTTATGAACCTAATGAATAGAGTATTTTGAAATTACCCAGATTCATTTGTCATTACTTTCATTGACGATATCTTGGTATATTCGAACAATGAGGATGATAATATGGGTCATTTGAGGGTAGTTTTTCAAACCCTTAAAGTACATCAATTGTATGCAAAATAAAGTAAGGGTGAGTTTTGTTTTATGTTGGTTACTTTTTTTTGGGAACATCATTTCTAGTGAAGGAGTTGAGAAAGCCCCAAGGAAAATGGAAACGGTGAAAAACTAGGTTATACCATTTTATCCGACTGACATTAGGAGTTTCTTGGGTTAGCGGGTTACTATCAGAGGTTCGTGGATGGTTTTTCTTCCATAGGGTCTCCTTAGAGTATTTTGACCCAAGAGAGTAAAAAATTTGATTGGTCGCAGGCATGTTAGAAGAGCTTCCAATTATTGAAAGATTGTCTTACTTCTGCTCCGGTGTTGTCCTTATCGGAGGGTACAAAGGGTCTTGTGGTGTATTGTGACGCGTCCCGAGTGGGTTTGGGGAGTGTGCTTATGCAACACGGGAAGGTGATCGCTTATGCTTCAAGGAAACTAATTGTACATGAGAGAAATTACCCCACTCATGACATTGAATTAGCGGCCATGGTGTTTTCTTTAAAAATTTAGAGGCATTACTTGTATAGGGTTCATGTTGATGTTTTTACCACTCATAAGAGTCTCCAATATGTGTTTACCCAAAAGGAATTGAATCTGCGATAAAAAACGTGGCATGAGTTGTTGAATGATTATGATATGAGTGTCCTTTATCACCCTGACAAGGCTAATGTAGTTGTAGATGCCCAGAGTCGGACGACTATGGGTTGTGTATCCAATCTTGATGAAGCCAAAAAAGTTCCTAGCAATGGAAGTACATAGGTTGTCTTTGTTGGGGGTGAGTTTGAAGAGTTCTCCGGATTGAGGTGCAATAATTTATCATAACTCCGAGTCATATTTAATGGTTGAGGTGAAGTCCAAACAACACCTTGATTTAGCCTAAATGGAGTTGAAAGAATTGCTTATCGGCAAGTTGAATGAATCATTCTCCTTAGAAGGGGATGGTTTGTTAAGATACCAAGGGAAATTATGTGTTCCCGATGTATATGGGTTGAGGGATTGAATCTATGATGAATCACATGGGTCCCACTATTCAATTCATCCGGGGTCGGTAAAAAAGTACCATGACCAAAGGGAAATATTTTGATGGCAAGGTCAAAAAGGGACATATCGGAATTCATCACTATGTTTCCTAATTTGCTAACATGTAAAGGTCGAACACTAAAACCGGATTGCTTACTACAATACATCAAAATTCCTAGTCAGAAGTGGGAAAACATCAATATGGACTTTGTAGTAGGTTTACCTCGGACCCAAAAGTAATATGATTCCATATGGGTGGTTATGAATCGATTGACTAAATCTTCTCGCTTTATTCCCATCAAGTCTTCATATGTAGCGAAGTATTATGCATGAATCTTCCTAGATGAGATTGTGTGCCGCCATGGCATTCCTTTATCTATCATATCGGATCAGGGCACACAATTCACTTCTAAATTTTGGAGGTCGTTCCAAAAAGGGTTAGGTACTACGGTGAAGTGGAGCACCTCTTTTCATCAAAAAACGTATGGTCAAGCGGAGCGTATGATACTAACCCTTGAAGATATGCTTAGAGCGTGCATTATTGATTTTAAAGGGAGTTGGGATAAGAATTTACCTTTAGTAGAGTTTGCCTACAACAATAGTTTTCGTTCGTCCATTTCCATTGATCCTTATGAAGCCTTGTATTGTAGGAGGTGAAGGTCTCCTATTGGATGGCATGAAATGGGGAGCCATCACTTCTTGGTTCCGAGTTGATTTATAAGACATTGGAAAAGGTTCATATCATAAGGAACCGATTGCAAATGGCTTATAGTCAGCAAAAGTCTTATGTCGATTATAGGAGAGGGATTTGGAGTTTGAAGAAGGTGATAAGGTTTATTTGACAATTTCACAAATGAAAGGGGTGGTTAGATTTGGCAAGAAAAGGAAATTGAGTCCTCGTTATGTGGGTCCCTATGAAATCTTGCAAAGGGTTAGTAAACTTTCCTATAGATTGAAACTTCCTAGTGAATTGGCTTCAATTAATCCGATTTTCCATGTTTCTATGTTGTAAAAGTGTATCGGTGATCTGGAGTCCAGTTTTCCTATTGAGGGTCTTCATGTTATGGATAACCTCTCTTATTTCGTTCAAATTATTGATAGGTAAGTCAAGAATTTGAGGAATAAAGAAGTGGTTTCGGTACAGAGTGTGCAACATGGGAGGCCGAGGCTGACATAAATAGGGCTGGCAAGAAGACGGGGAAGGGGACTGGGGGACATGACGAAGGGGGATGGATGTGACAGGGGAAGGGCGAGGGGATTTGGACCGGGACCGGGACCGGGAATGGGGGGACCGGGATTGGGGGGACAGAAAAATAGGTACATCCCGTCCACAAACCAGAGAAAGGAGGACAGGGAAGGAATTAGAGGGCGGCACCTTAACCCCCCCACATCAAGCACCAAACACCCACCCCACCCCCTCCCATAGGACCCCCAAAACAACAAGTCCACCTCACCATAACCCCAAACACTAATAACGATAAACTAGACATATACAAACCAACCAACAAATTACTATACCGACACAGAAATCTTCACAATTTGTTCGACCAAATCCCTTATCAGCCCCCGCTAATCACCCACATAACTCCACAAAAGTCATCTCCACCACACCAACACTACCCGACCCATTTCTGCCGACTAACACTACTTCTACTACCCACACCCAAAACCACTATCCTCAACCACCCCCCAACCTTCCCAAACGAACCACACGTCAATGCGACAATCTATACACTAAAACACTACTCCACTCTGTCCTTTAACCCCATGTTTCCAAAAATTAACCTATATCAGGAGAAAGGGCGGGACGAGGGATTTTTTTTGTTTTTTAAATACATATACATTTATTATTGAAATTATACTTCTTTGACTAATAAATTTTAAATTTTAATTTTTGATTTTCAAATATCAAAATAAATTTTCCCCCAAATTTAAAATTCAATTTTAAAATTTTCAAGAATCATGTTTCAAATTTCAAGTTTCACACTTTAATGTTTTAAATTTCAAAGTGGAGGAAGTTTAAATTTGTATTTAAATATTGTTAAATAATGGTAAATTTTAAACTTTAAATAAGGATTTTAAAGTTAGTTAGTACCTTAGAATATTTAAATTGTATATATTAACAATTAAAATGCAAAAAAATAATTGTATAAAAAAAACGGATCAAAAGTTAAAAACCTTCAAATTTATTAATAGAACGGAAATTTTTAAAAACATATTAACAAATATTAGGGACATAAACTTTCTAGCAGCCACCTCTAGAAGGGTTCGGTTTCAATAAGTTCTTATACGTAAAACTAAATATTTGTTTACAGATATTAGATGAGTACTTAATTTTATGCAGCAACCTTCTAGGAAGGGTTCTATTTCCATTAATTCTCGAATGAATATAAAAAAATCTGTTTTCATTTGAAATTTAATTATAAGTGTCGATAATATCGATGGTGACTCCCTTCGGTGTTGGCAAACTTTCTAGACATTCTCTGTGCCTCTAATCATCATCAATGCATTCAATTTGTTGATTTTGAGCCATACCTACTTGTGTTTACTAACCCTTTGGTTAAATTCGTTAGTCTCCCTTTCTCCATTGGACCAGTCTCTAAATAAAACTGTTGGTTCCAAACTGTCCTATGCCACATGAGGTCGTGATTTACTAATTTGAAAACTTGCCGCGAATGAAAGAGCCTCCGATGAAAATGAGGAAGCTTGAATAGCGAGAAACATACACGACCATTTTGCTCAAAGTTTGAAATGCATAGCTTTGCCACTCTACAATCCTAAGTTGTAAATGTTCATTGCCATCTGTGTATTTCAAATATTTCAAAGAATGATTATAATATTCTTCCAAAATCATAAGGTAATAGAATTAAGAACAAGAATAACCTCAATAAAGTTGAATTTAAAAGTACAAATCAATCTCAACATTAGAAGATTGACCAGTCTGCTACCGAAAATTTTTGGTAGTTATATATGTCATACTGTTTGGCTCTTACTTTATGCTAGACTTACATGTTTGACAATTTTGAAATTTCTAAAATTTCATAAAAGTTGCAACAAGGCCCCTTCACACCTTGTAAAATATAAAGTAGCCGTTAAAATAAACATGAGGATACGAAACTAATATTTTTATAAATTTTCAATGATCCTTCAATGAACTTCAAATTTATATAGGTTTTTATGTTTACAAAATAGTAATTTTAAGCGCACCAATATTTCATTAATTACGATTAAATAGTAGAATAATAATTTCAGATTCCATGGTAGTGCATCATAAAAAAGTTCTACAAATTGTAATGGTGCTTTAGTTTCTTCCCAATCTCATCATAAATTCTATCTAATGATTAAACATTTGAGCAATAGAAAACACATTTGTTGGGGTCTTCAATAGGTTGTAAGCAACCTGAAAGCATTTCGTATAAAGAGAATTTTCCACTTTGTTTAATATGTTTGGAATTTTCTAGGTGACAATTATCATAGTAAACAACGCTCATTAAATTCCTAATTCTAGAGCATTGTTGTATGAACGATTTCAGGTAACAGATATTCACTTTTACGACTACCACAATCAAATATTTAAATACCATCTTGTACAACTAAATTAATATAGTGCAACACATCTAACATGAAAGCATAATTCTCAATTAGACCTACTCTCAATATTAAACATTTGATAAGTGTTTGTATATTAGATGCATTATATATGTGACCGACATTATTTATCTATACTCATGTAATAATTCTAAAACACTTACAATATTGAAGCTAAATATGACACCTTTTTTTTCTCTATACTATAGTTTATAACTATAACATCTTTTGACAAATTACAATTATGATCAATCAAATGTGCAGTAATAGTTAAATAATCATTTATAACAATACGGACCAATGTAAGAAGGTATAGACACTCTACTATCTAGATACAACGAGACGTACATGTTTATCTTGAAATTAAAAAAAAAAAATAAAAGTATTTCTTGAAAAGCCTGTATAATTTGGATTATAAGTTTGTTGAAGATATTTAATAACAACCGGATTTGAAGGCAAACTATATGAAAAACCACAACAGAAACCATTTTAGCTAAATTTCCTGTTCTAATGCCTTATTAGATTCTACGTTGGTTATTGGACAGCGGGGTAAAATGATCTAATGTTTCATTGAACCCATGTTAGAAGACTCATCGATGCAGGTACCGGTATATCAACTCTCAGTAATTGAAAATTCTTTATTTCTATAGGCTAATGCTTAGCTTCTTTATATTGAATGGCACACAAGAAACAAAATGTCTTGGTTAAGCCCCGTTCAAACTTGACCCCCACCTGGTCTTATGTTTAACATGTTTTCTAACTTATCAAATTAGCAACATATGTTTCTATCAAAAGTCATAAATTGCCACAAAATAGAAATTTCGGGTGTTGATACGTCACTTTATCCCTGGGGAGGTATAAAGGGGATGTCCAAAAAATGTCTCCGGTAAATTAGTCTCATTTGAACTTCTTCACCAGGACTAGTCGATGGTTTCTTCTACAACTAATTTTCTACCAATCATTCTTCTACTTTTTTACCTAATTGTCATCAACATTAGGATTAATATACCCTAACGTAGTTCTAAACTTTCGTCATCGGGTTGAAATGTGAATAATATCATTAGGCAGCTATCATTAACATTAGTAGAATAATTTATTTTAATCAACTCGATCATGATTAGATGAAGTACCACCACTTTTTACTCCTCTTTTTTTTACCAAAATTAAAAATTTAAAAAGTCTACTTTCTTGTTATCTTGTGCTTTATCTTTCTTTACCGTAATTTAGTTGGATAATAAATCAGACCTTAATTATATAGAATGTGTAATATGAAAATAATTATAACACAAAAATAAAAATGAAAAAGTAAATAACATATTAGACACGAATGTACCAAAGGTCGGCAGGAATAGCAACTTAAATCTAATTTAAAACGAAGAATTTATTAGGAATGGCCATTTTAGATAGCTTTTACCCACATTATAATAACAAAAACATTGGTGGTTTACAGACACCGTGTGGAAACAATATAGAGAGCAAAAAGAGTAATAACAAAACAAAACGTAAGAAAACCTATAGAAGGATAAAAGGAAGTGAAAAAATAAATCAAGAAATGGAAAATATAAAAAAAAACAAATAACACAATTAGAAATTATAAAGCTTGTGTTGTTGGAAGCTTGTAATTTGAAACTTCAACATACTTGTAACAAAATATAAGATAATATCAATTATAATATTGATATAATATGAAATTTGAATTTGAAGTGAAATAGATGGATTATAATATATGAGAATTAAAAATGGAATAGAAATTAAGATTGATACTTGAGAGTGATAAGATATAGAAATAATAGATGATGAGATACTGGGATAGATGATTGTGTAAGAAAAAATTAGTAGGGGATAGGTGATGTAGTTATAATATAAAATGGGTTAAAGTGTAATTATTATGAACTTGCGGGTTTAAAAAAATGTTTAAAAGTAGGGGGGTGGTAGGGGGTGTTTGCGAACACAAAAAATGGCAAAAATCCAGTGTGTGTGGGGTGGGGGGGGTCCCACTAGCTGTTTCCCCAACGTATTAAAATAGTCTCTTTTTGAAAATTAAAAATAAAGGAAAAGGGGGGGGGGGCGAGATCCCGCGAACCGGCCGGTTAAATCGGGCCGGGACTAGTTCGGGTCGACCGGGACGTAGGGGTGAACTGCTAAACTTGTCTCCCACCCCTTAAACCCCCGTAACAAAAGGGGATGGGCCCGGCAAGACATGGGTCGGGTCGAGACAAGGGCCAGGGCGGGATAGCTCAGTCCCCCTGCCACCCCTAGAAATGAAGTCCCGTTACTCTCATCTTTTTTGAGAATTAATGTTAGTCATTCTTCTTAATAATATAAATATGACAAAAAATTTGAAGTTTCTTGATTTTTGGGTGAAGTTTTGCGCATTATGCATTTTTCAAAGAACTTACAGTGAAGTTACTATATTATTGCTATTAAAAACTTGAAATTATTCTTTTTGATTGTTTAGAGTTGTATTGTGCATTCTGTTATGGTGAGTCTTCATGAAATGATATGTAGAATGTTTTTAAGTTGAACTTTGTGCTAATTGACTCATGTAATGTATGTTGAGCTCAGAAGTGTTTTGAGAAGGAAATGGCTCATGATGAAGTTTTTTGAGCCTTATGTGTGGTAATTTGAGTTTCATATTTTCCTTGTTGAAAAGACGTGATTTATGTTGATTTTATATTGTTGATTGGTTGAGCTTCTAGTCTTAGGTCTATTCCTACCTTCAAAAGAATTTTTGTCATTCAGGGATAAATGTTCCATAGGGGGGGGGGGATAATGTAACACCTTGAAAATCCAAGACTCGTAAAGCCTAACATAGATATCATAAAGTCTAAACACTGTTTCTAAGTCCATTTTAATGAATATAGGTCATTTAAGAGGTTTAAGAACAAAAATGTCCAAAATATCCCGGAAGTTGGTTTAAAAGGATTTAACCTTTTTGAGAAACTTTAAGGAGTAAAAAATATAGGAAAATTGGTAAAAAGGTAAGTAATGGGTGTTTAAGTTGTTCCATGGTTGAAACGTCTGGGTACGACTCCCAAAGGACAAACCAAGGGCCCTTAAAGAGAACCCTTGTTGTTTGATGCAGCACTGCCTGGCACTGTCCATCGATGAGACAGAAGACGACCGTGTGTGGATCAATGGGGTGTCGATGCCACCATCATCCCACACTTAGGCTTGTGGAGAAGGTCCCTTCACCTACACACTCTCTGGACTCATCGATGGGGTGCAGAGGTGCAGGTTACAGTAAGTGTGTGGATCGACGGGCCGTCGATGCCACCATCGTCCCACACTTAGACAAATTAGAGGAAGCCTGCGTCTGCAAAGTCTCTGATCGAGATGAAGGATTGCAGGATGGGGGGTGTTGTCCGATGACTCACTGACGGATCTTAAATCAGGGTCTCGTCTTTGAGGGTCGAGTTTCACTATTAAATTTTAATGATTTCATTTAATTAATTAAGTGGTTTAAAAGTTAGTTGGGATTAAAGGGAGACTAATTAAGTTGATTAAGTCCTACTTTAAATAACCTCAACCCTGATTAACCAAAAGACAACTCTCAACATACACTCTCTTCCTCCTCTCTTCTTTATCTCTTTAATTGGGGGCTGAACAAGGGTGGATTAATCTTCAGTTCTCAACAAATCATTAAGGTATGGGTTCTATACACCTTTGAGATCCTTTCTTCTAAGGGTTTCTTCAAAATAGATTTCAAAAGGTTGAGTTTTCTTATGGGTTTCATTCAATTACGAAATTGAAGTTATGGATTGAATTGTTAATGCATTATTAGGCGTTATATGAGGTATATTACATGTAATTCACACTTGTTTATGGAAATGTTGATGGTTTTGTATAAAGCAGAGTTACTTCTCTCTGCCCTAACCTACATAGTGACTGAACCTATATTGTATGGGCTCATTCAATGAGGTGGTGGATGATTTATTACTATCCTAGTGTATTATTATGATTAAAATTAATATTAATATAGGCCTGTCTTCATAGTTCTGAGATGTGATTTAGGGAATGAAATTATAATGTGAAATTAGTATGTACCTTGTTCAAGTGGTGATCTAAAGATGAATTTTGTTATAGATTGTGATGAACTTGGCTTGTTACTATTGGTTATCTTGTTGACGAGTTACTCCCTAAGTGGTTAGGTATGGGTGGATGGTAGACTTTATGATAGACTATGAGGAAGACTTGGTAAGTGATAGAATCTCTATCTTGACTTCCAATTGTGATTAATTAATGTTATGTCATGATATTACATTGGAATATGACTTATATTGGGATTATAGGGTGGTATGATATTGAATTGAAATGTCTTGAGTATGTTGTGAGGTTGATTAAAGTGTATGTGCTATAAGGATGGTGAAAACTAGAACCTCACTTATATTGATTGTTATGAAAGGACTTATACATATACAATTCTTATTGAGCTATTAATGATGATGATTATACAAGCGGTAGACCCATGTAGTTGCTATGTTTCATGTTTTGGTACTACCTTGACAAGTAGCCCCTTTTTTTTAGTGTAGGGTTTTATGACACCGGATTCCACACTATCTCATGTGGTCTATGCCGGGTAGGTCAAGATGATCCCAAAAAGGTAAAACGAATAAAAGGACTTGAAATCTAACATGGATAACCTAAGAGGTCTAGCTTAGTCTAGATAGGGGTATGGGACTTTACCTAGACATTGCACTAGCTAGCTTTGAGGGGAGTCTTACGATGAGGTTCTTATGTATGTTTATACTATGATAATATATGATGTATATATGATGACCATGTAGCGTTGTTGATACTATATGGTGATTAGTTCATTTATGAATATGCCTTGTATTATAATGATACTATATGATGAAATGCAAGTCTGAATGCCATGATATGTAAAGTTGAACATTGGTCATGTTTTCTTGTTGAGAATACTTGATTGAGTAAGGTTTTGGGGCTTTGCTTGGTTATTTCACTTGTTGAATTGATAAGGACTTGTGAATAGTTGTCTTGCTTGTTCTGATGTGGTTAACTCTTATTCATTCTTGTGATATTATGCCTTGATGTTAGGGTTGTAGTGAATCATGGGTTAAAGTATTTTGGGATAAATATCTACTTGTATGATAGAAAGCATGTCGGTTGATTGATATGACTTACTTGACTTTCAATTAAGTCCCTAAAGGGGTAAAATGACATGTTTTGATAAAAAAACACTTTTAGCATGTGTTGCTTGTTTATGTGCATAAGATCTCATACTTAGTATATGTGGAGTACTAACCCCATTTTCTTCCCTTTTCCCCGAACATTTTAGGTTCCGGTCGTTGAAGAGTTCTGGAGGTTTCATTGTTGAAGGTTTAGATTCTTCCTTTTATCAAAGTAGGGTAGGTCCTCAACTATCGAGGGAAATGCCATCCTATAGCTTTGGATTTTGTTATGAGCTTATTTACTCTATCATCGCTTTCCTTTTTCTTTTAAATATTGTAGTTTTGTACGACCTATACATGGTCTTATGGAATTGATTTAAGGGCTATGCCCATATTGTTATACTCGTTTAGATGGTATGAGACAAGACAATTATTGAGAATATTTCTATATTCTTATATATGTATGTTCAATAAAAGTAGAAGGCTATGTTACATTCCTATATGAAGGCTCTATGTATACTCTATATGAATATATATTATGTGTATGTAGAGGTCTATGAAAACCTCCAAGTAGTGATCATGAAAGTTTTAAATTTTTCCACATTTTCAACATATGAATGTAATGACATAAAACTAAGAGGCTAGTCTTATTCCATCAAAAAGACTACGACGACGGTTACATCTATGGTTAAACCCGGATGTGACATCGGAGTATGTTAGAGCTCCAGATTCCATGAGTTTCAACTATGGTCTATGTCGGTTATTGCCTATTCTCATGATATGGGATACTTACTAGAATTAGAGAAGTTCGATGAAGTTTAGATGGTGGTATGGGACGCTATCTAGACATTGCACAATAGGCTTTGAAGGTGTTAGTTAGAGTCCCTAGGTCTTGTCGAAGACCATAACTTGAATGTCCTTTATGTGTCGAATGTCTCTTAATGAACTAGTGAATTAGTGACTTACGTTAAGAAAGTATGTTAAAATGAAGTAGTACTTCTCTAGATTAATTAAGGGTTGTCTATTTAAGGTGTGAAGGGGACATAGAAATGGTAACTTCTTATCCAACGGAGATATGTCTTAAGAATTACTCTAGTTAGGGAAGTTGGTTGATTATGTGGACATGATCTAAGCCTTAGATAGTCTTAAGGATTATTTAGGTAATCTTGAAGAGTTCACTCAGGACGTTATCTTTTTAATTTACATAAGTAAATCTTTTGATAGCCTTTAGAAGGAGAATGTTATATTACATATATGTTAATGTGTTAAGTGAGAATTATTCTATCTTAGGTAGTCTATAGGATGTTTGAAGTGTGTGTGTAAGGCATTGTATGGGTGGTCGCTTCACAACTCACTCAGGTTAACCTTAGAGTCACCTTGGTAGAAAAATCTCATGTTCTTATGTTAATGTCTATTCAGTGTGTATGTGACTAGTTATAAGTAACCATGAGGGCCGTTAAGGCACAGCTATTTTTTTTTTTTTTTTTTTTTTTTTTTTTTTTTTTTTTTTTTTTTTTTTTTTTTTTTTGAGAGGGGTGATGGTCGGTCCTGTTGTTGTGACTTTGTGGTCTGATGATAGCTTTGAGTGCGAAGATTACATGCTAAAGGGTGATTAAAGTGAAGTGCATTCAATGTAAAAATTTATAAAAATGTGATTATTAGCTTAAGTGATTTCTTAGTTATTTCTAAGTTGATAAATGTTTTTCTTATGCTTATAGCATGAAGTTTTAATCTAAGTTCATGAAAAGCATGTTGTTTACTAAATGTCCTTTTTCATGGTTGTTGCATGGCTTACATACATAGTACATCTAATGTGCTAACCCCTTCTTTTCCCTTTTTACTAAAGTATAGGGAAATCGAAGTCTGGATGTGCCATGGAGGATGGATAGGTTTCTAATGCTTGAAGATGATGTATTGGTGAGTCCTCATCGATTCAAGTATATTGATGTTATAAATTAAAGTCTTTCGCTTTCGTATTGTTTATGAAAGTGTTATTATGAAGCAAAGTTTAAATTCTTACCTATTTTGGAATGTTTATTATGAAATGAATGATATGATAGGCTTAGATGAGACTTCTTGAAGTCTCATTTTCTGTGTGACGACACAAGGATGCCCTAACTTCTAGGGTGTACTTGTGGGTCGTGACAGATATTGTATCAGAGCATAAGGTTTAGGATTATCTTAGTTGTGTCATGAACCAAATGTATTAGAGTCTTGTTTATAATGTGAAGTGCAACACATTATAAATAGGAGCCTATTGGGTTCTAGGAAAGTTTCACTTCTTCATTCATCTAATATTGCCTAAGAGCTTTGTATAAGCTGTCTTTTCCTTGTTTCCCTGATGTGTTAGTTTCTTGAGGGAGACTTTATGATTTTTGTGTTGAGCGACAGAAAAAATGTGATGTGACTTGTGACATTAGGTGTGATAGAAGGTGGTTTTGACCTTAGATTGGTTTCGTTACCTTTTGAAGGGTAGTTTAGTTTGAAACAATGGTAAGTTTTATTGTTAGAGAATCTGATTGAGTGGTTGTTAAGATAGTTTGATGTTGTTAATACTTCAACCATAGGAAGGGAGGTGATGGGATTTGAAAGAGTAAAGGTGAGTTCTCCTAATAAGGGGAATGTAGTGGTTAGATGATGAAACTTTTGAGAGTCCCTAATCTTCATGAGATAGACCTTGGTAAGAAAGTATTAGTATTGAATAAGGTTCCTAGAGGTAGCTCCTTGTAGTAAACGTTATGTTGACCTAAGAATGGGTTTCTCCTAAGTGGGGGAGTATCGTGAAGGTATGGTTTTTGGGAGTGAGGTACCCTTATTATTTTTCTTCAAGCCGAAACAGAAGTGTTCTTAGTAACTTAGTTGTATAAGAGTCTTTTGTGGAAGATGAGTTCCTAATTTTCTCCTTATGATGTGCATATTTGGTTGAAGTTTTGTTGAAATTGAATTTCATTAACTTCATGCATTGTGTATTTTATGTAGCCATGATTATGTTGTAAAATATGTTTATATAATGTTACCTTGAATATTAGCATGTCCATAACATGAATTTCCTAGAAATTGCATTTTTGAAAAATTTGCTCAAATCACTGTAATGCAAGCTGCCAGTTCAATGTGAGATTTTTCATAATTCGACTAATTGATTCGTTAGTATAAAATTATTGTAGTGTGGTTATAACTGATGTATATAAGTATGATATTGAATATAAAATAAGTTTTCTTTATTTGGAATGAAGCATGTGAGTTTGGTAGCATGATGAGTTATCGAATGTCTTCTAGTTTCTTGTTTTGTCATGATTCTCTAGAATATCTGAAATTGATATTCTCTTGGATGTTTCAATTGTATGAGATGATATACGGTATGGTAATGATTTTCTAATTGAGTCTCCACATTTGGAAGTGTTCGGAGAGTTGCAAGTGTTATTCGAGGACGAATTTTGTCAAAGTGGGGGAAATTGTAAGACCCCAAAAATGACTTGATGAATCTAAAGCCTAACATGGTTTTCTTAGTGGTATAAAGTCTAAAAATAGTTTATAATTTGAGTTTTAGGCAGTGTTTAAGATTTAAGGTGCATTAGAAGACAAACCTCAAGGGACGACCAAGACGCTAAACTACTAAGCCACCTAAGTGTCTCATATGTGATTATTTTTGTGTGATTCATGAGATTATAAGGGTCTTAAAAGGGTTTTTATTTTTGTTAAAGACAGTATGTAAAGTTCATGAAGTTTGGAGGTCAAACATTCAGGAACGTCCATGACATTCGAAAGGTTTTCCTTGAAACGACCTTGTGTGTCTATGAATGTATGTTTGAGTTTTATGTGTTCGTTTTTGACAAAAATCATGTGGTAGGTCCTAAACTCATATGAGAACATATTTGGGGTGGAAACGTCCGGGTATGTCTCCATGCAGGACGCACAAGGGGCCCTAAGGGAGGACCCCAACGTGGGAGTTCAACACTGCAAGGCAGTGGCAATCCACGACCCAAACGACGGCCGGTCGACAAGGCAACGGCCCTTCGATGGGTCTCGTCGATGGAGACAACTTGCCTGTAGGTTGAGGATCCTCTGAACCAACCTACGATACCCCATAGATGGGACGTGGTTGAGATCAAGGTCCGTCGATGCCTCCATCGATGGGTCTATGTGTCTGCTACCAATTTACTGTAATGTTAGGGGTGATGTTGGGAATTCACCCCAAGACTTTTAAAAATAGGTTGACGGTTGTTTTAGGTGATTAATATTTTTTTAAGAGTGTATAAATCATTAAACTCTTATTATAACCCTAAAAACTAAATCAAAACATATTCCCTCCAAAAGTTTCTCCAAAAACCTCCAAGTGAGTTTAAAGTTAATATGGAGCTTGAATATGGGTCTTCAATGGAGTTTATTCTTCAATTAGATTTATATTCTTCAAATAAGGTATGGGATTTCTTCATCTAAGGGTTGCTATCAACTTAGAGCCAATTTCAAAGATCATTTTCAAAGATTTAAAAAATATGAAAAAGTCCAATTTCTACTCTAAGTCTTAGGTTTTTACATAAGTGGTTTCGAAACGTTTATATATGATGAAATTGATGTATAATTGATTTTTTCCACTTAAATCCTCCATGAACCCTTGATCTTCTCATATCTCTAAATTCACTAAAATATAGGTGAATTGATTATGCCTTGATATTCATGAATTCTTGTGTAGATTGTTGTGGGCTTTTGAATCATACATAGATTATGGTTAATTATTTTATAGTCTATTTCAATTTGATCAATTGAGTATTGAATATTCTTAGATCTATTGAATGTTAGACTTTTTGAATTGATATTCACTGAAGATTTATGATTCCTAATGTAATTTTCTATGGGCTATCTAATGATGCAATAATTATATTCAATTAAAATCTATGCTGTATTAGATTGATAAGTATTTAATGAAATGACCTAGTTTCATTGATTATTGATATAATTGTATTGAATCGGTGGTTATGGCCTTGGGTAAGGGTCATATGATATTGAATTGGATGAAATTAGCTTTTGAATCGAAGTGGTAAGATGGAGTGGGGTATGATGCTCTAATTCCATTTATTTTATGTTAATTATACTTCAATTATATTTTGATTGGTACGGTCCACTTATGGTGGTGGTGCTATGTGAATTGATATAGCCTTGTCGGCATTACTTTATGCAATATGATGATCATGTCCTTGGCAGCACTACTTTAAGTATTATTATGATTTGCTTTGTTGATTTATGTGATGTATGAGTCTATCTATCTATTTGGGAAGTAATATGAAATTATGTGTTCTTTCTATGTATGTTAGGAAATCATGTATACTATGACTTGTGCTTCTATGTGTAGTCTTAGGGGTGATGCATGGTTGTTCCTAAATGATTATATGAGTCTATAAAAGTAGTATTGAAGATTATATGATAGTGTGTAGTATGACTTAAATATGATAATGAGTATTCCTATGTGTTTCTAGAATGATTAGTAATATGTATTAAGGTGAAGTATGTGGTGTCTTCTATTGGTGGACTTGTGTCACTTACTTGATGCTTGTATGAATATGAATATGTGATGCCTTGACTTAGGGTACTATAGTATCTTATTCTTGAATGTATGAAAGATATGTGACCTCGAATGATGTTAAGAGGGTCTTTTATGTGAAACCTTGAACCTAGTAGTAAGGTTATGTATGTTGAAGTCGAAAGCCGTAATGGTATCATTCTAGTGAAGGAATGATGGACTTAAGGTTGATTGTATGGAACGACATTATATCGATCCTTAGGAATGTCATAATGAGATTCTTGTGGACATTGGAAGGTAGACCTAAGAGGTCCCCTTTGGTAGGGTAAATGTGATTGGCTTTGTTTTTGTTATGGAACCCTTTTATGTGAGCCTTTAATGTGAATTACTCTATGAGATGGAAGTCTAGCACCGAGAGAGTATGGTCAGGGAAGTTGTTCTAGTTAAGTATGTGACTAGATTACAAAGCACGCCCTTCATATTCCTTAACCATGTGCCTATATGTTATGTGTCCTAGTTCTACCCTTCACAGGTAGAACACCCTCATCAGAGTAGGTTAGAACTTCGAATTACATGAGTTGCTACCATGGTATATGATTCTTATTGCCTATTCTCATAATATGGGATACTTACTAGCATTAGAGAAGTAGTATGAAGTTTAGGTGGTGGTATGGGACGATATCTAGACATTTCACAATAGGCTTTGAAGGTGTTAAAGAGAGTCCCTAGATCATGTCCAGGATCATTACTTGAATTTCCTTTATGTGCATAATGTCTCTTAGTGTGAACTAGTGAATGTAAAGACTTGAGTTAAGAAAGTATGTTAAAATGAAGTAGTACTTATCTAGAGTAATTAAGGCTTATCTAGTTAAGGTGTGAAGGGGTCATGGGGATCGTCAATTCTTATCTTATTGATTTACTTAAGTAAGTCTTTTTATTGTCTTTGGAAGGACAGTGTCATATGTTAATATGTTAAGTGAGAATGAATCTACGTTAGGTAGTCAATAGGATCTCTTAGGTGTTTGTGTAAGTGATTGTAAGGGCGATCGCTTCACAACTCACTCATGTAAACCTTCGAGTCACCTTGGCAGATGAATCTCATGTTCTTATGTTAATTTCTCTTAAGTGTTTATGTGACGCGTTATAAGTAGTCTTGAGGGTCGTTTAGGCACAACTAGAGAGCGTGCATGGGTGGTCTCTCTTTGCGTGACTTATGTGAAACTTAGGATTACTTTGAGTGAGAAGATTACATGCTAAAGGGTGTTTAAAGTGAAGTGCATTCGCTGTAAGGTTTATAAATATGTATTATTTGCTTAAGTGATTTCTTAGGTGTTTCTGAGTTGCTAAATGTTGTTCTTATGCTTATAGTATGATGTTTTAATCGAAATTCATGAAAAGGATGTTGTTTACTTCCTTTTTTATGGTTTTTGCATGGCTTCCATAGTTTGTACATCTAATGTGCTAACCCCTTATTTTCCCTTTTTTGACTAAAGTGTAGGGAATTGGAAGTCTTGATGTTCCATGGAGGATGGATAGGTTTCTAAGACGTGAAGATGATGTATTGGTGAGTTCCCACTGATTCGAGGATAATATCCACAAGTTCCTTATGCTTAGTCTTTACCTTTTATGTCTTGTATGGGCTTAGTCCCAGGTGTTGTAAACTCCAATGTTTAGTTGGTTCATGTAGCTTGTTGTAAAGGTTTAGTGTTTTAAAGGAAAGTCTTCCGCTTGCATATTATTTTTGAAAGAGTTCTTTGTGTGTTAAGAAAATTTTGAATTCTTACCTATTTTAGAATGTTTATTATTGAATGAATGATACGAGAGGCTTGGATGAGACTCTTGAAGTCTTATTTGTCGTGTGACGACACAAGGATGCACTAAATTCTAGGGTGTACTTCGGGTCGTGAAACTATGTTCATGATGTTTACTAAAAGACATGTTGCATGATTTCAAATGAAATGTCCTCTTTAAATGCATGTTTTCTGTTATACTTAGTGCATTCTTGTACTAACACCATTCTTCTTTATATTTATTACACAAAGTGTAGGTGGTGATGGTTAGAGGATGTCTCCTAAATGAAAATCTTGGATAAATCTCCCAACTTCAAGTAAAGGGACCCTTATGATTCAAGGGTTTCCTATGTCAACATTTTTCTTTAATTTGATGTAATAACCTAGAATTATATTTTATGTTGTTAAGGGTCGTTTCCCTATTCTACTCTATTAAGTTTTATCTTAAGATGGAGAAGAGACTTAGGGTTTAGGGTTTAGGGTTTAGGGTTTAGGGTTTAGGGTTTCGGGTTTATATGTATGTGAAGTAATGTTCTAGCAAATGATGTGCTATAAAAAAATTTAATTTATCCTCTATTTTATGTTTATACGATAAATGAATGCTAAGAGGCTTGTATTAGACCTCAGTGAGTTTTAGGACGCCCTATGGTGATCTAAGAGTAGTCTAACATTTAGGATGTACTTCGGGTCATCATAGAACCTTCGATAAAGTAGACACCAGAGCAAATGTAAGCCTATCCTTCAAGATGTAGAAGATTATTTCACATGACTCAACCACTCAAATTTCACACTATTTTGGCTCAAGGTAGTCAAAGGAGAAGCAATGGATGCAAAACCATCCACAAACCTCTTAAAGATTCTCGCTAGTGTAATCATCTGAAAGTCTATGACGTGTTCTAGAGACAAACATGAGTGTCTAAAGGTTTTTTCAATGTTTCAAGGTTAATTTTTATGTATATAAGACATTTAGGATTTTTAGGAATTAAAACGTCAAAGAACATCCATGACATCTGGAAACTACTTCAATGAGGTGCTAGTGTGCCTTAGCCTATTTGACTAAATATTAGGAGTTGGTAAATGATGAATTTAGGTGGAAAGGTGTTTTACACGTAATAGAGTTAGTGTTTAATCGAAATTTCCACGTAAAACTCCCCAAGGACCAAGCAAGGTCTCTTGAGGAGGACCCTTGCAAAAGTGGCTAAAAGCTCAAGCGACAGTTTCACCAACTAAGGCCATCGACGAGGTGTCGATGTACACCGTCAATGGTAACTTAGCCAAAATCAAGAAGGGCCTATTTTGGACAGTCTCTGACCAAAACAATAGACAAACAGGACAGTTGGTCCGTTGTCCGTCGTTTGATAAACGGGGTGTCGATAGTGGTCTTCTGTGTGAAAACTGTCTTTGGCTGCACATTTTTAAGTTAGAAAAATTAGTTAATTAGGTGGTTAGTTAATTATTTAGGTGTTATGGGAGATCTAATTAAGTTATTTAATGACCTATAAAAAGACCCTAACCTAATTAAACTAACCTAACCCTCATAATTTCCCAAACCATAATAGTTCCTTCGTCTCTCTTCGTTCTCTCTCCCAAGTAGAAGAACACCATAGAAGGCAACGAAAAGGTGGGTTCAAGAGCTTCTAAGGATAATTTTATCCATCAAACATAATCAATGACTGATGTATGGGATTCCCTTCACCTTTGGGACTTTTTTCCCCAAAGGGTTCCATCAAATTTACTACAAAAGTATAAAAATTCAAGTTGGTTTTCACCCAATATGGAATTTGTCTTGTGAATTTCTTTGTTTATTATGAATATATTAAAATGTATTATGGCTCAATCATATTATTTTTTGATGGATTGGTCCAGTTTGTAGAAGATGACATTTTCCCCTTAACCATAGGTTATGATCTTGAATTGAATTGTATAGCATTGGTACAATTGACATGGTTAGTGTGTGTATTGGTATCTTAGATTGTTATTATGCTATTTATATGTATATTGTGATATATTTTAATCAAATTATTCTAGTTCTTGATTAATTGAATTAGGGTTTAAATTAGATCATGACTTGACATCAAGCCCTCTTCCTTTAAGCTATGACCTAGTGATGAGTGTGATTAGTGATTCATTGACTTAAATAATCATTTTTATATAATATTAATATTTTTTATGGTATTATAACAATTTTTGGGTTTAATATGGGGTTTCATTCAACATGTAAGACCGCCCTGAATGATGACTTATAAGAGATTCTGGGTGATGTTTAGTGATCTCAATACCTCTACTTTAAATTGTGATTAGTGATTAAAGTTGTATTCAGTATATCTTATACTATGACTACAGATAGTTTTTGTTATTGATGTTAGCGATTTAATTGATCTTTGAACAATGAATTGGTGAGTCGTTGGCTAGAGATGTTAAGGGTAAGGCTTGTGATGACTTATCAATGATGGACTTTTATGATGTGACTATGTATGTTCTACAACAAAACCTCACATGATCACAAATTCTACATCGGAATAAAATACTCATTCAGTTGCAGTTCTGTATTAGACACTGATGCTGATGATCGTATTAATTATATACGGATATACCCTATGACTTACATTATTTATATAGTCAAGAAGGTATAAGACATTTCAAAAGGGACGCTATCTAGCACTAGAGGTAGAGTGAGGAGTGTCCTCTCCAAGCATAGGAAGGTATGATCACGAATGTCTCATGACATTGGAAATAGAATATGTGTGTATCATAAAGAAGGGTCCCACTATATCTCCACGTCTGAACTATGTTTCCCCCATAGATAAAATAACATCGTGGCTATGTCAATGATGTTTTGGTACTACCTTGGCTCGTAAGTCCGCTTCTTTCGGTTATGGTTTCATTCACACCCGGGATTTCCACAGTGGTAGCTCATGTTTCTATTCGATTAAGGAAAGATGTTCCCAAATGGTAAAATGAACTATAGGAATAAACTCTAACTAGGATGACTTAAGGGGTTTAGCTTAGTCATGGGACTCTACCTAAACATTGCACTAGTTAGCATTGATGGAAGTTTTAGAAGGATGTTCTAATATATGTATATGCTTATATTTGAAGATGATATGTATAATCTTAGATGTTGGTGAGAATATATGACGTTTATTCCACTTGTTAGAATGTGCCTTGATTATTGCCAACTTAATAAGGTCACTATAAAGAACAAGTATCCTCTCCGTCGAATTGATGATCTATTTGATTTCCAAGGTACTACATACTTTTCTAGATTGACTAAAGGTCGGCATATCACCAACTTAGGGTTAGAGGTGAAAGTGTTCCTAAAACATCTTTTCGAAGTAGATATGGTCAATATGAATATTCGTGTTTAATTCTTTGTGGTTAACAATACCTATTGTGTTTTTTATGGACACTAACTGAATAGGTTTACTGCGATTCTCCTGTCCTCGACTCAATATGGATTTGTTAAATGATGATTTCATTGCTGTACTCTAACATGAACGAATGTGACATGAATCACTAGAAGGTTTCGCCTTGCGAGTCTCACAAGCCCCAAACATTATGCGCAAATTTGTATGTGTGTAATTTTTTGGTTTCATTTCATTGCTTTTCTTAGGGCCTGTTATCTCAGGTGAGAGTGTAGGGCTTGATTGGAAGAAGACGATTGTCACGACCCCAACCCGGACTGGCCGTGACTATGGCTCGTTTTTGGACACCCACATACAAACCTGCTAGTATAACCAACTGAACTAAGACAATATGGAAGTTTAATCAATAAGCTAAACCCCCACCGTCAAGATATATATAAGAGGATCCTGTCCTCCATAAGGAGTCACTACACCCTTCACCATACACAGCATACCGAGCGACAAGGCCGCCACTATTCAAGCATATCAATCGTCTGCCGACAGAGGCTGCCAACTACCAATACACATGCTGTACGCACCAGACAATGAGGCTGCCCTGTACAAGCGGTACATCCCAAACAACCATGTCCCAACATTATCCAAAACTATATATACAACCCATCATAATGTCCACAACACTCAAGCTGTACATTAGTGACTTCGACGGACAGGGCCCCGCCATAACCTATAGCTAGCAAAAAGACTAACACAAAGGTTATGTACCAACGACCTGGCTCCGGAACAGTGGAGCTCTCCCTCCCGAATCAAGCAGAGTAGATATCAGAGGCGGAGGATCAACCGAACTGTGCTTCTACACCTGCTGGCATAAACCATCCCACCGAGGAAATGGGGGGTCAGTACGGACAAGGTACTGATATGTCAAGCCTAAGTTAATAAAGATGACATGATACCAATATGGCACGTCGACCAACAAATATCGCTACAACATATAACCTTTAACGGGAAAATCATGCATTATTTAACATTTAAGTGCCCAGCTTCCCTAGTAAGGGGCTCGGCAAGAATAATCATCCACGTCTCTTCTCCGTCATCATCCACATCATAACCTCCTACATCACCCATCATCTAATATATATATAATAACCCAGGCCCTCTAGTGGGACCGGGATGACTAATGCAAGAAACTCTCCGTACAACTTACCCTAGCCCTACCCAGGCCCGGGACTCCGGTGAACTGATAAATGACTCTATGCACGAGCAGATATTATGAGCACCCATATGCATTAAAATCGATTTCTATATAACTCAATAGACTAATCAGCTTGAACCGCAGTAGGTATAACCAAAGATTAATGATTTTAATCAAGATTTATGGACTTTATACGATTGGAAACTAAAATCTCATGACTCTAAGAACATGTTACCAAGTATATATACGGATCTCCTAGCCTTAGACATAGCTGATATATAGAGGAATAAGTTGTGGAAGCAAGAATATACGTCACACCATAGACGCTCTAGAGATAAGTATCAAATATGTCCGTTATTCGCTTGATTTTAAACGTCATGCCAAGCAAGAAAGAAGGGAACAACGTTAAATACCCGTATACGAGCCGCACGTCCAATTTTACTAACGGCTACACGCTATTAATCTATAACCAGCAAAATCGTCCGCATTAGATAAACTCGGGGCTTTACTTCTTGTAAGCTAGCTAATAATCTACGAAAATTCGCCGCCACCTCCCCTATTTTCCTTACTTCGCCCCATCCGACAACATCCAAATATCCACAGCATACCCAATCACTCTAACCAGAACATATTAAACATTCCCCCTCCCCAAAACGTTCCTCTCGGCAACCATAGCACGCGAAGCAATCGTACAAACACCGCGCGCATACTCTTTTAATAATTTGCAACCACAGCTACCTTTATCGAGTCATAACCTTTGGAGTATACTCCTATCACATTCAACATATACAAATTCCAAAAACAGAATTTTCCTGACAGGTGCTTTAATCAAAACAGCCAAGCAACCACCACGACACCACTAATTAAATCCGATTATGTTTCCATCATACTTAGGCACATTCAATCACTAAAACAAACTTCCTAAGCTACGGGTCACCGCGCCCTCATTCTTAAATTAATGGATAATTAACAGGGTCTTCTAAAGAATTACCACACCAAACTGGAGATTACTACCAAATTTTTGCTCTGCTGGCCAAGATTTGCAACTGGGGTTTAGGTTTCCTATCTATTCTCCATTTCCATGCTGCCTGAATACAAGTGGGTGAAGAAAAGATGATATGTCAGGCAATGCATTCACCCTTTTTAGCCTGCTAGTGGATTTCTCCACTCATTTAATAGTATGAAGTGGAGGCAGCCCCCCTCTACACCTGTCCCCTAAGGCCAGCCCACAATCTATCCACTTATTTAATTTTTGCCTTGAGTGGTGGGGGACCACTGGATTAAAATTAATCCTAATCACCACCAATTATGAGTGGTAGGGGCCCATGGATTAAATCAATCCAAATTAGCCCACTAGTTAGATCCCTCACTTTAAGTTAATGGCAACTACATTAGCCCAACTCATCTTAATTCACATTTGGGAAATAACATCCTTCGCCTGAATATTTCTTTAAACGTCTTCTAGATCACCGATGCGCACTCACGTTAAAAAATACTAGGCATACACATCCTTCCCCCCTTAGGAACATTCGTCCTCGATGTTATTTAGCGCCTTGCAAAAAAACAAATTCCAGCGAGGTCGTCCCTAACGTTATACCTATCAACCTGCATTCCGTACTTACAGTGTCCTCACAGTTACGCTCTCATTATCCTATCAATTATAGTGAAGCTAGGAATTTAATTTACCCCTGCGGCTAACGGGAACAAGTAGGATACGCTTGTTCTTCCGTTTCGCTTCGTCCTCTTCCCAATTCATTTCTCCCTAATTGTTATTTGGCACAACACTTTTGCGGAAGCCACTGCTTATACGTAACCTTCTACACCTTATTATCAAGTATAGCCACGGTATCTCCTCTATGACAACTCTCTGTTACCTAATATCATCTACAGGGAATACTCTAGCAGATCCCAATACATGTACGTACATCCGATACATGGAAACTGGATGTCAACATTACTAGCCTCCAATCAGTGGTAGATCCAACTCTAGCACCCTTGCATATCCTACAACCATCTGATAAGGCCCAAGGTATCTCGGACTGAGCTTCCCCCTTCCTGCCGAATCTCAAATCGACAGCCCACCCCTCATAGGTGGATACCTTCAGGAATACCCATCACCATCTTAAACTGCCAAATCTCTACGCTGATTTCTGCTATGACTTTGTCGACTCTGGGCTGCTAAAATAATCTTTCTTGAATAAGCTTTCATCACCTGTCAACCGCACTTGCTGATCACTCCGGCCTATTAACTTAGTCTCGCCCACATCAATCCAACCAATGGTGATCTGCCCTTCCTCCATATAAGGCCTCCGTACGGTGCCATCTGGATACTAGAACTGGTAGCTATTATTATAGGCAAACTCAATGAGTCGGTCAAGTGGTCATCCCAGCTTCCTTTGAAGTCATATACAGGCCCGACCATATCTTCTAGTGTCTAAATATACGCTCAGCCGGCCCATCGTCTGAGGGTGAATGCGTGCTAAGTTCACCTGTTGTCCCATCGCCTTCGAACCGATCTTTCAAAAGTGGCGTAATTTAGCTCCTCGGTCTGATTATGGACGTTGAACCCCATGAAGTCTCCACTATCTCCCTGACAAATAACCTCGGCATATCTTCAGCCGAATAAGTAGTCCTGACTGGAAGAAAATGGGCCGATTTCGTCACCTATCTACTCCCCATATGAGTCATACTTCGTGAGTGCGAGTAAGCCTGTCTGAGTCCATATTATCATCTCCATTTCCCATCGGGATCACCTCATCTCCTGTAATATCCACCAGGCTTGTAGCTGTTCGATCTTGACTTGTTGACCATTGGCACTGAGCAACAACTCCGCTAGTGTCCTTTTTCATGCCATCCCCACCAATATAAGCTCTGAGGTCATGATACATTTTTGTTGACCCGGTGAATAAATAACGGGCAGATGTGCGTCTCCCCATACCCGGCCGTCGTAGCCCCGCATATCGGGTTACACACAAACTGCCTTCATATCGTAACACTTTACACTCCGTTAGGTGTAACATTAACTGGGCTCTGTCCTTTGAAGAGCTGCATCGTCAACGGTTCCCAGAATAGGCCTTGTATTGGTGTCTCTTTAACCACCTCATCTTGATTGAGGGATCAACAACCTCATCGAAGAGAACTCCAAACTATCTTCCGAATTAGCTAGCGACTCGAAGGCTGGATAGCCGCTAATCTCCCGACCATATCCCTGACCTTCTGGTTGTACATCTGTCAAGCTCCCTGGACTTACGGCTAAGAGCATCTGCTACACCTTCGCTTTCCCTGGTGTATATAAACATATCAACATCAGAATCTTTAGCAACTCTAACCACCGCCTCTGTCGTCATTCAGCTCCTTCTGTTTAAGATATATTTGGAGACTCTATGATCTGTATAATGTCCCCATGGGACACCTATAAAATGTCTCCCCAATCTTCAGTCATAATCACGATCGCTAACTCCAGATCGGGAGTAGGATAGTTACTTTTCATGCTTTCCTAGTTGTCGGGAGGCATCGCTATAACTTTGCCATGCTGCTCATCCATCCTAGGCCCACACCCGAAGCACACAATAAATAACCTAGCCGTCGGTCACCTCCTTGAAGAGTTAGACTGGAGCTGCTGAGTCATTTCGTACTCTTCATAAGGCTGGAAGCTTCGCTCACAAAGCTCTGTCACTGAACTTTGGCTGCCTTTGAGTTAGCCTTGTCAACGGCGCTGAAATTGAGGCAACCTTATTCTACGAATCTCCTGTAATATCCTCGCTCACGACCCAAAGAACTGCTTACCTTCAGTACGGTGTCGTAGGTCCTGGGCCAAGTCTTTTACTGCCCTCAATTTCTGCGCTGTCTTACCGAATACCTCAGCTTCCATAAGATGGGCCCCAAAATGAGCCACTGAAGTCAACCAGAACTCGCACTTAGGAAATTTACATACCCGTTCTGGTGTGAAGCACCCTAAGTACCGTCCCTGTAAATGATCTGCCTGCTCCTCTTCCTCTGACGTGAATAGACCAGAGATAATCATCTATTATACTAACATACCATATCAGGAATTTTAATCCTCGATTTCATTAAAATCCCTGAACACCGCTGGGCATTAGTCAGCCCAAAGACACGGCCCTCGTAAAACTCTAAGGCACATATCGGGTCGGAATGCCGTCTTTGGAATATCTGCCATTCCCTTAGACCCTCAACCTGATGATAACCTGACCCGCAATCCCATCCGTGAAACACTTGACACCCTGTCAACTGGTCAAAATAGATCGTCATCCTACAAGGAGGGGATACCTGTTCTTTATTGTGTACTTACTTTGGTTCACTGCCTATAATCGATGCAAATCCGCAAGCGACCCTCCTTCTTCTCACAAACAGCTCTCGGTGCTTCCCCAAGGTGACGTACTAGGCCCTGATGAAGCCCTTTTTCCTACAATCCATCAATTGCTCTTATCTTTCAATCTTTCACTCAGCACTGTGCATTTTTTATACGGAGGGTATAGATATAGGCTGGGTATCTGGCATTACATCTACTAGTAAACTCTATCTCATCTCCCGTTCTGGAGGTAAGGCTGTAAGTTTCCTCGGGATACAATCGGAAATTCATTAACTACCGGTACTGATTGAGGTTGGTGCCATCTGCCTTTATGTGCTCGCACCCGAATAAGATGGGTAAATATAGCCCTTTTTCTAACCATCTCTCTCTTCCCTCTTCCCGGCCTTGATGTATGAATGAACTTACTTTTTTGGCGATACTGTACTTCCCCTTCCACTCTAATAGATTCGGTTCCCCTGGAATTGAAATCGAAACTATCTTTCCTCTGCAAATCAACTTATCAAATTCACAAGCAGACCAAACAATCCATGCCATTATAATATCAAACTCACTCATATTTAACTCTAATTGAGATCTCTACTACGGTACGACGACTATATAATAAACTACTGAACAATTCCTATATACTCGCAGTAGTATTACAAAATCTCCTACAGTGTAGGCTACCAACCTCAAATTGTTCTATCACGTCAACTCTATCCATCCTACTAGCACAAAGAGATATATATGATAAGGTGGAACCTGGGTCTAATCAATGCATACACACTTCGGGAGAATAGTGATAATATACCTTATCACATTAGTTACGGCCTCCTGATCTGGGGGGGTGGTGTGCCTCCTTAGTCAAAGCAGATATACGGTTTGAGGGAACCGCTAGAATATGGAACGCACACCACGTCCTCTACCACAGGCCTGCTGGCGCCTGAATACCCTGCCCCGTAGGGCGCATAGCCCAGAAGAAGTTGAAAACCAGCAAGGACCTAGGAGGCTGTGCCATAACCCACCTGCACTACCTCTAAGGTGGACACTGTCCCTCATAGTATGGCCCTGACGGCCTCAGAAAAACACGCACCCTGTAGCACAACGAATTCCCTAGGTGGGACTTCCACAAAGATATCACCGAGCAAGGTGGACTCGAAATGGCTCAAAACACTGCAGCATCTTTGACCTGACGCCACTAGACTCTGACCATCTTCCAATACATAATATCGAAACCCCCCTACCCATGAACTTGGGGTGCACTCTGCTGTCTGTGAATAAATCTAACATGCTGCTAGACTGCCCGCTTTGAACGAAAACTCGTACATGATAACCTCTGCTGATCTATTCCCTCTTATAGCTGGCCTCCTTCTAGATTATAAATATCTATCTGGCTGACGTCCCCGGTGCCGATCCTCTCCCAAGCCTCACCCCCCTGTGCGTGATTCGTCGGTGCCGCCCGAGCAAGGTCCATACCTCCGAAGATTCAACTGCCATACAAATACAACCGTCAATCAAATAACGCATCCATCCCATTCACCTATCGATTTCCCCTGTCTGCCATATCGCGACACAATAGTAAGGCGCTGCCTAGCCCATGAATCAACTCGAGGCTATAACTCTCGAACGCTCACTACCATGTTTTGCTTCAACACAAGCATCTTCGACTCTAGCTAGCTTCCATCTTCTGAAGGCAGGAAGTGGCCCTGGAAACCTCCCAATTCCTCCAACATACCCCGCATGAGGATCCCCTCACAGAACCCCTAGATAACTCCCCAGACTCATACCCTTAATAGCTAGGCATCCGCAAACGATTACGTCGCCAACGCAACAGACTCGGTCCTCCGAAGCTTGATTATCCTCAATGTACGCTGCATCAGCACAATAAACTCTTGGCGATCACCTGGGGCCTTGACCCAAAGAACTCTGGAGGATACAAGCGTAAGAAGTCACGAGCCCCTTAAGCTATCAAATCTGTCCGCATGATCAACCCTAGTCATGCCCTGCGCTCCTGATCTCCACGAATATAGGCAGCAATTGACCGCCTCTCTCATGGCCCTTATCCTCCGCCCCTGACTGAGGAAGCTGGAGGTTCATAATGTTGGGGCCCTTCGTGGGCGGTTGTGGTCTCCCGACTGGAGCTGCTGCTGCTCTAAAGAAAGCTCTTCTTGGCGGGGTGATGTAGCGAGATCCTCTCCGACTCGAGATAAATACCAGGCATAGACTGGTCAGTGGCCCTATAACTCTCGCGGGTCTGACTCTACCCGTTTCTTCTAGTAAATAAATACCCGATTTTCCCTTCTAGGGGCTGTTCGCTTTTCTGTCTTTGGAGGCATAGCTGAAAACACAACGGAATGTCGTTACTAGAGGTTATCCTAGTTAATACTAGCTCTATCCGCAACGATCTAAATAGAAGAAGAATGACATCCTAAATGTCCTTTAGCTTCCTTTTATAGATGTGGTGCACAACACCCTAGAAACACGACTCTACTAGACACGGTCTTGTAGACACTTCCGAGGAAGAGAACGCTCTGAATAACCACTTCTTTGTCACTAACCCACTCGAGGGCCGTGACTAGTCCCGGTTTGGACACCCCATGCAAACCTGCTAGTATAACAACTGAAACGAAGACAATTGAAGTTTTAATCAAATCCAATCTTAACCCCACGTCATTCTATATATAAGAGGACCTTTCTAATAAGGATCCTAACCCTTCAACCATAACAGCATCGCGAGCCACAGGCCCCGCACTTTCAAAGCATATACCCATACTTATGCCGACAAGGCCTGCCACTTACACCAATCCCACAATGATGGTAGAATACGCAGCCCGACAAGCTGCCCCTGGTAACATACAAGCTGACATCCCACAAACCATGTCACAACCATTAGCCAAAACATATAGATACAACCCCATAATGTCCACAAACCTCTAGAGTACTAGTGACACTCGACGGGACAGGGCCCCGCCATCCCCTGGCCGAGAAAGACTACACAAAAGTTATGTACAAACGACTTGGGCCTCCGGAACGTGGAGCTCCGCCTCCCCATCAGCAGGTAGATAATCCTAGGCGGAGGCTCACCGAACTGTGCGTCTATCACCCTGCGGGCATGAACGCAGCCCCCCGAGTAAAGGGGGGGTCAGTACGGACCAGGTACTGTATATGGTCAAGCATAAGGTAAGAATGAGCAGATACATAAATGGCAAAGTCGAAACCAATAATCTCTACAAAACCTACCCTTTTAAGTGAAAAATCATGGCATATATTTACATTTAAGGTGCCCAGCTTTCCCTATAGGGGCTCGGCAAAATACACGACGTCATCATCCGTCAATCATCATCCATCGATAACATCCTCATCACCACTCATTATAAATATAACATACCCTGAACCCGCCCTCCTAGTGAGGAACTCGGTGACTATGCAAGAAACTTCGCACGAACATTACCCGCCGGTACTCTCGTAAAGATAAATGACTCTATGCACGAGCAGGACTATTATAGCACATTAATTCAAATTAAATCATTCTTAACTCATAGAATAAATCCACGTGAACCCGCAAGAGTATTACCAAAATTAACGTGTATCAAGATTACTGGACCTTTAATACTAATAATGGAGAACGTACAATCTCAATGACTCTAAGAAAGCATTACATAGTATTAGAGATATCATAGCCTTAGACATAGCCGTATATAAGGCACTAAGTGTGGAGCCAGAATAACTTCACCTAGACGCTCTAAGCATAAGTATCAATAGGTCCGTTATTTCGCTTATTTTTAAAAGTCCTGCCAAGCACAGAAAGAAGGGACACACGTTACATAACGTATAATCGCGCCCACGCCCAATATGTACTGCCAAGCTATTAATCTATAACAACACATTCGTGCCGCCATTAGATAAAGACAGTCGTGGCTTTACGTTCTTGTAAGCTCGCTATATCCTAACGAAAATTCCGGCATCACCTTCACCCTTTTCCTTACTACGTCCCCCAATCTGACCATACAATCCAATTATTATCCACCGTAATACCGACTACACTTACCCAAAGAATCATATTAAACAAATCCCCCTCCCCAAACAGTTTCCGTCTCGGCAACCATAGCGCGGAGCCCGACACACCGGCGATAACTCGTTTTAATAATTCGCAACACATCTACCTATCGTATTCATACCTTTGGAGTATATACTCATAACTCACATCATTCAACAATACATATGCCTAAAACAGAATTTTTCCTGCCGTTTGTCTTTAATCCAACAGCCCAAGCACCCACACACACCACTAATATCCGATTATGGTTTTCCATTCATACTTACAAATTCAATATCTAAAGAAACGTCTAACTACTGTGTCACGCCCCCTTCTTAAAATTACTGGATAATTACAAGGGTATTCAAAGAATTAACACACCTCTCTAACAAGGAGATTACTACCAAATTATTTGCAGTCTGCTGGCCAGAGTTCGGGTTGGTTTCTCCATTCCATATGGCTGCCTAAGACCAGTGGTGAAGAAGAAGATGATATCAGCATGCATTTCACCACTTTATTTAGCATGGAGTGGATTCTCCACCTCATTAATGTATGAAGTGGAGGGCAAATGCCCCCCTCACTACAAACACCTGTCCCTAAGGCCAGCCCACAATCCTGATCCCTTTTCTATTTTTGGTCCTTGATGGTGGGGGCCCACTGGTTTAAATTTTATCCTAATCATCCACCAATTTTATGAGTGGGGCCCATTGGAGTAAATCATCCAAATTAAGCCACTAATTAATCCCTCACTTAAAGAAAGTTGATGTACTTCATTAGCAACTCCTACTTAATATCTACATTGGGAATACCATCCTTGCCTAATATTTCTTTTAACGTCTTCTAGATCACGATGCGCACTTCGTATAAAAAAAAATACGAGGCATAACACGGATGCAGTCAGAAATTGGCCTAGACCTTTTACTTTCACCGATATAAGAAGTTTCTTGGGTCTAGCTTGGTTTTATAGAAAGTTTGTTGATTGATTTCCGTCTATTGCTTCTCCTTTGAAAACTTTTACCCAAAAAGAATTTCAAGTTTGAGTGGTCAAAATCTTGTGAGAAAGGTTTTCAAGAGTTGAAACATAAGCTTACATCCGCTCTGGTGTTGACCTTACTGGAGCATAATGAAGGCTTTTTGTGTATTGTGATGCTTCCCGGGTGGTCTTGGTATTTTTCCTAATGCATCATGGCAAAGTGCTAGCTTATACTTCTAGGCAACTCAAAGTTCATGAGAAGAATTATCCGACTCATGACCTTGAGTTAGCTGCTGTATTTCTTGCCTTGAAAATATGGAGATATTATTTGAATGGTGTTGATGTTCTTGTGTATACTGACCATAAAATCCTTCAATATGTGTTTACACAAAAGGATTTGAATCTTCGAAAGAGAAGGTGGTTAGAACTTTTGAACGATTACGACATGAGTGTCCTTTACCACCCTGGCAAGGTCAATATGGTTGCGGAAGTTTTGAGTCGTATGACTATTGGTAGTGTGTCTCATGTGGAATAAGAGAACAAAGAATATGTGAAAAATGTTCATACGTTGACTCATTACGGTGTGCAGTTAGAAGATTCTCCAAATTGTAGTTTTATGGTCCACCATTATCCAATTCTTCATTTGTGGTTGAAGTGAAATCTAAGCAACATCTTGATACACTATTAATGGGGTTGAAGGAATTGGTACTTGGTAAAATCAATGAGTCATTCTCCCAAGGGACGATGGTGTTCTTCTGTACCCAGGGAGATTATGTCTACCGGATGTTGAAGATTTGAGAATTCAAATTGTTGAAGAAGTCCATGGTTGTTGTTATTCTATACATCATATTACCACCAAAATGTATCATGACCTTAGAGAGGTATATTGGTGGGATGGTTTAAAAAGGAACATAGCAAAGTTTGTTGCTAAGTGACAAAACTGCCAAAAACATAAAGTCGAGCATCTAAAGCAGGGTGGTTTAGCACAAATCATGAATGTTCCTACTCAGAAGTGGGAAGTAATCAATATGGACTTTGTTTTTTGGTTCCCACAAACCCGGAGGCAAAATGATTAAATATGTGTTATTATGGATAGGTAACCAAATCTTCCCACTTTATTCCCGTTAAGTTTACTAATACTGCAGAAGATTATGCAAGAATCTACGTCAATGAGATTGTGAGTTTTCATGGATTCGTTTGTGAAACAATTCGGGTAGGGGTGCCCAATTCAAACCTAGGCCTCTTCCCTCTTTCCTTATCTACCCAATTTCGGACTTCTCAATTTTTTGTGCATACACCATGAGTCTAGATATATCCATGTCATTAAGGAGCATTGTCGTACGACATCATTGATCTATCAACATGTGTGACATCATGTGTTATGTGAAAGGTTTACTCACACATATATAAACACACACACAGGAATGATGATGTAGTTAATAGAGGATCCTTGAAAGGTGTGTTCAGGTTTATCCTAAGCTAGATTGTACTAATACATATGCTATGTCCATGTGAAAGGATCTTATAACATTATTTAGGTTGATGAACTTTCATCTATGACCTATGAGCTAAGCATATGAGCGGATGAATATCCTAATCCTATATTTTTCACAGTAATGTAAAATGGCTTTTCAATAAAGGGAACTTCGCTTAGCACCTGTGAACTTGACAATGGGAGGTGATAACTTTCCATAGAGGAAAAGTTCCCCCTAAAATCCTACAAGGGGTATTTACTCCCCAAATAGGGATACTCATCCAATGGATTCCCATAAGAGGAGGACTCAATTACCAAGTGGAATATAGAGGGAGAATACCTACGTCTTAGTTCCATAACCTATGCTTGCCACATAGGATGTAGCAAATGATATCACCTAATATACTAGTATGATACTCATGTCTTACCTTGGGAAGTAAGATGCCCTCTTTTTTGTGTGAGTGGACAACACCAAATTCCATGTTTAGCACCCATGGTGTTAGTGTTGGTTAAGGCTATAGTTTCCCTAATGTAAGAGGACAGTGAAAGCTTGGTAGTTATTGTTCTTCTTCCACTTAACTTCTTAGTTTTATTCCTTGAAGTGGGGGTAATGGATGATTCCCCGTGTAGATGTTGGCAAGCCCATAATTTTCGTTTGATTAGCTTAGAATGTGTGTTTCATATAACTGGACCCGGAGGGTGTTCTTGTCGCCAAGCGTAGAGGAATAAAATCAAAGAAATTTTAGTGAAAAAAGTGTAACAATAATTAATGCACAAAGAATTTATTTTTGCGGTAGTAATATTTAAAGTAGACATTTAAGCCCAAGGATAGTGTTTTTATCCTTACTAGATTCTCGCTTAAATTAAAATGAATTCACCTACACATCAAAATATTTTGAATAGTATTAACATCTCTTCCATTTGTAATAAAATTGCGAAAATTGAAAATTATCTACAAAATTAAAATATTCCTAAAGAACACTTTAAAAAGGTTTATAAAACAGGACATTTTGATTTTATTAGAAATTCAAATATTAGGACTTTTGAGTCCACTATTTATATTAATAAAAATATTGATACTATTAAATTATTAGCAACCAATGATACTAACATATATAAGAGGAATTATAAATTTTTTCACATTGTACTTGTCAAGGTAGCAGTCAAACCATTATATATATTGGGTTTAGATGTACTTATAAGTCTTTAAGCGACAATAGGTTATTAAATTTTGATGGTTCTTGATATACTACAAAGTAACCTTGATAATTGCCGTATACTTTAATTATTATGCTAATTATTCAATAGATATTAATGATCAAAATGTAATTCATACATTAACATTAAATGTTAAAATTAAAAATATGAATAGTACAACTAATACTAGAGAAATAGCTATAATATATAGGGTATATTATAGAATAATGAAAAGTACCTTAGCACCTAAGGGTAAAATTATAAGTAATAAAGGAGTTACCATGCTCATAGAAGCAAATCATCACCATAATAACCCCTTTGTCCCAAGATGATAAATTGGGATGATGTATTAACAAAATATGATTGGCATTTTGTCTCCATAACAGAGCCAGAAATTAAAGAAGAAAATCCACATGTTGACCATGTAATTCGATTTCCAGATAGGTCCATAGATTTAAAATTTGTAAGATCCCAATATTATAATAAAATCTCCTAAAGTAAAAGAATGTCATTTTCTAGGTCATATTTCTCCATAACTAAGGAGGAAGATGACATATCATTAGAAGAGATGGAGAAAAAATTAAAAGGGATAGATTTCTCAAAAACTATTCCCAAAGTAGAATATGAACTTCAAAAATCTAATCCAGCTACTAGTAAAGATATTATGGATGTTTTATGCATGATTAGATTAGATGAAACTTTTGAACAATATATTAAATATTCAGATAAACTTTGGATTGGTCTAAGAAATTCCATTAAAAAACAATGGTATGTACAAAGATACTCTTTATCAAAAAGAATAAACTTTAAAAATAAATGGTTTAATAATATAAAACGATTAAAATGTAATATAGACTTTTTAAAATGGTTTCAATATAGAGGAAAATTAGATGACCAAAAGGAGATATTAAACAGGCTTGTTGTCACATCCAGGTTTACCTCTCCTAGCAGTACCGTCGTCGTCATCCTTTTGTCCGGAGACTAAGACTAGCCTCTGAGTTTCAATGTCTGTCACACCCACCCGATGGGCTTTTGACTAGTTCCCGTTTTGGGAACACCCCCATACCATCCTTCTTAGTAAACCAACGCAACTAAAGACAGATATGGAGTTAATCAAATCAAGCCACCCCACGTCATATATATATAAAGAGGACGCTGTCTCATAGGAGTCATATAATCAAACCGTAACAACTAGCGAGCCGACAAGCCCGCCACATCCAAAGCATAATACCATACATACGCCGCAAGCTGCCAATACACATACCAATGAGTACGCGCCGACAGCTGCCCCTGTACAAGCGGACATCCCAACAGACCATGTCAAGACACATTTCCAAAACATTATATATAAACGACCACATACCGGTCCACGACCTCTGAAGATGTACGTTATGAAACTCGACTATAGATGAGCAAAAGACACACAAAAGTTATGTTACCAAAACTATTGGGCCTCCGGAACGTGAGCTCTCCAATCAGCAGAGTAGATATCCTGGTGGGAGTATCACCGAACTGGTGGCGTCACACCTGCGGGCATGAACGCAGCCCCCGGAGAAAGGGGGGGTCATTACGGACAATGTACTGAGGTATGTCAAAGCATAAGGTAATACGACGATACCAATCTGGCAAGTAGAAACCAAAGATCGCTACAACATGTACCCTTTTTAAGTGAAAACATGCATATCTTTAACTATAAGGTTCCCAGCTTCCCTAGTAAGGGCAGCAGCAAATAATCTACGACGTCATCTCCGTCAGAGTCATCATATAACCAGACCTCCATCACCATCCATAATATATAATATACATACCCGGGCCCTCTAGTGAGGACCTGGACTATGCACAGAAACTCCGCACGAACATTACCGCGCCCGGGACTCGGTGCAAATGATAAATGACTCTATGCACGATAGTATTATGAGCAACTCATATGCCATTAAAATCCATTTCTTTATAGGACTCAATAGAAACATCAATTGACCGCAGGAGTATTCCCAAAGATTAACGTTTTATCAAGATTATGAACCTTTACTACATAGTGGAAATGTAAAATCCTCAATGACTCAAGAAGCACTACCTATAGATATGAGACATCATCATAGCCTTAGACCATATCCGATATATAGATGAATAATTGGGAATCAATAAATACTTCACCTAGACGCTCGAGATGTAAAGTATCAACCTGTCCGTTTATTTGCTTTTTTAAAGTTCATGCCAAACAAAGAAAGAAGGGACACGCGTTACATTACCAAAAAACCGTAATAATCTAAGCCACCCGTCCCATATTATTACTTGCTAAAGCTATTTACCTCTATAACAATCAACAATTGGTCCGCAATTAGATAACTCGCGCCTTACTTTCTTGTAAAGGCTATCTAATAATCTCACGAAATTCGGCAGCACTTCCCCTATTTTCCTTACTTCGTCCATCCGACAACAACCCAAATTATCCACAGCAATACCAATCACCACATATAACCCAACTAATCATATTAACAGCCCCCTCCCCAAAATAGTTTCCGTCTCGGCAACCATACATTGAAGCAACTACACACCGAGCGAATAACTCATTTTATATTTCGCAAATGACATCACATCTACCTTATCGTTTTCCATCCTTTGAGTATAGACTCATAATCACATTTACATATACATAATGCCAAACACTAATTTTCCCGTAGTTTTGCTTTAATCAAAAACAGCCCAAGCCATCCCAACACGACACCACTATAATCCATTATGGTTTCCGTTCCTTACTTAGAGCAACATCAATAACTAAAACAAACTTCTCTAAGCGACTGGTCACGTCCCCTTTCCTAAATTAATGAAATACAAATGTATTCTAAATAAGTAACCACACCAAACCAAGAGATTCCTAACCAAATTATTGTGCAGCTGCTGTCCCACGCGTTTGCAGGGTTTGTTTTCTCCATTTCCATGGCTTCCTAAGACAAGTGGTGAAGAAGAAGGACGATATGCAGCATCCATTCACCACTTTATTTTAGCATGAAGTGGTTTTCTCCACCTCATTTTAATAGTCTGAAGTTGGAGTCAAGCCCCCCCCCCTCTACCTTTCCCCTAAGGCCAGCTCACAAGCTGACCCTTTTATTACAATTTGCCTTGAGTGGTTTGGCCCACTGGATTAAATTAATCCTAATCAGCCACTACTAATCCCTCACTTAAATTAATGCACTTACATTAGCCAAATCAACTTAATATCACATTTGGAATTAACATCCTAGCCTAATTATTTATTTAAATACTTGGACTTAAATAGAATTCATTTCCCGGACTTACTCTACTAGAAGATCATACGCCGCACGTACGTATATAAAAAAATATGAAGGCATAACATCTTCCCCCTTAGAGGAACATTCGTCCTTGAAATGTAAGTTACCTCTTACAAAAACATTCCACAAACAGCGAGGTCCCCTCTAACAATTATATCCCTATCAACCTTCTAAGCATGTCCGTATTAAGATTTCCTCACAGAGTCACAAACTTACTACAATCTCGTTTATCTTCAATGTAGTCAAGCTAGGAAATTTAATTACCCCTGCAGGTACGGGAACAAGAAGGATACTTAATTCTTCTTTCGTCTTCTCATCCGCCCTTCCCAAGTCATCTCCTCCTATTGTTTTTTTGCCACAACACTTTGACGGAAGCCACAAATCCTTCGTACGTAACCTTCCTAACCTTACCGATCAAGTAGCGTAAGCTACGGGTTTCTCTTCATATGACAACCGCCTCTGTTCCCTGACCATCATTACGTGGGAATACCTAAGAAGGATCACCAATACTTTACGTAAGCAATCGATACGGATGGAAGAACTGTATGTACCCTGCCCTCCAAATCAGATGGGTAGATCCAACTCATAGGCAACCTTTCCTGATCCTACGAACAATCTGATAGGCCCAATGTAAATCTCGACTGAGCTTTTTTTTCCCCCCTTCTACCGATCTTATCACACGCCTCTGTGTGATACCTTTCAAGCGAATACCCAGTCACCAATCGAAACATTCAAAACTCGACGTCGATTATCTACATATAACTTCTTTCTGTCGTACTCGGGGCTGCTAATAAATTTTCTTGAATAGCTTCACCTTGTCAACACTTGCTATCACATCCGGGGCCTATTAACTTAGTCGCTTCAACATCCAAAACCAATCAATGGTGATCTGTGCACTTCCTCCCCCTATACGGGCCTCGTACGGTGCCATTTTGAAACTAGAATTGTACTAGTGTTATAGGAAAACCGTCAATGAGCGGCAAGTTGTCATCCATCCCACTCCTTTTGAAGTCAATAATACAATAGGCCCGCAGCATTCTTCCTAGTTTTTGAATATCCTCAGCCTGCCCAGCAGTCGAGGGTGAAATGCTGTTCTAAGGTTCACCTGTGTCCCCCCACTCCCTCTGAATGATCTCCAAAAGTTGGCTGTAATTGAGCTCCTCTGTCTGATTAATGGACGTGGGAAACCCATGAAGTCTCACTCTCTCGCTGACACAATAACCTCGCATATCTTCAGCCGAATAAGTAGTCCTGACTTGAAGAAAATGGGCCGATTTCGGGTTCAGCCTATCTACTATACCTCAGATAGAGTCCACTTCCGTTGAGTCGAGGTAAGCATAATGAAGTCATTAAAAATCATCTCCATTTCCCAGTCGGGATCTCTATCTCCGGTACTAATCCCCAGTCTTTTGATGTCGATCTTGAAAATTGTTGACATTGGGCACTTATGAGAACATCACAAACTCCGCTATTTCCTTTTCATGCCACCCCACCAATATAAGCATTTGAGGTCATATACATTTTCGTTGACCTGGGTGAAGTTAGAATAACGGGCAGAGTGTGCCGCTCCCATAACCTAGCCGTCGTAGCCCGCAATATCGCGTACACACATCTGCCTCATATCGTAACACTCCGTGCAGTGTCACCTTAAATGGGTTTCCCCTTTTCCTTTTGCAGAGCTGCATCTTCATACTGTGCCCAAATAGGGGTCCTTGTATTGGTGTCTCTTTACCTTCATCTAGATTAGGGACTCAGCAAACCTCTCTAATAGAAACTCCACTATCTTCTGAATTAGCCTACGGACTCCAAGCTTGGATAGCCCCTAATCTCCCGAACCATACCCTCCGGTCCTGGTTGGACATCTGTCAACTACCCATGGACTTACGGTAAGAGCTCTACTCTACTAAATAACATTTGCTTTCCCTGGATGATTTAAAAATATCAACATCAGAATCTTTAGCACTCTAACCAACTGCCCAATCTTTCGAGTTTCAACTCCTTCTGTTTAAAGATATATTGGAGACTCTTCTGTACTGTATCGATGTCCACACATGGACAACCATATAAATAATGCCTCCATATCTTCACGCATGAACCCCGACCGGCTACTCCAGATCGTGAGTAGGATAGTTCTTTTCATGTGTCCTAAGTTGTCCGGGAGGCATAACTATAACTTTGTCATGCTGTCATCAATACCCATCCTGCCCAACACTCAAGCATCACAATAAAAAACTAGCCGTCTGTCCCTTACGTAAGAGTTGGACTGGAGCTGTAGTCCAAATTTGGTCTTTCATAGCTGGAAGCTTTGGGCTCACAAGCATCATCCCCTGGACTTGCTGGCCTTTGAGATAGAAACTGTCAAAGGCGCTGAAATGGCAAACTGTTCCTAACGAATCGCTTGTAATAACTCCTGGCTACAAACCCCAAAAAAGCTGCGTACCTCAGTAGGTGTCCGTAGGTTCTGGGCCAGTCTGTACCACCGCCTCAATCTTCTGGTGTCTACCCGAATACCCATCAGCTCCAATACTATGCCCCAATAAGGCCCTGAAGTCAACACAGAACTCGCACTTAGAAATTTAGCATACAACTTCTGGTGTTGAAGCACCCTAAGTACGCGTCCTTAAATGGTCCCCTGTATGCTCCTCTTCTAACGTGAATGACCAGAATATCGTCTATAAATACAATCACAAACATAATCAAGAATGGTTTAATACTACTCGATTCATTAAATCCACTAAACACCGCTGGAGCAATTATCAGCCCAAAATGACACACTCTAAACTCATAATGCCCTTATCGGTCCCGGAATGCCGTCTTTGGAATATCTGCCTTCCCTTACCACCCTTCACCTGGATGATAACCTGACCGCAAGTCTAGTCTTGAAAAACCGTTGCACCTGCACTGGTCCAACATAGATCGTCGACAATCCTTGTGAGGGGGATACCTTTTCTTTATTGGTTACTTGTTTACTGCCTATCACATCAATACACATCCGCAGCTACCCATCCTTCTTCCTCTTCCCACAAACAGTACCGGTGCTCCCCAAGGTGACGTACTATGCCTTATGCAAGGCCCTTTTCTAGGCAATTCCCTCAATTAGCTCTTTTCTTTCATTCTTTCCCAACTCCAGCAGGTGCCATTCCTATAAGGAAGGTATAGATATAGGCTGGTATCTGGCAGTAATCTATAGTAAACTCTATCTCTCCTTCTTGAGGAAGTGCCTTGTAAGTTCCCATGGATACAATCTGGGAACTTCATTAACAACTACCGGGACTGATTGAAGAGTCGGTGTCTCTTCTGCCTTATGTCATGCACCACCCGAATCAGATGGTAAATATAGCCTTTTCTACCCACTCCGTCCTGAAGGTATGAAATGAACTTACCTTTTGACCTTTTTTTTTTTGCGATACTGTACTCCCCTTCCACTCTATAATTGGTTTCCCCTGGAAAGTGAAATCGCACTATCTTTCCTCGCAATCAAACATTAGCATAACAAGCAGGCCAACCAATCCATGCCCATGATAATATCAAACTCAATCATATTTAACTCTAATTAGATCTGCTATCCGGTACAATGACATATATATAACTACTACTGACATTCTTATATACTCGCGTATCTATGACAAAATCTCCTACAGGTGAGCTACCTCGAATGGTTCTAATCAACTCATCAGACTCTATTCCGATCCTACTAGCAAAAAGGTNTGCTACTACTTGATGTCCAAGTGTATATTGGGCGATACGAATGTATCTGGACCATCTCACTCTATTTCGCAGAGTTAGAACTAGAGCAACACCGCACACAGCAAACAACGGAAAAGACAAGAAACGACTGAGCCAGCCCACTGGGGCGTGCTCTAGGAGAACACGGTAGAGACCGTGGAGGACTTCCTCTAGAGGAAGAGGACAGCACCTAGCCCATCTGATACTAGGGCGGTGAAACTCCTCCACCGACCGAGGAGGTGATAAGAGAGGGGAGGAAGGGAGATGAACAAGGGCAGAATGAGGAAATCCACCCCACTACCCAGCGATGAGCACCCAAGTACTTGGCTTCTTAGTGGGTTAGCTCAGATCAGGGTCAGGCACCTCCAGTGGTTTCTGCACCAACCACCTTCCGGTTTCAGAGATACGACATGCGGCTACTATGCGCTCCCCGCAATGGTGATCATTGGGAATAGGCACATTTCACGTCTGACTACTGGGGCCTATTATGACAATGATCAGCATGAACTTTTAAGTAAGTTCCTTGAATTGAAACCTCAGCTTAAGGGCGCAGAATCAGAGGATGCCTACGATTTCTGGTTGATTGTCATGAGCACTACACAAGATGGGTATAGTAGAACGGTTGCGTTGAGTTGTGAGCTATCAAGTGTCAAGGGACCCAAAACGTGGTGCGCGTCACTATGTTGAGTTTCAACCAACAGAGGCAACCACCTATGACCTTGGGATCATGTCTCACCCTGTTTATGGAGAAGTATATTCCAAGGACTTTGAGAGATAGAAAAGGGACGAGTTCTTGAGTCTAGAGCAAGTGGGATGACAGTTAACGCGTATGAGGCTAAATTTCCGCCACTATCCAGATACGCCACCCAACTTTGTTTCAGTCCAACAAGAACGGATTCGCCGTTTGTGAAGGGGTTGAGGTCAGGTTGACGGATTTCAGCCTTACAGGTAGCGGCTACGGCAAAACATCCTCCAAGAGGTGTAGACTTTGTGATAGAGGTGGAAGGAGTGACAGCCAGACGTACTACCACGACATCGACATCGAAAAGGTTTCGAAGGGGAGGCGAGTTTTAATGGTTCTCACTCTAGGACAGAGCTCCGGAGGTTACAAGTCGACCAATTCAGTGCTTCACTACAGAATGTAGTTGGGGGTCCATCTCAGAACGGTCAACACTACTCCGACGAGACCTATGCATGAACCCCGGAGTGGTTATGGATGTGGGGGTGTTTGGACACATCAAGAGGTATTGTCCAAACCAGAGTTACAGAACCCACTAGCTAGAGGTAGAGGTGGTCATGGTAGAGCGCTTTTCTGGAGGAACGTGTGGTCGAGGGTAATGGTGGTCATCACAACGGACAGAGGTGATGGGCAAATGGAGCCACTACTACGCAACAGTGGTAGGGCAATGGACAGACAAACGATAGGGCCCATTGTTCGCTCCCTGGAGATCTGAAGCGAGGCGTCTGATGCGTTTATCAACACAGGTAATCTTTTGGTTGTGATTGCATGGCATCTGTATTATTTGACCCTGGGCTCCACGTTTTATATGTAGTCTTCATCATTGCTAATGGTCTAAAATTGCATTGTGAATTTACTTGACATGCCTATTCGTGTTTTCTACACCGGTTGGTGAGTCTGTGGTAGTTGAAAAGGGTACATAGGTCTTGTTTGGTGACTTTGTGGGGACAACCACTTATGTAGATTTGTTATTTAGAAATGGTGACTTTGATGTAATTCTGGGTATGACTTGGCTTTCTCCAAATTTTGCGATCTTGGATGTAATGCTAAAACTGTGACATTGGCCAAGCCTGGGACAGATCCGTTAGTGTGGGAGGGTGACTACACTTCCAATCCGGTGCGTACATCTCATTTCTTCGTGCTAAGAAAATGGTTAGTAAAGGGGTGTTACTTTCTTGGCACATCTCAAGGATACACTACCCAGTACCTCGATTGAGTCGGTTTCGGTGGTCCGCGAGTTTGGTAGGTGTTCCCTGCAGATTCTTCCTGGTATGCCACCAGATAGGGATATTGACTTCTGTATCGTCTTGAACCGGGCACACGCCCCATTTCTATACCCCCGTATAGGATGGCTCCCGCGGAGTTAAGAGAGTAAGCTGCTCACTTCAAGAGTGTTTGAGCAAGGGCTTCATTAGACCAAGTGCATCTCCTTGGGGTGCTCCGGTTTTGTTTGTGAAGAAGAAGGATGGGAGTTTTCGGATGTGCATAGACTACGCGACAGTTTAACAAGGTAACTATTAAGAACTAAAAAAGTATCCTCTTCCTCGCATGATGACTTATTCGATCAATTACAAGGTGCTTGTGTCTTCTCTAAGATTGACTTGAGATTCGGTTGATCATCAATTGAAAATACGGGCAACGATGTGCCAAAGACTGCTTTTCGAACGAGGTATGGACATTATTGTAGAATTTGTGGTGATGTCTTTTGGTCTTACGAACGCCCTGCTGCGTTCATGAGCTTGATGAACGGATATTTAAGTCGTATTTGGACCTCTTGTGTGATCGTATTATAGATGATATACTGGTATATTTCTAAAAGTAAGAAGGAACATGAGGAGCATTTGAGGGTTGTGTTGGAATGTTAGGGAGAAAAAGCTTTACGCCAAGTTCTCTAAGTGTGAGTTTTGGCTAGATGCAGTGTCCTTCTTGGGGCATGTGGTTCGAAGGATTGGTTGATGGTAGATCCTTCTAAGATTGAGACGTGAAGAATTGGGTAAGACCCTAATGTGTCAGAATACGGAGTTTTTGTTGGGTTAGCTAGCTACTACCGCCGCTTTGTCAAGGATTCTCTTCTATTGCTTCCCAATTGACGAACTTGACTAAGCAGAATGTTCCATTTGTATGGTCAGATGAATGTGGGAAAGCTTTCAGAAGCTTAAGACTTTGTTGACTACCGCACCTATCCTCACCTTGCCGTAGAGGTAAGAACTTCATTGTTTATTGTGATGCATCCTATTCGGGTTGGGTGCAGTGCTAATGCAAGAGAAACTGATGTGCTTTGCCTCAAGACAATTAAAGGTGCATGAACGTAACTACCAACTCATTGACTTTGGAATTGGCCGCGGTAAGTGTTTGCATTGAAGCAATGGAGGACACTATTATATGGGGTTAAGTGTGAGGTCTACACAGATCATCGTAGCCTTCAGTATGTCTTACTCAGAAAGATTTGAACTTGAGGCAAAGGAGATGGATGGACTACTGAAGGACTACGACCTCACTATTTGTATCATCCGGGAAGGCGAATGTTTGTGGCAGACGCCTTGAGTAGAAAGGCGGGAAGCATGGGAAGTCTAGCTCATTTGCAAGCCTCTAGACGCCCATTGGCTAGAGAGGTTCAGACTCTGGCTAACGACTTGATGAGGTGGAAATAAAGGAGAAGGGAGGATTGTTGGCTAGTGTGTGAGTCAAGATCTTCTTTTCTTGACAAATTAAGGGAAAACAGTTTGATGATGAGAAACTAAGACGAATCCGAGATAAAGTGTTGCGAGGAGAGGCTAAAGAAGCAACAATCGACGAGGAAGTGTGTTGAGGATTAAGGGAAGGGTATGTGTACCCCGCATTGATGATTTGATCAACACTGTTCTGGCAGAAGCTCATAGTTTCAAGGTATTCTTACATCCGGTGTGCAACCAAGATGTATCGCGACCTAAAACAACACTTTTGGTTGAGTAGAATGAAGCGCCAATATTGTTTGACTTTATTGCCAAGTGTCCAAACTGTCCAACAAGTGAAATATGAACACCAAAGGCCCGGAGGAACACTTCAAAGAATGCCCATTCCTGAATGAAGTGGGAGAGAATTGCAATGGACTTTGTGGTTGGTCTTCCCAAAGACACTGGGAAGTTTGATTCAATTTGGGTAATTGTGGACAGATGATAGTTCTGCTCATTTCATTCCGGTCAAGGTGACTCACAATGCAGAGAAGTTAGCAAAAATCTACATACACTCAAATCGTTCGATCTGCATGGGGTTCCACTATCCATTATATCAGATAGAGGTACGCAGTTACTTCTAGTTTTGGAAAACATTGCATGCAGAATGGGTACTAGGTTAGACCTTAGTACCGCGTTCATCCTCAACCGATGGTGTCAGTCTGAGCGAACGATTCAAGTGTTGGAGGATAATGGCTTCGCGCATGCGTGATAGAGTTTGGTGGCCATTGGGATACTTCTTACCTTTGGCAGAGTTTTCGTACAATAATAGCTATCACTCCATTGATATGGCTCCATTTGAAGCATTGCATGGGAGGAGGTGTAGATCTCCCATTGGTTGGTTTGATGCATTCGAGGTTAGACCTTGGGGTACGACTCTTGAGGGATTCGTTAAAAAGTTGAGGGCATTCAGAAAATGCTTCTAGGCGGGCGCAAAGTAGACAAAAGGAGTATGCAGACCGGAAGTTAGAGACTTGGAGTTCATGGAAGGTGAACAAGTCTTGTTGAAGGTTTCACCCATGAAAGGGGTGATGCGGTTTGGCAAAAGAGTAAGCTAAGTCCAGGTGTATATTGGACCATTTGAGGTACTAAAGCGAATAGGGAGGTGGCTTATGATTAGCCTTGCCCCAGGGCTGTCCGGTGGGCATCCGGTATTTCATGTGTCCCATGTTGAAAAGATACCATGGAGATGGAAACTACATTCCGTTGGGGACTCAGTGTTGTTGGGTGAGAACTTGACTTATGAAGAGGAACCAGTTGCTATATTAGATAGAGAGTTCGCAAGTTGAGATCGAGAGAGATTGCATCCATCAAAGTTCAATGAAGAATCGACCGGTTGAAGAGGCTACTTGGGAGAAGGAGGCGGATATACAAGAAAAATACCCACATCTGTTCACAGATTCAGGTACTTCTTTTCGCCATTGTTTTTCTTTTTTGATCGTTCGGGGACGAACGATGGGTAAATTGGTATCTATTGTACGACCTGTTAGTCGTTTTGAGCAACGAAATTTTATTTCTGGAAACTGGCTGGGACGACGGATGTAACGACGGACCGTCATAGTCACGACGGGCCCGTCGAGGGGGTGTCGTCCCATGACACTTAGAATTTTGAAATTGGGTACTGAAAATCGACTCGCTGTAAATTGTGACGGACCTGCAGGACGTGCCGTCACATCAACGACGAACCGTCGTGAGTTTTCGTTGCAAAAACACTTCAACTTTTGAGAATTAATGGTACAAGAAACGAGTTTCTGACCGTCAGACAAGGACGGACGGACCGTCACAGCTGTGACGGGCTGTCACAGGCTACGTGGGTTCGAGGGAGCTGCGACGACCTGTGTGTGACGGACCGTCGCAGGCACGACGGTCCAGTCACAGGTTGCGCAGTCCCAGGCAAAATAGGATTCCTCTACACGTTTTAGGGGTCGTTTTGGACTATTCTTTCCTTAATTATAAAGATTGAGGGTTAATATTAATAGGTCTAATTACTTGGGGTTAAAAGAGGTACCTTAAGTTAATTAGTGGGTTTTATTGTCCTCCTTTACACTTAATTATACTTTTAATTAGGGTAAAAAGAAGGAGGGTTTGAATAAAACAAAACAAAAGAAAGAAACAGAAAGGGAGGAGAAACGAACGAGTAGAAAGAGAGAAACGAAGAGGATAGCAAGGATTTTGGAGATAGCTTGTTGATTCAATTCTTCGGTGGAGGTAGGTTTTGGTTTATGTTACGATATTCGTAGTGAACTCTTAATAGTGAATATTATGTGTTGATAGTATTGTAAACCCTGCTATGTGCTTAAGTTGTATGCTTGCATGATTATGATTATGAAATTGCGATGAATTAACAAAGCTGATGAAGCTATTGAATCCCAAATCTTGAAAGAACCCTAATTCGCTTGATATATTATATAATGAGAATGATGATGCCTTAGTATAAAAGAAGGCTTGATAAATTAATATAATGAGAATGATGATGCCTTAGTGTAACAAGAAGGCTTGATGAATTAGGGGATCGGGTGCCACGTTCCGGTACCAGGGTAGAAAGAATATGAGGATCGGTGCACGTTCCGGTACCAGGATAGAATGAATATGAGGATCGGAGTGTCACGTTCCGACCCAGGATAGAATATGGATCGGGTGCCACTTCCGGTACCAGGATAGAATATGAGGATCGGAGTGTCACGTTCCGACACCAGGATAGAAGAATATGATCGGGTCCACGTTCCGGTACCGGATAGAATATGAGGATCGGAGTGTCACGTTCCGACACCAGGATAGATAATGGATCGGGTGCCACGTTCCGGTACCAGGATAGAGGATCGGAGTGCCCCGTTCCGGCACCAGGATAGAAATAGAGGATCGGAGTGTCACGTACCGACACAAGAGGAAGAAAGATAATGAATCTTGAAAGATAATGAATATATTCAATCTAATGAACTTAATTCCCAATGAGTATGGTATTGAGGCTTGAGTCCTCATGTGTGAACTCGGTTGTAGTTATTGATGAATTCATGTTGTTATTGCTACATGTTGAGTATTTAGTGTTGATTTACATTATTATTGATATATACTGTTCCTATTTTGGTTGGCCGATGATATCTACTCAGTACGTGTGGTTGTACTGACCCCCTACTTTCATGTTTTCCTCTTTGTTATTTGTGTAATGCAGCAAACGTTCCGTCAACTTCAACTCAACAGTAGATCTAGCCAGTCTTCACTTCATCGGAAAATTCAGGGTGAGCTAATGCGTCTAGCTTGGACTGGGTCTTCTTCTTCAAGTCTTGATGCCTTGAACTTTCGGCATGGACTAGCTTTTTAGTTATTTTGTTCTTAGACATTCCTAGTTAAGTAATTTGAGATAGATGTTCTTGTGATGATGACTTCCAGATTTTGGGGATAATAATAATAGTATTGAATTGTTTTTATTAATGAGTTTAAGTCTTCCGCATTATTTTCTGTTGATATATCTTGAAATGTTAAGGTTAGATGGGTTGGTTCGCTCACATAGGAGGGTAAATGTGGGTGCCAGTCGCGTCCCTGATTTGGGTCGTGACATCAATCCATTGCTATGTTTTTCACATGGACCTCCTTGGGAAACATAAGGCTCGATTGTGTCATCTATAGCCTATACATGACCATTAGGATATGTGGCGGATTGGTTCAGAATTTTTAATGGGAACTTGCATATATATACTATATTTACTATTTATAAGAATAACATTTTTCACTTAATCACTTTAAATACATTTATAATACTATTTTAATACAATTGTAGCTCCGATCAAGTCATTGCTATGTTTTTCACATGGACCTCCTTGGTGAATATAAGACCCAATTGTGGCATCTATAGCCTATACATGGCCATTAGGTTATCTCATGGATTTGTTCAGAATTTTTAATGGAAAGTTTACATAGATATACTATATTTATCATTTATAACAATAACATTTTTTCACTTAATCACTTTTAGTACATTTGTAATACTATTTTAATACAAATGTAGCTCCGATCAAGCTATTGCTATGTTTTTTACATGGTCCTCCTTGGTGAACATAAGACCCAATTATGTCATCTATAGCCTATACATGACCAATAGGATATCTGCCGAATTGGTTCGAAATTTTTAATGGAAAACTTACATTAATATATTATATTTAAAATTTATTTACCATTTATAACTTTCACTTAATCACTTTTAATACATTTGTAATATTATTTTAATACATATTACAATATTACAAAATCATTTTATTATTCATATATAATATAAGTGTTATTGATGGATAATACATTCATCGCACATTTTAATACAATTATAATACAATGTTTCAGTTTCTTATCAAACAAGCATAATATATATTTTTCAAAAATTTTATAATACATATATATTGCATACATAATTCACTTATAATTCATATTGCGGATTTTTCTATGTATTGCTATAAGTGGTAATAAATAAAGATATCGCTAAAATCAGTAAATATTTATTAAAATATAGCAATCCAAGTAATTTTTTTTGCTTTTTAAATATCATATCGAATTATTTGTGTTGGATTTTAAAATATTTAAATCAAATCAAGTTAATAACATTTAGGTTTTCAACTTCATATTTTTCATGTTTTTTTGGGTTTTTTCCTAAAGTATTCCTACAAATAATTTGTGTTTGGAATATTTTTTTAGTCCTACCAAACATAACTATCTAAGGTATTTCTTAAGAAAATAACATAAAATATGATATGAGTAATTTTGGTTTCGAATTGACTTTTTAAATTAAAACAAAATCAACTCAAGTATAATTGAGTTTTTTTTCAATACTAAACCAAGTCCAGACAAACTTTCAGTTGGATTCTTTTTTAATTTGACTCGATTTGAATTTCCATTCAATTATGTACATTTGTAATGTAGTATTTAGCCATAGATTTTTAAATATCTTTAATAAATAATTTTGTGTGAAGTTTTTTTTGTTTGGTCATAACCTTTTCTTAGAAAAAAGATATTTAATTTTATTGAAAAATATAATTCATATTCATAAGTTTTAAAAAATATTTTAAATATTCATATATTTTATATTATTATTTTTATAATACACCGTGACAAAAATAAATTATAAATTTCAATTTACTTGGGAGGATTCAATTTATATATATATATATATATATATATATATATATATATATATAATATATATATATATATATATATATATATTATATTATATTTAACAAATTCTATGAAACAACATTATTAGATATTGATAACACCCAAATGTCTCCTTAAAACCAATTAAATGGGACATAGGAGTTAACAAGCAATTTAGGGGTGCGGGGATTGAAAATTGATGTCACATAGGAGTAATTGTGATATTCTATAGTGATTAACGACATTGATGATGATCATCTCTCAATTTCAAAGATCTATGCATAGAATTCCCTTCCAGTCTCATCTAAATGTCAACCTAAACAATCAAATACCTTCTTTATTCACTCTTTCATGAACAAGACAAATAGATCTAACTCATTACTTTTATTCCAAGCAAGTAACAAACATCAAATCTAAAATTGTTAGTATTGGACTGAGTTACCATCCTAGTCAGATTCTTTCGAGCATCAACCGGAGATTGGAAGTAGGAACTAAATTTTTAACCTTAACTCATAAGTTAACCGCATGCAAATTAGACCAAATTCATGTATGAACAACAATAACATAGAGCATACATTGAATGAACACTCAATCCCATAATTGCACCCCTAGATCTTGGGGTTTTAGCCACCCATTACAAAAGGAAAAGAGATTATACCTTCCATGAAAGTAGTCATGAGTAACATGAAATTAATCAATTACAAGTAAATCCATCTCGAATTCAAATTCAATTTGTCAATTTCAAGAAAAAAGTTTTAAAACCCCAAAAGTTAGAAAGTGTTCTTCAAAGATAAAGTGTTCTCGCTCTAAGATCTTCACACACTGTGATATTCTCTATTCTATGTCAATCTATTTCTATTTCTCTCTCCTTTGGACTATTTATAATTTTCTAAAATCAGGACCCAAAAATTCACTACCTGACTAAATAGGCAAATTAGTCGAGCTCGCCTTTTAATGCCCTTAGGCATCAGGTGTTTGAATCTAAGTTAGAGAACTCGATTAAGTCAATCTTTCATGTTTGGTGAATCGCTGAGTATCACCTTGGTTTCCCTTTGGATCATTCAATTGTTATTTTTCACACTGTCACTTGGGTGATGTTCATCAAGGTTGTCTTTCTCATTCGGTGCATCGCTTTCTCTCTAGAGTCCATCAACCTACTTTGTTAGACAGAAGTGTGATGCATTGTCATGTTCGGTGAGGTCGTGCTCAGTTTGTGATCTACCCTTCTTATTAGGCGATCAATAATGAATAGTTTGCACTTATTTTACGTTTTTTGTCATTCTTTCAAAAATCAATCCCTGCCATGTCCAATTGTCTTCATAGCTACAAATCATCAAAATAGGCATTGAAGAGATTGATTATTGATCTAAATAGACTTTAAATGGGTGCAAATCTACCACTGATCAATGCCTTTCACTTAACCTTTTTGTGTCTTCAAGTAAATCAAGAACACAAGAAAGACTACTCTCCATCAACATGCATCCCTTAATCATGGTCAAAAATCTTGAAATGATGACTAGTTGGTCTTAACACAAGCTCAAGCGATCTTTATAGCTTTTTGTCTAATACAAGAACATGTTCAACAAATGCATTAAAGTTACCTCATATCAAGAAAGATTCCATGTTCTCATAAGAAAATTAACAAATATGTATGGAATCAATGCAATTCTCACTCTAGCAAATGATAAACACATGCAGGCTTTGTCCCATATGTTTGCCCATGTTTTTCGATCATGTTACACCTCAGAAATCTAATGACTTAAGGTAGAGCATTTAATGGAGTTAATAACCTAAAATGGTTAAAATGATACTTGTAGATCTAACCTATTGTAATTAAATTGGTTAGAAGGTATTATAGTCTAAACGTCATGAAACATCCATGACGTCCGAAAGATTTGTAAAATTGAACTAGTGTGTTCTTAGGTGTTGTAAGGGGATTTGATACGTTGTTTGAGGATGAAATGTTATAAAATTCTCTCTCTCTCTCTCTCACTATACATACATACATATATATATATAACACCAAGTGTTAAGGGTCAAAACGTCCGGGTACCACCCCCCAAGGACCACCCTAGGGGTCCGTAAGGAGGACCCAACAATTTGACCCAACAAGTTATCAAATAACAGCTTGATACGGTGGGCACTGCCGAGCCATCACTGGGCTTTCGTTCTGTAAGTAAGGCTCGTGGGTTGAGACTTAGTATTCTCGCCAATCTTGCTCGTTTCCTCTTCTAAGACCAGACCTACGACCTATACGACGGTCCGTAACACCACCAACTGGCCGTAGGTGGTGGCCGTAGGTGCTAGGTAAGTGAGTTCCATTTTTAAGTCAAGGGTCTTATTACAAGTTAGTTATTTAACTAGGGATTAGGAGGGGTGTTTACTATGTAATTACCTAAATAAACCTTACTATAAGACCCAAACCCCAAGACACCAAGGCATTCTAAGTAAACTCACAAAAACACAACTCAAAATTCAACTTCTCTCTCAAAACCCTCTCAACTCAAGACTCCATTGAAGAAGAATATCAAGCTTTCTATAGGGATTCAAGAACAAGAATTTTATAAACTAATCCTTAAAGATTGATGAGGTATGGAAACTCTTCACTCTTGGGACTCCTTTCCTCAAGAGGTTCCTTCAAATTGAATTTGAATGTTTTCCAAATTTCTAAATTTCATTCAATTTCATGGGTCACGTTTAAACTTGAATTATTTGGTAAAAAATTGATTAATAATGATTGGTTATGAATGATTAAGAATGTATTTATGTATTACATTAGGTTTTTGACCTAATTCTTTAATGACCCATGAATGTCTCTCTTCTCCTAACCGTAACTCTTGAATAATGTTGATTAATGAATAGAGGTGATGTAATTGAGTATGTTCTTGCATAATTTACTATTCTGGGATGATGTTAGTTTAATTTATGGGTATATATGATTGATTTGGGGGATGAAGTCTTGAAAGGGTTTCTTGGAGGCCATTGGTAAGATCTGCAAGGTCATGAATATCCTATTGTGGTATTGTTGGCTTATCTTCGATAATGTTGATCAGTTGAAATATGAATGCTGAATCTATGAATTTATGATTATGTTATGAATATGATGTTTTTGATATGATTATAGATGTTTTAATGTGAGTGATGAAGGTAATTGCCATGTAAATCTTATAACTATGATTATGAAGTAATGCTCTCACATCATGTTGGGTTGTGATAAAAGAGCTTTATCATCTTGAAACCTATGATCTATAGACATGTTTTATTAGGTGTTAAACTCCTAAGACCTATATTATGAATTAATGTTAAGAAAGACTCAAAGATACTTCAAAAAAGGGAATTTATCTTAGCACCGAGTGAACTTGACATTGAGAGGTGTTCCTTCACAAAAGAAGGGAGGTTCACACTATGTTCTCTCATGAGGTAGAAACTACAATTATAGATAACATAAAGAGGGTTTATAGTAACAACCTCCTAGTTCCTTAACTATGTGCCCCATAGGAACCTTTGCTAGTGGATCCACCTAAATGCTATATGAATGTATATTTCTTACCTTGGAAAGTAGGGCACCCTCCTTTGGTGTGAGGGGATGACACTGGATTCCATGTTAGCTCACATGGTCCATGTCAGTTATGGAGAATTTTCCTGAGTGTTAAAATGATGAATGAAATTAAGAAGATAAACATTAACTAGGACTACTTAAAATGTGTTAATTAGTGTAGGTAAGGGTATGAGACGTTACCTTTGCATTGCACAACTGCACCTTGAGGGGAATTCTAGGGTGGGTTCTTAATGTATATATGAAATGCATGATGTTGGTCTCATATGATATGCATGACGTTGGTTTAAATTTTTATGCATGATGTTGACTACACGTGTTATGATGATGTATGAGGTAAAAGACAATGCTTATGGTATATTTGTTAGTTTACTTGGTTTATGTGGGGTTATGGGGCTTCACATACACATTGCACTAGTGGACTTGGATTGGGGTTATGAGTGAGGTCTAGTGATATATTGATGAAATGGACTCTAAACATGAAATATTGACTACAACTTTGTTATGATGTTACTCTTGAACATGAATATGAATTTATCTAATTGTTGTTGTGGTATGGACTTGTATATGCTCTTGGAATGTACATAAAAGCTTTTAAAGTGAACTTAGCATGTTCATAAGAAAATGTTCTTTTGTGCATGTTTGAAATGTTTACTTGCATATGTTTCCATACTTAGTACATGTGGTTTGTACTAACCCATATCTCGTCTATCTAAATAAAGTGTATGTTCCATCCATTAAGAAGATTCTACTCCTTTCTTAAAAAAACTTGGATTGATATTCCCAAGTTAGTGAGTCCTCAAGTCTGATGATGGAGATGCTTGATTCTAATTTTAGTTCCACTTTTCTTATTGAAAGACTATGTTGCAATTCATAATATAAGACTTGTTGTTGATGTAAGGTCTAAGTCCCAATTCTTATACTATTATGTTTAGATGGCTATATGAGACAAGTTAGTTCTTTTTTCAATATATGAGGAGAAGTTGAACTTGGAATGAAAAGTTCTTCATTTTCCGCTTTTATTCTATCTATGATGCAATGATAAATGCGAAGGGCTTATCTAAGGTTTCTTCGAGGTCGACGATGGCGGTTACATCCACGGGTTACTCGGGTCATAACAAACTTGATATTAGAGCATAAGTTAAATAATCTTAGGAATGATTTCTCACAAAACCACGTCTATTTAGAGACTTGTTCATAATTGTGAAGCGCGCCACACTAATGAATGAGAGGCTATGTGATGCTTAGGAAATTCTCACTTCTTTTGATATTCTTAAGTCGTGTCTCAAGAGTCTTAACTCTATGGGGTCCTTTTCTTCTTATCCTTTTCTTGTGGATATAGTCTATGATTACTAGACCTCAAACAACACGTTTAACTTTCATAAAAATACTGAGGTACACATAAACACATAGACAACAAGTCTTTGAACGTCTTGGTCATTCCTTTACATTTGAATTCAAACTCAATCGGACTGGCATGTAGACTCATTTACACATCAAACTGACTAGTTAGAAGAGCTTAAAAAACAAGTGAATCTCTAGTTCAACCTAGTTCATTTTTAGGGTTGTTAAAGTCTCCCCCACTTATGTACATTCTTCCTCGAATGACACTTCACAATTAAAGCGATAACAACCAATGAAAACAAACAACATTCATGCATACAATTTCATAAACTACATAGTTAGGAGGAACATCATCCACATAAAAAGTCTCAAACAACTTCATGCAATTCAAGCAAGTAGACCTACATCTACTAACTCCTTATTCATCATTCTTTACCATTTGTTATGATATTGGAAGAAATTCCTTATCCAAGTTACATAATGCTCATTTAAACATCACTTAGCACATCATGTAGTTTCTCATCAAAGCCCAGTCATGCAACTTTTCAATAAGGCACATTTAGAGCAATTTCCTCATAAAGGCTTAACATGCAACTTCTAAATAACACATTAGGCATGCTTAACAACTAAAATCATGCAACATTTAGGCATTCTCAATATTTCACCTCATGTAGAAAATAGACAATATACACTAAATGTACATGAACATGAGGAAATACAATGCAAGAAAACTCATTTTCTCATTTAGCAAGAATTAAACAAAAGCATGCATATCATAAAGAGAACAGTTGGAAACTCATTTTTACACAAAAGAATCCAACGTGAACCAATATACTAGGAACTATTAGTTTTAGGCTCGAATAAGCACATAAGGAAAACATAAGGATATCTCACTCTCAACACCCTTACTATTTCACCATTCTCCCCCTATAATACCTCTAAAATGATTTAGGTGAAACTAGATCCTAACATGTTTGTCATAAGGGTATAAGGTCCTCCTATAGTTTATAATGTTGTAATGAGTCATTATCTAAAGATTTAGGTGAATTGCAAGTTAAACATCAAGGAATGACCAAGACGTTTGACGACTAAACACCTATAGTCCTCATGTGTTTTCATGTGCTTCTATGTATTTTTCATTATCTTATGATGTACTTAGTGTGTATAGGAAGTGTTTAAAGTTTCATGAATTTTGAAGGTCAAAACGTCCATGACGTTTGAAAGGTTTTCCTTGAAACAACCTTGTGCGTCTTAGCATATTTCATCAAGTTTTATGTGTTCATTTTGGATAAAATGATATGAGAGGTCCTAAACTCCTATACGATAATCTTTGGTCAAAACTTCCCAAGGATCAACTAAGATTCCTTAAGAAAGGACCCATCGTTTGAGCCAAAAGCTGTCTAGACCAGCTCAAACGACGGAGGCAATCGACGACTAGTAGGATGGTCGACGCCCCGTAGATGGTGGGCGTGGTTCAAGACTTATCCTAGGGATATTAATATCCAAAATCTCTGATTCCATAGACGGACAACCAGGATGGGCCATTTTTGGACCAACACCCCATCGATGGGTAGTTGTGCGTTGAGTATGTCTTCTTGCGCAGTCCACTGTTAAGTACAAAGGTGAATTGGTAAATTCACCCTATGTAAAAATAATAATTTGGATGGTTTATTAAGGGTATTTTAGGTATTTTAATAGGGTTTGTAAGTCCTAATCACCTGGATGAATTCATTCTTCAAAAATCAAAACCAAAAATTCTCTAGAACTCCATTGAAGTCAAAACTTAAGGAAGATCTTGGGTTGAAGATTTGATTGGTAATTCTTCATAAATTTTGTGTTTTATCTTCATTGAGGTATGATTCTTTATACTTGAAACTCTTTTCACCAAGGAGCCCAAAATTCAAAGAGATTTCTAAGTCTTTCAAAGATGAACTTGTCCAATTTTGTAATTTATCCATGGGTTCTTGCATTAAAGGTATATTGATTGAATTTTTGTTAATTATATGATTTTAACGTATTTAACCTATTAATCCATGCAATTCATGAACCCTAGTTTTTGACTACTTTGTGTCGTGACTTGATATTGTCTTAATGCTTATTAATTCTAGTGCAGTTTTCATTGGGCTATTAAACGATGTAAGAATTGTATTGAATTGATGTATAGGATGTCTTAGATTGATAAATATATATTTAATTGATTCAGATTCATTTATTATTATGATTTTGTATTAAATTGATAATCATGGCCATGGGTAAGGGCCTTTTGGCATTATTTTGGATGATTTAGCCATGGATTGAAGTGGTGAGAATGGATTAGAGCTAAGCTACCCTAATTCTCTTTATTTTATGTAAATTAGGTCTTAAATTATATTTTTATTGGTATAGTACACTTATGGTGGCGATGCTATGTGTTATAATATTGAATGATGTGGCCTTGTCTGTGTTACTTTATGTATGTGATGATCATGGACTTGTCGACACTACTTGATATACTATGATGATTTGTGTAGTTGATTTATGTGAAGTATGATCATATCTATCTTCTTGTGAGTAATGTGAAAGTATGTGTTCTTCTATTGATGTTGTTATGTGATCATGTTAGACTATGACTATGTTCTTATGCATGTAGTCTTAAAGTTGATGTATGATTCTTCCTACTTGAATATATGAGTTTATGATAGTTATATTGATGATGTTAAAGTAATGTATAGGGTTAATTGTATATGATAATGGTTATTCCTATATTCTTCTAGAATTATAGGCTATATGTGATAAAGTGAAGTCTTGGTGTGTCTTGTGTAGTAGACTTGTGTCCCTTACTTGATATATGCATGAATGTGAATATGAGTTTTCTTGACTTAGGATGCTAAATCCTACTAGTCTTGTATGTATGAATGATATGTGCCGTTGAATGTTGCTGAGAAGGTCCTTTATGTGGAACCTTCAACCTAGTAGTAAGGTTATAATATCCTTGAAGTCGAAAGCTGTAATGGTATCCTTCTTGTATGAATGGTGGAATTAAGGTTGGTTTGTTGGAACAACATGAAATCATCCTTAGGAATATCATTAAGCTATCATCTTAGCCATTGAAAGGCAACCCTAGGGACCTCTTTTGTAGGGTGAATATCATTGGGTTATGAACTAGATATAGAACCTCTTTATGTGATACTTTATTTTAATTACTCTACGATAAGAAAGCTTAGCACTGAGTGAGTATGTTAAGGGAAGTAGTTGTAGTTCAGAATGAGGCTAGAGTGCAAAGAAACCCTTTATATTCCATAACCATATGCCTACATAAGATCTGTCAAAGTTATACCATTGGCAAGTAGACCACCCTCCATCAGAGTTGGTGACAACTCCAGATTCCAAACTTAACTACCATGGTCTATGTCGGTTATTGCTTATTCTCATAATATGAGTTACCTACTAGTGTTGGAGAAGTTCTATGAAGTTTAGGTGTTGGTATGTGACGCTATCTAGACATTTCACAATAGGCTTTGAGAATGTTAGTGAGTGAGTCCCTAGGTCTTCTCCAAGACCATTACTTGAATGTATTTATGTGATGGATATCTCTTAACCAGACTAATGAAAGTATTGACTTAAGTTAGGAAGCATGTTAAATGAATAAGTACTTAGCTAGACTAGTTAAGTGATGTCTAGTTAAGGTGTGAAGGGGGCATAGGAATGATCACTTCATATCTTACTTAGATAAGTCTTAAGAATGACTCTAATTAGGAAATTTGGTTGATTAAGTAGACATAATCTAAACTTAGGTAGTCTTAAGGATTATTTAGGTAATATTAGAGAGGTAAAGTGTGGGCATTCTCTTCTTGAATTACTTAAATAAGTCTTTTGATAACCTTTGTGAGGGGAATGACATATTATATGTATGTTATTGTATTATGGGAGAATGATCTTATCCTAGGTACTCTAAAGGATCTCTTAAGTGTGTTTGAAGGTATTGTATAGGCGGTTGCTTCATAACTCACTCAAGTGAAACTTAGAATCACTTTCTGTGAGAGGATCTTATGTAAGTGTATTTATCTAATTATAGGTGGTCTTAAGGATGATTTAGGTGTGACTAGAGAGGGTGTACAAGCGGTCTCTCTTTGTCTTACTTAAGTGATTCTTAGGAAAACTTTTAATATGAAGGTTGCATGCTAGAAATGATTCACTGTAAATTTGAAAAACTTCACTGTAACAGTGAATTGATTTACTGTAATAGTGACATAGTTCATTGTAATGACCTTAAAATATGATAAAATGTTTAGATGTCAGCTTATGTGTTTCTAAGGTGTTAAATGTTGTACTTATGCTTATACTATGATGTTTTGATAAAAAAGAGCATATTTCTATTAAGTGTCCGTTTTCATGATTTTTATGCGTTGAAGTTTGGATTATAGGATCTTTCAAGCAATTTTAAAGTATGTCCTCATTTGACTCGAGGGCATCAATGTCTTTTGATTTCTTATGTCGAATTATTGTAATAGACTTACAAGTACTATATCATCGATTATACGGGTCGTGTCCCAAGGGTATTTTGAGTCAAAGATTTGATGATATGACACTTAGTATTTCCTATGGTTTTTATTTGAAAAATACTTTTAAAGACTATTTGATTGTTGTGAAAAGTTTTAATTCCACATTTCTTTTTACATATGTATATGCGATGAAAAATACGAAAGGGCATGTAAAAGACCTCTGAGAGGTCAAGTACGCCGTGTTACGACCTAAGAATACCCTATCTTCTAGGGTGTAGGTGCGGGTCGTGATAAACGTGGTATCAGAGCATAGGTTATGAAAGTGGTCTTAGGAATCCAAAAGTCTCATAAAGTCACGTCTAGTAGAGTCTTGTCCATCGGTGTGAGTCGCGACACATCTATGGGTAAGAGGCTATAGGAAGATATAGTTTTTCTTATTTCTCTACTCTTGTGTCGTGCTGTAGAGTAAATGCTTTTCCTTGTGTTTATAAGAAGATAATTACTAGAAGGATGACCGCTAGAAGGTTGGAAGAGGAAAGAGAGAATGAGGAGATTCCCACTCAAGTTGAGAAAGTTCTTCAAGGTGCTCAAGGTTATAAAGTCCCTATTTGGGCGGAGGTAATGACGTTTTAGTGGTTTCCCCGGACATGACTAATTGGGAGATGAGAGAGGCTTTACTTACTTTAGACAAAGCTTTGACTACTCATGTGAATAGGGGTATTGGACCTAGAATGAATGTTGTGGAGAGAACTATGACATCTAGATTGACAGATTTTGAGACGATGAACCCTCCTATATTTCTTGTCTCTAAGGTGGGAGAGGATCTCCAAGAGTTCCTAGATGATGTGTACAAGGTGTTGAGTAGCACGGGGGTGACTTCTAGGTAAAAGGCGGAGTTAGCTTCGTACAAATTGAGGGAGGTTGCTCAAGTGTGGTACACTCAATGGAAAGATAATAGGCCTATTTAGTCGGGTCATATTGAGTTGGAGGAATTTAAATAAGTTTTTCTAGGAAAGTACTTTCCCTGTGAGAGGATGGAGGTGAAAGTAGAGGAGTTTATTAATCTCATACAAGGCAATATGAGTGTTGAGGAATACTCTCTGAAGTTCTCTATGTTTCCTAGATATGCCCCATCCTTAGTGTCTAATCCTAGGGATGAGATGAGTAGGTTTTTGACTGGTGTCTTCGACCTATTGAGAGACAAGTAAGAAAGCCTACATGTGCTACTTGTGGAAATAACAACTATAGGGAATGCCTATTGTGTACTAGGAGTTGCTTTGGATGTGGTAAAGATGGACACAGAGTGAGGTATTGTTCTACTAGAGATGGTAAGCATGTCCATCCTAATGCTCCAAAAGATGATACTCCAAAGAAGAATCGTTTATATGCACTCCGGACTAGAGGAGCAAAGCCGGATAAGGGTTATGATGATGATGGTAAGTTCTTGTATTTCTTTCTTTAGTATTATGAGTTCATTCTAAGTGGGGGAGTATGGTTAGTAGATGGTCTAGATGGTCATAGAAGCATGTTGCATGTGCATGGTGTTTAGGAGTTTTGTTGGAATTGAATTTTATTGGTTCCTTGCATTGTCCATTTCATGAAGTTATGATTTTGTTTTAAATGAGATTATATGGTTTTATCTTGCATATTAGCATGTTTCTATCTATAATTGTCTAAATGTCCCATTTTTGGATTTTTGAAGCATGTTCACTGTCCGGGAAATTTAGCTCATTGTACCATTTTTGAAAAGTTGGCTAATTTGTTCTTTGGTTGAAAATTGTTGTAATATGGTTAGAACTGATGTATATGAGTATTATAATAATTATACAAGGAGTTTTTGCTATTTTGAATGAAGGATGTGAGTCTTATGACATGATGAGTTGTAGAATTTCTTCTACCTTTTTTGATGTATTGTGGATCTCTTGATTATGTGAAATTGATGTTTCTTATAGATGTTTGTATTGTAATGTGTTATATGGTATGGTTATGAGCTGCCGGTTGAATCTCTATTCTTGAAAGTGTTCGGAGAGTGGCAAGTGTCATTTGAGGATGAATGTTGTCTAAGTGGAGGAGATTGTAATACCTCTAAAACGACTTAGGTGAAACTAGAGACTAAAATGATTGTCATGAGTGTATAAGGTCCTAAAAGTTTTATAATTTTGTAATGAGGAAGTGTCTAAAGAGTTTAGGTGAATTGAAAGTGAAACGTCAAAGGATGGCCAAGACGTTCGGTGACTAGTTACCTATAAGACTCATGTGTTTTTATATGCTTATGTGTATGTGTCATGAGCCTATGAGGTCCTTATATGAGTTATAATAGTTTTTATAGGCAGTTTGTCAAGCTTCATGAAGTTTGGAGGTCAAACGTCCATGACGTTCGAAAGGTTTGCCTTAAAACGACCTTGTGTGTCTTAGTATGTTTCGTCGAGTTTTATGTATTCGTTTTTGATGAAATTGATATGAGAGGTACTAAACTCGTATAAAATCATATTAGAGTTGGAAACGTCTGGGCAAAAGTCCCCAAGGACTAATCAAGGGTCCTTGAGGAAGGACACATCCTTTGAGTCAAAGGCTTGTCTGGACCAGCCCAAATGATGGAGGCAATCGACTGTCAGTAGGCTAGCCAACGCTCCTTCGATAGTGGGCGTGGGTCAATACTTAAACTAGGGAGCTTAAGATTCCAAAGTCAAGTATCTGATCACATCGACGGATAGCCAGGACGGGCTGTTTGTGGATCTACGCCCCGTTGATAGGCAGTCGTTGGTTGAGTCTGTCTTCCTGCGCATCTCACTGTTACATGCAAGGGGAATTGGTTTAACAGGTAAATTTACTTTATGTCCAAGTAAGAGTTTGGGAGGTTTCCTAAGGGTATTCTAGGTATTTTATGAGGTTTTATAAGTCCTAATTACCTAAATAAATTCATTCTTCAAAAGTCAAAACCCAAAATTTTCTAGAACTTCATTGAAGCCAAAACTCAAGGAAGATCTTGGATTGAAGATTTGATTGGTGATTCTTTATCAATTTTATGGTTTAGCTTCATCGAGGTATGGTTCATATTGTAAGGTTTGATGTTTTTTTATGGTTTAAAACATCGAACCTTACAATATGTATCATTCAACCATCTAATAACTTTATGGTACAACGTAGGGACTAAGCCGATATAAGATTTAAAATAAAGAGTAGAAGACCATAAAAAAACATGTGGGTCTTGTTCTCATATCTATGAGGACTCACCAGATTTTCATCTTCAACCCTTAGAAACTTATCCATCATATATAGCATACCGAAACACCAATCCCTACACTTTAGTCAAAAAGGGAGAAAAGGGGTTAGCACAATTAACGTACTAAGTATGGAAGCCATTCAAAAAGGGGCATTTAGTCTAGAAACATGCTTTCATGCATTTTGCTAAAATCTTCATATAAGAGTTTAAGAGACATAATAGAAGTCAACAATCACATATATTCAAATAATCCACAATATATCACCATAATTACTTAGGATCCATTCAAGCATTTAGAACCTACCAAAGGTTATCCTAAGATCGACCTAAGTAAGTTATGAAGCATCCGACATACAACCCCTTCATGCACACCTAGGTGATCCTCAAGACTACCCAAAGTAATAATATTCCTTTCCATCACATAATACTTAGTTCTATATTCATCAACTAATACTCTACCTAATGTTACTCGAAGAATCACTTGAGTAAGACATGAAAAGACCACCCATACACCCTCTTCAAGCACACCTAAGTATTCTCAAATCTACCGTAAATTAGAACCTTTCTATCAACCATGCTTTCATTAGGAGAACATACTTTAATTTAAATCATTAATAAGTCAATCATACAATTAGGGGACTTCACATAATGGTCTCGGAAGACTTAGGGAACTCACTTGATTAGCCTACTCGTGCCATGTATAGAAAGCGTCCCATTCCACTTCTTATGCGTTGTATAACATATCCAATAGTACAATGCAAATCCCACATGATGAGAATTGACATTAACTGACATAGATCATACTATCTTGGTATGGAATTTGGTGTCATAAGGACCCCACACCATGGATGGTGTGCTAATTGCCAAAAGTAGAACCATGACACATCCCATGTTGGCACATGGTTAAGGGATATCAAAGGTTTCTCTGTACTCTAGTGTCATAATCAAGTAGATCTAGTGTCATAATCAAGTAGATCTAGTACCATAAGCATATCCTCTCGGTGCTTTGCCTTGGTGCTCATAGAGTAAGTTCATTTGCATAAGTGTATTATAGAGGGCACCATCATTCGGCCTACCGACCTATAATACCATTTCCAAGAAGGGATCCACAAGGTTCTACTGATCAAGGTTTATTAGGATAACTCATATGACTTTCTTAGAGATGTTTTCATGTCGTTCCAGCAAACCTACCTCTAGGTCCATCATTCCTCTCTAGACGAACCCCATTAAAGTCTACCAGACAAGGCTTCTATATTAAACTTCAAGGTTTCACATTTTCATATTCAAGGTTTCACATTCTTTACCTTCTTTTCATATTCAAGGTTCAATATTAGTATTTCATAGATGGGAACCACTCTAGGTCTACCGATCCTAGATTTTAATTCATTCATTCATACATTTATTCATACATGACAAGGGTACCTAAGCCTACCAAGTAAGGAGATCACATTCACATAACTTTGATGTATCAAGAAGAAGGACTTATGTATACCAAATCAAGAAACAACATTCATCATATCGTTTATTCAATATCATTCAAATACCAAGTAGGGACACTAAGTCAACAAACACAAGATACATAAGACACTTCTTAGTCTTTCATCATCATATATCATCAATTAGAGAAAAATCATAACATTAGCACCCATACAAGATCATATAGACATCACACAAGTACCTTCACTTTATATATTCACATTATATTAGATCACATATATTTCACATGATACTTCGGTTCACACATTCATATATGCCATAACACCTTCTGTATAGCAATATTACTTCACATACAAAACTTTAATTATACCTTCGCATGATTCCTAACATTATAGTACAACATTTAACGTAATAATGCCGACAATGCCACAATATTAAAATATAAAACACATAATCACCGCCACCATAAGTGAACCATACTAATCAATAACAATTCTGTATCAATTCTACATTGGAAAAAAGAATTAGGTCAAATTACCCTCTTCCAAAAGCCAAGATCACCATTCCTTAACATCTTCAACAATTCACTATATGATAGCATATTTAACAATAGAAATCAGCTATACAACTCATTATAATCACTAGTTTATCAACATTAGATCATAAACAATAAACCCACTTCATAGACAAATTTAGATATTTGAGAAGATAAAGGGTTCATGGATATTTTCATTGGAAAATATCAATTTAACATCAATAATAGCTTATCTAATCATTTTAAATCGTTTCATGCAAGGACCCTTGAGTTAGAGTGAAAATTGGACTTTTTCATAAACTTTGAAATTTTCAAAATCACTTTTATATGGGATCTAAGCTGATACAAATCCTTAGATAAATAAATCCCATACCGTATTAGAAGAAATGCCAAGATAATTGAAGAATAAAGCCATTAGTATCCACAACCCTAGCTCCATCTTGACTTCAAGCATCTATGGAGCTTTTTGGAATGAACTTTAGGAGGGAAGGATTTTGATTTAGGTATTAGGTATAAAAGAGAGTTAAATCACTTTAATACACTTACAATACCTAATACACTTAAAACAACCATCCATGCACTTAAAATAATTGGGGTGAATTAACCAACTCACCCCTTAGTTGGAGGAATTGCTACAACTTTTATAGACCCAAACGACGCCCACCAAACGACTGATCGTCGATTGATCGATGCCCCTTTAATGGGGTCCATAATTTGTGATAGAGACTCAACATCTTGGTATTCCTTCTGTCCTAATCGATGCCCAAGGATGACGGGAGGTCGATTGAATTCCTGACCATCCTTGTGGTCATCGTTCATGTTTCTTGGGATTTTCTTGGCTTGAAGATGAGGTCGAGTATAACGTCCCTAAAAAATGAACTAGGTGAAACTAAATCCTAACACATGTGTCATGATGTTTTAAAGTCCTAAAATGGTAGTAATGGTGTTTATAAGCAGTGTATAAAGTTTGGATGTTTTTGGAGGTCAAACATCCAAGCATGTCTAAGACGCGCAGTTAACTCCCAGTTTTTATTGCGTCGTTGTTAAGTCAAATTTGAATTGTTTAAAATGTACAGTAAGTGAAAGGGTATTTTGTTTAATTTGGGGATGACTTATGATGATTAGTGAGTCTTTTTAAACCCCTAAACTCACCAATAAAAGATAAACACTCAACTCAAAACAAAACCTCTCCATTCTTTCTCTCCAAAATTCCATTGTTGAAACTTTGAAGATCCAAAGAAGAAGATAGATTTCCAAGATTTTTATTTATCAATTTCGTGAGGTTTCATTCTATGTTGAGGTATGGTCTTCATCCTTGAATCCTTTTCTATTGAAGGAGCTTATTTCAAATGGTTTCAAAGATGATTAAAAACCTGAAATCTTCTATTTTGAATTCTAGCCATGGCTTCTGGAATAAAAAGTTTTGAATCAATGTTATAGGATTGAATTGATGTTAATAAAATGTTTTAAGGCTAAATTATCTATGAACCCATGCAAATCATAAAATCCTTATCTTGACTATATTATGGGTGATTTGATCATGTCTCTATACTATTGAATTCATGTGTAGTTTTCTTTGGGTTATTGAATTATGAAAGAATTATGCTAGAATTGTATATAGGCTGTACTAAATTGATGATTTCATATTGTATTACCTTTGATCATAGTATATTGTAATTATTGGATTGAATTGGCGTCTATGGCTATTGGTAAGAGCCTTGGTGTATTTGATTGGTTGAATTGACTATGGATTGGAGGTGTTATGAATGGATTGGTGGTATGTTGACCTAACCCTTACTATATTGTGTAGTATAGGTGTTTTCAATTATCATGATGTTGGTACGGTCCACCTATGGTGGAAGTGCTTATGTGATATACTTGTGAATGATGTGTCCTCTGCGGAATTACTTTAAGAATTGTAAAAAAATGTGGCCTCGGGACATTACTTTACTTATTATGCTATTATCATGTTATAACTTGGATATGTGATCATTGTGAATGTATTGATGACTTATGAGCATATGTGAAATCATATATGTGTTATCCTAAGTGAATATAGGTGATCATGATAGACTATATAGGTGCCATATGTGTGAATGATTGCTAATGAAGTGTGAACCTTCTTAATTGGCTATATGAGTATTGTGATGGATTATATTGATGTTCTATAGTAGTGTGTCGGGTGACTTGTGAGTATGCCTAGTTAACCCTATATGCAACTTGAATGATATTGTACATGTGTTAAGATGATAATGAAGTGTGTCTTATTTTGGTAGACTTGAGTCACTTACTTTATACATGAAGAATGTGAATACGAAACCTTAACTTAGTAGGCTAAAACACCTTTGTCATTAATGTATATGAATGAATGGAATATGATCTTAATGATAGAAAAGAAGGTCATTATGTGGAACCTTGTAATAAGAAACTTAAGATATCCTTGAAGTTGAAAGCCATAATGGTATCCTTCTTGTGTGAATGGTGTACTTAAGGGTGGTTGGCTGGAAATGTATGCAATCATCATATGGAAATTCATTGAGCTATCCTCTTCGCCATTGTATGCAGCCCTAGGGGACCCTCTTTGGTAGGGTGTGTTATGATTTGGTTATGAACAAGATATGGAACCTCTTCATACACTCCTTTATGGAAATACTCTATGATAACAAAGGCTAGCACCGATTGAGTATTCTTGTGTAGTATCTCTATTTACGAAGGAGGTTAGAGTACAAGAAACCCTTGATATTTCTTAACCACGTGCCTACATGGTATGTGTCCTCGTTCTACTATTGACAAGTAGAACAACCTCAATTGGAGTAGGTTGTGACTACGGATTCCATGCCTAGTTAGTATAATCTATGTTGGTAAGTTTAGGGTAGTGGAATGGGACGCTATCTAGATATTGTACAATTACGCTTTGAAGATGTTAATGTATGATTTCCCTAATTCTTCTCGAAGACATTATATGAAATTACTTGAATGTTGAATGTCTCATAAATGGTCTAATAAACATAATGACTTAAGGAAAGGTATACTAATGAAAAGGTTTATATCTAGAGTATCTTTGAGAATTGCTTAGGTAGGCTTGGAGAGGGTGTATGGGCGTTCTCTTCTCTTCTTACTTAGGTGAGTCTTGGATTAATTCTAGGTATAGAGTTTGATTAATGAAATGGGAATAATCTTATCTTAGGTAGTCTAAAGGATCTCGTTGGTGTGTGTGAAAGGATTGTATGGGCGGTCCCTTCATAACTCACCCTAGAGAACGCTAGAATCACCTTTTGTAGAAGGGTCTCATGTTATATGTTTTGATGTGTTCTTCATGTTCTATTGTAATATGTGGCTTATATGTGAAGTGGGGTGATATGTGTTCCATATATATTATTATAAAGAGTTTACTATAAAAGAGCATGTTTTACTGTAAAAGAGCATATTTCTCACAAATGTCTGTTTCTCCTGATTTTAGGCATTATGTCATACTTAGTACATGCATTGTACTAATTCCATACTTTTTGTATATATCTAAAGGTATGGCTAGAAAGTGAGAGGTATCTTTGAGAAAAGCTTGGAAACTAGGACTTTTTCGAGCAAAGTTGGGGTATGTCCTCACTTGATTCAAGCTCATTACTATCTTTAGATATCTTTCATTAAAAGTATTATAATAGACTATGTTTTCTATATTTGATGTATGGGACGTGTCCCAAATATTCTTGAGTCTAAGATTGACGTATGTTGAGACTTAGTATTTTCTATCGTTTTATATGAAAGATGTTTTGAGATATTATTTGTGTGAAAAGTTGTAATTCCGCACTAGTTTTCATACATGTATGCAATAAACGATGTCAAAGGGCTTGTACAAGACCTCTGAGAGGTCAAGTACGCCGTGTATCAACCCAAGAGTGCTCTAACTTCTAGGGTGTACTTGCGGGTCGTTACATCCTCAAGGGACCCTCTTGGGTCCTTGGTGGATTCGTACCCGGAAGTTTAAACCCGAAACATGCTCATATAAGTCCTAGGGTCATCAACACTGATTTAGACCTCAAACAACACTCTTTACTTTCATAAAAAACACTAAGGTACACACAATTACATAGACGACTATTCTTCGAACGTCTTGGTCGTTCCATGACGTTAAACTTCAAACTCAACAAGAGTGTCCTGTAAAATCATTTACACATCAGATGAAATAGTTATAATACCTTAAAACACAAGTGAATCTCTAGTCCAACCTAGATAATTTTTAGGGTTGTTAAAGTCTCCCCCACTTGGGGACATTCTTCCTCGAATGACATGTAACGCTCCTAATACAAACTAGGTTTAAATAGAGATAAAAATTGTGTTTCATAAGTTAATAATTAATTAAAATGACGTATTTTTGCATTAGAAGTCAGTTAGTGAAGTTTGGAAGTCAAACGTCAAGGGACGACCAAGATATTCAAAAACTAGCCTTGTGTGTGTGCTATTGTGTATTTGTATGTTGTTATGTGTTTTTATGTGTTATATGGAGTATAAAACTTGTAAAAGGAATTTAAATAGAAATGAAGTAAATAGGGTCGAAACGTCCAGGTTTGACCCCCCCAAGGATCGCCCTAGGTGTCCACAAAGGGACCCCACCTTTGGCCAAGCAAGCTGCCTAAGGCAACAAGGTTTTGAACTTGTGTGAAACACAGGCGCATTGCGTACATGGTACATCTTAGATCAAAATCTTGGTCTGAGACATGCACACGTCGCAGAATCCCATGTCTCAAAATTTATTTTGAAAAATCTTGCGGGAGCAGCTCCGCTTCGCGGAGTTGTTCCCCCACGATAATTACAAAAAATTAAGTAAAGTTTGACTTGTCTAAACCAGTCCTTTTAATGTAGGGATGTTTTGGGTATTTTGTGGGGTGTGTTTTACACTTATTTTAGGTCATTATACACCCATTCCCCAAACAAAAACCCCAAACTCTCAATAAGAAATCAAAATTTCAAAAAACTCTCAAAACATTCTTCTCTCCCAAAAGATCTTCCAAACTCCATTGAAGCTAGAATGATTTAGGGTTGAAGTTTTTGGACGATTTCTTCACCAAATCTCGTGGTTTTATCTATATTGAGGTATGGTAGTCATCCTTGAACCTTCCTTCATTCAAGGAGACACTTCAAAGAGATTCCAAAAAAGGGGTTTCAAACTCCAACTTCTCTATTGCTTGACTCTAACTATGGGTGTTTGCATGAAAATGTTTTAATGACTAAGATGATTATGTTGAACGATGATTTTAATGTCAAAACCCAATGAAATCATGTTTATGCTTGGTATCAACTTTTAACCTATGAAGTGGGTTTGATGTGAATATCTTGATAATGTTGTAAAATGTGTATTTATTTATGTTGTATTCTTTTTAGCTACTGCCCTAAGGTCTATTTTATGATGAATTATTGAAGGATGTTATTATAGGTGGTCAAAGCTAGGATAAATGGTAAGTTGGTTATGTTGTTTAGTTTTTATTGTGAAATGCTTTGAGTGGTATGGTCAACCTTTGGTGGTGGTGTTTACTTGAAGTATATGAATGTGTAACTTCATGTGTATAGTGAGTATGGTCTTGAAGGCTTAGTAGGTGAAGCAAAGTGATAATGTTGATGTTCATGTTGATATGCTTAGTGAATCTTAAATTGTGTAACTTGTATATATTATGTCTAAATGAAGTATGTGTAGATGTGAAGCATGTTAATGTGTGAAATGTGATGAATGAATATGTAAGCATGTCTACAAGTCAATGCTATGAAAATGGTTATTATGTGAAAGGTGTTCTCACATGTATACACTCACACTTCCACACTTTTAATGAATGAATGAAGTTAATGAATGTAAATGAAAAGGGGATTTTTGGGGTGAACACTCATCATGAGTTGAGATGAAGTGTTTATTAACAACCTCACTATCTCCCAAGATCTTTCAAAAATATTTTGAAGGATGGATACCCGTTTCGAGTTGAGATATGGTGTCCAATAAGTATTCCTTAACCTATAGTAATGAATGCGTAAGACTCCATGGAGTAGTTATGCTTGGCACCGAGAGGATTTCAAGAAGGGGTGGGTAAACATTATGAGTAGAGATGTTGTACCCAATGTACCTCTTGAGATGAGTACTCCTCGTGAGTAGACAATGAGTTACTTACAAGCAATCTCATTATTCCTTAACTATGCGCCCACATAGGTATAGATATTGGAGATTCCATGTAAAGGCTAAAAGAATGATCCTACCTTAGGCAAGTGGGGATCCCTCATCGTATAGGGGTTAATATTGGGATTCCATGTCTATATCTCATGGTCTATGTAAGTTAAATCTACCCCCACAAAATCATGAAATGAACTAAGCCTTCTAAATAGTGTACTACTTAGGGATGGTGGTGGTATGGGACACTATCTATCCATTGCACGAGTACGTACTTGAAAGTGAAGTCTTGGTGTGTGTTTATATGCAAGGTATGAATGAGTTATGTGACACAATTTCTAATGTCAAGAATACATGTTAAAGTTATTTCTTGTATGATAAAGTTTATGAATGATGAATGTGGTATGGCTAAGCTCATGGAATCCTCAAGGAGCACATTGTGGGAATAGTAATATGGGATGCTACTTTCACATTGTACTTTGTGTAACTTGTAAGTCCACTTGGGAAAGGGCACTTTTGTGAAGTCTTTAAATGCAAGTGTATTTCTCAAATGACTTGTTATGGAGTGTGGCATTGTTACCCGTGCGAAGTAAACCTATAATGGGTAGTCTTGAAGATCACTTAGGCGTTTATCGAAGGGATAGTATGGGCGGTTCCTTCATGTCTTACCTTAGTGAGTCTTAGGATAACCTTGGTTAGGGAAACTTCTAAGAAAATGAGTTCACTGTGAGTCGAAGATTTGAGTTCACTGTAATGATTTGAGTTCACTGTAAGGTGGTCCTTTGTTCTATAATTATGGAAGTCTTATTCTATGTGCTAAATGATGATTTATATGTTATTTGAATTCTACATTCATGAAAATTCTACTTATTTAGCATGAAAGCTTGATTCTACTAAAATGTCCTCTTTTCGCATGTTTTTGCATATGTCATTCTTAGGACAATGTTTGTACTAACCCCATACTTTTCTATATTCTATAAGTATAGGTTTGAGGAAAGTGGATGATTAGAAGCCAATCTTGGGATTTGAATCTCTCAAGACTAAGTATGTCCTCATATATTCGAAGTCATAGTCTTTACTTCTTAGTTATTCTTTAAGACTTGTATAAGACTTCTATTTATTCTTTTCATGACCAGGGAGCACCCCCTACAAGTAACATGGCGAACTTGACCTCTCGGAGGTCTTATACAAGCCCATAGTTATCATTCATCGTATTGTCATAGGTAAATTTAGCGGAATATTTAAAACTTTCTTAGCTCATCATATGCTAGAATATCACTTTTGTTATATATAAAATATCATAATACATAGTTAAAGACTATAGACTCTTTTTACCATCCTACACTCAACATCATTAGAGTACATTAGGGACACAACCCTCACAACATAAATCATAAGTATATTATTAAAAGACTTTACAGTAAAGATAATACTTAGAAAATCCTTGGACTTAAGCATTGCTTTCCTTGAGCTTGGGAATCGCATATAAAGATCCTCACTATTTAACGACATACTTTAAGAATCCATAACCTACACTTTGTATAAAAAGGTAGATAAGAGTGGAGTTAGTACAAGAATGCACTAAGTGTGACAACCATGCAAAACATGCATTTAAATGGGACATTTTCTTGAAATCATACATTATGCCTTTTTGTGAAAACTTTTTAAAACTCTTATATAATAAGCATTATATCATTTTCATATGCTTAATATAGTCATATTCAATGGTCACACATCATATAAAATCGCACATTGCATTTAAGTCACATTTAGAACCACTGTACAGTAAGCTTTCCCATTTTACAATATACTTTCCTGTTTCATAGTAAGCTTTCCTTTTCTCTTTACAGTGAACCTTCTCTTTATTCTAACTTCTTGACCTTCCCAAGTACCCTCTAGTAACACTTGGTGCAATGTGTAGATAATTTCCCATAACACTATCCACACTCAAGCATCACCTTAAGGCTACAAGGAAACCATACCTACAACCTTTTCAAGTCGACACATACATTCATAGAGGACCTTTTCATATAACAAGGCACATACTTGACATTAAACACAACATAATAACTTACTCATAACCGTAATATAAGTCTACTAGTGCAATGTACATGTGAAGCCCCATAACCCCACACATACTTAGTAAACCTATCATAAGACCACAAGCATCATAACATTAACTTCATGCATTTACATGTCAAGCATAGAAAACTTCATTCATGCCAAGCAATACCTTTATAATATAGTCATTAAGGACAACTTTATGTATGTAAGGACAAGACCACATCACATAGACTCATGCATTTCATCACAACAAGTAGACAACACTATAATGTCATGCATAAGGAACTTAAACATAGTCATATACATTGAGTGGGGACTTGTTCTCCCGAGGTGAGTAAGTCTAGACGGGGTAGTCTTGGGGATCACCTAGGATTATATTGAAGAAGGTGTATGGGTGTTTCCTTCATGTCTTACGTTGGTGAGTCTTAAGATAACCTTAGCTTGGGAAACTCCTACTTAAATGAGGTTACTTCTTCTCGGCTTGACTTTGGGAGTTCACTATTTTAGGATAAAATGAATTCACTGTCATATTAAAAAGGGTTCACTGAAACATTTTGGATACTTGACTGTAAAATTTTCCCTTGGTTAAAAATGATGGAAATCCTTAACTAAGTGTTAAATAATGATCTTGTTGTTTTACTTCTATATTCATGAATGTTTTACTTAATTGGCATGAAAGTGTATTTTTACTAAAATGTCCTTTTCTTTTGTATATTTTTGCATATTCCGTACTTAGTAAATTATTTGTACTAAACCCATACTTTTATTTACTTAATAAGTATAGGTTTTGGTAGCAAGGTTGAAGTCTAGAAGACAAATCTTGGGAAGATTCTCTCAAGAAAAAGTATGTCCGATCATATATCCGAGGGCGTAGTCCTATTTTTTAGTTTCTTCATTTAAGACTTATTATGTATTTCTTTCAAATGTAAAGGTCTGTGTCCCTAAGATATTATGTTGTGTCTTCAAGTTGGCTTGTGACGATGATATTTTCTTAATATTTATGAAATAATACCTTTTTATATTAAATGTCATGAAATGTTTTAATTTCGCACTACTTTTCATGTCTTATGTAATGAACGATAGTTAAAGGGCTTGTAAAAGACCCCAAAGGGTCAAGTACGACTTTGACGATCCAAGGGTTCTCTTTAACTTCTAGGGGTACTTGTGGTTCATGAAACTGATAATCCATTAGAAATCATCATTATTTATCATTGTCTAAAAACATGGAAAAATTTAAACTTTTACATAGCAATAGTGAGGTTTACTCTCGCATACCACATATAGGGAGTTTAGTAAACTCCTCACATAGGAAGTTTACTTATGCTTTTCTTTTAAACAACATAACCAATAAATAAGATTTAGTCTAATACTTTGTCTTACATTAACCATCTAAAGGAGTACAATTGTTGTACTTAACCAATACAAAGTCAATACGCCATTATAGGCTTACATCAATGTTGAAAATGATAAAGAAATGAACAATGTCTTTACGATGATACAACTTCAAAGCTTGAATATGAAAAGGTAGAATCAATGAGCATTGAGGACCTACCAAAACTTGGAGAAACTAGTCAAAGTCTTCTTGCTTTAGCCTTAAGATGCTTCAACGTCCCGAACCTACATTGTTTCGGAAAAAGGAAGAAATATGAGCTAGTACAAACCACATCTACGAAGTATGGTTCCTATGCATAAAATTATAAATTCATGAGAAAATACACAATTTAGTCAAAACCATGCTCACTGTCAATTAATTCAACATACACATATATGGAACATATATGTTTCAAGACTTATATTAATGTAATAAAATCAATTAGAACAGGTTAGATACAAAATGTCAAAGAAAGACCTTGACGTCCCGAAATTAGCAAAATTGAACTAGTAAACGTCCCTACATTTGGTAAAGGTTCGGGAGTGTCATATGAAGTCTAAAAGTTGTAAAAATACTTTAAGTATGTAAAATATGGTATATAGGATCCAAAATTACAGTAATGAATCCCCAAGGACCAACCCAAAAATTCCTTGAGGAGGACCCAAACATTGGCGAGCAAGTTGCCAAAGCAGCTTGCGAGGAGCCAAGATATGGATGCTCTTGAGTGTCGCGCAGCTGACACTGGATGGGAAAAAATTTCCCCTCTACACGGGGAATTCATGAGTCTCACTTCCTCAAACCATATTTTCAAAAAAAAAAAAAAGATTCAGAACTGCCCCGCGACGCGCAACCACTTCCCAGATTCATTCACAAAGTTTTTAAGTCAATTTGACTTAACAAAAAAACCCAAATTAAGTGAGGGGTCTTTTGGGTGATTTAGGGGATTAATATATATTGGTTTTAGTTAAGTTTTAAGTCATTTTCACTCGCTCAAATCAAAACCCAAAAGCTCTCACCTCTCTTTTAACACTCCAGAAACGCCATTACTTAGACTAGAGATTAATCCATAAAATAATGTTTTGAATGATGTTTCCAGACCTATATTAATTTAATAAACTCATTTATAAAAGGTTATATATAAAATGACTAAGAAACACCCGAACATTCGAAAATTAGCTAATTTGAACTAGTTGACATCCCTATGTTTGGGGAAGGTTTCGAAGTGTCAAATGAAGTTCAAAACTTGTAAACTGACCTTAGAAAGGTATTATGTAGTACAAAGGGTTAAAACGTCTCGTAACGACACCCGCACCCTAATGATTACCCTAAGGGTCCTTGGGGAGGACCCTAACATGGGTAGGCAGGATGCCTAAGGAGCCTGTGCGAACAAGATTGGGATTGAAGTGTGCGACGCGAGTTGGACACGAGGTGTTCTACCTCAAGATTTGAGATAAAGCCTCGCGACGCAAGGATGACACGCACATTACTGCCTCAACTCAAAATTTAATAAAAATGATGGTATTTGTCTCCGCGATGCGCAACTACTTCCCTGAATCGTTAAAGTCATATTTTGGTAATTTAACTTCTTAAAAAGACTCATTTAAGTGGAGGGTCTTTTGGGTAATTCATAGGACAACTATATATTGATATTAGGTCAGATTTATACCACTTTTACACGTCTCAAATCATATGAAACGAAATTTCTTTCATCTCTCTCAAGAAAGCTCTCTTTTCCAAATCCATTGAAGAACAAGAAAAGCTTAAGGAAAAAGACGAAGATTTCAAGCTTTTCATCCAATTTTCGTGGATTCTTCATCTATAAGGTATGGGTTTTTCAATCTTTGGATTTCTTTCCCCAAGAGGTACTTTCAAGATAAGCTTTCAAGAACTTCAAAGACTAGGGTTTTTACTCTACAAGACAAAATTTCTTCCTAATCCTAGATTTATGATTTTCAATGAAAAGTAAGTGTTTTCCATGGTATATTACACACGAATCGATGAGTACGTTGTTAGTATGTTTGAATTCTGTGTGGAGCATGTTCTTATCTATATGATCTTGGTTATGAACTTGGCTTATGTTATTGTGATCCTTATGTTGTATGCGCTCTCTTGTATGTGCATTAAAGTCTTTCTAATTACGTAGCATGTTTTTTTTTTAAAGAAACGGCCCCTTTCATGCATTTGTTCAAATGATTTATTAGCATATATCCATATGTAGTGCAAGTGGTTGTACTAACCCATATTCGTATGTTTTCTACAATAGTAGGTTCCAGCCATTAAGTTTCTAGGAGGCCGATCAAAGAAGACTTGGACACTTTTCTCCAAGTGTTGGTTGATCCTCATGTTCGGAAATGTTACCTTTTCCATATTCTAGCTTTGTAATAGTATTGTTTAAAGACATTGTTCATTCTTTTATAATTTGTTACATTGTTATAAGCCTATATGGCATACTGAAGTTGTAATGTCTAAGTCCAATGTTGTACTCATTTTGATGGTTTTATGTGTGACAATTCTATTAGACTATCTTTTCTATATTTGTTATGTTATCTAAAAGAGAAGCCTAACTAAGTTTCCTATGCGAGGAGTCTATGTATACTCCCTATAAGTAGTATGTGAGAGGTCTATGTAAACCTCACTATGTAATGTAAATAGTTTTAAATATTCTGTGTTTTTAGCCTTTGACCTATAATGAAGAATGCTAAGGGCTTACAATGTCCTCTTCGATGATGCCGACTATGGTTACGTCTAGGGCGTGCTACAGGGATGTGAAAAACATGGTATCAGAGCATTAGGTTAAGTAACCCTAGGATCGCTCACTAAACCACCTCTATATAGATTATTATTCATAATTGTTAAGAGCACCACAGTTATGAATGAGAGACTATGTGATGCTTAGGAAATTCTAATCTTTTTGGGATTCCTAGGTCATGCCTCTAGAGTCTTAACTCTATGTGTTCTTTTCACCTAAACCTCTTATTGTGGTTATAGGTATGACGACTAGAAGGGCAGCCACAAGAAGAGTTAAGGAAGAAATCGCTAGGGCAGCCAAAAGAAGGATTAAGGAAGAAATTGCTAATGCGGGAGAGCTTCCCCATGAGAACCCAGCTCTACCGCAAGGCAATAAAGTTCCTCCCCAAGAGCAAACTTATTTTGGCAACCAATCTCTAGTGATTTCCTCCACCCATGAAGGATGGAGAGATAAGGTTGGCTTTTCTTAGTCTTACTCAAGCACATGCAGTGACTACTCAAGTTCAAGCCGTGACGACTCAAGCAAATTTGGATGTTAGACACAGTGTGAACCCAAATGCTATTACATGGATTCACATTTGAGAGTCTTCACTAGGATTAATCATTCTATGTTTTTTGGGTCTAAGGTTGATAAAGACCCCTAAGACTTCCTTGATGAGGTATGTAAGATCTTGTTTGATATGGGGGTGAGTTCTAGTGAGAAGGTTGAGCTAGCCACCTATCAACTCAAAGATATAACTCAAACTCAGTTCACACAATGGAAGGATAATAGGTCTCAAAGAGGTGGTTCGGTGACTTGGGAGATATTTAGGAGGGCCTTTCTTGATAAGTTCTTTTCTAGAGAGAAAAGGGTAGCTAAAGTTAAGTATTTCACAACCTTCGTCAAGGAGTTGTAAGTGTTAATGAGTACTCCTTGAAGTTGTTTAAGCTATCGAAATATGCTTCTTCTTTGGTTTCTAATGCTAGGGATTAAATGAGACGTTATGTAAGGGCGTGTATGAAGAGCTTGAAAAAGAATGTAGTGCGGCTATGCTTCAGGACAATATGGATCTTTCTAGGTTGATGGTTCATGCTCAACAAGTAGAGGATAGTAGGATAAGGAAGAGAAATAGAGATGCTAAGAAGGCAAGGTCTTCTGAAGGTGGTTCTTCTAAGGGTAGGATTGACATTCAAGAAAAGCCTAGGTTCAAAAAGGGGTTTTCCAACAAAGTTCCATCTAAGTTCCCAAAGATCGCAATGATAGGGTGTCTAACCCAAGGTCCCAAAATGGAAAAGGTGTCAATTTAACAAATGAGAAACCAACCTGTGAAAAGTGTGGTAAGAAACATAGAGGTGAATGTCTTACGGGATCGGATAATTGCTTTGCTTGTGGCATGGTGGCCACAAAGTGAGAGATTATCGTAATGTGAGGGGTCAAGAGAAGGGGAATAGCCAAGATCAATCAAGTGTTCGTAGCTTCGAAGCTCCAAAATGAGCTCTTTTATGCACTTGTGTAACATTCCAGAAAATGGACTCGTCTAGTGAAGAGTCTATTAAGTTTAAAGAATAGGTATTGGGGTACATAAGCATCCTAACTCAATATTGGGCATATTAGAGAATATTGTCTTAAGTGTGTTAGCCAATTTCTTTGTATTAAGACATACTTTGATGTTCAAATGCCCCAATTAAATCTTGTATAGGAATAATTATACCTGCAATAAAGACCCTAAGCTGATAAAATTTTCATTCCTTAGATTTCACAAATTAGGTACGAGGCATCCAAGTGGAAATCCTAGGTACCCTAGCACATGATCATATAAAATGATCATGTAGAGTAAGAAGTGCCCAAGGATACAGTGAGGATCCTTGAGACAACAAAAAATAGGCATCAACACATGTGCAAGCACATGTGCTAACCGGCAAAGAGACAAGCCCAACCGAATTCAGTTAGGGCGGTTAGGGGCATGCCCACACGTGGGGGTCAATCCATGTGAGGCTGAGCTTCCTAACAACCTCTAGGCTATAACTAACTTACCTAACTAGCTAACTAATGTAATACTAACCAAAATTAACTAAGTAGTGTACCCGAAACCTAACCGGGTGACCCTAGCCTAGTAACTAACTCAAGAAACATCCTAGTATCTAACCTAGGATGGTAAAAAAGGGTTGGTTATGGTCCTAATGATTTAGGGGTACTTTAGTAATTACCCCAAGTCACTTCATTAATTAAATTATCAACTTAATTAATTAATTTAAATGGTCAAACTGATATCCTTAAGCAAATTTTCAGAATTTGGCTAAGTCAACTGTTCTCCTATTTTTAGTCAATTTAGGAGGGGTGTTTTGGTAATTAGATAATTGATTTATCTAATTAAGTTAATTAGTCTAATTTGAATTAGTAAATATTTAGTTCTAATACCTAGACTTACATTACTCTAGTAGAAACGCACGACTGAAAATAGTGAGCAAAACGCAAGAAAAATAGAAAATCTCATAGGAGATTTCAAGGCTATTCTTCAAGGTTTTCGTGCAAAGTGCAAGGTTATCTCCGTAGCCTTATAGTGAATTACAGTGAACTAGTACATTTGAACTTGAAATTTTGCTCTTTGTCTTGTTTGAGTTATATTGTACATTTTGATATGGTGGGTCTTTATGAAATAATATGTAGTATATTAATAAGTTAAATTTTGGCATAATTTACTCATATAAAGCATGTTGAGATCATGTTGTTTTTGTGAGAAGGATATTCCTCATAATGTAATGTTGAGCCTTATGTGTGGTAATTGATGTTTTAAATGGACTTGTGTAGGTGATATGGTTGATGTTGTATGTATTGTTGATGGTTAGGCTGCTATTATTGAGTCTATTCCTTCCTTCTAAATATTTAGTGTCATTCGAGGACAAATGTTCCTAAGGGGAGGGGGGGATAACGTAACACTTTGAAAATCCGAGATGTGTATTAAAGCCTAACATAATTGTCGTAAGGTCTATACACTGGTTTAAGGCCTATTTTAATGTTTATAAGTCATTAGGAAGTCTAGAAAACAAAACGTCCACGAACGTCCATGACGTCCAGAAACTAGTTCAAGGAGGTACTAGCGTGCCTAAGCCTATTTGACTAGCTTTTAGGAGTAAAAAATACAAGAAAATTGGTGGAAGGGTATCTAACATGTGTTTAAGTTAATTAATGTTCAAAACGTCCTGATACGACACCCCAAGGACCAATAAAGGGCCCTTGAGGAGGACCCTTGCACGTTGGTGTTTAACACTACCTGGGCATTGTGCACCCACGAGAGGGCAATCGACCGAGTGTGTCTTGATCGATGGGGCGTCGATGCCAAATGTAGGCAACAATTATCCAATTTTTTGGAGGCCCTCACCTTCACAATAACTGACAAGGACAATGATTTGTAGCACGGAAGAGGCTTGGTCTGTCGACTGACCCACGATCCGTTGATCGTGGTGTCGTCTATGGTACTGCAATTTCCTGCACGTTTTAAGTTAATTCATAGATAATTAATTAAGAGGTTTAGTGTTTATTTAGGGGATTACGGAATCCCAAGTAACTTACTTAATCCCCGTATAGAGACCCCAACCCCATTAGTCTAATTACAACTCTTAAAACAAACTCTCTTCCTTCTCTCTTCTTTATCTCTCTATTGGAAGATACCATTGAAGACAAGCTAAGGGAGGGATTTTGGTGGATGTAAAGGTATTGATTCACCATAAAATCTTCATCAAACGTTGAGGTATGGGATCTAATTAAACTTTGATACCTCTTTCTTCAAAGGGTTCATTCAAAGTATTTTCAAAAGTTAAGTTTTCATGTGGGTTCTTCTCAATCTCAAAAATTATGCTATTAATTGGGTTTCTTATGTTTTATATTGGATATATGAGTATATTAACATGTATTATGACTTAAATATGATATATCTTGATGGTTTGGTCTAGTTTGTAGATGATGACCCTTAACCTTAACTCTAGGTTTGATATTTCTATGAAATAGGTTTAAATTGGTTTAGTTGACTTTGTTATTGGTTGAATTTCTATTAAATGATGTTGTTACATTAATCATTAACAAATTAGAGTGAACTCTAGTCTTTCATACTAATTCTTGAGAAGATGATCTAGGTTAGGAAGTGAATTGAACTAAGTTTCTTATCTTAAGCTATGATCTAGTATTGAATTTTGATGTAGTGATTCTCCTAGCCATGTCATCATGTGTATTATTGATATATGATGATGTATAACTAAATTGGATTGAATTAAGAGGTTTTGCTAAGACCTTGATGATATAAGTATGAACAAGACTTGGTAAGTCTTATGGTCTCTATTCTGTACTTTAAATTGTGGTTAATTATGATTAAGTAATGATGTCAAATTGAAGTATGGCTTGTTTTAGGATTGATAGTGAGGTATAATGTTGAATTGAAATGTCTTGATTATGATGGTGAGGTGTTTTCTTAAGATGTGAATGTTATAAGGAGGGTGAATGATTTACCAATGTGCCTTATCATGATATGAAATTCCAATGTGCTAACCTCCCCTATATGAATTATAATGAAAGGACTTCTACTCATGCAATTCTTATTAAGGTATGATGATGATGATGTTTTACAATGGTTAGACCGTATGACCTAAACTAAGCTATGATTGATAATTAAAAGGCTTAAAGACATTTCAAAAAGGGACTCTAGCTTAGCACCGAATGAACTAGAGTGAGGAGTGTCCCTTCCCACATAGGGAAGGTAGGATCACTAAAGTACTCTTGAGATTGGAGACTAGAATGTATGTAGCATAAAGAGTGTCCCAACTATATCTCCTAGTTCTTGAACTATGTTTCCCCCATAGGAATACTAGTTAGTGGATCGATGTAGTTTATATGTGTTATGTTTTGGTACTACCTTGGCAAGTAGTCTGCCTTCCTTCGGTGTAAGGTTTTATGACACCGAAAGTGATCTATGTGATCTATGTCGGTGAGGGAAACATGTTCCCGAAAGTCAAAATGAACCAAAGGATTGAGCTCTAACTAAGATAATGTAAGGAGTCTAATTTAGTCTAGGTAGGGGTATGTGACTCTACCGAAGCATTGCACTAGTTATCCTTGAGGGGAGTCTTAGGAGGATGTTATTATGTATGATTATGCTTATAATGATATATGACATGTATATGATGAACATTCACATTCTTGATACTATATGTTTATTAGTTCACTTAAGAATAGGTGTTGGTTTATATTTTTAAAGTAAGATGAAATGTATATCTACATGCCATGTTATGTGAAGTAGGGTGTAGTCATGGTTCTTATTGGGTTACTTGGTTGAATAAGGTTATGGGGATTTACTTGGTCATTGCACTTGTTGACTTGATAGGGGTACATGGGTAATTGACTTACTTTGTTTATAATGAAAGTACTCTTAACCATGCTTATTGGTCATATGACTTGATAATAGAGTTACTTGAATATGAACCTAATTATAGGCTATGCATGTTAACTTGACTAGACTTAGTGATGTTGGTTTGGTTATGTACATGCTTATGACTTAATTAACATGCCTTATGGATTGGTATGGTCTTTTTGAATATGCATTAATAGTTGGTATGGTCATGTTGAAATTGCATAAAGGTTTTAAATTACAAATGTATACTTTATGAAATGTCCCCTTTTCTTAGCATGTTTTTCATGTATATGTGCATATGGTCTGAGACTTAGTACAAGTGGAGTACTAACCCCATTTCTTCCTTCCCCCCCCCCCCCCAACATTTTAGGTTCTGGTAGTTGAAGCATTTTTGGAAGGTGACTTGAAGAAGACTTGGATCCTTTGATCATTCAAGTAGGGTAGATCATTTTCTGAGGGCGATGCCAATATCAAGATTATATCATTGTTGTAGTTATAAGAGTCCTATACTCTATCTCCTTTCATTTGAGTACGGACTGTATAAAGCCTATATGTGGCTTTCTTTACATTGATGTATGTGCTATCCCCAAATTACTAATCATGTTAGATGGTTATGCGATGAGACAATCTTTGAAGATTATGTTCTATATTATATATATTTATGTGCAATAAAAGTAGAAGTCTATGTAGCCTTCCTATTCGAGGGGTCTATATATATATATATATATATATATATATATATATATATATATATATATATATATATATATAATATATATATATATATATATATATATATATATATATGTTATGTGTATGTAGAGGTCTATATAAACCTCTAAGTTAAAGTAATGAAAAGTTTCAAATTTTCCGCTAAATTTGACCTATGAATGTAATGATGTAAACTAAAAAGTTGGTCTTAGTCTTCAAAGAGGACAACGACACCGGTTGTGTCTAGGGGGGTAAACTTAGATGTGACATAGTTATTTGAAGTTATTAGACCTTTTAAAACTCTAATTCAACATTCAAATAAAAACCCTCAAGTCGAAAACAAACCTCTCCATTTCTTTTCTCCAGAAACCTCCATTGATGAAACTTCGAATCTCCAAGGAAGAAGATAACTTTCCAAGCTTTTGTCCATCAATTTTGTGGTATTTTCATCAAAATTAGGGTATGTCCTTCATCCTTAGTCTCGTTTGTTCAAATATCCAAACTTCAAAGTGATTTTCAAAAGCTTTCTCAAAAGATGAGTTTTCTAAATTGTAATCTAGCCATAGGTTGTTGTATAAAATGTTTTGAATCATTGTGTATTGATTTAATTGATATTAATTTAACTATTTAAACCTAAAAAATCTATGAACCCATGCAATTCATGAAACCCTAGTTTTGACTATTTTGTGGGTGATTTGAATGTCTCAATGCTATTAAATTGTTGTTAAGTTTGATTAGGGCTATTGAATTATGAAAGAATCATGCCAAAATTGTAAGTATGTTGTCCTTATTTGATTAATTCATATTATATTATCTTTCAATCATTATATATTTTAATTATTGGATTGAATTGGTGACTATGGCTATTGGTAAAAGCCTTCGTATATTGAGTTGGTTGAATTTGATATGGATTTAAGTTGTGAGGTTTGATTGATGGTATGTTGATCTAACTCTCTCTATATTGTGTAGTGTAGGCCTTAGATTAGGATGAAATTTGGTATGGTCCACTTATGGTGGCTTTGATCTTGTGCTATATTTTTGAATTATGTGGCCTTGTTGGCATTACTTTTAGAATTGTGTATCGATGTGGCCTCATCGTCATTAATTTATGAATTATGGCTTTATCATCTTATAAATTGATTATGTGACTATTGTGAAAGTCTTGATGACTTGTGTGTATATGTGAAGTCAAAAGCACGAGTTCTTCTAGTTGACGATAGATGTCTTTAGTAGGCTATAGTAAAGTGGTCATGTGAATTACTTGAAAATTGAAGTATTGTGCTTCCAGATGACATATGTGAGAGTTGTGATGACTTAGATTGATGATATTTTAGTAGTTAATAGGGTGACCTATAGATGACACTGGGTATTCCTATGTGCTCTTTGAGTGACATGCTATATGTGAGATGGTGATGTATGCGTGTGTCTTTCTTTGGTAGACTTGTGTCCCTTACTTGATACATGTACAATATGAATATGAGTTCTTGACTTAGTATGATAAATCTTCTTTTTCTTTTATGTGTGATTGACGTGTGACCTTGAACATAGCTAAGAAGGTCTTCTATGCATAAGCTTCATTCTAGATGTAAGGTTATGATATACTTGAAGTTGAAAGTTGTAACGGTATCCTTGTGTGAATGGTGGACTTAAGGTTGGTTGGTTGGAATGACATGAAATCATCCTTAGTAATGTCCTTCAGCTATCATCTTTACCACTGTAGGTAGCCTTAATGGACCCTCTTTTGTAAGGTGTAATGTGATTAGGTTGTGAACTTGATATGGAACCTCTTCATGTGCTCCTTTAATGAAATACTCTATGAGAACAAAGATAGCACTGAGTGAGTATGCTTGGGAAGTTTTCTAACTAAGATTACATTAGAGAACAAAGAAACCCTCATTTTTCATTAACCATATATCCACGTGGGATGTGTCCTAGTGCTACCATTGGAAAGTAGAACAGCCTTATCGGAGTAGGTTATGACTCCGGTTTCCACGCATATATAGTATGTTCTATGTCAGTTATTGCCTATTCTCATCATTTGGGATACCTACTATTGTTGGAGAAGTTATGAAGTTTAGGTAGTGGTATGGGACACTATCTAGACATTGCACAATTAGGCTCTCAAGATGTTAGTGTGTGAGTCTCTAGGTAATCTCCAAGACCATTATTTGAATGTCCTTGAGTTAAAAATATGGTAATGAATAATTGATTATATAGGGTAGCTTTAAGGATTGCCTAGTTAAGGTGTGGAGGGGGTATATATATGGTCTCTTCATATTATACTTAGGGAAGTCTTAAAAGTAACTTTACATAGGAAATTCAATTGATGAAATAAGACATAATCTAATCTTAGGTAGTCTTAAAGATTATTTAGGTAAACTTGGATAGGGTGTTTGGGCGGTCTCTTCTAGAATTACTTAAGTAAGTCTTATGATAACCTTTGGGACGAGAATGTCATTCTATATGCTATTGTGTGTTACATGGTTCACTATGAATTCACAGTGATGTTACTGTTCTTTTGGTAAAAAATGGATATTACTTGGAATGCATTCTAAATGTGATGTTTAGTATTTAAATGTGATTCTTATGCTTATTATATGAAGTTTTAATAAAAAAGGACGTTTCTCATAAATGTCCATTTCTCTGTATTTTATGCACTATTCCATACTTAGTATATGCATTGTACTAATTTCATACATTTTGTCTATATCTAAAGTTGTAGGTGGAAGGTTAGAGGCATCTTGAAGCAAAGCTTGGAAACTAGGACTTTTTCAAGCAAAGTTGGGTGTGTCCTCACTTGATTCAAGGACATTGTTATCTTAGACTTTTTTTATTCAAAGTATTGTAATAGACATTAGATTTCTATATTTCTATTGTATGGGCTGTGTCCCAAGTATTGTTTAGTCTTAGGATGACGTATATTGAGTCTTAGTGTTTTCTATGGTTTTATATGGAAGATGTTTTAAGATATTTTGTGTGAAAAGTTTTAACTCCGCATTACTTTTCATACATGTACGCAATGAATGATGTCTAAGGGCTTGTACAAGACCCCTGAGAGGTAAAGTACGCCGTGTCCAGCCTAAAGGTTGCCCTAAATTATAGGTTATACTTGAGGGGTTTACATTGATCCTTTATGGATGGAGTTGAAAGAATCAGTACTTGGTAAGTTAAACGAATCTATCTCCCAAGAGGGGATGGTGTTTTAAGGTACCAATGGAGGTTGTGTGTGCCCAATGTTGATGATTTGAGAAATCATATTCTTGAAGATGCCCATGGCCCCCGTTACTATATTCATTCAGGTTCCACTAAGATGTACCATGACCTTAGAGAATTTTATTTGTGGGATGGCTTGAATAGAGACATTGCGGATTTTGTCGCTAGGTGTCCAAATTTCCAACATGTCAAAACCGAGAATTTAAAGTCGGATGGTATGACCTAAATTATTAATGTTTGTACTTGGAAGTGGAAAGACAGTAATATGGATTTTTGTTGTTTGGTTGCCTTGAACCTGGAGGAAAAATGACACAATATAGGTTATTGTGGATAGATTGACGAAATCTTTGTACTATATCCTCGTTTAGTCTACTTATATGACGGAAGGGTATGCAAGAATCTGCATTAATGAGATTGCTAGTATTCATGGGATTCCTTTGTCTATCATTTCTGACAGAGGTTTTCAATTCACTTCTCATTATTGGAGGTCTGTCCAAAAGGGTTTAGGTACTCAAGTGAAACTTAGAACTGCTTTTATCCCCAAACAGATGGTCAAGCAGAGCGTACCATTCAAACCCTAGAGGATATGTTAAGAGCTTGTGTAATTGATTTCAAAGGAAATTGGGACGATCACATGTCGTTGATTCAATTCTCTTATAATAATAGCTACCATTCAAGTATTGCTATGGCACCTTTCTAGGCACTCTATGGTAGAAAATGTAGATCTCCGGTTGGGTGGATCGAGGTTGGTAAGTTTTCACTCCTTGGTCCCAAGTTAATCTATAAAGCTTTGGAGAAAGTTCATATGATAAGGAATAGATTGAAAATTACCTATAGTCGGCAAAAATCTCATCCCGACAATAGGAGAAGAGATCTTGTATTTGAAGTGAGTGATAGGTGTACTTGAAAATTTCACCCATGAAACGGGTGATGAGACTTAGTAAGAAGGGGAAGTTAAGTCCCAGGTATGTTGGTCCCTATGATGTTTTGCAACGAATTGGCAAGGTCTCTTATGAGCTGAAATTACCTAGTGAAGTAGCTTCGATTCATTTGGTATTTCATGTTTCTATGCTTAAGAAGTGCATTGGTGACCCAAAGTCCATTCTACCTATTGAAGTTCTACGTGTGGATGACCTCTTATAAGAAGAGGTTCCGGTGGAAATCCTTGATCGTCAAGTCCAGAAGTTGAGGAACAAGGAGGTGGCCTCTGTAAAAGTTCAATGGAGAAACCACCTACTGGAGGGTACAACATAGGAGGCCGAGGCTGAGGCCAACATGAAGTTCCACTATCCTGATTTTTTTTCTAAATGATGTTAGTAGTTCCTCTTGATTAAAAAAAAAAATGAATGATGTATATTTTACTTGTCTTCGAAATAGGTGCATGTTTTGGTAAAGTTTTGTGCCAAAAATGAGTTTTCCATGAAAAAGCCTTGTGTGTTAACTTGAACTTATATAAATAAGTATATGTTTCCTTCTTGAGACTTTGCTATAGTCTTGTTGTCTTGAAAGAAGGATAGCATGGTAACTCTTTGATTTTATTTTGAGCTCATGTTGATATTGAGAAGGTAGTTCCTCATTATTTGTCATGAAATTTGAGCTCTTATGTATAGAGAATTGTGAATTGAATTTCTATGTGTAAAGTTATGTTTATATGTTTAACGGAGTCATGAAGTACTCCAATGAGTTGTGACTCATAATGATTTTATGTTATTATTGTTTGGGCTGCTGGTATTGACTCTATCCTTTCTCTTCAAAAAGATTACAATGTCATTCGTGGTCAAATGTTCCTAAGGAAGGACAATGTAGTACTACACAAGTTCCATGAACTATAATAGAGACTCACCAATGAAATCATGGTTAAAATGATGTTTCCAAACCTATATTAATGTAATAAACTCAACTAGAAAAGGTTAGAGTCAAAAAGTCAAAAGATCCTGACGTTCGGAAACTAGCGAAGTTGAACTAGTAGACATCCGCTACGTTTGGTGAAGGTTAGGAGTGTCATATTAAGTCTTATACTTTTATAAATAGGTAAAGTATGGTATAGGTTCCAAACTTCAAGAAAAGACTCCCCAAGGACAAAATGGAGGGTCCTTGAGGAGGACCCAAACATTGGTGAGCAAGCTGCCTAAGCAGCTTGCTAGCAGAAAAGATATGGAGTCTTTTGCACGTCGCTGAGCTGACACCGCATGGAAAAACTTTCCCCACTATTTAGGGTCTTCACGAGGCTCACTGCCTCAAATCGAATTTTTGAAGAAAATATTTGGAACTTCCCCCACGACGAGCAGCCACTTCACAAATTCGTTGGCGACATTTTTAAGTCAATTTGACTTCACAAAAAGACCCAATTAAGTGAGGGGTCTTTTGGGTAATTTAGGGGACGATTATATATTTTTTTAGGTAATTTTTAAGTAATTTTCACTTTCTCAAGTCAAATCCCCAAATCAAAACCCCAAAGATCTCACCTCTCTCTAATTTCTCCCTCTATTCAACCTTCATCGAAGAGAAAAGGATCTTGAGAAAGAAGGCAAAGTATACAAGGTCCATAATAATATTTTGTGGATAAAGATTCATTAAGGTACGGGTTCTTCAATCCTTGGATTCTTTCCCCAACAGGTCCTTTCAATATTGATTTCAAAATCATCCAATTCCAAGGGTTTTTCTCTACAAATTGGTTGTTTTCTAAACTTGAAATTGATGATTGATTATGAAAAATTGTGATAACTTTAGATAATTAAGCATAGATTATTGATTAAACGATGTTGATTAATGTTAATTTTGTTTGATTCATGTCCTTTTCCCAATTTTCCGAAATCTCGGATTTTGCTTAGGAATTGATGGAAAATGCTTATTGTATTGATTTTTAGACTTGAGTTAACTATTCTAATTCATTCATGGACTGTCTAGGGTCATGAATTTTTTTGGATTGGATCTATTTTTTTAAGAAGTGACGATGAACCCTTTTCCTCTAACCCTCGGTTATGAATTGAAGTTAATTTGGATAGTGATGATACAATTGACTTAGTTCTTGTATAGATTACTCTTGTAAGATGTTATTAAGCCTATTGATGGGTGAATATGGTTGGCTCATGGTAAAACCAATAAAGAAGACTTATGAAGGTGAATTGGCAAGACCTTGTGATATTGAATACTTTACATCAATTGTGATGGCTTATACTTGATGATGATGTTCAATTGAAGTATTACATGTGATCAGATAAAGTAGGTGATGGTATAATTTCTTGACTATGTGAATTTTTAGATAATGTTAAGGATATGATGATACAAGGTTGAATATGAATCACTTTTGTGCCTTACTATTTTAAGACTATGATGTGTTTATCTCACAAATGAAAGGTTGTCATGCAATGATGTTCTCATGCAATACCTAATAAGATATTGTTTATGAATATAAAAGGGGTTAATAACCTATGTAATATACTAAGATATAATTATCAAGAAAAGCTTAAAGACATTTCATAAAGGGACTTTAGCTTAGCACCGAGTGAACTAAATGTGGGATGTGTCCCTTCCCAATGTGTGAAGGTAGATTGACAATGATTCTCAAGAGATACAGATAACCATGCAAATGTGCAAAACAGAGGGTCTTTAGTTTATATCTTAGTTCTTAAGCTATCTTGCCCCCATTGCAATACTATCTAGTGGATCCACCTAGAATGCTATGTTCATGTTTTGGTTCTCCTTGGCAAGTAGACCACTTTCTTTCGGTGTAGGGTTTCATGACATCGGATTCCACATTTATATCATTTGGTCTATGTTGGTTAAGGCAATTGTTCCCGAAATTAAAATGAATGACTAGATGTAATAAAAGGACATTGATTAGGATGGCTTGAGGGGTCTATTTAGAATTTGTAGGGGTATGGGATTCTACCTAAACATTGCACAAGTTAACTCTAAAAGGAGTCCTAGTAGATGGTCTTATGTACTATGATATCATGAAATATGCAATGTTGACTTTATATGATGGTACTCTTATATGATGTTGGTTATGTCAAATGAACATGATATTTGTCTAAATTGCTACATGTGGTGATGACTACCTATGATGATATGTGATATGAAGCAAAGCGTTACTTATGATATCCTATCTTGTTAACTTGATTGTGTGAGGGCTATGGGGATTCACATGAGCACTTCACTTGTAGGCTTGGGATTGGATTGTTGGTAAAGGTATTATATGTTATGTTGATATGAACTATTGAACTTGTTATATTGATATGGTTCTTATGTTGGTGTTTTCTTGGTTATGAACATGACTTATGTTATTGTGATCCTTATGTTGTATAGGCTCTCTTGTATGTCTATTAAAGGATTTCTAATGACTAAGCATGTTTTCTGAATAAATGGTCCATTTCATGCATGTCTTCAAATCGTTTACTATCATTTATCCATGGTTAGTACAAGTGGTTGTACTAACCCATATTCCTATATTTTCTACAATATGCAGGTTCCCGCAATTTAGTTTTTAGGAGGCCGATTGAAGAAGACTTGGACTCTTTTCTCCAAGTGTTGGTAGGTCCTCATGTTCAAAGATGTTACCTTTTCCATATTCTAGCTTTGTATCATATCATTTAAAGACATTTTTCATTCCTTTATCATTTGATACATTGTTGTAGTCTATATGGAATATTGAAGTTGTAATGGCTAAGTCCAAAGTTGCACTTGTTTGGATGGTTTTATATGAGACGATTCTAGTAGACTATCTTTTCTATATTGGCTATGTTCTAAAAGAGAAGCCTAAGTAATCTTCCTATGCGAGGAGTCTATGCAAAGTCCCTTTAAGTAGTATGTGAGAGGTCTATGTAAAACTCACAATGTATAAGTAAAAAGTTCTAATTTTCCATGTTTTGATCCTATGACATGTAATGAGGAATGCTAATGGCTTGTCTTAGTCTTCTTCGAGGATGACAATGCCGGTTAAATCTAGGGGTTGCTCCCCGAATGTTATAATTAATCACCTATCTAACTAAATAATTATTTCACTTAACTAAATTTAGGACAGCAAAATAGTCCCCCAACCTACGAGACCTTGACCTTGGGCCCATAGTTCTATCGACGCCACTGTACTGGCAAGGCGTCGATGAGTTCAGAGACTAGAATTTTGGGGGACTTTAGGAAATTGGCTAAGTGTTAACCTACGAATACATACACAATTCGATCAAACAATGGCCCGTCATTTGGGTCGTATGTGTGCACCGTTAATAGACAGGTTTTTGGGTCAATTACAAGGGTCCTCTCCAAGGACCCTTGGGGAATCGTACCCAAACGTTTTGACCCTAAATACACTCGAACACATGTTTAACACCATTCTAAAAATTTTAATTAAATTCCAACTCTTTAAAACCCATGAAACATTCCAAGGCACACTAACCTCAATTTCACCAGTCTCCAGACGTCATGGAGGTTTCTTGACGTTCTGACTCTAGAACTTCCTAATTAGTTCAAATACTTTATTTTAGTCCTGTAAACAGTGTTTCAAGTCTTAGTTCATCATGTGAGTCTCTATTCAATTTCATGAACTTTTAGAGTGTTACATTATCTGTAACAACCCTAAAAATGTATAAGATAAGTAAGGATTAATGTGTCTAAAATGCCTACGATTAGACCGGGTTCACACAGACTGATGCGCATAGAACCAGACCTCTAAACCCTTGCAACAGCCAAGCCTACTAACTTGGGGAGTTAGTTGATCTAGGAAAGGTTGGGAACAGCCATGTATGGCTCTCGAATATGAAGATTTACTAGGATGAGTCTTTACTGGCCTTAAAAAGGGAAAAATGTTAAGTTTGGAGGGTCTAGGGGTAAAATGGTCTTTTAGAAGTCTAAGGGTAATATCATAATTACCCTAAATATATATTTAATTAATGAGGTTGAGGGGTATTTTGGGGAGAGAGTGCCGAAACTGGACTCTAAGAGTAAAGTCTTGCTCCACCAAGGTTCGAACCTAGGTGGAAGCAATGAATTATATTGTTTTTATTTAAGTGGGTAAATTAGTGTAATTAATTAATATTATTTAATTAATGGCTGATTAAAAAAAAGGGGAAATCAAATTTTTAGTTATTCATTATTAATTATTAAATTAAATTGACTAAGTCTTGCCAACTATCCTTGTTTTAAGGGGTACTATCTCACACAAATTCTCTCACACACCTAAATCTCTCTCTCTCTCTCGTCCATTTTGATTTCTTTGCTGCAAAAATAGAAAAAAAACATTAGAAAACAATCAAAATTTCTCTACACTCAAAGAACTTACAAAAAAAAAAAGAAAAAGAAACAAGCAACCTAACTTAAGAAACAAAAATTTTACATCATCTTCTCGACAGGATCGTGTTGAAGGTTTAGTGGATGATTTGGGTAGCACTTTGAAGGTGTGGATAGCTACAACCAGATATGGATTTTCTCTCTTTGAATCCTTTCTCCAAGAGAAATTTGTTTCTACAAAATTCAACATATGAAACTAGGGTTGTCCCCTTTATTGTCGAATTCCTTGTACATAGTGTCCTTCCGATTTCAATCTAAATTAGGTTAGAAATCATGTTGTTGGTATGGTTGCTGGTAGATAAGTGTGAAATATGATGTTCATTGTGATTTTGTGTATGGAAATAGCAAGCATGTTCAATGATGTCAACCGAAAATGATGTGGTGCAATGTGTAAAAGGTTTGTTGTTGTTCTCCGTTTTGAAGTCTTAAAATGGCTTGTTTGATGATTGGAATTATTGTGCATAAGGCGTGTAAATTCTTATGTTTAAATGAAGTGTAATGTTTCTAATCTTAAGTGGAAAAATCTAAGTTAAACAACAATGAATCTACACCTAAAAAAGTGTGAAACAAATTGTGAAAATACCACAAAACGAACATATGAATGTTATTAAATAAAGGTTAGGAAATTTAATAGAATTTCCAGCACTTGGTGATGGAGTTTTTGGTCAGAATACTTGAAGTTTGAGAAATTTAAAAATATATTTAAAGCATGTGAGGTCATTGGGGATTGAACCCAAGACCTCACTACATGAAATCTAAAAAAAATGAGAGGTGTGGGATTCGAACCCACAACCTCTCGGCCAATCAATAGAGTAAAAGGGAAATTTTAAATTAATAAAAAAAATGGGAGGAGTGGGATTCGAACCCACCACCTCTTTTATGAAGGAGGAGACAAGTAGAGAAACTAAAATAATAATAATAATAATAATAATGAGAGGAGTGGGATTCGAACCCACCACCTCTCAGCCAATGTGGGAAAAACTTAGGAAAAAGAGAAATAAATGAATGTTGCTATGGGGGTTCGATTCCGGATCCCCTAATGCTTAAAATGCCTAAGGTGAAGCGGGAGGAGAAAGGAAAAATAATGTTAGTGAGGGGGATTCGAAATCGGGTTCCCCAAGCCAAAATGTAAATCTAAAATTAGGTGAAAGAAAATTAACTAAGTGTTGTCCGAGGGATTCGAAGTCGGGTTCCCTTGCCCAATTCCGTATTGACATATAAGTCATACTTAAGTAAATACTTAATGAATGATACCTATAAAAATCAATATCAGCATCTTGGCATAATTACAAGATGTATAAGTCTTGTACTACATAATCTTGGGTAAACATGAATCACTTAGAAAAACTATAAATGAAGCCTCATGGCTTGTATGTGTTGACTCATAAGTCTAGCATAACTTTAAAAGTAAGTGAACCTAAGTATATGTGATGAAATGATGTAAAACCTAGAGGGGGTTAAGTAAGAGTGTGAAACACACTAAATGGCCAAGCACATTGGGATATGATGAAATGAACATTCATGTAAAGGGGTGAGTAATTATGAAGATTAAACGTGCTAAAGTTAATGAATGTGGTAACAACATGATAAGAGGCTAATGTGAAAGATGAGAGCAATCTCAAATGAGTCAAAGGAAATGTTACCAAAACGTACTCACCTATGAGAGTGTAAAGCTAATGAAGAGACCAGTCTCTATGAACACTCTAATGAAAGTATTGAAGTTAATGCATACTTAATACTAAAGATGAGATGAGAAATCATTTAATGAGCTATGATGTCCTCATACTAGAAGCCAACTTCCATGATGTATGAGTTGAATGTAATGGAACTTTATACTAAGCACCGATAGGCTAGCGATGAGCGGCGATGCCTTCTTTTCGGAAGGGTGGAGGTTCATGTAACTCTCATGAGATGAGACTGTTAAGCATGCCGGGTATGGGTCTCCTTAGATATCCTAGTGTTCGAACCTATACTGCCAATATAGGGATCTAGCAAGTTCAATTCCCATGTACGCTAGCATGTTTTGGGTCACTTTGGCCGGTGAGTCCACCTCTTTTCGGTGTGGGGAAGACAATGGATTTCATGATGTTCACATGATCTATGTCGGTTAAAGTTAAATTTCCCAAAGAACTAATGAGGCCATCCTCAAATGATGCACATAATGAAATCAATGAAACGAAAGGTGTATGGATAGGATAATCAAGAGGTGAGCTAGACTTAAGTAATGACGCTAGGTTATTCTTGGTCATTGCATAACAAACCCATTGAAAGTCTTAAACTACATCCTATGTATGACTTGTAATTGCACTAGTATATGAGATAATGAAAACTCAAGTACGTATTAATGAATGAAACATGCTCTGTGTTTGCTAAAGAAGGCTCCCTAGTTGAGGTACCATACGTTGAGTCCTCATTTTGGGAAGTCCTAAAGTCAAGTCCATGATCCCAAGGTCTCATGGCATATGAAAGAATGATATGAACTACGTGATATGATATGTGAAATATGTTATGTGCTGTTTGCAAAATGATAAGTTTCATGATGCATGTTACAGTCATGGCATGACTTGCCAAATCCAAATTCGACAGGTTCATTGACTTTCCTAATCCAAATTTGGCAAGTCCACTGACTTGACTTTCCATAAATCATGTTGTTAGGAAATGGCTATTGTTTTTCATGCATGTCCTTGGTGTGTGCTTGAATATACCCATATTTAGTACGAGTGTGTACTTATTCCATAAAATTATCTATTTTTAGGTGCAGGCACACGTGGACATTAGATCGTACGGTACACCATTACAACTAGCCGGACGTGGACCTTACATTTGGTCTTGGTAGGACCTCATGCTTTCGAGGCTGTCTACTGTTATTATCGAGCTTAGATGTAGGCCTTAGCTAGTGAGCATGTTCCACTAGTGTTTCATTTTCCACTTCATTTCATATTTTGTATTGGTGCCATTTTGGCAAGTACACATTTAATGCATCTATGAAATATTTCTTTCATTTGATGATCTTAATGTTAGATGGTTGATTGTGAACATTAATGATTTCAAGTAGAATGTCTTATACGAATGTTAAATACCAAAAAGTTCAAATTTTCCACAAAAATTAACCAAGATGAAGTAAAGACGACGTATGTAAGCTTATTTGTGACCTCTGAGAGGTCAACGACGCCGGTCTCGTGACAAAGTTGGTATCAGATCACTAGGTTAAATTCTGAGGATAATAAGTTCACATCAACCACATTGAGTAGTTTCTAAGTCATGGTAGTGAAGTGCACCACTATCCTGAATTAGAGACTGCATGATGCGTAGGAAAATTTCCATTCTTCTGATCTTATCATGCCTTTTTCTAATGTATGATTTCTTGGTGTTATGAGCGTGTGTAACATTAACTCTTGTTATTTTTAGAGAATTAATACTAGGAGAAACATTGGTAAGAGGAGAGGAGGAGCAGCTGTTGGGAAGAATCAGGTTTAACCCTAGGCTCCAACTGAAGGAGTGGTTATGCTAGTTAACCCAACTGGGTTGACTAATGCGGAGGTGCGGGCATCTATGGACCAGATGGCACAGGCCATCACTATGAAAGACTAGGCCATGACTGCCCAGGTCAACTGGCAGAATGTTGAGAGGGAGAACCCACCAGTGTGTAGCATGGATGGCAGGCTGCCTGACTTCACGAGGATGAATCCTCCCATCTTTACAGGGTCCACAATTTAAGAGGATCCCTAGGAGTTTGTGCATGAGGTTCACAATATTTTGGTGGCCATGGGGCCACAGATACTGAGAAGGTTGAGCTGGCTTCCTATCAGCTCAAGGATGTTGCACAGACTTGTTGCAAGATGTTGCAAGACAGCCGTGCGTTGGGCAGGATTTTAGTTACTTGGGAACTCTTTAAGACAAGTTTTCTAGAAATATTCTTCCCCAGGGAGATGAGAGAACCTTAGGTTGAGGAATTTATCAAGCTGAAGCAAGGATCGATGAAAGTCAGGAGTATTCCCTGAAGTTCGTTAAGCTGTCCAGGTATGCCACTTCCTTTGTGTCTAATAGCAAGGATGAGATGAGCAGGTTTTTATTAGGGATCACTGGAGATCTGGATGAGGAGTTTCGGTCTGCGATGCTCTACGATAGCATGGACCTTTCCGGGCTGATGGTGCATGTCCAACAGGTAGAGGACAGCCGGAAGAGGTGGGGCGTTCTTGATTCTAGGAAGCCTAAGCCTTCTGATCAAGTAGGTCCGACCAATTGAGGAAACAGGAACAACTTTGGTGTTCGTGAAAAACCCAGGTTCAAAAAGGGGAAACAGAGTTCTGGGAACTCTAGCTTCCATAGGAATGCAACACCCAGAGGAGGTAGAACCAAGCCGAAGAAGGGTAATGGAGGTGATGTGAGGCATCCTAGAAAGGACTGTGCTAAGTGTGGCCGTGCTCACAACGGAGAGTGCAGACAGGGCACTAATGCCTATTTCGGATGTGGTAAGAGTGGACACATGGTTAGGGACTGCCCACAGAATAGGGGTCAGGTTGTAGGTAATACTTACGCTAGGCCTAACCTGTAGGGTAAAGCAATAGTCGAGCCTCCTAAAAAGATCAGTATGTACGCCCTAAAGGGCAGGGAGGAGCAGGAGAATTCCGCTAATATGGTTACAGGTATGGTCCAAGTATTCTCAACTTATGTTTAATGCTTTAATTTATCCAGGGTATATGCTTTCCTTTGTAACTCCTTTGCTTGCTCTCACTTTTGAAATATTACATGAAGTTCTGCATGATCCTATAGTGGTTAGTACACCTTTAGGAGAAAATGTAAGGACTTATAGGGTATACAAGGATTGCCCAATAGTTGTATGTTGTAATACTATGTGTGCGGACTTGGTTGAATTACCTATGCATGATTTTGATGTTATTCTTTGCATGGAATGGATTCGTAGTTGTTATGCTTGTATGGATTATCGTACTAGGGTTGTGAGGTTTTGTTCCCCTAATGAAAAAGAACTAGTTTTGGAGGGGTACAATTCGAGTTGTCCTAATCCCTTGATTTCGAACCTTAAGTCTAATAAAATGATGTTCAAAAGGATATTGTGTCATCTTGTAAGTGTTAATAATTTTGATCATGGCGTTCTTTCCATAGACTCAGTGCCTGCAGTGAATGTGTTTCAAGATGTAATTCCTAATGATTTGCCTAGAGTTCCTCCCACTAGAGATATTCACTTTGGTATCGACTTAGAACCCGGTACTAAGCCAATTTCGATTCCTCCTTATAGAATGGCTCCATCTGAACTCAAAGAGTTGAAGCTGCAGTTAAAAGATCTCACTGATAAGAGTTTCATTCAGCCGAGCATATCCCTTTGGGGCGCTATAGTGTTGTTTGTGAAAAAGAAAGATGGAACCCTTAGAATGTGTATCGATTATCGACAGCTCAACAAGGTCACTTTCAAGAATAATTATCCACCCCCCAAAATAGATGATTTGTTTGACAAACTCCAAGGTTCTAGTTTCTTCTCGAAGATTGATCTTCGTTCAGGGTACCATCAGCTTTGAGTTAGGGATGAAGATATTCTAAAGACAGCATTTTGTACCCCTCATGGTCACTATGAGTTCCTAATGATGTCATTTGGTCTAACTAACCTCATGAATAGAGTTTTCTGTGAATACTTTGACTCCTTCGTCATAGTATTCATTGATGGCATTCTCATATATTCTAAGAACAAGGAAGAGCATGAACAGTACTAGAGACTAACCTTGCAGGTACTTAGACAATATCGGTTGTATGCCAAATTAAGCAAATGTGTATTCTGGCTCAGATCAGTGACCTTCCTAGGTCATGTACTGTCCGATAAAAATGTGGAGGTAGATCCCAGGAAGACTTAGGCTGCTAAGAACTGGCCAAAACCTCTTACTCACACAGATATCTGTAGCTTCTTGGGATTGTCTGTTTACTATCGAAGGTTTGTGGAGGGTTTTCTGCCATTGCCGTTCCACTCACTGCCTTGATGAAGAAGAAAGTCAAGTTTGATTGGACAGAGACTTGTGAAAAGAGGTTCCAAGAGCTCAAGGCCAGACTCACTTCAGCCCCGGTGCTTACCTTGCCTAAGTGTGATGAGAATTACACTGTATATTGTGATGCATCTAGGGTGCGTTTAGGTTGTGTTCTTGTGCAGGGTGGTAAGGTGATAGCCTATGCATCTAGACAGCTCAAGGTGCATGAGAAGAACTATCCAACTCATGACTTAGAGTTGGCAGCTTTGGTGTTTGCACTGAAGCTATGGAGGAAGTACCTATATGGAGTACATGTGGATGTGTTCATAGACCACAAGAGTATCCAGTACGTGTTTACCCAGAGTGAGTTAAATCTACGCTAGTGGAGATGGTTTGAGCTGTTGAAACACTATGACATGAATGTCCACTACCATCCTGTAAGGCTAATGTTGTAGCTGGTGCTTTGAGCAGGATTAGCATGGGGAGTACAACCCACGTTGAGGATTAGAAGAAAGAGTTGGTGAAAAGATGTACACAGACTTGCTAGACTGGGTGTGCGGTTGGTTGAGTCTACTAGTGGGGGTGTTTCGGTCCATCCTAGTTATAAATCATCCTTGGTAGTTGAAGGCAAGAAGGATCAACATCTTGATCCTGCGTTGATGGAGCTGAAGGACTCATTATTGACAAAGATGAATGAGTCTTTTGCTTTGGGAGGTGACGTCATACTTAGGTACTAAGACAGGCTGTGTGTACCAGATGTGGATGATTTATGGACCAGGATGGTTGCAGAGGTCCATGGTTCAAGATATCCCATACATCCATTATTGCAGAGCTAGCTTTTGTTCATCCAATTTTTAATGTCTCCTGTTGAAGAAATTCCTGGGTGATCCAACATCGATTCTACCTGTTAAAGGTTTGGGGGTTGATGAAGACTTGTCCTATTAGGAGATACCTATTGATATTCTAGACAGACAGGTGAAGCGGTTGAGAAACAAGGAGGTTTCCATAGTGAAGGTATTGTGTAGGAACCGTCTTATTGAGGGTGTTATGTGGGAGGCCGAGGCCGATATGAGATCCTGCTATCACCATCTGTTCAGCTCTTGAGGTTAGACTCCCTGCTCTAAAGTCTAAGTTTTCTTATCTCTTCATTCTTTGTTGCTATTGCTTGATTGTGTGTAGTAACTATGTTATGATCTATTTGGCATTATGCGAAATAATTAGTAGTGTCATTCGGGGACGAATGTTCCTAAGGGGAAGGGGGATAATGTAACAACCCCAAAAATGTATAAGATAAGTAATGTTTATGTGTCTAGAATGCTACGATCAGACCGGGTTCACACATATTGATGCACGTAGAACCATGCCTATGAACCCTTGCAACAACCAATCCAACTAACTTGGGGAGTTAGTTGAGCTAGTAAAGGTTGGGTCCATCCATGTAGGGCTCCCGAATATGAAGATTTACTCGGCCTAGTCTTTACCAGACTTAAAAAGGGGAAAATCTTATGTTTGGAGGGTCTAGGGGTAAAATAGTCTTTTACCAGGCTAAGGGTAATATCATAATTACCCTAAATATATATTTAATTATTTCATTAGTAAGGTGGAGGGGTATTTTGGGGAGAGAGTGCCGAAAAAGGGCTCTAAGAGTAAAGTCTTGCTCCACCCGGATTGGAACCTATATGGAAGCAATGAATTAAATTATTTTTCTTTAAGTGGGTAAATTAATGTAATTAATTAATATTATTTAATTAATGGCTTATTAAAAAATAGGGATATCAGATTTTTAGTTATTAATTATTAATCATTAAATTAAACGGAAAAGGGCCTAAAATACCCTTGAAGTATAGAAAATGGTACAAAATTACCCTCCATCCGCCTATTGGTTCCAAAATGCCCTTTTCATACACCTATTGACTCCAATATACCCTTGTCATCCATCTTTGCGTTCAAAATTGACCACTTTTTAAATTGTTTTAAAATTAAACTCTTTAAATATTTTTTAAAATACTTGACTTTCAACTATTGATTATAATTTTAATTTATTAATATAATTTATAAACCAACCCACTACCCACTCATTACTAACTAAACCTCACTCAATTAATGATCCAATTATAATATCGAAATCGTCATCAACTCTACTAAAACACGATGAAATTTTAGATTCCTGAAAATGACATCCAAAATTATTCAAGTCCGAATCGAAACCCCAATTAAATTTAGGTTGAGCCGCTTATTTAGGAGGACACATTCTTTCAAAATTGAATTAGAAATTTATGATTAAAGGTAAACAAGTAATACATCCTGAATTAATTAATGCACTTTTTTTAAATATAATTTTATAAATATTTATGATTTGTTTTAAAACCTTTATTAAATAATTTTGAAAAAAATTTACCTATGAAGTAAAATCATATAATTGAGACGTAACAATAATTAAGATGAACATAGTTAGACTTTTAAGTTTATCAATGATTTTTTTTAGCCACTTGAATGTATGATAATTTACTTCTATAAATTTTAAAAACACTCAATTGGCAGTAGCTTGCATCAATAATGTGACGGGTTTATTAAGAGGAATTTAATTAGTAAAGGGTGGGTAATTGATTGATATATAAATTATACTAATAAGTTAAATTATAACAAATAGTTGAGCACCACGTATTTTAAAAAATATTTAAATAGTGCAAATATAAACCATTAAATAAGTGGTCAATTTTGAATCAAAAGGTGGATGACAAGGGTATTTTGGACCCAATAGGTGGGTGGAAAGGGTATTTTGGAGCCAACAGGTGGATGGAGGGTAATTTTGTACCATTTTCAATACTTTGAGGGTATTTTAGTCCCTTTTCCGTAAATTAAATTGACCAAGTCTTGCCAACTATCCTATTTTTAAGGGGCACTATCTCACACAAACTCTCTCACACAACGAAACATTTCTCTCTCTCTCGTCCATCTTGATTTCTTTGCTGTAAAAACAGAAAAAAATATATTAGAAAACAATCAAAAGGTCTCTACACTCAAAGAACTTACAAAAAAAAATATAGAAACAAGCAAGCTAACTTAAGAAACAAAAATTTTACATCATCTTCTCGACGGGATCGTGTTGAAGGTTTAGTGGATAATTTGGGTAGCACTTTGAAGGTGTGGAAAGATACAACCAGGTATGGATTTTCTCTCTACGAATCCTTTCTCCAAGATAAATTTGTTTCTACAAAATTCAACGTATGAAACTAGGTATGTCCAGTTTATTGTCGAATTCCTTATCCCTTGTCTCCTTCCGATTTCAATATAAATTAGGTTAGAAATCATGTTTTTGGTATGGTTGCTGGTAGCTAAGTGTGAAATATTATATTCTTTGTGATTTTGTGTTTGGAATTAGCAAGCATGTTCAATGATGTCAACCGAAAATGATGTGGTGCAATGTGTAAAAGGTTTGTTGTTGTTCTCTGTTTTGAAGTCTTAAAATGGCTTGTTTGATGATTGGAATTATTGTGCATAAGGTGTGTAAATTGTGATGTTTAAATGAAGTGTAAGGTGACTGATCTTAAGTGAAAAAATGTAAATAAAACAACAATGAATCTACACCTAATAACACGTTAAACAAATTGTGACAATACCACAAAACGAACGTATGAATGTTGTTAAGTAAAGTCTAGAAAATTTAATAAATTTTCCAGAACTTGGTGATGGAGTTTTCAGACAGAATACTTGAACTTTGAGAAGCATAAAATAAATTTAAAACATGTGATGTCAGTGGGGATTTAACCCAAGACCTCACTACATGAAAGCTGGAAAAAAAGAGAGGTGTGGGATTCGAACCCACAACCTCTCGGCCAAACAAGAGAGTAAAAGGAAATTTTAAATTAATAAAAGTTATAGGAGGAGGGGGATTCGAAACCACCACCTCTTGGATAAAGGAGGATACAAGGAGATAAATTGAAAAATAAATGAGAGGAGTGTGATTCGAACCCACCTCCTCTCAACCAACAAGGGAAAAACTTAGGAAAGAGAAATAAAAGAATGTTGCTATAGGGGTTCGATCCCGGATCCTTTAATGCTTAAAACACCTAAGGTGAACTAAGGGGAGGAAAAAATAAAGGAAAAATATATAAGTGTGGGGATTCGAAATTAGGGTCCCCAAGACGAAATGTAAATTCAAACTTAGGTGAACAAAATTAACAAAGTGATGTCCAAGGGATTCGATGTCGGGTTCCCTTGCCCAATTCTGTTTTGACATATAAGTCATACGTAAGTAAATGCTTAATGAATGCTGCCTCTAAATATCAAAATAAATAGCTTGGCATATCTATAAGATGCATTAGTCTTGTGCCACATAATTTTGGGTAAACATGAATCACTTAGAAAAACTATGAATGAAGACTCATGGCTTGTATGTGTTGACTCATATGTCTAGCATAAGTTTAAAATTAAGTGAAACTAATATGTATGTGATGAAATGATTTACAACCTAAGATGGGTTAAGTAAGAATGTGAAACACGCTAAATGGCCAAGTGTATTGGCATATGATGAAATGAACATTCATGTAAAGGGGTGAGTAATTATGAAGAGCAAATGTGCTAAAGTTAATAAATGTGGTGACAACATGATAAGAGGATAATGTGAAAGATGAGATAAATATCAAATGATCCTAAGTAAATGTTACGGAAACGTACTCACCTATGAGAGTGTAAAGTTAATAAAGATACCAATCTCTATGAATACTCTAATGAAAGTATTGAAGTTAATGCATACTTAATACTAATAATGAGATGAGAAATCATCAAATGAGCTATGATGTCCTCATGCTAGAAGCAAATTTCCATGATGTATGAGTTGAATGTAATGGAAATTTATACGGAGCACCGATAGGCTAGCTATGAGCAGTGATGCCTTCTTTCGGTAAGGACAGAGGTTTAGGTAAATCTCATGAGATTAGACTGTCCGGCATGCCAGGTATGGGTCTCCTTATATATACTAGTCTTCGAACCTATATTGCCAATATAGGGATCCAGATGGGTTCAATTCCCATGTACGCTAGTATGTTTTGGGTCACTTTGGCAGGTGATTCCACCTCTTTTCGGTGTGGGGGAGCCAATAAATTTCATGATGCTGACATGATCTATGTTGGTTAAAGTTAAAGTTCCCAAATAATGAATAAGGGCATCCTCAAATGATGCATATAATGAAATGAACGATACAAAAGGTGTAATAGGATAATCAAGCGGTGGCTAGACTTAAGTAATGATGCTAGGTTATTCTAGGTCATTGCACAGCAAACCAAAAGAGAGTCTTAAACTAAATTTTAGGTATGACTGGTGATTGTATTACTATATGAAAGAATGAAAAATGAATGAAAAACGAAGTATGTATGAATGAATGAAGCAGACTTTATGTTTGTTAAAGAAGGTTCCCTAGTTGAGGTCCCATATGTTGAGCCCTCATATTGGGAAGTCCTAAAGTCAAGTCCATTATCCCAAGGTCTCATAGCATATGAAAACATGATATGAACTATGTGATATGATATGTGAAATATATTATGTTCTTTTTGCAAAATGATAAGTTTGATGATGCATTATACCTTCATGCATGACTTTCCGAATCCAAATTTGGAAGGTCCATTGATTTTCCTTATCCATATTTGGCAAGTCCACTGCTTGAATTTCCATAAACCATGTTTTAAGGAAAGAGCTATTCTTTCTCATGCATGTCCTTGGTGTGTGCTTGCATATGATCATTCCTAGTACAAGTGTGTATTAATTCGATACAATTATCTATTTTTAGATGTAGGCACAGGTGGACGTTAGATCATATGGTACAACGTTACAACTATCCGGACATGGAGCTTTTATCTGAACTTGGTAGGCCCTCATGCTTTCGAGGCTGTGTACTGTTATTATCTAGCTTAGATGTAGGCCTTATCTAGTGGAGCATGTGTCCACTAGTGTTTCATTTCCCACTTCATTTCAGATTTTGTATTGGTGCTGTTTTGGGAAGTACACATTTAATGCAGCTATGAACTATTTCTTTCATTTGATGATCTTAATGTTAGATGGTTGATTGTGAAAATTTATGAGTTTAAGTAGAATGTCTTATATGAATGTTAAATACCAAAAAATTCAAATTTTTCGCAAAAATTAACCAAAATGAAGTGAAGACGACGTATGTAAGAACTCAATCCCCCCGGGGAGAATGACTCGAGATTACGAAGAAATGATTCCTCTAACTCAATCAACAATGGATAAAGATGTTGCTTATACATCATCTTAAAAACTAAAGATGATTTAGAGTTATGATGGAACACGAAACCACAATTTGGAGAATCTTCTAGCCGAACACCTAACCGAGCCAACCTATGAACATCTTTCACTAGGTCTTTCTTAGCTTCTTCTACATGAGATACACTACCCATGGTCATACGACTTAGAGCATATGAAACCACCTTTCCGTTACCGGGGTGGTAGAGAAGACACATGTCTTAAATCTTAAATATTTCCAACCATCTTCATTGTCAAAGATTCAACTCCTTTTGAATAAACACATACGGGAGACTCGTGTGGTCGGAAAACACATCCACATGAACACCATAGAGATAACACCTCCATATTTTTAAGGAAAACACCACGGACACCAACTCAAGATTATGAGCTGGGTAGTTCTTATTATGTTCCTTCAGTTTTCTAGAGGCATAAGCTATCACCTTACCTTGTTGCACAAGGTAACAACCTAAACCTACTCTATAAACGTCACGGTATACCACAAAACCCTTGGTACCCTCCAGTAAGTCCAACATGGGAGCGGAGGTTAGATTATTTTTCAACTCTTGGAAGCTTCTTTCACAAGCTTTGACCACTCACACGTAACCTTCTTTTGGGTTAATGTTGTCAAAGGAGATGCAATAGAGTAAAACCCATCGAAAAGCCTTCTATAGTACCTGGTTAGACCCAAGAAACTTCTTATGTTGGTCGGAGTTACATGTCTAGGGTAGTTTATAACCGCTTCCATCTTCTTTGGATCGAGCTCTATACCCTCACATGATATAATGTGGCCATGAAAAGCAACTGATCTTAACCAAAATTCACACTTAATATACTTATCAAAGAGTTGATGTTCTTTAAGGACTTGTAAAATAACCCTCAACTGGATTGTATGCTCATCCTCACTCTTAGAATACACCAAGATATCATCAATGAAGACAATTACAAATGAATCAAGGTACTCTCGGAACACCCTATTCGTTAAGTCCATGGAAGCCTCTGGGGCATTTGTTAACCTAAATAATATGACTAGGAACTCATAGTGACCATACCTAGTTCAGAAAGTCATTTTGGCGATGTCTTCACCTATCACCCTAAGTTGGTGATATCCCGACCTCAAATCAATCTTAGAAAATTATGTCACCCCTTGGAGTTAATCAAACAAGTCATCAATTCTCGGGTGAAATACTTGTTCTTTAAGGTTACCTTATTTAGTTGACGATAATATATGCACATCATAAAGGAACCATCTTTATTTTTCACAAACAACACCGGAGCACCCAATGGAGAGATACTAGGTTGTATGAAGCCTTTGTCTAGTAAAAATTTAAGTTGAAGATTTAGTTCCTTTAAATTGGCCGGGGCCATCCGGTAAGGAGGGATTGAGATAGGTGTAATAAGTCAATACCGAAATCAATTTCCTATTCCGAAGGAACTTGGGGTAATTCATCTAGGATGACTTCCGGATATTCCCTCATTACAAGGATCAACTAAATGGGAGGGACTTTGGAGTACAAATCTTTGACCCTTTCTATATGGCATAGACACCCTTTAGATATCATCTTACAAGCTTTTATATAAGAAATGATAAGACCTCTAGGAATTGAATTTCCTCCCTTACACTCTAAGACGAGTTCATTAGGAAAATTGAACTTGATTGTGCTTGTTCTACAATCTATGGAAGCAAACAATCATGAAACAATCCATTCCCAGAATGATATCAAAATCAACCATATCAAATTCTACCAATTCAACATGAGTAACTCTATTAGGCAACATTATAGGACAATTACTATAGAATCTTTTAGCAATTACCGAGTCACCCACCGGGGTAGACACCATAAAAGGTTTATTTACGATATCAGGCAATACATGAAATTCCTTATATACCAAGGGAGTAACAAATAACAAGGTAACACTCGGATCAAGTAAATCATAAACATCAATAGAAAAGACATGTAACTTACCAGACACCACATCGGGAGAACTCTACTTTTCACCTTTAAAACAAATAGCATAAAAGTGATTCTTTTTTGGAGCTTTCGAATTGGGGGCACTGGCTTGTGCTTGAGTATTTTTGCCCTTCCTTGAGCTTTCATCATAGTGCAATCCCTCTTCACGTGACCACTCTTACTTTTATTATAGCAATTACCTGTGCCAATTTGACATTTTTCCTCATGTTTTCTACCATACTTGGCATAAGTAGACCTCTCCATATAAGGGCCATTGCCTATCGCTTCTTGAGTCTTAGGTGTAGAACCTTTACCTTTGTTGACCCTTGGAGTGCTAGGAGGGCCTTGGTTGGAAAACATTCTCTTGAATGTTTGTGTATATTGCACTTCAAATCTAGTCTTAGAAGAATTTTTATCTTCAACTCTTGTTTTCTTCAACTCCCTACCAACTTGCTTAAGCTTTTGCTCGTCATTTTGTTTGGTACAAATCATGAGACGGAAGATGTTCATAGTAGGAATCAACATAGCCGACCTACATTCATTAACAACAAGGTCGGATATTCCCATAACAAATTTGGTCATCTTAGCCCTAGAATCGGCCACAATAGTAGGAGCATACTTGTAGAGTTTAGTGAACTTGAGACTATACTCTTTCACACACATATTCCCTTGGCAAAGATTTATCAATTCATGCATCTTTATCTCCCTTAGTTATGAAGGAAAGAACCTATCAAGGAATGCCATCTTGAAATCCTTCAAAGTAATCCAACCTTCTCTAACCGGCCTCCTATCCTTCCATTGGTCATTCAAAACTAAAGTTACATCTTTGAGTGGATAGGCAGTTAATTCCACTTTTTCTTGAGAATTTATACCCATGGAATCATTCACTTTGAATACCTTATCAACGAACCTTTGTGGATCTTCTTCCACCTTGGATCCAAAGAAAGTAGGAGGATTCATCCTTGTGAAATTCCTTATCCCTGATGCGGTAGTTCTTATATTTGGGTTAAATTGCACTCTATTATCCCTCGAAACATGAGTATCCATCACTTGAGTCAAACATTGAATCGCCAACCTTATGTCCACATTAGACATAGCCCCTTATTCAATAGGAACTTGACTGTTTTGAGGAGCTTGCGGAGGAACTGCCTCATTCGCATTCTCCTCTATATTCTTTGAGAGTTGTTCCTTCTTGTATTCATTGCTTATAAAAAGAAAAAGATATTAGAATAAAGAACACACAGCGTCAAGACTCTCGAGGCTCATCGAGGACTATCAATAAAATGAGAATTTGCTAATCATCACATAGTCTTTCATTCATAAGTGTGGTGCACTTCACACCCATTAACAAGAATCTATATAGATGTTCTTTAGTGAGACATTAATCCTAGGGTTACTTAGCCTCATGCTCTTATACGAAGTTTATCAAAATCGGGGAGCACTCCCTAGACATTACCGGTGTCTTCGTCCTCGAAGAGGACTTGGAAAATCCCTTAGTAATCGTTATTACGTATCATAGTCTAAAAATATGGAAAAATTAGAACATTTTACATATACATAGTGAGGTTTACATAGACCTCTCATATACTACATAGAAGGAGTTTACATAGACTCCTCACATAGGAAGCTTACTTAGGCTTCTCTTTTAAACAATATAACCAATACATAAGAATTTAGTCTAATACTTTGTCTCACATTAACAATATAACGGAGTACAATTGTTGGACATAACCAATACAAAGTCACTACACCATTATAGGCTTACATCAATGTCGAAAATGATAGGAATGACCAATATCTTTACGACAATACAACTTCTAAGCTTGATATGAAAATGTAACATCCCCGAACATTGAGGACCTACCAACCCTTGAAGAAACTAGTCAAAGCCTTCTTGATTTATCCTTAAGATGCTTCAATGTCCCGAATGTACAATGTTTGGGAAAAGGGAAGAAATATGGGTTAGTACAAACCACATGTACTAATTATGGTTCTTATGCATAAAATCATCAATGCATGAGAAAAGGCACAATTCAGTCAAAATCATGCTTAGTGTCAATTAATTCAACATACACATATATGGAACATCATAAGTCAACCCAATATATAAGCAACTCAACAAAGACATGTGCAATAACAAGGATAAGTCCACATGACCCTATAAAAACCTAAGTATCATATTGAGCCACCTACTTCATACACACATCATAACTTTATACTTCATCATAACATGTTTAATTCATAAGATCATATATTTCTTGATGCACACATAACTTATAATAAACTTAATCATACAAGAACACTACTAACATCATCCCTTAGGATCCCACATGTCCCATACCCTCCCTCACACTATGTAGTAACCTTTAAAACAACTCTAATAATAGTTCACATAGTTAACTTGTCCATTTACTTTTACTTTTGGGAAATAAGTACCATAACTGACAATAAACCATGTGAGCTACATGGAAACCAGTGTTCTCCTTCATCACCAAAACGAGAGGGTTAACACTTGCATAAGGTGTAACGAAATCATGCCTAGCTACCTAAGTGGATCCATCAAGATATAGTGCTATGTGGACACATAGTTAAGGGTAAAGGATATTCCTACTAGAAACCTTGACCTGCTAGATGGGGAGGTTTACATCTCATGAGACAACATATATAATAAACATCCGGACTTACTAGATGTCAAGAAACCCATGTGGGAGGTGGGACTTTCTAGACGTGAGACCTCCATTTCATTTACATGCCTTTTCGGTGCTTAATCTTTATTAACTTTTGTAATCATCTTATTCCATCATACAAGTTCACATTAGTCTCTTCAAGACGACTATGTAAACACTTTATCATAATAGCTCGTAGGTTATCACAAGCGAGAACAATCCTTTCACATTGGAAACCACTAATCAAGTGAGTAAACCTTTATCTTTGCACATTATTATAATCATAATAAACATCTTATAACATATACACATACTTCATGGTTAATTCAATTGTCTAGGTTAGGGGGGACAAATACTTGTCATCAACACCACAATCATACAACCGACATAAAAATATTGATATCTAATCAAATCATACTTCACAACTGAAATCAAGAAGAATTAATCTTTATACCTTATTACCCCTTTCAGTTCCTCCATACATCAATTACCAAGGAATACACCACCATTGCATAAATAATTTAATTAGAAAAGTTTAGAGCCAAAACGACAAAGAAAGAACTTGACGTCTGAAAACTAGCTAAATTGAACTAGTTGACATCCCTATGTTTGGTGAAGGTTTTGAAGTGTCAAATGAAGTCTAAAAATAGTAAAAAGATTTTTTATAGGTATTATGTAGTACAAAGGGATCAAACGTTCAGTAAATACACCCCAAGGAACACCCAAAGGTCCTTGGGGAGGACCTCAACATGGGTAGGCAGGCTGCCAAAGCAGCCTGCGCAAGCAAGAACCGGGGGGGGGGGGGGGGGGCTGCTGCTGGATGCTTAGCCCACAAATGGTTTACTGCCCCAATACTTGGGTGGAAGCCACGCTATGTGAGGATTTAACAAGGCACACTGCCTCGATCAAAAATTCAGAAAGAAAATGGGAATTGGCCTCGCTACGTGCAACCACTTCCCAAATTTGTTAAAGTCATATTTTTGGTAATTTAACTTCACAAAAGAACCCATTTAAGTGAAGGGTCTTTTGGGTATTTTATAGGAAGCATATAAATTTATTATAGGTCAGTTTTATACCACTTTTTACACACTTAAACCAAATTAAATGATTTTGTCTTAGCTCTCTCAAGAACGCTCTCTTTTCCAAACTCCATTGAAGAATAAGAAGAGCTTAAGGAAGAAGACGAAGACTTAAAGATTTTCTTCCAAAATTAGTGGATTGTTTGTCAATAAGGTATATGTTATTCACTCTTGGGTTTGTTTTAGCCAATAAGTCCTTTCAAAGATAGTTTTCAAGAAATTCAAATCATAGGATTTTTACACAACAAAATGGGTTTTCTTCCCAAGTCTAAATTTATGACTATCGATGAAAAATAATGGTTTTATATGGTTGATTTAGTATAGATTGAGGATTGTTTGACTTGTAATGTTTGAATTTCGTGTGAAGCATGTCCCCTATCAAATTAATGGTTCTGAATGGAGTATACCTACTACTTGATAACATGTAACTGTTGGGATTGGCACTATAACTTGAATGAATTCATAAATGACCCTTTTCCTTATTCTACTATATGAATTAGTCTTGTTCATAAGTTGAAGAATTAGTATTGATAATGTTATTGAGTATTTCACTAGGTTATTGGATGGTTGTTGTATATTTAATAAAAGTTCTTGAATATGGATCTTCGAAGCTATAGGTAAGTCTTGTATAGTCCTGATTACTCTATGATGCTTATGTTAGCCTATAATGATTTTACAATGATAATGAAGTATGTATGATGATTTTATGCATATATCTTGGGCTATGAATATGTTAATTTGTGATATCTTGATAAGAATACGATAATACAAGTTTATGATATTCTCTTTCATACTTTAACAAGATGATTTATGATATGTTAATCTCACAAATGGAGGATTACAATGAAAGGAACTTCTCATCTAATCCTAAAGAGCTTATGATCATGTTTATACAAAGAGTTAATCTCCTATGACTTATGATATGATTTATGAATAAATGATGAATTAAAGGTTAATTAAAAATGGACTTTAGCTTAGCACCGAGTGAACTAAATATGAGAGGTGTCCCTTCCCTAGTTGGAAGGTAAGTTCACAATGACTTTAATGATATATAAGCTGCCATGTAATGTGGTAGTATGGGTCTCTAATACATCTCCTAGTTCTTGAACTATGTTTCCACCATAGGATACTAGATATTGGATCCACCTAGAAATCTATGTCATGTTTAATTCTACTTTGGCCTGTAGACCACCTTCTTTCGGTGTGAGGTTTCACGACACCGGATTCTTTTTTTAGCTCACATGGTCTAATGTCGGTTAAGGCAAATGTTTCTCAACTAAAATGAAAGACAAGTAAATGGACGTCGACTAGGGTGACTTGAAGAGTCTACTTTGTATAGGTAGAGGTATGAGACTCTACCTAGACGTTGCACAAGTTGACTCTAAGGGAAGTTCTACGATATTGTTCTTATGTAATATGATAACATAAAGGTATTATTTGTTACTCTTATATGAAGTTGGTTATCTTAACGAACATGTTATTGGTGTATATTGATTTATGAGTTGATGACTACTTATGTTACAAGCTATAGGAATAAAAAGTTTTAATTATGATCTCCTTTCACATCTAGTGGGTTATGTGGGGTTATGGGGCTTCACATGACCACTGCACCTGTAAGTTGGGGATGAGATCATTGGTAAGTGTTTTGTATGTTATGTTTATATGATATATTAAATATGAAATGTTAACATGAATCGATTATAATATGTATTTGATTATGATCATGCTTTATATTGATGGAATCCTTAACTTGTATAAGTTCTATGGTATGTGCATTGATTATTTTCAAATGACTTATCATGCTTTGTAAGAAATGATCCTTTTTATGCATGTCCTTAAATGTTATGTGCATATAACCATAGTTAGTACATGTGGCGTACTAACTCCATTACTTTATAATGCTACAACTATAGGTACCGTCCGTTAATGATTAAGAAGGTCGATTGAAGAAGTTTGGAACTCTTTCTCTAAGTGTTGGTAGGTTCTCATGTTTGAGGATGCTATTATTTCGATATTCTTGCTTAGGAAGACTTTAGTAGTTTTTAAGAATACTATTATATTCCCTTTATATACTTTGGATTCTATTTCATTAAGGCCTATATGGAATATTGACATTTTAATGTCTATGTCCAACTCGTACTCTTTAGATGGTTTTAATGTGAGAAAACTTTTAGACTATCACTATGTATTGTTTATTCATGTTGTTATAAGGGAAAGCCTAGTATGCTTTTATGTGAGAGGTCTCAGTATACCTCACTTAGTATATGTAAAAGTTTCTATTTTTTCTGTAAATTTTTACTAATGACATGTTATGACTAATGCTAAGGGCTTGATTAATTCCTCTAAGAGGACGATGATGCCAATCGCATCTGGGGGGTGTTCTCCGGATGTGACAAACTTTGTATTACAGCATCAAGTTGAATATCTTTAAGATCAATGTCTCACTAAACTACATTACCTAGTGTCTTGTTAATCATTGAGAAGCACGCTACAATTGTGGATGAGATACTATGTGATGATTCAAAAAATTATCATTTATTGGTCATGCTATGTCGTGCCTCTAGAGTTTTACACTATGTGTCTTTTAGCATATAATCCCTTTATTGTGGTTATAAGAGATGAACACAAGAAGGACAACTGCAAGAAGAGTATGAGAGGAGGTTGTGAATGTGGGAACAACTCCCTTAGGAAATCAAGTTCTTCCTCAAGTGCAAGATGTTGCGAATAATCAAGTTCCGGTGAATCCTTCGTCCATGACAGATGGTGAGGGGAGGGCAGTCCTGTTCCAAATGGCCTAAGCCATCACCACTCAAGCTCAAGACATTACGGAACAAGCTAACAAAGAGGTTGTTTCTCGAGAGAATCAACATGCTAGTACTATGGCTAGACATCTGAGAGATTTTACGAAGATAAATCCTCCTATATTATTTGGATCCAAGGTGGATGAAGACCCCCAAGACTTACTTGATAAGGTCTAAAAGATCTTCTTTGCTATGGGGTGATTAATACTAAAAAGATTGATCTTGTTGCCTATCAACTCAAGGATGTGTCTCAGACATGGTACAATCAGTGGAAGGAAAGTAGGGCTTTAGGAGGTGGACCTGTGACTTGGGAGATCTTCAAAAAGGCCTTTCATGAAAGATTCTTTCCAAGGGATCAAAGGTAATCTAAGGTAGAGGATTTCATTAACCTTCATCAAGGAATATGAGTGTCAAAGAATGCTCCTTAAAATTTATTAAGATGTCCAAATATGTTTCTTCTTTGGTTTCCTGTTCTAGGGATGAAATAAGCCGTTGTAACAGGCGTTTCTGAATAGCTCGAAGAAGAATGTTGTGCAGCCATGCTTTATGACAACATGAATATTTCTAGGTTCATGGTTCATGCTCAACAGTTTGAAGATAGTTTTCTAAGGAAGAGGAACAGAGAAGCTAAGAATTCTAGGTCTTTTGAAAGTGGTTCTTCTAAGAATAGTCTTGATGTGCAATACAAGCTTATGTTCAAGAAGAGGTTTTCAAATAATATTCCTTCTAATTTTTCCATGAATCTCAATGATAGAGGTTCTAATCTTAAGCCTCAAAATAGGATAAATGTTGCGAAAGACCAACTTGTGGTAAGTGTGGTAAGAAACATATGGGTGAATGCCTAGTTGGGACTAATAATTTCTATGGTTGTGGTAAGTGTGTCCATATGGAGAAAGATTGTCATTATGTGATAATTCAAGGTAGGGGGAATTTCCAAACTCACCAAGCAGTCCTAATTCAGAAGCTTCAAAAAGGAACCGTTTCTATGCAATCATGGCTAGGGGTGAACAAGAGAGATCCCTCGACGTGGTGACAGGTACGGTACGAGTCTTTTTTGTTAATGCTTATGCTTTTATTTACCTAGTTTGTACCCTTTATTTTGTTACACCTTTGGTAACCAAGAAGTTTGATGTACTTCCTGATGTTTTGATTGAACTTATTTTGATTTGTACCCGAATAGGTGACTCTGTGGCTGTAAAAAAAGTCTATATGAATTGTCTTGAATGTTTCCCAATAGAGTTACTCTTGTTGATTTCATATAACTTGACATGTTTGATTTTGATATCATCTTGGGTATGGATTTCCTTCATGATTATTTTACTTACATCGATTGTATAACAAGGATAGTCAAGTTCCAATTCCCAAATGAACCTACTTTAGAGCGGAAGGGGGAAAATTATATGCCAAGGGGTCAAATCATTTCTTGCTTGAAGGCTTGTAGGATGATAGCCAAGGGTTGTTTATACCATCATGTGAGAGTTAAGGACCTACAATGTCAAACTCCTTCTATTGAGTCACTCCCCTTAGTATGGGAATATCCAGAAGTTTTTCCTAATGACCTTCCAGGGACTCCTCCAGAACGGGAAATTGACTTTGGCATTTAATTGTTACCGGATATGAATCCCATTTCAATCCCTCCATATAGGATGGCTCCATATGAATGGAAAGAGTTAAATCTCCAACTTAAAGATTTACTAGACAAGGGTTTAATTCACCCTAATATTTCTCTATGGGGTGTTCCAGTCTTGTTTGTTAAGAAGAAGGATGGGTCCCTTAGAACGTGCATTGATTATCACCAACTTAATAAAGTCACCATAAAGTACAAGTACCCTCTCCATCGAATTGATAATATATTTGATCAACTACAAGGTGCTAACTACTTTTTCAAGGTTGTCTTAAGGTCGGGATATCACCAACTTAGGGATAAAGGTGAAGATGTTCCCAAAATAGCTTTCCGAATTAGATATGGTCACTATAAATTCCTAGTGATGTATTTTGGATTAACTAATGCCCCAGTGCAGTTTATGGATCTAACGGATACAGTTTTCCGAGATTACCTTGACTTGTTTGTGATTCTTTTCATTGACGATATTTCATATACTCCAAGATTGAAAATGAGCATGAGAGTCACTTGAGGTTAGTCTTGCAAGTCCTCAAGGAACAACAAATTTATGCCAAATTTAGCAAGTGTGAATTTTGGTTGAGGTCGGTTGCTTTTCTTAGCCATATTATCTCCGGTGAGAATGTAGAGGTTGATCCGAAGAAGACGGATGCGGTCAGAAATTCGCCTAGAACTTTGACTTCCAATGGCATAAGGAGTTTCTTGGATCTAGAAGGGTACTATAGAAGATTTCTTGATGGATTTTCGTTCATTGCTTCTTTTTTTCCAGCCTTGAACCAAAAAAAGGTGAAGTTTGAGTGGTCGGAAGCTTGTGAAAAAGGTTTTCAAGAGTTGAAAGATAAGCTTATCTCTGCTCTAGTGTTGACTTTACCGGAAGGTAATGAAGGATTTTTAGTGTATTGTGATGCTTACCGAGTGGGTTGGGATGTGTCATCATGCAATGTGACAATATGATAGCTTATGACTCACGGAAACGTTAGGTTCATGAGAAGAATTATCCCACTCATCGATCAATTCACGGCCCGTCATTTGGCTCATAGGTGTGCACTGTCAATAGACAACCTTTTGGATCAATTGCAAGGGTCCTCTCCAAGTACCCTTAGGGTGGTCCTTAGGGAATCGTACCCGGACGTTCTAAGAACACTCAAACACATGTTTAACACCTTTATACCAATTTTTATTAAATTCCTACTCTTAAAACCCCATGAAACATGCCAAGGCGCACATATCTCAATTTCACTAGTCTCCAGACGTCATGGATGTGTTTTCACGTTTTGAATCTAAAACTTTCTAATTAGTTCAAATACATTATTTTAGGACTAGAAATAGTGTTTCAAGTCTTAGATCATCATTTGAGGTTCTAGATCAAGTGATGAATTCTTAGAGTGTTACAATGTCTCAACCCGGGAGACTCTAATTTCTACAAATTGGGAAAAGGTGCTCTTGTGGTAAATCATTGCCTGGGTAAGGGGATTGGAGGTAGGAGCAGTAGTAGAGAAAGGTACATTAAATGGTGTAGAGATACATGTCTGCTTTATAGAAAGAGTATGTGTACTATCCTCAACTTCTAGTTTGGTGGGATCAACCATAGTGGTATAATCTGGTGGTTGTGGCTTCTATGAGTCACATCATCCCACAAGAACTCAACATCAATCCTTCGAATATCACAAGAAGAGATCGATGTGATCCTCACATATGTATTCCCCTGAAAGGGGCTTCCCTTTCTCTCACATAACTACGTTATTAACATTGGGGAAGGCAAATAAGTAATTCTTTTTCCTGGTTCGTAGAAATATATCTTCCACAATGATGGCACATAGATTAATTTTCCTTCTCAATGATTATTCCCATATTAGACAATAGAAAATTTCTCATGATTTAGGTACAAAAAGTGTAGTCAATTCCAAATCAACTTCTTGTAGTCGATTTCAGCGGACTAAGAAAAGCCCAATAAAAATGATAGTGCAAATTTAAAAACTCATTCGTCAAGTGTGATATCCTCTCCTACTCAATAATTCAGAAAGTGGGTTGAGCAGACTAAGATAAGTCCGCACAACGGGATGGTACTCAAGGTCATACACATGTTAAATAAGGTGAGCTCAGGCTTACTAGATGGTTCTCCTAACTTTTTTGACTAGTTAAGACAAGCCCACTAAAAAGAAAGTGTTCAATGTGCCTGATATATAAAATGAACCCTCTATATACCACAAATATGAGTTTCCCCCATCATTACAATCCACATATATGCTTATGTACTCATGGGCACTCTGACTTCCCCCAAATATTTCTAAGTATTGCACTAATAACCAATTTTACTTTAAAAAAGTAGTCACCTTTTCTAATTTTGGGAAAAATCATGCAACTGAGTCTATACTAGGCTAATTAGACTTCACCTATATCAAAATGGAGTAAAACCCACCATATTTATCAGCTCAATTTCAAATTTCAACCAACACGAACATGATTTCTTTTTTTAGGCACATAAGTTCAACTATATCATGGTCATTTTTTAAATAGAACAATACGATGATACACATCAAAACTATTACACAATAACACTTAATGGCTTCAAGCCCACACTCAATAAGAAATTTAAAGATCAAAATTTTCAACAAAATTCAAAACCAACCTTAGTAGGAGTAGAAGTCAACAAAATCAAGGAAATAAGATAGGTTGGTAAAAAAATCCAAGAAAAGTCACTCCTCAAACATTTGAAACACATACCAAAGTTTCACAATGACTCAAAAGGAGCAAAGTAAGAGAAATGAGCAAAAAATACTTCATGATATTAAATGGTTTGATATTTGAATTTTGAAAGACCTTTGTCTTTTTATACAAGGTTTGTTTGACGATCAAGACTAACATCGCCAATCGTGTTCTGTGAATTTCCAATTAGAACTGAAAAAGATACTAAACCTGAAAGCTTATTCAGTTGACCGATTGGAGCCTGCATAGTGTACTTTGATAGATCACCTTTTAGAGTTTTGATCACCGATTTTAACCATACACTAATCCATATGTTCAATATCAAAAGGTGGACAAGAATGAGCCCGCATAATGCCTTGAACATATCACCTATTCTTCCCTTATAAACCTTTCAACCTCTTCTCAATTTGCACTTGTCACGACCCGAAAGTACCCCCTAGAAGTTAGGGATAACCCTTAGGTCATGACTGGGCATACTTGACCCTTTGGGATCCTGTACAATCCCTTATCTATCATTCATTACATAAGACATCGAAATTAGTGCAAAATTAAAACTTTTCACGACAATTAATATAAAAAGGAATTCTTTTATAAATATTTAGAAAATCTCATTGTCACAAGACAAACTTAAAGACATGATATAACTAACTTAGGGACACAACCCTTTACGTGTAAAGAAATACATAATAAGTCTTAACATAAGGAAACTAAGAAGATTTGACTTATGCCCTCAAATATATAAGGACACACTTTGTCTTTAGAGAAACTTTCCCAAGATTTGCCTTATAGACTTCAACCTTTATTCCAAAACCAATACTTATAGAGTATAGAAAAGTATGGGGTTAGTAAAAAGGATGTACTAGTATGGCATATGAAAAAACATGCAAAAAGGGACATTTTAGAAAAATAAGATTTCATGCCAAATAAGTAAAAGCTTATGAATATAGTAGTAAAACAACATAAGAATCATCATTTAACACTAAGAGAAGAATATCCATAGTTTTAACCAAAAAAATTAACTATAAACTAACTAGCATTTACAATGAACTTCCTTTAACATTACAGAGAACTAAAATGACTCCATCGTAGTGAACTTCCAAGGTATTTCCATTGAGGAAGTGAACTCATTTGCGTCGGAGTTTCCTTAACTAAGGTAATCCTTAGACTCATTAAGGTAATACATGAAGGAAATACACATATGCCTCCTTCAATACGCACCAAAACTATCCTCAAGATAACCTTATTTTTGGTGTATTGACCTCGGGAGAACAAGCCCCCACTGATATGCTCAAACATACTTCTCAAATAAGAGGTTAAGCGGTCGTGTCAAGTAAATAAACCAACTAGTGAGGTTGGGATCGTTCCCACAAGGAAAATAGTTTAGACTTAACTTCAATCTATTATTACTATTGTTCAGTCAATTACTTCCTTGGAAAGCAAAGATGATAAAAAGGGGGGTTTCTATTCCTAAATAAATGAAAATAACTAGCGAAATAAAATGAGACAACTAACAACTTCGAATATTTGAGTTTAATCAATTAATCAAAGTAACTAGGGTTACGTGTTCCCCACAGGTTCATAACTTGATAAGTCTAACTATAATAATTCTTTCCTAGTATTTTGCATGCAAAGTGATAAGTTATGTATTTCTAAATCCTTGGTCCGACATCTAGAAAATTTCACTCCGCACCTTGGTCCGGCTATGTGTGTTTCTATCCTAACCCTTATCTTTACCTCATAGTAAGCATCGTATTCGATATTTGACTAAGTTATTACCTCGTACCAATCAATACTAGCCTATTAGATAGTATACACTAAATCTATGTTGATAATTCTTTTCCTATTATTTACCTCATTGGTCCGGCAAGTAGCATAAAGGCGAGTTCTAAGGTTGGTCATCCGTTAAAAAGACATCTATGCGAAAAAATTATCAATACATGCAAGACACTATTCTAGAATTGTAATTTTAGTTAGGTTTTAACTCATTATTTGCCTATGATTCCCACAACCCTAATTATGGAGTTTAGTTACCCATAGTCATAATCACAATATTCAAATATATGGTATAAGAATTCATGTACTTACTTCTATGAGAAAGAGTAAAATCTGAAAGTTCGCTTGATTAATCAACAAAAGTCACCAAAAATCAATTAAAAGAATCTCAAAGTAATCAATAATCTCTCAAAGAGTCTACAAAATAATCAAGAGTCTCACAATATTCAAAGGTCTAACAATGATCCAGAGTCTAACCTCAAAAACGAGGTTTTTTGAACTATTTATAAAAAATAAAAACCTAATTAAACAAGGACTCTATTTGCTGAAAATATGTCAAAACGCCGTTGGGTCGATGGACCTCGCGACGGGACGTCGTGGTCACGACGGGCCGTCGTGGACTCCGTCGTCCCATACCTTGCAAATTTCTTTTGCTGCTCTCTTCATTACCCTCGATGGTAGGTATGACGGATCATTAGGAGCACAACGGTCCGTCGAGGTTCTCCGTTCCAAAACACTTGAACTCTTGGAATATGGGTACTGGGGCTACTTCTCTGATCTTCATGACGAACCTGCAGGATTGACCGTCATGGCTACGACGATCCGTCACTCTTTCCGTAACCCCACACTTGGTCAGACTTCCCCATCTTCCTTCAGCAGCTGCACTACGCTGCCACCTACGGACCGTCACAAGCATGACGGACCGTCACAAGCTCCATAAGTGGTCTCTTCTGCATTTCTTTGCTCAAAATCCTCCGCATTCATCTTTGGACAGATTTCCTGCAAATAAGGAGAAACTTATATAAAAATTAGCACAAAAAGGCTTTTGGGCACACTAAACTTAAGGAAAAAGTATTAATAATACTATGAAACCACGGTATATCAACACCCTCAACTTAAATTCGTTGTTTGTCCTCAAGCGACGCACTATGACTCAATACAAAATCTTTCTACAATAGTATCCATGTTTTATCCTTTGCAATCATTTGTCTATCAATCCCGATTAATCTCATCATATTTATGCACGCTATCACTATTAGGCTTGAATTATGTGGAGTCAGACCATGACACAGACTCACCACGCACTAACACCTATCCTTTTCAATTTCTCACCGAGGTGCTAATTTTTCTGGTATTGCAACTAGTGTCCTTACTTTAAAATAAAATCCTCATTTTTCACACAATGATTTCAGTTTGAGTATAAGGATTACTTTTCAATACTCACTCTCAGAACAAATTCACACTCATTAACACATATTGCTATAAGCTTGCCCTTATTTTCACTGCTTTAAGTTTGCTATACAACCCTTAGGATCACGATAGGACTTTCCTATCTTGTAACATAGGCTCAGGATCAGGTAGGGTATATTTAGGTATACTTTAGTGACTTTTTGCCCTCCTTGACATATCGGCTAAACATACCATTTTCTATCATTTTATCTCGCCCAGTTTCTCATATTTTTTCACCATGCTATTTTCCCTTCTTTCTTTATTTGTGTAAGTGACTCTCTTCTTTTCTTGCTTGTTTTTATTGTATATTTTTATTTTTCTTTACTTTTCTTTCAACTTATTCTTGAGTCACTTTACTTTTGTTCTTTCTCACTCTTTGTTCTTTCAACCTCACTTTCCACATCATTCCTCATAATAGACACCCTCAACTTATGGCTTTGCCATGAGTCAAAGTACACAATACCCAAAGTACACAATACACAATACCTAATTGTCTATTACAACTTACATTTAGCAGGACTAACCAGGCAAGTTCTAGATTAGTACAAATAGTGGACTATTAAAATCTTCCTCACACTCACATGACATCTCATCACTCTACCAGATTATCAGACACCTAGTTCGAATTTTAGACTTAGGGTCATGAAGTGGTTTACCTCTATGTCATGCTTAGAGCCACACATTTATCAATTACTATGCCAAGTCATGCATCATTTTCCATTTTATCAAGATATTTTTTTAGACATCATCCTCCAGAATTAAACAATGTACACAAGATATAGACATGCCGGTTCAACAGAAAAAGTAATCAGTCTCTTGGGGAAAAAGAACACAGGCAAGAAAACCCCAAAAGAGGATAGTGAATTGGGCTACTCAGACTTCACCCTAGCACTCACTTTCCATTTACCCCACCCCCAACAAAAATACATGCAATTGTCCCCAATGCATAAAAAAGTTTAAATACAGGGGTGGTAGATGAAGCAAACCTGGGGCGCAAAGCGCCGATGATCATCAAGCTGGTGGGTCCGGTTCCCCGGAACCCACTACCTCTGTAATGTGGACACCCTCAGTGGTGTCCTCAGCATCAACAACACTATCAGCAGTGCCTCCCGCTATCTCCACACTTCTGGAGCTAGACGCCCCAGCAGCTAACTCTCCTGTTCTCATCTGACGCGCCCCCTCTTCAGCAAGCGAGGCTCTCCTCGCAGCCTCCATCTCACGTAGCTCCTTCTTCTGTGCTCATGCTTCATACTCCTCTCGACCCCTACGCCTCTTGGCATGATCTCAAGGGGGAGGTGGTGGAATCTCTAGTTTGGCGAATAGGGCCGCCATTACCGTGTCTTCAGCAGACTCTGCAGAAGGGGCCTAAGACTCAGGCACCCTAGCCTCTAAGATCATATCGATATCTGCGTGAAGAATGTCAACTACAGCCTGAAGGGTCGACTACATCCACCAGAGGGTATGGACGGTCTATGACCTGCAACTCAAAAGCGTCCAAGCGCTGATGAACCTCAGCGATCTTTCGCTCTGGTTGCTGGACCATTCTCCGCTCCAAGCGCTCTTCTGCCTCAGCAATAGACTTCTGCATCCAAGGCTCGATGTGATGCAGAAGTGTGGCCATCTATGCCTCTAATTTCTGGACCCTAGCAAGCGGGACCAGAGCGGATAAAGGGGCTGAGCGAGGAGCTCGGGGCAGTGCTACTACCCGGGATAGACTCGACGGGGGTAGTGTCTGTGTAATCCGCCTGCGTAGCCGTGCGGGCATGTGCTACCGTCTCAGCCAGATTGTCACCAAGAGGAGGAAACTCTTGACGGGGCCCTCTGCGTGGAGCCAACTCATTTGCCTCCTCCCTGATGAGGCTGATATTGACTGTGCCCAGCGGGGTCTTGAGCTGATCAATGTGCCATATGGGCACACCAGCAGACCTGCATAGAGAAAATATCATGCACGGAAAGGCTAAGTAGTTGTGACCTTAAAAGCCTTCTCGTGCATGACCGCCTGTAGAAGCGACGTAAAATCCACCTCAAACCCGGCTATCATCGCCGCCATCAGTACTTCTCGATGCCATGTGACTATATTATCAGCGTGTTTTGGGGAAAGCAGTGGCGGACGCATGACCCCCACCAAAACTTTCACCGTGAAAGTCAGGTTGGCCTTCTTGATGGCCCCCTTCGGCTCGGTCACCCAGTCGGCAGCCTCTCCATCAACGGACAAGTGCAGGGCCATCCACCTCTTGGTGGTATCTCTCAGCGATGGCTCACGCAGGAATTTTCCATCTTTAACAATCTGCCATCGGTAGTCAAACTCGGCAGTGAGAGGGGTCCGATTAGCATCAACATTCTCGCCGTATAGAAATCGGAGGATGGCAGGCAGGGAGATATCAACCTGAACGCCACGTACTCGGACCTGCTCCAGTGGGGCCTGTTTGGAGAGGGCAACCCGCCTATCAATCTGTGATTGGAGAGTCGCTACGTAGGATGCGTAGAACTCTCGGACCATCTCTTCACTATAACGTCCTAATGGACGTACTGTCCACTCCAGTCGATGTCTGGTGAAGATATTGTGGATGTCAGGCATCGTCAGAAGACTTCTCGTAAGGACCTGTTGCTCCAATGAAAGTGTCTGAGTCATAACTCCTTTGTCATTTAGGAACTTTGCATCAGAATAGACTTGAAACTTCCCGTCGACACAGCACCAGTTGGGCTGATCAGTAACCGGGGTAAGAGCACGAGCTGGTGAACCAGGTGTGGATTCCAAACTGTAAGCCTCATCAGACGAGGATGACTCTACAGCGGTGGCGGGTGCGGGAACCTCAGTAGATCTTGAGGCTACATCCAACCACGAAACTCCTAAGGAGCCAGACGCTCCTTCTTCATTAGTGGCTGACCCAGAAGATGTGCCGGTCAGTGTGCGCTCCTCATCAGACTGGGAGGCAGTGACTACGCCAGACGCCACATTTTTGGGTGTGGTTCTGGCAGCACGTGCAGCACAGGATGAGGTGGAAGTGCCTGGGGGCACGTACTCGGGGTCACACTGATCATCAGAGCCAATGACCAGGCGGGCATATGGGGCGACACACTTCGATCGCCCGCATGTGTAGACTCGATCTTGTTTTGGTGTCATAATAGATAGTACCTGTAAAAGATCAATATTAGTACTAGAAAGAGAAAACAAGACAAGCAAAACCACAAAAAATTAAAACAAAATGACATTTCCATAGTAACACTGAAACATAATGTACCAGGTGACGGCTCGTCGTGAGTACGACGGACCGTCATGGGGTCTGTTGTGTCTTACTTAGACTATGTTTATATGGAGAACCCTGAAGGAGAGTCTCTTAAAAGTATGACGGTATATGCAGGACGGATCATCACTGGTACGACGGTCCGTCGTACGTGTCCGCTAGAGGACACTTAAAATAAATATGGAGACCCTTAGGAAAGGGGTCTATGACTGTCATAACGATCATGCAGGGCGGACCGTCGATGGTGTGCAGGATAGACCCTTAGGAAAAGAGAGAGATCCTTAGGAAAATAGAGAGAGACCCTTAGGAAAAGGGTCTCTGACAACCAGAACGGTTGTGCAGGATAGACCATCATGGAAACAACAATCCGTTGCATGTGGCCGTTGGTGGACACTTGGAGAAAATTAGACAGTGGGGTGTTAGGGCGGTTGGAACAGACCCAATGACGGTCTGTCGTGGGTACGACGGTCCATCATCAGGGTCTCGTTCTGTAACTCAGTGACAGAACTGGAGATGCCTTATTCATCCCCTATGACCCAAATCGAATTGGTAGTGTTTTAACCTACATTTGTCTAACCCAAATACCTAGTAAACTAGCAATGCTAAAGCACCTATTTCTAGGGTTTTAACACATCAATTTCGAGGATTTTTAACCTAGGTCAGAATAATTTTTTTAAAAAAATGAACATATCAAGAAGAACTAGGCTAATACTAATTGATAAACAAAAAATGCAATATAAATGAGTATAAATTAGAGACAAATACTTGAGAATTTGAGAAAAACAAGAGGAAAAAGTACTTGGTGATCAAGAAGACACCCACAACAGCAGCTCCAACTAGTAGATGATGAATTTTAGAAATTTGGAGAATTTGGGAAAATGATCGGTTGTAAGAGAGCTTTGAAAGTTGAAAAGGGAGGGAAATGGGAGAAAGAGTGAAATAATAGGGTGAAATGAAGGGGTGGGGGTTTTAAATGATGAATTTTAAAAAACCCCAGCCGGGTCGGGTCGGGTACTCTTCATTAATGACGAGACGATTCCCCGATGACGGTCTGTCTCAGTTGTGACGGTTCTTCATTTGATCCGTCACGTGTTCCCTAGTTTGAAAATAACAGAAAGACGTACCTATCACGACGGATTAATGAGACGGTCCGTCATAATTGAAACGGTCCGTCGCTGTATGCGTCAGTGACTGCTGCAACTTAATTTTCTGCAAAATTTCCTGGTGATGTGCCTTAACCTTTAAAATCCATTAGTATAAAATGCTACCATTACTAGAAAGAAAGAAAAACTATAAGTATTGGGTTGCCTCCCAACAAGCGCCTGATTTAACGTGGCGGCACGACTGAGGACACTTGATTACTCAGCCTTCATCAAGATGGTATGCATCTATCTCTTCATTCACTGATGCAATATGCCCAAAATAGAGTTTTATTCGTTCTCTATTCACCTTAAACCACACTCCCTCCTTGGTTTTTAACTCAACTTCTCCATGAGGGAATACTTGGGTGATCAATTAAGGTCCAGTGAGCTTGCCCGGAAGACAAGACAACCCGAATTTTTCTAAAAGCACCAAATCCCCAACTATAAACTCTTATTTTGCACTTTTTTGTTCATTCTCCTTCTTCATCTTTTCTTTGTGGGATATGGAGGATACCGATTGGAGCTCACAACCCTTCCCTCATAGATTAGTGAAAAAGACCGAGGATGGTAAATATCAGTGTTTTATAACAATGCTGAAGCAGCTTTCTATCAATGTCCTTTTGGTAGAATCTCTAGAACAAATTCCCGGTTATGCCAAGTTTATTAAAGATCTGGTTACAAAGAAAAGATTGGTCACTTTCGAGAATGATGATAGATTGCAGCATTGTAGTGCTATTGCTACAAGATCTCACATACAAAAGAAAGAAGATCCAGGTGCGTTCACTATTCATTGAACAGTCGGGTCATTACATTTTGTGAAAGCATTATGTGATCTGGGGGCAAGCATAAATCTCATGCCCCTCTCGATTTACAAGAAGTTGGGTTTGGGTGACCCCAAACCCACTGCGATGCGGTTACTGATGGCTGATCGAACAGTGAAAAGGCCTATAGGGATACTCCATGATGTGCTAGTAAAAGTGAAGTCATTCATATTTTCGGCAAGACAATAGAAGAACACCCAAACAACACACCAAGACATCCCTTTCGAAATGCCTACTTAGCGCAATGAGTAGATGGCGACCCATACCACCATCTACCCTAAGTAGGACACTCTTTTAGAAGGCTTGGCACCAAGACTCCCCTTTCAGAAGGTCTACTTAGTGCATGCATAGATAGAGTCCCATTCCACTACCTACCCTAAGTAGTACTTTCTTTTAGGAGACTTAGTTCATTCAATTCAAAAAATACTCACCAAGAATCCCGTTTTGGAATGCCCACCTACTGCAATGGATGAATAACATCCCATTCCACTACCTACCCTAAGTAGCACACTCTTTTAGAAGACTTAGGACATTCATTAATTTTTTGGGAGGTTAGCTTAACTGAGAGAGACCATGAGATCTAGACATTGAATCCCGATATTAACCCCTATTGGATGAAGGATCCTCATTTGCCTAGAGTAAGGTCGTTCTCTTAGATTTCACATTCTTTTCCCAGTAGCTACATCCTTACGCGGGCGCATAGTTAATGAATAAGGAGATTGCTATTGAGTAACTCATTCTCTACTAACGAGGAGTACTCACACAATTCAAGTAAACAGTGCCACCAAGAAGGTGGACCATACCACTCAAGAGCATTTCTAAATTAAAAGTAAACAACATAACCAACTTGCCCTTTAATCCAAGCTTTCATCACCTATAACATGTTACTAAACATTTCATCATAATATAGCCCTTATGGAAGTAGCTAAATAACAATATCAACCATAAGAAACCAAAGCTCAAAGACTACCAATTCATGCTCATTTAACCCATTTCTTAAACAAAAATTTGATGAAAATCTTTATCATGATTTCGTTGTAGTTTTAGCATTAAAATCACCAATAACATTAGAAACATTATATTTAAATCATTAGAAATGTTTTCATGCAAGACCCATATTTATAGTTGAACATAGAAGAAATAAGGTTGAGAACTCTTTTTGAAATCTTTTAGAAAAGGGGCTCCTTGAATGGAAGAGAGTTCAAGGATGGATACCATACCTCACTAATATGCTCAAATTACACTTCTCCAAAGAATTATAAGCAGACAAATTAAGTAAAGAACCCAACTATTAAATTGGGGTCGATCCCACGAGGAAAATGATTTAGACTTAACTTCAACGTATGATTACTTCTATTTAGTCAAGTCCTTTCCGAAAACTAAATATAAAAGGTTTTTTTTTGTGAAACAAAAATGTTGTAATGTTATGAAATCTAATAGGTAGCAAGAGTAAATTGTTGATGTTTATCAAGTTATGAGAGAAACAAGGGTGTAAATGTTCCCCATAGGTTTATCACTCCATGACCCTAGCTTATAACAAATCATTCCTAAGGTTTTGCTTTCAAAGTGATAAGTTATGTATCTCTAAATCCTTGGTCAGAAATTTAGAGAATTTCACCCCCTACCTTGGTTCGACTACATGTGTTTTAATTATTAACCCTTACCTTTTACTTCATATTAAGCATCATATTCGATGTTTGGATTAGTTATCACCTCACATCAATCGAAACTAGACTATTAGATAGTATCGACTAAATCTATGTCAATAATTCTTTTCCTATTAACTATCCCCTTGGTCTAGGAAATAGCAATAAGGCGAGTTCTAATGCATGAACTCGTTAAAAAAATTTCTAGACGAAAGAATTATTGATGCCTGCAATAACCTAGTTGAGAATTGTTAATTAGGTAGGCTTATTATGTTAATGACCCATGGTTCCAATAACCCTAGTTGTGGATTTAGTTACCCATGCTTAGAAGAACACAATTCATATTTGTTGAATAATAAATCATGAATCTACTTTGACAAGTTTGAAGAAAATCCATAAAATTATAATTTAAACAACAAAATTCACTTGAGAATCATCGGAAACTTGAATTAATTTCCCAAGTTGCAAAGTCAATCTCCAAGAACAAAAGTACAAAAAATAATAAAATATCCAACCCCAAAATGAGTTTTTACACCCTATTTATAAAAACTGTCCTAAAATAAAAGGAAACCAAATAAGGAAAGTTTGTTCAAAAAATGCGGCTTCAATCGACGACTCCACTGATGGTCCGTTGATCAAATGAAAGATCATCGACTTCCTCCATCAGTCCATACTTAGCATATTTTCAAACCTTGTACGTTGGATATTCTCTAATCCAATCGACGGACCAACATCACGGTCCGTCGATTCAATTACGGTCCGTCGATGCCTCCGTTGTTCCATACTTAAACTTTTATTCAACATCGGGTATTGGAGAAGTCTCTGATCTCATCAACAATTTGCCAGGACGGTCCGTCGATTAGTCGACAAACCATCGATCCTTCCATAGCCCCACACTTAGTCAGAATCCGTGAGTTGCTTCCAGATTCTTGAACCTCCTGCCGACGATCACCACCTACGGTCCCTCAATGGGATGACGGGCATCGATCACTTCGTGAGTCACTTCTGTACTGATTTTTACATTTTCACTTTGGACAACTTTCCTGCAAAATACAGATAAAAATACATTAATAATCCTAGAAGAAGGTCGTAGACTCATACCAAACTTAAGGAAAAAGCATTGAAAGTACCATGCAATAACCTATTAAGAATTGTTAATTACCTAGACTGATTTTGTTAATCACCAATTGTTACCACAACCCTAGTTGTGGATTTAGTTACCCATGCTTAGAAGAACACAATTCATCTTCGTTGGATAATAAATCACGAACTTACTTTGATTAGTTTGAAGAAAATCAACAATTATACTTGAAACAACAAAATTCACTTGAGAATCGATCCGGAAGCTTTAATTTACTGCCCAAGTTGCAAAGTCAATCTCCAAGAAAAAAAGTATGAAAAATAACAAAATATCCAACCCCAAAAAGGAGGTTTTAAACCCTATTTATTAAAACATTGTCCTAAAATAAAAGGAAAGCAATTAAGGAATGTTTGTCAAAAAAGCGCAGCTACAATCGATGACACCACTGATGGTCCATCAATCAAATGACGGACCGTCGAATGTATTCGTCGGTCCATACTTAGCATCTTTTCAAAGCCTTCATGATTCATCTTGCCTGATCCAATCGATTGATGAACAACACGGTTTGTGAATTCACTTACGATCCGTTGATGCCTCCTTTGTTCCATACATAAACTTTTTTTCAACATCGGGTACAAGAGAAGTCTCTGATCTCATCAACGATTTGTCAAGGCGGTCCATAGATCAGTCGATGGACCTTTGATCCTTCTCTAGCCCCACACTTAGTCACAATTCACCGAGTTACTTCCAAATGCTTGAACCTCCAGTCGACGATCACCACCTACAGTCCGTCGATGGGAGAACAAGCCATCGATTTCTTCGTGGTTCACTTCCGTACTGATTTTTACATTTTCGTTTTGGACAACTTTCCTGCAAAACATAGAAAAAATACATTAAAATTACTACAAGAAGGTCGTAGACACACAATAAACTTAAGTAAAAAGCATTGGAAGTACCGTGAAACCACGGTACATAAATCACATAGAAGAAACCCCAATAGTTTTGATGAAGAACTTGACCACCAACATCCCTCCTAGGTCTTCTTGACTTCTAACTTCCATGGTGACTCTTGAGAGTCTTCTAAAGGAGAGGGGTTTTTCGGTTTTAGGAAATGACGTCTAAAATTAGTTCTCAGGGTTTGAAACAATTTAACATACCTAACAAACCCTAAATCAAACTTTCATTGTTCATCAAAATACTTGGGGTGAATTTACAAAACACCCCAAGCCTTGGCAGAAAAATAACAGTTTTGGATAGGCTCCATCGATGGACCAACCAGTGGACTGTTTCTCAACCAATGGCCCGTTGGTAGGGTTTCGTTTGTAGGGACTTAAACTCCTTCAAGGGAAGTATGATATGCCTTGCAGGTCCAATCGGTGCCCTGTTGTCGAGGGACTATTGGTTGACCAATGGACCGTCTCTTGGGTCGTCTTTTGGTCACTATTTTGGCATGTCCTTAACAAGAGGTGGTGTCCTCTTCTAGGGCCCCTCGTGGGTCCTTGGTTGGTTTTTAACTTGAAGTTAAACCCCTAAACATAGTATTCTAGGTCTTAGGAGCATCCCACATCAATTCCAATAAAAACTAATTCGTAAAACTCACTCAAACACATGAAGAAACACAAGCACTCTCTAAGGCACACCTTCCAAACATCATGGACTTTCTTGGACATTTGATATCCAAATCTAACCAAACTTTACTCACTGCCTAAGGTCACTAAAGTAACTCATTTTAACTTAAAATTAATTCACGAAACAATCAGGACGCTCTAGTTCACCTTAGTTCATTTTAGGGCATTAATACACTCACAAAGCGAGTTATATTAAAGCAATAAAAACAGAAGTAAAGACTTGGCTTGACTCTCAAGAAGAGCCTTATTTAAAGTTTTTTTCACAAAAAATTTCTCATTCTCAAAAATCATTTGGGGAGTTGAGGATGATATCACTTAACCATGTTCTCTTTGCCTTGGATTGAGATTCATTTTCAAAATCTTGCAACACTTAATCAGTTCCTTCAATCTTGTTGTATACCCTTGAAAGCATATCTTTAAACCGACATCCTACTGGTTATTTTCTTCTTTTGGAGTGGGCGTGGATGATTGTGGGGAGGCACATATCTATCTTTTTTTATCGTCATATCTCTCACATTTCCACCCCTCTAGTCTTTCCAACCATAATCTCTATCCTTGTTCCAACCTTGACTTCCACCTTGTCACTTATTATTAGTGTGGTACCCCTCTATTTGATTTCCTAAGTATTGACTTATTCATTGTATAATGCCTCAAATTTGGGATCATTCGGGAATTGCCCCGTATTTATTACAACTATATTTATCTAGTTGGGTCCACCTCCCATGACATGTCTAGATAACAAATTGAGATTGGTCATTATTTTGGCCATGTTTTCAAATTTTTCACGGACCTTCTCAACTTGTTCTTCTTCAACTCACTCGTTGAGTAGGCACTTAGTACACTCTAGTGAGCAATTCTCCGTTAACCTTAATAATATCATCAAGCGATAAAGAAACCAGATCATACAACTGTCTAATTAATTGACATTGGACTAACTGATCAGCCACATCTTTATTTACTGAATCTAAGCTACAATAGAAGTATTATTGCAACATGTTTTCTAAAATGCTACTGGTTAGACATTGAAAAAGGATCTTCTTGAACCACAACCACATCTCATGTAGAGGTTCACTTCCAATACGCTTGAAATTTTTATCTAGGTTTGAAGTTTTACCATCTTTAAGTGTGAAAACAATCTCTCCAAGAAGGCATCATTTAGCTCTTTCGACGAAGTGATAAAATCATGTGACAATTCTATGAACCCTCTTATAGTGTCTCCCTCATTAAAAAGAACGATAATAACCTCAATTTTATGAACTTTTTAGAGATAATCATCAATGTTTTTTATGGGATCCTCATGAGCCGGTCCCCAAAAATTGTCTTTTATCTAGAGAAAATTGTGTCACTGTTTCGGTGATGTGAAACATAACCCTCTCGATTATGAGAGGTATTTGTAGTGCTCCCGTGGTTTGAATAATATTAATATGCATATAATTCAAATCACCCATGTTTTCATATTGATTATCATGGATATCGTTGTTAGTATCAAGATCATTCATTGCATAAACTTGCAAATCAGCCAACAAGAACACGAAACAACAATCGACTATAACTAATGATTATAATTTCTTGATTAGAATTTTTCAACCACTATTTCCTTGAAGCGGTGCAATTTTTTATAATTCTCAAATGTCCTTAAAACCAATTAAAAGAGACATTAGTCATAGTTCATCAAGAAATTCAACAAAGAAACAATATCGAACTCACAGAGAATGGTATATCATAGAGAATTCCTATCATAAAATTTGGATTTTAAGATTACTTATTTGTAATAGTAACAAGTGGTTCACCAATTTAATATGAATCTTTTATTATCAATTATAAAAATTAAACTAAAAATATCAAAGAATTCAAGAGTTAATAACCAATCTAGGAGTGCGTCTTTTAGAAAGCGATGTCACATAGGGGTAATTATGTTGTTGTATAGTGATAAACATTCATAAATAGAGTAAGTCATCTTCATTGACGCTAATCATCTTTCAATGTCAAGACAATATGCATATGATATCATTTTGATCTAATCTAAATGTCAATCTAAACAATCCAATGCCTTACTCCATTCTGTCTTTCAAGAACATGGTAAATAGATTTCGAGCATCGTTGAGAGATTGGAATTAGACATTAGGTTTGCAACCTTGATAAAAAAATCAACTCCATGCTAATTAGATTAAATTCATGTATGAACAACAACAAACAGAGCATAGCACAATATTCCCTACATTAAATCAACACCCAACTCCTTAATTTCACCCTTGGTTTTGGGGTTTTAGTCATCCATCACAAAGAGTAAAGAGATAATACTTTTCATGAAAGCAGACACGGATAACATGAAATAAATAAATTACAAGTAAACCCACTCTGATTCAACTTCCTTTTTTTAATGTCATTAACAAAGTTGCAAAACCCCAAAACCTAGAAAAGTGTTCTTCAAAGATAACATGTTCTTTATACACACTTCACACACTTTGATATTGTTTATTCTATGTCATCTGATATTTAATTTCTATCTTCTTTAGGGTATTTATAATTTTCCAAATTAGGCCAAAATTCCACTACGTGTCTCATTTGGAGACATTAGCCAGGCTCACCGAACTCATTCAGTGTGTCACCTCTTTCTCTATAGCTCAACTTTTTATGCCTTAAGCTTCACATGTTTACAACTTAGTTGGAAAACCTGATTGAGTCAGAATCTCACATTGGACAAATCATCGAATATCACCTTTGTTCACTGATTGAAATTCAATTTTTTGTTTTCATAGTGTTCTTGTAACAACCTTAAAAATAAACTAGGATATACTCGTGATTCGCTTGTGTTTTATGAGTTTTTCACTTGTTAATTTAATGTGTAAATGAATTTATGGGTTAGTTCGGTTGAGTTTCAGGTCAAACGTCAAGGAATGACCAAGATGTTCTGTCAGACCCAGATTCTGGAATCTGAATGCAACCGGCGTTGTTAACCACTCAGAGGTCGCAGACAAGCCTTTTCTTAGCTTTCATCACAATCATACAGTTAAATTTTGGGAGAAATTAAAACTTTTCGAAACTTAATGAAGTATAATTATACTTCATATAATTACTATATAAGTGTGATATGCTACGGCTCAAACTAAACAATCATCTATAATCGAATAAAAAATTCAAATAAAAGAATCAATAAAGTAATAATAGTTTGCCAAACGGCCTTAATACAAAAGCTTAGAACAAATATTTGAAAGGAAACTCTAGGGATAACATCAACTAGCTACGTCTAATGTACTAAAGCTAGAATAATAAAATATAGCATCCTTGAACTCAAGAGGGCCTACAAAAGTCTGGAGATCGCTAATCAAAACTGCTTCGTCGAACCTTCAATCTTCTCTAGAACCAGCACTTATAGAAATAGTGATAATATATGGGGTTAGACCACACTTGTACAAAGTATGGGTGTATGCATATAACACATAAGTACTATGCATAATTACGTAAAGCTCTTCCTAAAGCAACATGCCGTTTCATGAAAGTTAAGTCTCTTTACTTTCTTAAATCATTACTTATGATTAATGCTATGAATATGACATATTCTCATGCAATTAAGGCATACAACTAATTTTCTATATGAACATAATACCTTGGATTCGTGATAATAATTTTAGAACAACTTAAACGGAAATTTGCATTTTTGCTCCCTCTAAGCAGAGAGCTCCTTTTCCGTCACCTAGATTAGTCATTTCTTCTTTTTATTGTGTAGTTCAGTGATCTCCTTTAATCTTATGTATTATTTACAAGTGCAATGATTCATTATAGTCTCATGCTTACAATGAATCGTGTTTGAAATCCAAAAGACTCAAGAAATTATTTGGCTACCTTACTTTCAAGGTATATCTTTTATTCGTTTTAAAATAGCATAAGTCTTTATAAGCAAATCTTTATTAACTATGCCCATTATGTGGTTGTTTGCATTGTATAAGGATATCGAGGAATCGATTAGCCATTACGTTTTGCTTCCCTTTATTAGCATAATATAAGAAGTCATTATAAGCCAATCTTTATTGGCTATACCCATGACCAGTTAAAAGTTCATTCTTATCAAAACTGGTGATTGATATTCTTGAGCTCTTACTTTCTTAGTATACTTTGAACTTACGTTTCTACTTCTTTGATCTATTTTTCATTGTATACATGCTAGTTTAATTCTTTCTTACTTTCTATAAATAATTCTTTAGCATTAACGGAATTAGATCATGCGAGCAAACATGAAATCCAGTGTCTCCTCCACACCTAAAATATGTAATTCACCGGTTAAGGTAAACAAGTTTGGTGTCTACCCCACACCGAAAAGGGGGGTTTACCGGCTAAAGTTTAAACGAAATGAGTGTCTTCCCCACACTGAAAAGAGGGGTTCACTGCTGAAGTGATCCAAATACTTTCCTTGATTTTCAACCGACATACATCGTGTAACCTAAACATGAAATCTAGTGCCTCTTCCACATCGAAAAGAGGTTGAATAATCGGCCAAAGTGAAACCTACTTCTAGACTTCTTAGGCTAGTAACCTATGCTGGCAAATATAGTTTGAACACTAGGAGACGTACGGAGAACCTGGTCCACATGGGTGGTGATCACATCTTATGAGGCTTACGTGTGCTGGCACAACCTCATTGCTAGTCTATCGGTGCTAAGCTCAAATCTATTTTACTTTATATGTTTTTAGAGTTGACTTACACATTATGGAAGCTTGGTGTTAGTTATGAGGTTTATTTATCTATATATATGACTGGTCATTCCTTTCTTTGATTGATGAATATGAATTTAAGTCTTACATTATCATCATGGTGTGAGTGAGACTTGTATCACGGACTCTAGCAACCTCTTATGTAAGTATTATTGACATAATATATTAAGTGTAATTGAGACTTATCTAACTTCTATTAACACTTCATATTAGGTCAATTTCATAACTTAGTCTTTTATTTATTTTATTACTCACCTTAACTTGTTCAACGTTTATTGGTAGTTTTGTACAATTCTTTATTAAAGTTATAACTACTTATACAATGCTATTGCGTTCACAAGTTCGTGTGGATAGGGCATGTTGGGCCTTGTCCCATAGATTTGCATACACTATTTTATGAGTTCATTGATGTAGAGATCGGTATGACTTTACATATTTTGGAAATAATATGTTGGACATAGTTTTCCTAGACAATTTGTGGCATAATTCCAATTTCATAAATACTTGTTATAACGATGTCACTAGTCATGCCAATTATTTCATAAATACAGTATAACAATATATCATCTTAAACAAGCCAAATTTTAATATTTGATTAGACTATGAAGCAATGCAATGAAAAACTTATAACAGTTTTATCTTCTCGAACACATGAAGGCATTATAACTTTTAACATTCATGTAGATAACAACCTAAGTATAAGGATCTAACATATATGTTTTGTTCGAAATTATTATCATGAAAATATACACATAATAATCAATTAATACCACATACAAATACCATGCTCAAAATTTACATCAGACAAATTACAAGAATCAGAAATCGAGAGAACTAGGGAGACTAACATGTGATTCATTTGGAACAACCCTAGTTTCGATATTCTTGATTTAAAAGTGTTTGAAAAGACTCTAGGAGAAATAATTCAAGGATAAAAACCCATACCATATGTTGAATTGAATCAACAAAGATCACCTTCCACTTTTTCACGAAAAGATTAAACAACTTCTTGAAATCACCTAAGCAGAACTTTTATTTTTCTTGCGTTTCTTACTGCTTACAAGTCGTGCATTCTAAGTGAATGATAGTGAGTCTATGTCTAGTAACTGAATATTTAGTAATTTAACTTATATGAATTAACTTAATTAATAAATAAATTAGTGAATTTACTAAAATGCCCCTCTTCAATTGACTAGAATTAGAAGAACACTTGACTTAACCGAAATTTGGAAAGTGCTTAGTGGTTTTGGCTTTGACCAATTAAATTAAATAATTAGGTTGAAAATTTAACTAATTAGGTTACCTAGGATAATTACTCAACCCCTAAGTTGTTAGGACCATAACAAACCCTTTCGAACATCCTAGGTTTGGTACTAGGATATTTCTTCGTGAGTTACTTGTCTAGTGTAAGGATTTCAGTTTGACTATTTCAATTAATTAATTAAGTTTCTAATTTAATTAATTAGGTAACCTAGGGTAATTACTAAAGTACTCTTAAGTCATTAGGACCATAACAAACCCTTTGGACCATCCTAGGTTAGGTACTAGGATATTTTTAGTTAGTTATTTGTCTAGTGTAAAGATTTCTGTTTGACCATTTAAATTAATTAATTAATTTTCTAATTTAAATAATTAGGTTACCTAGGGAAATTACTAAAGAACCCTTAATTCATTATGACCATAACTAAACCTTTGGACTATCCTAGGTTAGGTACTAGGATGTTTCTTAGTTAGTTCCTACTCTTAAAGTTACACGATTAGGTCTTAGGTTGTAGGGTCCCTTGTTTAATGATTTTTCATTTGTCCTAGATTTAGTCAGCTAGGTCAGTTAGTTAGAGCCTAGGATCGGTTAGGGAGATTGTCCCCACATGGGCTGACACGGACGCGCGCCTTGTCCCCAACCGCCCTAACCGAATCGGTTAGATTGTCCCTTGGCTGGTTGCACGTGTGTTTCGTGTAATTTCGTAATTATCTATTCTGGAAGGTTCATTTGGAATGTTTTCTTATTGTCCCAAGGATCCCCACTATTTCCTTGGGCAATGCTTAATCTACACGATCATTGTAAGTGATCATGTGCTATGGTACTAGGATGGACACTTGGATGCATAGTACATATTGTACCAAGGTTCGGTTATTAATTTTAGCTTAGGGTCTTCATTGCAAGTACAATTCTCAAACAAGAGTTGATTATATTTTCAATACTTGGGTATACGTAGAAATTGTTTAACACCTTTAAGCCAATAATGTCTAATATGTTCAATATTACTCAATATTGGGCATTGGGTTTCCTATGTACCCCAATGCCTATTCTTAAAATTTGATAGAAACTTCACTAGTCGTGTACATTTTTTCGGAATGTTACATTATATCTCCCTTAGGAACACTCATCCCTGAATGACACTACACATTATTTTAACCAAAGAGGGTATTTTCGAAAAGCACATCAACATACTTGAAACTTTATCTTTGTGATTATCTGATTCAGAACTTACTCTTGATGATGAACATCACTTAAAGCTTATCTGAAGCTTCATACTTTAGATTGAGGAACTTCCTTCTCAATCCTACTTTAAATTAACGCACATCACACTCATGCAACACATAAATCACACAAATGCTATACAAATACAGCAACATGAATGCAACCATGAACTCATATTAAATCATATAGTGGAAGTATAAAACACACAGTTATGGAGTTAGAATGCTTCAGAATGTAGAGTCTCATTAACAAAATCAGACTTAGGAAGAGTATGTCTAACCTCAAGAACTAAATAAGTGAGGGTAAAAGGATCTCATATCGGCCTCGACCTCCCATGTTTCTCACTAAACAATGTGGTTCCTCCATAACACCTTAACAGTGGCACACTCCTTGTTCCACAAACATTTCACTTGGCGATCTAAAATTTCAATGAAAACATCTTCGTAATAAAGGTTCTCATCAACTCCTAACCCCTAAGATAACATGTTGTTTGCTTTAAGATATGAAAATATTTGGCTTGTTGGATTTGAACCAAACCCTTCCCATTTCAACTGTAACTCATTTGACCATTGAGACCATACTGCCTGATTTATATATCTATTGTAGCATAGCATTTATGAAGCCAATCCATAACCAAATTTATATCAAAATCAAACATAGTTAATTTTATTAAAATAGCATGAGTAACTTTATTTATAAAAGTTATTAGGAAATCTCTAATCACGTGCCCGCTCTTACCGCACCCATAGTATCTATTAAAAAACCTTCCATGCATTTTCCTCCATGCACACGACCACACTCACCACACATCTTTTGGTCACGCTGGCCATTTTTATCATTGCCCCCATCTTTCCATTAGTGTTTTTCGAAGGAATAGGATTACCTGAGTGTTTGAGCCCCTTCATGAACTTAGTCCTATCCCAAATTCCAAACGAATTCTTACCATAGCATGAACTGGACTGATCCGACGGCCTAGATTTCTTTCTTTCTCGGCTTCTCTTCCTCCGTTGACTCTCCTGCCTGTGTTTTTGGTTGTGTTCAAACACACACAGGAATGAAGTTAGATGATAGAATGACACAAAATGTCAAATCTCTAGATGGTACAATAAAGAGTAAATACAAGGGAAAGTTCGTAACATCACAAAGCCTCTAAGTCATGATTGTGGTGCACTTCACAACCTTAAGTTAGAAACTAAGCAATGTGGTTGTGTTGAACCTTAGTTCATAGGTAATTTAACCACATACTCTGATACCAACTTTGTCACACTTGGATTCTAGAATCCGGATGCAATCTGCGTCGTTAACCTCTTAGAGGTGGTGGACAACCCTCTTCTTATATTTCATCACAATTATATACCGTTAAATTAGATGAAAATTAAAACTTTTCAAAACCTAATAAAGTATACTTAGACTTCATATAATTATTGCATAAGAGTGATGTGCTACGGATCAAACTAAACAACCATCTATAATCGATTAAACAATTCAAATGAAAGAATCAATTTAATAATAATTGTTTGCCAAAAGGCTTTAGTAGAAAATCTCAATTTAATAATAATTGTTTGCCAACAGGCTTTAATAGAAAAGCTTAGAACAAATATTTGAAAAGAAACACTAGGGACAACATCCACTATCTATGTATAATGTACGAAAGCTAGAATAATAAAATGTAGCATCCTCAAACTCAAGAGGACCTACCAAAGTCGAGAGATCGCTAATCAAAACTGCTTTGTCGAATCTTCAATCTTGTCTAGAACCTGCACCTATTAAAATAGTAATAATGTATGAGGTTAGTACACACTTGTACTAAGTATGGGTGTATTCACATATCATACAAGGACTATGCATGATGGCGGAGAGCTCTTCCTAAAGCAACATTACGTTTCTAGAAAGTTAAGTCTCTTTACTTTCTTAAATCATTACTTCTTATTTGTGCTATGAATATGACATATTCTAATGCAATTAAGGCATAAAATTCATTTTCTATATGAACATTATACCTTGGAATCATGATTATAATTTTAGAACAACTTAAACGGAAATTTATATTTTTTCTCCCTCTAACCCGAAAGCTCATTTTCCGACCTTTAGATTATTTTTTGGTCTTTTCTTCTTTCTGTGGTGTACTTCAATGATATACTTTAATCTTATGTCTTACTTACAAGTGCAATGATTCATCATAGTCTCTTACCTACAATGAGTCGAGTAAGTAATCCAAAATACACAAGAAATGATTTGGCTACATTACTACAAGTTATACATTGTATTCTTGTTAAATTGACATAAGTCTTTATAAGCCAATCTTTATTGGCTATACCTATAACTTGTTAAAACTTTATTCTTATCAAAACCTGTGATCGATATTCTTGAGACCTTACTATATTAGTTCACTCTGAACTTAAGTTTCTATTTCTTTGATCTGTTGTGCACTATGAACTTGCTACTTTCGTTTTTTTTTTACTTTCTTTAAAGAACTCTTTAGTATTAACGGAAGTAGATCATGCGAGCTAACATGAAATCCAGTGCATCTCCCACATTGAAAAGAGGTGATTTATTGGTTAAGGTGAACCAAGTTCTGTGTCTACCCTACACCGAAAAGGGGAATCACCGGCAAAAGTGCAACCAAGTCAATGTCTTCCCCACACCGAAAAGAGGGGTTTCAAGACTCAAGGAAACTAGATACTTCCCTTGAGATTTAACAAACATAGATAATATGAGTTAACATGAAATCAAGTCTCTCCCTTACAACGAAAAGAGGTGGAATCTCCTACCAGAGTTAAACCTACTGCTAACCTTCTTAGCATAGTACCCATATGTTGTCAAACTTAGTTTGAAGACTATGAGACGTACGGAGATTCTGGTCCACCTTGGTGGTGATATTATCTCATGAGTCTTACATGTGCTGACACAAGCTCATTGCTAGTCTATTGGTGCTAAGCTCAGATCTATTTTACTTTATATCTTTTAGAGTTGACTCACACATTCTGGAACCTTGGTTCTAGTTATGAGGTTTATTTATCTATATATATGACTGGTCATTCCTTTCTTTGATTGATGAATATGAACTTAAGTCTTATATTATTATCATGGTGCGAGTAAGACTTGTCTTACGGAGTCTAGCACCCTCTTACGTGAGTATTCTTTACATAATCAATTGAGTTTAATTGAGACTTGTCTCACTTCTTTTAACACTCTATATTAGTTCAATTTCATTACTTAAGCTTTTAGTTATTGCATTACTCACCTTAACTTGTTCAACGTTTATTGGTAGTTTTGTACAATTCTTTATGATGGTTATGACTACTTATACAATGCTACTCCGTTCACAAGTTTGTGTGGAGAGGGTATGTTGGGACTTGTAATATGTTAAACATAGTTTTGCTAGCAAATTTGTTGGCATAAGTTTCATTTTCATAGATACTTGTAATAACTATTTCTCTAGTCATGCCAATGACTTCATAAATACATTATAATAATCTATCATGTTAAACTGGCCATATATTAATCTTTGATTAGCCTATGAATCAGTGGAATGAATAACTTATAACAATTTCATCTTCTCGAACACATGTAGGCATTATAACATTTAACATTCATGTAGGTAAAACCTTAAGTATGCGGATCTAACATGTAGGTTTCATTCGACATTATAATTAGTTAATACAACATGCTTGAAATTTACATCATACAAATTACAAGAATCAGAAATCTGGAGAACTAGGGAGATGAACATGCGATTCATTGGGTACAATCCTAGTTTAGATGTTCTTGATTTCAAAACATTTGAAAATCCTCTTTGAAGATGAATTGCAGGAGAAAAAACTCATACCTTATGTATCATTGAATCTACGAAGATCACCTCACACTTTTTCACCGAAACTTTAAAGAACTTCTAGAAATTGCTTAAAAGAACTTTTATTTTTCTTGTGTTTCTTTACCGCTTCCCAGTCGTGTGTTTCTTAGTGACTGATCGTGATTCTATGTCTAGGAACTGAATATTTATAAATTCAACTTATGATAATTAAAATATTTAATAAATTAATTAGTTAATTTACTAAAACGCCCCTCCTAAATTGACTAGAGTTAGAAGAACACTAGCCTTAACCAAAATCTGGAAATTGCTTTGTGGTTCAAGTTTTGACCAATTAAATTAATAAATTAAGTTGCTAATTTAATTAAATAGGTAACCTAGGGTAATTACTAAAGTACTTTTATGTTGTTAGGACAATAACAAACCCTTTGGACCATCCTAGGTTAGGTTCTAGGATGTTTCTTAATAAATTACTTGTCTAGTGAGGGAATATTGTTTTGAACATTTAATTTAATAATTAATATTTCTAATTTAATTAATAAGGTGTACTATGATAATTACTAAAGTACCTTTAAGTCGTGAGGACCATAACTAACCATTTGGACCATCCTAGGCTAGTACTAGGATGTTTCTTAGTTAGTTATTTGTCTAGTGTAAGGATTTTGGTTTGACCATTTAGATTAATTAATTAAGTTTCTAATTTAATTAATTAGATTACTAGGGAAACTACTAAAGTACCCTTAAGTAGTTAGGACAATAACTAACCCTTTGAACCATTCTAGATTAGATACAAGGATGTTTCTTAGTTAGTTCCTTGTATTAATGTCACGCTTAGGTCTTAGGTTGTCGTGTCCCTTTGTTAGTTAAGTTTGATTTTTTCTAGGTTTAGTTAGATAGTCAGTAAGTTAGATCGTAGGACCGGTTAGGGAGCTTGGCCTCACGTGAAATGACCCGGATGCGCGCCTTGTCCACGAATCGGTTAGCTTGCCCCTTGTCTGGTTGCACATGTACTTGCACATGTGTTGTGTGTACTTTCCTTACTAACTATTTTAGAAGGATCATTTGGAATGTTTAATTTTTGTCCCAAGGATCCCCTGTATGTCCTTGGGCACTAATTAATCTACATCATAATTTTAAGTTATCATGTGGTATGTTATTAGGATTGAATCTTGGATGGCTAGTACATATTGTATGAAGGTCGGCATATTAATTTTAGCTTAGGGTCTTCATTGCAGGAACAATTCTCAAAAAAGCTTGGATTATACTTTGAATACTTGGGTATACGTAGAAATAGGATAACACCATTAAGCAAATATTCTATAATATGTACAATATTACTCAATATTGGGCATTGGGATGCCTATGTACCCCAATGCCTATTCTTAAAACTTAATAGACACTTCACTAGCTGTGTACGTTTTTCAGGAATGTTACATTATCCTCCCCTTAGGTACATTCATCCCCGAATGACACTACACATCATTTTAATCAAAATGGGTATTTTCGGAAAGCACATAAATATACTAGAAACTTTATCTTTGTGAATATCTGATTCTAAACTTACTCTTGATGATGCACATCACTCAAAGATTATCTGAAACTTCATATCTGAGATTGAGGAACTTCCTTGTCAATCCTACTTTAACTTAATGCATATCACACTCATGCAACACATAAATCACGCAAACGCTATACAAAAACAACAACTTTAATCCAAGCATGAACTCATATTAACTCATATAGTGCAAGTATAAAACACACAGTTATGGTATTAGAATGCATCAGAATGTAGAGTCTCATTAACAAAATAAGACTTAGGAAGAGTATTTCTAACCTCAAGAACTAAATAAGTGAGCGTAACAGGATCTCATATCGGCCTCGACCACCCATGTTTCTCACTCAACAATGTGGTTCCTCCATAACACCTTAACGGTGGAACACTCCTTGTTTTACAAACGTTTCACTTGGCGATCTAAAATTTCAATGAAAACATCTTTGTAATAAAGGTTCTCATCAACTCCTAACCCGTAAGATAACATGTTGTTTGCTTTAAGATTTTAAACTATTTTGCTTGTTGGATTTGAACCAAACCCTTCCCATTTCAACTCTAACTCATTTAACAACTGAGACCATCCTGCCTTATTTATATCGTCTACTGTAGCATAGCATTTATGAAGCCAATCCATACCCAAATTTATATCAAAATCAAGAATAGTTAATTCTATTATATTAGCATGAGTAACTTTATTTAGAATAGTTATTGGGAAATCTCTAATCACGTGCCCGCTCTTACCGCACCCATAGAATTTATTAAAAAACCTTGCATGCATTTTCCACCATGCACACGACCACACTCACCACACATCTTTTGGTCACGCTGGCTATTTTTATCATTTCTCCCATCTTGCCATTAATGTTCTTCGAAGAAGTAGGATTACCTGAGTCTTTGTGACCCCTTTTGAACTTAGTTCTATCCCGAATTTCAAACGAATTATTACCATTGCTCGAACAGGACTGATCGGACGGCCTAGATTTCTTTCTTTCTCGGCTTCTCTTCCTCCGACGACTCTCCAGCCTGTGGTTTTGGTTGTGTTCACACACAACAAGAATGAAGTTAGATGATAGAATGACACAAAATGTTAAAGATCTAGATGTCATGATAAAGAGTAGATACAAGGGAAAGTTCCTAACATCACAAAGCCTATAAGTCATAATTGTGGTGCACTTCACAACCTTAAGTTAGAAACTAAGCAATGTGGTTGTGTTGAACCTTAGTTCATAGGTAATTTAACCATATAACTCTGATACCAACTTTGTCACACTTGGATTCTATAATCCGATTGCAACATGCGTCGTTAACCTCTTAGAGGTCGTTGACAAGCCTCTTCTTATCTTTCATCACAACCATATATAGTTAAATTAGATGAAAATTAAAACTTTTTAAAACTTAATAAAGTATACTTAGACTTTATATAATTATCGCATAAGAGTGATATGCTACAGATCAAACTAAACAACCATCTACAATCGATTAAACAATTCAAATGAAAGAATCAATTTAATAATAATAGTTTACGAACCGGCCTTAATAGAAAAGCTTAGAACAACTGTTTGAAAATAAACACTAGGGACAACATCCACTAGCTATGTCTAATATACTAAAGCTAGAATAATATAATGTAGCATCCTCTAACTCAAGAGGATCTACCAAAGTCGAGAGATCGCTAATCAAAACTGCTTTGTCGAATCTTCAATCTTTTCTATAACCTGCATCTATTAAAACTGTAATAATATATGGGGTTAGTACACACTTGTACTAAGTTTTGGTGTATTCACATATCATACAAGGACTATGCGTGATGGCGGAGAGCTCTTCCTAAAGCAACATTCCGTTTCTAGAAAGTTAAGTCTCTTTACTTTCTTAAATCATTACTTCTTATTTGTGCTATGAATATGATATATTCTAATTCAATTAAGGCATAGAATTAATTTTCTAAATGAACATAAGACCTTGGAATCGTGATCATCATTTTAGAACAACTTAAACGAAAATTTATATTTTTTCTCCCTCTAAGCCGAAAGCTCATTTTCCAACCTTTAGATTATTTTTCGGTCTTTTCTTCATTCTGTGATGTACTTCAATGTTATTTTTTTAATCTTATGTCTTACTTACAAGTGCAATGATTCATCATAGTCCCATACCTACAATGAGTCGAGTAAGTAATCCAAAATACACAAGAAATGATTTGGCTACATTACTTACAAGTTATATCTTCTATTCTTGTTAATTGACATAAGTCTTTATAAGACATTCTTTATTAGCTATGACCATTATGTGGTTGTTTACATAGTATAATGATATTGTGGCATTGATTAGCCATTACGTTTTGCTCCCCTTTATTAGCATAATATAAGAAATCATTATAAGCCAATCTTTATTGCCTATACCCATAACTTGTTAAAGCTTCATTCTTATCAAAACCTATGATTGATATTCTTGAGATCTTACTTTATTAGTCCACTTTGAACATAAGTTTCTATTTCTTTGATCTGTTGTTTGCTATGAACTTGCTACTTTCATTTTTTTTTACTTTCTTTAAAGGATTCTTTAGTATTGATGGAAGTAGATCATGCGAGCTAACATGAAATCCAGTGTATCTCCCACATTGAAAAGAGGTGATTCATCGGTTAAGGTGAACCAAGTTCTATGTCTACCCTACACCGAAAAGGGGAATCACTGGCAAAAGTGAAACAAACTTCATGTCTTCCCCACACTGAATAGCAGGGTTAACGACTCAAGGAAACCGGATACTTTCCTTGATATTTAACAAACATAGATCATATGAGTTAACATTAAATCAAGTCTCTCCCCCACACCGAAAATAGGTGGAATCTCGTGCCAAACTGAAACCTAATGCTAACCTTCTTAGGATAGTATCCTTATGTTGTCAAACTTAGTTTAAAGACTAGGAGACGTACGTAGACCCTGATCCACCTGGGTGGTGATGTCATCTCATGAGGCTTACGTGTGCTGACACAAGCTCATTGCTAGTCTATTGGTGCTAAGCTCAGATCTATTTTACTTTATATCTTTTAGAGTTGACTCACACATTATGGAAGCTTGTTTCTAGTTATGAGGTTTATTTATGTATATATATGACTGGTAATTCCTTTATTTGATTAATGAATATGAACTTAAGTCTTACATTATCATCATGGTGCGAGTGAGACTTGTCTCATGGACTCTAGCACCCTCTTACGTGAGTATTCTTGACATAATCAATTAAGTTTAATTTAGAATTGTTTGACTTCTTTTAACAGTCTGTATTAGTTCAATTTCATACCTTAAGCTTTTAGTTATTTCATTACTCACCTTAACTTGTTCAACGTTTATTTGTAGTTTTGTACAATTCTTTATGAAAGGTATGACTACTTATACAATGCTACTCCGTTCACAAGTTTGTGTGGAGAGGGTATGTTGGGACTTGTCCCATATATTGGCATACCCTATGTTATGAGTTAATTAATGTAGATATTGGTATGACTTTACATGTTTGGAAATAATATGTTAGACATAGTTTTGCTAGCAAATTAGTTCGCATAAATTTCAATTTCATAGATACTTGTAATAACGATGTCACTAGTCATGCCAATTACTTCATAAATACATTATAATAATCTATCATATAAAACTGGCAATATTTTAATCTTTGATCATTCTATGAAACAATGGAATGAACAACTTATAACAATTTCATCTTCTCGAACACATGTAGGCATTATAACATTTAACATTCATGTAGATAAAACCCCAAGTATGCGGATCTAACATGGAGGTTTCATTTGACATTATAATTAGTTAACAAAACATGCAAACAACATGCTTGAAATTTACATCATACAAATTGCAAGAATCGGAAATCTGGAGAACTAGGGATTTGAACATGCGATTCATTGGGTACAACCCTAGTTTCGATATTCTTGATTTCAAAATGTTTAAAAAGCCTCTTGGAGAATGAATTACAGGAGAAAAAAGCCGTACCTTATGTAGAATTGAATCTACGAAGATCACCTCGCACTTTTTCACTGAAACTTTAAAGAACCTCTAGAAATCGCCTAAAGAGCTTTTATTTTTCTTGTGTTTCTTTAGTGCTTTCCATTCATGTGTTTCTTAGTGATTTATCGTGATTATATGTCTAGTAACTGAATATTTAGTAATTCAACTTATTATAATTAAAATATTTAATAAATTAATTAGCTAATTTACTAAAACGCCCCTCCTAAATTGACTAGAGTTAGAAGAACACTAGCCTTAACCAAAATCTGGAAATTGCTTAGTGGTTTAGGATTTGACAAATTAATTAATAAATTAAATTGCTAATTTAATAAATTAGGTAACCTAGGGTAATTACTAAACTACCTCTAAGTTGTTAGGACCATAACCAACCCTTTGGACCATCCTAGGTTAGGTACTAGGATGTTTCTTAATTAATTACTTGTCTAGTGAGAGAATATTGGTTTGAAAATTTAATTTAATAATTAATATTTCTAATTTAATTAACAATGTGACTATGGTAATTACTAAAGTACCCTTAAGTCGTGAGGACCAGAACTAACCCTTTGGACCATCCTTGGATAGTACCAGGATGTTTCTTAGTTAGTTATTTGTCTAGTGTAAGGATTTTGGTTTGACCATTTAGATTAATTAATTAAGTTGCTAATTTAATTAATTAGATGACTAGGGAAACTACTAAAGTACCCTTAAGTAGTTAGGACAATAACTAACCCTTTGAACCATTCTAGATTAGGTACAAGGATGTTTCTTTGTTAGTTCCTTGTATTGATGTCACGATTAGGTCTTAGGTTGTCGTGTCCCTTTGTTAGTTAAGTTTGATTTTTTCTAGGTTTAGTTAGATAGTCAGTAAGTTAGATCCTAAGACCGGTCAGGGAGCTTGGCTAACTTGGGATGACCTGGATGCGCGCGTTGTCCACGAATCGGTTAGCTTGTCCCTTGTCCGGTTGCACATGTCCTTGCGCATGTGTTGTGTGTACTTTACTTACTAACCATTTTAGAAGGATCATTTTGAATGTTTAATTTTTGTCCCAAGGATCCCCTGTATGTCCTCGGGCACTAATTAATCTACATCATAATTTTAAGTTATCATGTGGTATGTTATTAGGATTGAAACTTGGATGGCTAGTACATATTGTATGAAGGTCGGCATATTTATTTTAGCTTAGGGTCTTCATTGCAGGAACAATTCTCAAACAAGCTTGGATTTTACTTTAAATACTTGGGTATACGTAGAAAAAGGCTAACACCATTAAGCAAATATTCTATAATATGTCCAATGTTTCTCAATATTGGGCATTGGGATGCCTATGTACCCCAATGCCTATTCTTAAAACTTAATTGAAACTTCACTAGTTTTGAACGTTTTTTTAGGAATGTTACATTATCCTCCCCTTAGGTACATTCATCCCCGAATGACACTACACATCATTTTAATCAAAGTGGGTATTTTCGAAAAGCACATCAATATACTTGAAACTTTATCTTTTGGAATATCTGATTTACAACTTACTCTTAATCATGCACATCACTCAAAGCTTATCTGAAACTTCATATCTGAGTTTGAGGAACTTCCTTTTCAATCCTACTTTAACTTAATGCACATCACACTCATGCAACACATAAATCACGCAAACGCTATACAAAAACAGCAACATGAATCCAAGAATGAACTCATATTAACTCATATAGAGCAAGTATAAAACAGAGGGTTATGGACTTAGAACACAAAAACCGCCTAACGCTCTAGAATTTAGAGTCTCATTAATGAAATCGGACTAAGGATGAGTATGTCTAACATCAAGAACAAAATAAGTAAGGGTAACGGGATCTCATATCGGCCCCAACTTCTCATGTTGCTCCCTCAACAAGATGGTTCCTCCATAACACATTAACGGTGGCAAAATCCTTGTTCCTTAACCGTTTCACTTGGCTATCTAAAATTTCCACCAAAACCTCTTCATAAGAAATGTTCTCATCGGCTCCTAACCCCTTAGATAACATCTTGTTGACATTAAGATTGGAAACTATTTGTCTTGTTGGATTTGAACCAAGCCTTTCTCATTTCAACTCTAACTCATTTTACAACTGAAACCTTACTACGCTGTTTTGACAGTCTATGGTAGCATAGCATTTATGAAGACAATCCATACCCAAAATTATATAAAAATAAAGCATGGATAATTCTATTAGATCAGCATGAGTAACTTTATTGAGAACAGTTATTGGGAAATCTCTAATCACGTGAACGTTCTTACCGCACCCATAACATCTATTAAAAACCTACCATGCATTCTCTCCATGCACACGGCCACACACACTACACGTCTTTTGGTCACGCTAGCCTTTTGTATGATTTCCCTTCTAGGCATTATTGTTTTTCGAAGGAGTAGGATTACCTAATTGTTTGTTCCTCTTCTTGAACTTAGGCCTATCCAAAATTCCAAACAAATTCTTACCATTTCTCGAATAGGACTAATTCTAGGGCTAGATTTCTTGCTCTCTCAGCTTCTCTTCCTTCGACGACTCTCCTACATGTGGTTCGGGTTGTGTTCACACACACAAAAGAATGAAGTTAGATGATACAATGACACAAAATGTCAAAGCTCTAGATGGCACGAAAAAGAGTAGATAAAAGGGAAAGTTCCTAACATCACAAAGCCTCTAAGTCATGATTGTGGTGCACTTCACAACCATAAGTTAGAAATTACGCAATGTGGTTGTGTTGAACCCGAGTTCCTAGGTAATTTAACCACATGCTCTGATACAAACTTTGTCACACCCCGATTCTGGAATCTGAATGCAATCAGCGTTGTAAACCACCTAGAGGTCGCAGACAAGCCTCTTCTTAGCTTTCATCACAATCATATATAGTTAAATTTGCATAATATTTAAAACTTTTCAAAACTTAATGAAGTTTACTTAGACTTCATATAATTACTGCATAAGAGTGATATGCTACGGATCTAACTAAACAACCGTCTATAATTGATTAAACAATTCAAGTGAAAAAATCAATTTAATAATAATAGTTTGCCAAACGACCGTAATAGAAACGTTTAGAACAACTGTTTGAAAGGAAACGCTAGGGACAACATACAGTAGGTATGTCCGATGTACTAAAGCTAGAATAATAAAATGTAGCATCCTTGAACTTAAGAGGAACTACCAAAGTCTGGAGATCGCTAATCCAAACTGCTTTGTCGAATCGTCAATCTTCTCTAGAACATGCACCTTTAAAAATAGTAATAATATATGGGGTTAGTACACAGTTGTACTGAGTATGGGTGTATTCACATAACACATAAGGACTATTCATGATCACGGAATGCTCTTCCTAATGATACATGTCGTTTCTGGAAAGTTAAGTCTTTACTTTCTTAAATCATTACAGCTAATTTATGCTACTAATATCACATATTCTCATGCAATTAAGGCATACAAATAATTTTATATACTTACATAAAACCTTAGAATCATGATCATAATTTTAGAACAACTTCAACAGAAATTTATATTTTTGCTCCCTCTAAGCCGAGAGCTCCTTTTTATACACTTCGATTATTTTTCAGTCTTTTCTTTTTTTCTGTTGTGAACTTCAATGATATCTTTTAATCTTATGTCTTACTTACAAGTGCAATGATTCATTATTTTTCCATACCTACAATGAATCGAGTAAGTAATCCAAAATAATATAGAAATGATTTGGCTACCTTACTTACTAGTTATATCCTCTATTCTTATTAAATTGGCATAAGTCTTTATAAGCCAATCTTTATTAGCTTTGGCCATTATGTAGTAGTTTGCATAGTATAAGTATATTTTGGCATTGATTAGCCATTACAATTTTCTCCCCTTTATTAGTATAATATAAGAAGTTATTATAAGTCAATCTTTATTGTCTATAACCATAACATGTTAAAACTTCATTCTTATCAAACTAGTGATTGATATTCTTGAGCTCTTACTTTCTTGGTTCACTTTGAACTTATGTTTCTACTTCTTTAATATTCTTTTCACTGTGAACATGATACTTTCATTCTTTCTTACTTTGTTTAAAGAATTATTTAGCGTTAACAGAAGTAGATCATGCGAACTAACATGAAATACAGTGTCTCCCCCACACCGAAAAGAGGTGATTCACCGGTTAAGGTGAACCAAGTTCTGTGTAGTCCATACCGAAAAGGGGGTTTCACCAGCTAAAGTGCAACCAAGATAGTGTCTTCCCCACACCGAAAAATGGGGTTCACGTTTGAAGTGAACCAGATAGTTTCCTTCAGCTTAAACCTATATGGATCATGTGAGATAAACATGAAATCATGTGTATCCCCTAAACCGAAAAGAGGTGGAAACACCTGCCAAAGTGAAACCTACTGCTAGCCTTCTTAGGCTAGTACCCCAATGCTAACAAACATAGTTCGAAGAATAGAAGACGTACGGAGACCCTGGTCCACCTGGGTGATGATCTCATCTCACGAGGCTTACGTGTGCTGGAACAAGCTCATTGCTAGTCTATCAATACTACGCTCAGATCTATTTTAATTTATATTTTTTAGATTTGACTCACACATTACGGAAGCTTCCTGCAAGTTTTGAGGTTTACTTAACTCTATGGATGACTAGTCATCCCTTTCTTTGCTTGATGAATATGAACTTAAGTCTTACTTTTATCATCATGATACGAGTGAGACTTGTCTCAAGGATTCTAGCAACCTCTAATTGGAGTATTCTTGACATAATCGATTAAGTGTAATTGAGACTTGTCTCACTTCTTTAATTACTCTGCATTATGAAAATTCCATAACTTAAGATTTTAGTTATTTCATTACTCACCTTAACTTGTTCAACATTTATTGGTAGTTTTGTACAATTATTTATGAAAGTTATAACTACCTATACAATGCTATTACGTTTACATGTTCGTGTGGATAGGGTATGTTGGGACTTGTCCCATAGATTGAAATACCCTATGTTATGAGTTCATTGATGTAGAGATTGGTATGGCTTTACATGTTTTTGAAATAATATGTTGGACATATTTTTGCTAGTCAATTTTTTGGCATAAATTAAAACTTTGTAGAAACTTGTAATAACGATGTCACTAGTCATGCCAATCACTTCGTAAATACATTATAATAATCCATCATGTTAAACAAGCCAACCTTTTGTCTTTAATTAGCCTATGTAACAATGTAATTAACAACTTATAACAATTTCATCTTCTCAAACACATGTAGGCATTATAAAATTTAATATTCATGTAGATAACTCTATAAGTATACGGATGTAACATGTAGGTTTCATTCGACATTATAATCAAGGAAACATACACATAATAATCAGTTAACCCCATATACAAACAACGTGTTCGAAATTTACATCATACAAATTACAAGAATCAGAAATTGGGAGAACTAGGGAGATGAACATGCGATTCATTGGGAACATGCGATTAATTGGGAACAGCCCTAGTTTTGATATTCTTGATTTCAAAATGATTGAAAACCCTCTTGGAGAAATAATTCCAGTAGATAAAACTAATACCTTATGAATAATTGGATCTACGAATATCACCTTGCACTATTTCACGAAAACTTTAAAAAACATCTTGAAATCGCCTAAGGAGAACTTTAATTTTTCTTTGCGTTTCTTTACTGCTTTCACGGCGTGCGTTTCTTAGTGAATGATCGTTAGTATAGGTCTAACAACTGAATATTTAGTATTTAACTTAAAATAATTAACTTAATTAATAAATCAATTAGCTAATTTAATATAACGCCCCTCCTAAATTGACTAGAATGAGACACTTGCCTTAACTTAAATCTTAAAATTGCTTAGTGGTTTCGGTTTTGACCAATTAAATTAATTAATTAAGTTGATAATTTAATTAATTAGGTAACCTAGGGTAATTACTAAACTACCCCTAAGTTGTTAGGACCATAACCAATCCTTCAGACCATCCTAGGCTAGGCACTAGGATGTTTCTTAGTTAGTTACTTGTCTATTGTAAGGATTTCAGTTTGACCATTTAAATTAATTAATTAAGTGGTTAACTTAATTAATTAGGTGACCTAGGGTAATTAATAAAGTACCCTTAAGTCGTTAGGACCATAACTAACCCTTTGGACCATCCTAGGTTAGGTACTAGGATCTTTGTTAGTTAGTTACTTATCTAGTGTAAGGATTTGAGTTTCACCATTTAAAATAATTATTTAAGTTGATAATTTAATTAATTAGGTGACCTAGGTAAATTAATAAAGTACCCTTAAGTCGTTAGGATCTTAACTAACCCTTTGGACCATCCTAGGTAAGGTACTAGAATGTTTCTTCTTTAGTACCTTGTCTTAAAGTCACCCGATTAGGTCTTAGGTTTTTGGGTCCCTTGCTTAGTTATTTTTATTTTTTACTAGGTTAGTTAATTATTTAGGTCAGTTAGTTAGATCCTAGAACCGGTTAGGAAACTTCTCCCTATGTGGGTTGACCCGGACGCGCGCCTTGTTCCCAACCGCCCTAACTGAATAGGTTAGATTTTCCCTTGTCCTGTTGCACATGTGTTGCATGTACTTTCCTAACTAATCATAATAGAAGGTTCATTTGTAATGTTTACTTATTATCCCAAGGATCCCCACTATATCCTTGGGCACTACTTAATCTACATAATCATTTTAAGTGATCATGTGCTATAGTACTAGGCTTGACACTTGGATGCCTAGTACATATTGTATGAAGGTGGGCATATTATTTTATCTTAGGGTATTCATTGCAGATACAATTTTCAAATAATCTTGGCTTATATTTTAAATACTTGGGTATACGTAGAAATTGGCTAACACCCTTAAGACAATATTCTCTAATATGGCCATTATTACTCAATATTAGGCATTGGGATGCCTATGTACCCCAATGCCTATTCTTAAAACTTAATGGACTTTTCACTAGTCGTGTACATTTTCCCGAAATGTTATACATTTAGAGACTAGTCATTTGTATGCTAGTGTGTTTTAATGTGTTGTTGTGGAATGTGGTGTGTTGTTTGATGTTTGAGACTTTATGAATTCACCTAGAAGCTTGATGGTAATTTTTAGGGGTGAAACGATGGGGTACTACTCCCCTAATATCAACCTAAGGGTCATGAGGAGGACCCTAAGTTAGACCCCAAAACATGCAAAGTTGGCGTGACCTATGACCAATAAGTCAAACGAAAGGGCCTAAGTGGGCTCAGTAGGTCAAGACTTAGCCTAGGTAGCGTTAGTTACCATGTGAAAGTCTATTACCAGACCTACGAACCGTAGAACGAGCCGTCAACCCACTTACGATACTTAGATGGGGGTCATGAGTAAGGACTACAATTCTGCAACTTCACACGGCAAAGGTGGGGGTGAATTAGTAAATTCACCCCATGCCTAAATAAATGTATGGACAGTTGTTTTTACCTATTTTAGGGTACTAGATTTTCAGAACGTGTCTGGCACGTTTGTCCCTTATTATTATTATTAAATTTCTATATACAAAAAAGTTATGTAATTTAAAAGATGCTTAAATTAATAATAGTAGTTTAACCATTTATCTTTTATTTGCTAAATAATAACAAATATAATATGAAGAATATTAAATAGATAATATAGCTAGTTATTTTTTGTTATCCTTCTCTCATTCTCTTTTCTTCTCATTTTGAATAGTGTAATTTCCTTCCTATGATAATATTAATCTTAGTAATTGGTTCTTAAAAAGCATATTAAAAATTTAATTCTCAAAGTGTTTTTACATAAATTGTAGAGAATGACTCTTCACATTGAGCTTTTAATTTTAAAAAATTATGTGTATGAGAAATAATTAACATTCAATAATTAGGCAGAAGAATATCACATTATCATAAATAATATAATATCTCAAAGTCAAAAGTAGACATTCTAGTTTAGAAAATAATTATTACTCACTATTTATGGGTCCAGCTCCAATCAATAATCTATAGATGGGAGTTTGACAATATTTTCAGCTATAGTTAAAATTTTACATCAACAATAAATAGCTTATTATCACAGTAGATAGACGTTTGATGCATAAAATTTTAAATGCTAAAAGATTTTGTCAATGTAGTACATATGCAGACTTATGATAAAAACACTTGATATATTACGAAACACACTTGAAGCCATTACCATGATTAATATGTCAATTATTTTTATCATTATATCACATATACGTCTTCTTTTTAACCTTAAAAAGTATTGTACACATGATTTATGAAGAGAAAAGAATAATACTCCTTTTTTCATAACATTAATCTTTGAATAATTAATATAAATTGAGCAATATAAACTTTTCAAAATGACTTATTCTAGATATATGATCAATTTTAGGAATGAATGTTCCAACAAACATATAATAGACTAATAAGATCAATAAATTATGCATATAAATGAAATGATTAAATAAAAATACAACCTCAAAATCACATATGTACTATAAAGAGTATGATCCATTCTTTATCTCCAATTAGGGGGCCATTTTATTTTAGTTCATAATATATATATATAGATATATAGAGAGATATATATATATAGAGAGATATATAGAGATAGAGAGAGATAGAGAGTAGATAGGAGATAGAGATAGAGATATATATAAGAGAGAGATAGAGATATAGAGATAGATAGATTAATAGATTCGAGAGTATATAGATAGAGATAGATAGAAGATATCTATTATATATAGATATATATTATATAATTTCTCATTTAGTCATTATTCTCACTACTCATAAATAATAATTTCAAATATATATATACTAAAGTAGAACACTCTATCGAGAGCCAAATAAGCATGTCAAATGAACTGATTAATCTTTCATAAATATGAATTTCATCAGTAATTAAGATACATAGTGGAACATGAATTGTATATTACTATTTTCTTCATGTAGGATACAAAATATTCTAATAAAAAGAAACAAAAATCATAAGAAAGTACATCAACATATATAAAAAAAATATGTAATACTTAGGACGGACAATAAGGAGCGGATATAAATAAAAAATAATTACTGCACATACAAAATGATTTGCAAAGTTCATTTTTGCATGATAATCTCTCATCCTCTTCTTGTCATTTACATGAAGATCATGCTAGGTAATTTATAGAAGTAGCTATGATGACCTTTGAGTAGATAATTAATTTGCATTAAATTAGTTAGTGGTTTTAGTCCATATCAAATATGTTTAATGGAAAAACTTCTCAAATACTCATGATTTTCACAATAGAGTAATTAACTATTAATGTGAATTTGATTCATCACCAATCTAAATGAGTTATTTATGAAATTTTTAATTATAGATTATAATATTTGTTTAAATATTTTAATATAAGGGTAAAATGGTAATTAAAATTTGATCTTTGAATCTTCCCACTTATAATATAATATGATATTTGGTTGGTTTAAACAATAAGACCTAGAATTAGAATTCATTACTTACTTTTCCAAAAATCAAAACCCTTTCTCCTCCAAAAGTTCTCTCAGAACCCTGATGGAAGCATGAAGTCAAGATGGAGCTAGGGTTGTGGATCTAATGGTTTTATTCTTCAATTATCATTGGATTTATTATAATAAATGATGATAATTCTTTATCTAATGTTTGCTATCACCAAGAGCCAATTTCAAAGTTTATGAATAAGTCAAATTTTCACTCTAACTTATGGGTTCTTGCAAGAAACAATTTCAATTCATTAGACATGATATTGTTGATGTTTAATTGATTTTTTCAATTAAAATCTCCATGAATCCTTTATATTATAAAATATCTAAATTTAGCTTATGAAGTGGGTCTATTGCTTATGATCTAATGATGATAGAATTGAGTTTAGTTCATGTTATATGGTTGATTTCTATGATTAATTATGTTATTTTATTGTGAACTATTGGAGATATTAAGGAATGATGATCTTGGATATTAGAACAGTGTTAGTTGACCTAATTCCTTTACTAATTTAGAATTGATATAAAATTGCTATTGTGTGGTATGGTTCACTGATGATGGCAATGCTTAATTCTTGTATATGTTATAATCATGGCCTTGTAGCATTATTATATGAATTCTAGTAGAATCATATTATGGTATATGTGAAGGGATAATGTGAATTTTGTTACATGAATTAATGTGATTTTGTATAAGGTCGTGTGAATTATATGAATGCATAAAGTGAAGGATGATGTGATATATGTGGGTGATCTTGTATAATGAAAATTTATAATGTGAAGGTGTGAACATGTGATGTCTATATGATCTTGCATGAGTGCAATAATGTTATGATTCTTCACTAATTGATGATATATGATGATGAAGGACTAAAAATGTCTTTATCGAACGCTATAGTATCTTATGTTGATAGACTTAGTTGTCCCTACTTGGTACTTTAATGATATTGAATAAGTGATATAATGAATGTTGTGTCTTGACTTAGTAGACTTTAAATCACTCTTATTGATATATGAAACTTCTATATTATGAACTCTTGGATTTGGTAGACTTAGGACCTTCTCCTTGATGTTTGGAAGTTTTGTGATTGTGATATCTTGACTTTGTAGGCTTAGGCTCCCTTGTTATGTATGAATGAATAAATGAATGTAACAATGAAAGTCTAGGATCGGTGGACCTAAAGTATGTACCCTTCTATGAAATACTAATATGAAACCTTGAATATGAAAAAATGAAACCTTGAATATGAAAACAAGATTAATATAGAAGCCTTGAAGTTGAAGGGACGTAATGGTGCCCTTCTTGAGAGGAATGATGAATTTAGAAGTAGATTGGCTGGAACAACATGAAACCATCTCTATGAAAGTTATAAGATCTATCCTAATGAACCTTGATCAGTAGACCCTTGTGGATCCCTTCTTGGAAGAGGTAATATGGATCGGTAGGCTGAATGATGGGGCCCTCTCTAACACACGTATGTGAATGAACCTACTCTATGAGAACACAGGCAAAGCACCGAGTGTATATGCTTTTGGTAGTAGCTCTACTTTAGAAGAGGCTACAGTACAAAAGAGACCTTGATATCCCTTAACCATTTGCTAACATGGGATGTTTTTTAGTTCTATCTTTGGCAAGTATAACACCCTCCACGGTGTTGGGGGTTGATGACACCCGATTCCATGCCTAGCTAGTATGGTCTATGTCGGTTAATGCCTATTCTTATCATGTGGGATGTGCACTCTACTATTGGATAGGTTCTACAACGTGTGAAATGGGACGCTATATACACATGGCATGAGTTGTCTTTGAAAATGATAAAATAAGTTCCCTAGGTCTTCCAAGACCATTATGTGAAGTCCTCTAATTGTTTAGTTGTCTCTTAAATGGTTTGAATGAATAATGTTCACCTAGTGAAAGTATGTTGAATAGAAAAGTTCTTATATAGGGTAGCTTTGAGGATCACTTTTGTATGTTTGAAGAGGGTGTAAAGATTGTCTCTTCATGTCTTACTTAGGTGGATCTTAGGTTAACCTTAGGTAGAGTCTCTAAATGATGAAAATGCTTACTTGTTGAATATGTACTACATGTTATGTGATGGAAAGTAAATATCTGTTCTTTGAGTAGTCTTGAGGATCACCTAGGGGTGAGTGAAGGGGTTGTATGGGCGGCCGCTTGATACCTTACTTACCTGGCTCTTAGGATAATCTTCGGTAGAAGGTCTAAATGCTTAGATCGGTTCTAAGAGATTGTGGTCATATCTTGTGGATTATTTGGGTGTTGTCTTATATGTGAATGTTGACTTATTTTATGTCTCTTAAACTCTTATGATAATGGTTTTTATCAAAATATCATGAAAGCATGTTTCTATACTAAATGCCCCCTTTTAATGTTTTCGCATGACTTCCATACTTAATTTTTGGAGTACTTCAAAAATTGATTTTTTTGATAGTGGTTATTTTTAAAATATAGAGAAGGGACATATATACTCTTGTACTATTGAAATTAGTTTCAATATACCATTCGTTATACTTTTGGGATAAATATACCCTTCTGATTATACTTTGGCTAAATATATTGATTAGAATTAACGTTATCAAAGACACTTCATCCAATTTTAAGTGTCAAATGTCGTTAGTCAGTATAAAACTCAATGAAATGTGTTGGAGTCGAATCCCACAAGGAGCGGCACGTGTTTCAGATTCAATTAGAAAGTATGAACATTGGTCAAATCAGTAATAGAAATAAAAATTATCGAATAAAAACATCATGCAAATCAGGGGTCGACACGAATGTCAAATGGGGGATTTGTTTTAATTACCAACTACAAACAGTCACTAACAATACACATTAACAATAATGACTCGGGTTCTTGGGATGTGATTGATTATAGACTAATATAGACAAATGCGTAATTGGAACTATTAGTAAATAGCTAGATATTAGTGAGTAGACTAGGCTATAGAGGAGGTAAACTTTCTTTCAATCAATTTACTCCGAATCAAGTTGATTTCTCTCAAACATCAACAACCATGCAAAATAAGAGCAGCCCACACCTTAATCCATTCGCTTTCTCAAGCTTAATGTGTAGGAAACGGGTTTAGGATTCACTCTATCGAGCTAAACCCTAGTCAATCCAATACCCACAAACCATCAATCAAGAACTCTCTCTAGGGAGCAAAGAAAACTAAGCTAAAACTGTATTTGCAACGACGATTCTTAAATTAATCAAAAATTAATGATAAAACTCACATAATCACATGCCAAGAATTGAGATTTTAACTAGACATCATGAAGAGATAAAAATAGTTAACGATTAATTATCTATTAACTGGTAAGTGTAGATTTGTCTGATACAATGCTTCAAATTGAAAAATCTTAAAGACCCACTTCAAATTTCTCAGAACTAAAAAACAACAATTCTTTAAATGTAAAGAAAACTCGAGAAAATTGTCTCTCCATGTTAAATAATTGATAGGAGAGGCAATGATTAGAAATATGTCCACCAAAGATTTTAAACTAAATGTTCAAAAATATATATATAGTCTCCAAAAATGTTCTACAAAAATTCATATGCCGAAGTAAGTCGGCACGCAACCTTTTGGTCTATTCTATTGCCCTTTTTCCTTGGTACTCAACATATCTAGGTCTATAACTTTGGGCGATATAGTACTTCTGTCTTCTATTTTCTATTACTAACTTAGTTTCATCCTTTAGGTCTTTACACATTGAAACTTTAGGCGGTCAATCAACCATACAGCGAGTCACCAAGTGAACTTTACCATCACCAGTCGTGCCTTTCTTCTTTCTTTCAGATCCTTTTGTTCATTTTTACAAGTTTGTTACGACATGAGAGCACCCCGTCGTCGTAAACCCCATCCTCATCATTGAAGAAGCCTTAGCATACATCATTGATTCATAGATGGAATAAAAAGCGAAAAATTAAACATTTTTATTTGAAGTTCAATTTGACTTCACATATATTGAAATAAAATCTATTGTTGTCTCACATCTCCGTCTAAAATATAAGAGTATGAAAAAGGGGACTTAGACCTTACATCATTTTAAATATTATAAGAATATACAACATAGTCGTTTAAATTGGAAATAGAACCATGTATTTCATTAATAGCAAAATAATAAAAGCAAGATTCATAGGCTTTGTCCTCGAACTTGAGGATTCACTAACTTAGGAAAAATCCAAGCTTCTTTAAGAAAATGGCCTTGAAGCACCTCAATGGCTTAAACCAACATTTATGTAGAAATAGAAGAGATATGGGTTTGTACAAACCACATGTACTAAGTAAGGAAACATATGCAAGAAAAACATTTGAAAACATGCACAGATAGATATTTTTCTTATAAGCATTCCAAGTTCACTTTAAAAACCATTATGCACATTCCAACAACATATACAAGTTCATGTCACAACAACAACACGACATATTCATATTCATGTTCAAGAGTGACATCATAACAAAGCCATAGTCATTATTTCATTTTTAGAGTTCATCTCATCAATACATCACAATGCCTTACTCATAGTGCCAATCCAAGTCTGCTAGAGCAATGTATATATGAAGCCCCATAACCCTACATAAATTAAGTAAACTAGCAAAGAGACCATAAGCATTGCATTTAATTCATATATCTTTAACAAGTGTAGTCAACATCATGCATAACAATGTAAACCAACATCATGTATATCAAGTATAACCAACATCCTTATATCAACAATGGCCAACATTATGCATTTCATATATACATAATGAACCCACACTAGAAATCCACTCAAGGTCCACTTGTGTAACGTATAGGTAAAGTTCCATACCCTTACCTACACTAAGTAACACCTCCTGAGTGTTCATAGTTAGTGTTCATCTTATTACTTTTCATTCATTCATTTTAACTTTCGTGAAACTTCTCCAAAACTGACATAAACCATGTGAGCTAACATGGCATTCGGTGCCATCCCCTCACACTGAAAGGATGGTGTCTACTTGGCAAGGTAAGACATATACATTCATATAGCATCTAGGTGGATCCACTAGCGAGGTTTTCTATGGGGGAACATAATTAAGAAACTAGGAGGTTGTTACTAAAAATCCTCTTTACGGTAACTATCATTATAGTTTCCAACTTATGAGAGAACATAGTGTGAACCTCCTTTCCTTTGTGAAGGAACACCTCTTAATGTCATGTTCACTCTGTGCGAAGCTACATTCCCTTTTGTGAAGCATCTTTATGTATTTATTAACATTTACCACAATATATGTAAAAGGAGTTTAACCCCTCATATAAAATGTCCATAACTCATAGGTTTTAACATGAGAAAGCCCTTTCATTACTACCCAACATCATGTGAGAACATTACTTCATAATCATAGTTATAAAGTGTACATAGGAATTTCCATCAATTCATCACATTAGAACACATATCATCATCTCACCATCAACATATTCATAGGGTGAACATACATTCATAACATCATCATTCATACTTCTATTGGTCACCATTATCCAAGATAAGCCAGCCATACTACAATAGGATATCCATTATCTTGAAGATCTTGCCAATGGCCTCCAAGAAACCCATTAAATAGATCACTCCCAAATCAATGATATTTACCTACCAATTCAATCATCATCATCATACAATAGTAAATTATGCAAGGACATACTCAATTACACCACCTATAATTATAAATCAACATAATTTAAGAGTTAAGGTTAGGAGAACAGGGACATTCGTAGGTCTCTAAGGAATTAGGTAAAAACCTAAGTAATACATCAATTCACTCATAAACATCCATCGAGGTAACCCATGAATAGGAGTGAAATCTACAAATTCAGAAGAACATTGAAATTCAATTTGAAGGAACCTCTTGGGCAAAGGACTACCAAGAGTGAAGAGTTCCCATACCTTATCAATCCTTAAGGATTTATGAATGAAAGACTTGAATCTGATCCCTACTTGAAGATTTTACTTTGTTATTCAATGTAGTCCTTTGTTTAGAGAGAGAATTCCATAGATAAGTGAGAGTCTTTGGGGTTTTGGGATTATGAGGTTCAAAGACTTGTTTTATGTGTTAAAATCCCTTAAATATAGCTATACCAACTAACTAGAACTGTCCCTCTTTTTAAATTGATAAGGATTGAATTTATCTAACCACCATTGTCTTGGCTGTGTATTGTATTAGTGTGCAGACTCAGTTGATGCCACTGATTGATGTTCGGTCAATCCATGAATGGAACATCCTGGAACTCCGTCAATTTGTTCAGAGAGTGATACAATGGATCCAAACATCCATAATTCTATGTATGGACTCACGACCTCTATTACGGGGCGTCAATGCTCTTACGGTTTGGTTGTTGTTTTCTAACAGCTTTTGGGTATATTATTTTGAGTCCTCCTCAAGGACCCTTGGTGTGGTCCTTAAGAGGGGGGGGGGGAGGTTGTACTCGGATGTTTTGAATCTAAAGAAGCTCTAATATGTAATCTAATAAATTATACAAGATTTTCCCCTCACAAGACTCTTCAAGTCCCTTGTAAGACCTAAATGCACACTAGATCATTTTCACTAATATCTGGACATCATGGTTGTTTCTTGATATTTAGGCTGTATCACTTTCAAATAAAGTTAATTACATTAGTTTCAGTCTTGAAACACTATTTTAATCATTATTAATTAGGTAAGGATCTAGCCTAGGTCATTAAATTTCCGAGGTATAACAATACCCCCCCCCCTTGGGGAACATTCGTCTTCGAATGACACTCTAAACATCTTTTTGGAATCTAGCGACTAAAGACTACCAATCCAACAAACACATGGTATACAATGATAATTCAAATTACAAAGAAGAAAACATTATATCCATCCTCAAACACAATAATGTATCATGATGAAGTAGAAACTATATCAACTACCAATTATGCACACATTTCATCATTTCACATGATGCAGGGAGGAATGTCCTTCTCCTTCTCATATAACCCAATATATTCAACAAGATCCAGTGCATCATTTTATCACTTAACACTTGATCACTTTCACAACAAGAAATGTCACATAACTCAACTATACAAACAATATAATCCATTGTCATCAAGTATGAAGAACATATAATCCAAGACACATATGAAACATGATTTTTTTCTCAAAAATATTCATAATTAAGGGAAATCATGGAAGTTCAAACTGTAATCATTGGAGAGCACCCTCAAGAAGTTACCGGCGTGTGAGACCCCAAGAAGTCTCACACAAGCCTTTTATATCAACCATTGCAAAATATACTCCAAACTAAGTAAGAATTTAAAAACATTCTTCACACACGAAGAATACATTCATTTATAGGCAAGCACAATATTTCTTTAAAACATCTAATCGCTACAATGTCTCATTATACAATCTTATACTTTGATTCTACAACGTTGGGACTAAGCCCATATAAGACTTAAAATATAGACTAAATACATAAAGGAACATGTGGGTCTTGTCCTCAAATCTATGAAAACTTCCCAATACTTCTTCTTTAATCGTAGAAACCTACCTATCATCCATGACATGTCAAGAATTCCTATTCCCTACACTTAGTCAAAAAGGGAAAAAAGGGGTTAGCACATTGAATGCACTATATATCAAATCCATACAAAAACCATGTTAAAGGGACATTAGTATAAAAACATGCTTTCATGACTTTTTTAATAAAAACCTTCAAAATAAGATTTTAAGAGACATAATCAAAGTCATTAATCACATATAAGACATAATCAAGTAATATCAATCACATAATCATATTCACATGGACCACTCTACTAAAAGTTATCTTAAGACCCACCTAAGTAAGAGAAGAAGTTGTTGCCCATAAAACCCCTTCACACACAGCTAGATGGTCTTCAAGACTACCTAATGTAAAGATATTACAATACATCACAAATCACACATAGCTTATTAAATAAGATAAACCTTTAGGTCATTTAGACTCAATCACGATCGAAGAGCCCCCGTAGTCCCAACCGGCGTCGTCATCCTCTCAGAGGACTCAAAAAAGCCCTTAGTGTTTATCATAACATATCATCAGTTAAAAATGCAGAAAATTAAACTATTTTACATATACTAAGTGAGGTATACTGTCAAAAACCTAAAGTACCCCATAGAAGTTAGGAGGAACCCTCGTTCAGTAGCAAGGCGTATTTGACCCTTTTGGGTCTTATACTAGCCCTTCAACAAGCATTTATTTCATACGACATGAAAAGTAGTGCGAAATTAAAACTTTTTACGAATAATTTAATCAAAAGAAAATCATTCATAAATACTTAAGAAATCTTTTCGTCACAAGACAAAGTTAAGACACGACATATAATATCTTAGGTACACAACCCTTTACATTGAAATCAAATACATAATAAGTCTTAATAATAAAACTAGTAGAGAAATGACTATGTCCACAAATATATTAGGACATACAAAATCTTGAGACAGTGAATTTCCCAAGCTTCGGCTTCGAGTCTTCTAAAAAGTCTTCAAGCTATACTTATAAGGTATAGAGAAGTATGGGGTTGATACAAATAATGTACTAAGTATGGCATATCCAAAAACATGCAAAAAGGGATATTTTAGTAAAATAACATTTCATGCAATTTAAGTAAAATATTCAAGAATATAGAAGCAAAAAATCATAAGGAACATCAATTAAAAGTTAGATAATAGATTCCATAATTTTACACCAAGAGGGACCATTTACAGTAACTTCAAAAAAGTTACAGTAAACCAACTTGACATTATAGTGAATTGATTTTAAGACATCAAAATGAATTATCTAAAGCATTATCAATGAATTAAACTTCAGCAATTACAAAGAACTACCCTATACTAAATGAGTGAACTTCCAAAGCAAAGCGAAAAAGAAAGTGAACACATTTTCCGCAAGAGTTTCCCTACCTCGGAATTATCCTAACACTTGCTAAGGTAAGATATGAAAGAAGTATGCATATGCATCTTTCAATGCACACTAAATAAATACTCAAGACTACCCCTTTCGACTTATTCAACTCGGGAGAAACAAGCCCCTCAATCAATGGAAAGACATCAAAAGAAACCCAACAAGCCACCAAAGACTTCCCTTTTGGAATGCCTACTTAGTGCAATGAGTAGATAGCGTCCCATACCCCCACCTACCCTAAGTAGTATATTATTTTAGAAGTTTTGGCACCAAGTCTTCCCTTTCGGAAGGTCCTACCTAGTGCAATGAGTAGATAGCATACTGTACCACGACCTACCCTAAGTAGCACGTTCTTTTAGAAGACTTGGTTCAATCAATTCTTTGTGTGTGTGGGGGGGGGTTTATATTAACCAACAAAGATCATGAGAGCTAGACATACAATCCCGATATTAACCCATATGATGGATCCTCACTTTCCTAGAGTAAGGTCATGTTTCTTAGCTTTTAAATGGCTTTCCCAATAGTTACACCTATGTGGACACATAGTTAAGTGATAAGGAGATTGCTACTAAGTAAATCATTCTCTACTAACGAGGAGTACTCATCTCAAGAGTTAGTTTGAAATACAACATCTCAACTCATGAAGTGTAATCCACCTCCCCTTCATATCCTCTCAGTGCTTGGCATAACTCCCAACAGATTCTAAACATTATAACCTATATGTTAAGGATAACTAGCGAACACCACATCACAACTCACGAAGGGAATTCATCCTCCAGTCTATATTAGAAAGCTCATTAGGAATAATAGGGTTTCTACTAGACACTTCATCTCAACTCACGAAGAGTGTCCACCCCATGACTCCCTTTTTCACTACTTAGCATCATACATTCTTTTGAGTGTGAGTGTGTGTGTACATGTAAGCACACCTTGTACATAAACATAGTTTCATTAGCATTACCTTTTATACAAGCTTTAGACCTACATTCGTCAATTTACATACTTTACATGCTCTACAAAGTCATATATTTTACTTACGCATAATCTAAGCCAACCATGAAATTCAACTACACAAAACACAAGACTAGGCTCATATTCAATATTACTCCATTTCATCTACTAGATATTCAAAACGACACTCACAACACATACTAAGTAACATCAAATTCGTCAAGTAAATTCCACCACGAAGAAGATGGACGATACCACTCGAGCAATTATAATGAAAATTGTACATTGAAAGAACCTTGCCATATAACCTAATCATACTGACCGTTAAGCATTTTATAAACATTGAATCAAAATAAGACTCTTAGGTCAGTATCTAAATAAACATATCAACATAAGAAAATCAACGTTCATACTTTACCCAAACCTGCTCATATAACCCGTTTCCCAAGCTAAAAATTGAAATATGAATAAACATGAGTTCGTTAGGGTTTTTTACATAAAAATCATCAATTCTTACAAGAATAAAAAAAATTAAAACATTAGAACACTTTTACAAGAAGAACCATACTTAAAATCAACGATAGATGAATTTGGAAGTTGAAAACCCTTTTGGAAATATTTTGGAAATGACTCCTTAAATGGAAGAGGATTCAAGGATGGATACCATACCTCAAATATAGGGACACCCACTAATTTTGTTGAAGGAAAACTTCCAAACCAGTTCTTGTTGCTCTTCTTGAGTCTTATCTTCAATTGTGACTTTGGGAGAGTTTTCTTTAGAATCAGAGTTTGAATATTTGAAGTAAGGCGTCTTGTATAGGTATAGAGCTTAAAACTTACTTAATATAACTTAAAAACACTAAAAATACTGACCTAGGGTTATAAAATACTTGGGGTGAATTTACATAAAACACCCCAAGTTGGCAGCATCTTCCACAACTTTTAAGAGAAGTGAATCAACGACCCAAGAAATGGGGCGGCGCCTGGTCGACGCCCCGTCCTGCTGAGCGTCAATGAGTTCAGAGGCTGCTACATGGGGGGGGGGGCGCTAGAATTTTCACTATGTATGGTACTACTCCCCCCAGTCGATGGGGCGTTGATGGGCCTACGCCTAGTAGACTGCCTCGTAGATTGAGCAGTTTTTTTGATAGTTTTTTCCAAGTCTTGGTCGCTTCAACTAGGGCCCTTTGTGGGTCCTATTCGTTACCGGACGTTAAGCTTCAAAACTAAGTCATCTAGGTCTTATGAACATCTCACCTTAGTTTCAAAGTAAACAAACATGTAAAACTCTTCCAAACACGACAAGACGCTAGAACACTTTCTAAGGCACAACTTTTGAACGTCATGGACGTTTGACCTCCAAACTTTACCAAACTTCATACAATGCCTAAGAACACTAAAATAACTCATTTTAAATTCAAATTAACTCAAAAACCAACCATGATTCTCTAGTTCAGCTTAGTTTGTTTCGGGGCGTAACATATACTTAGAACTCTCACATAGAAGCTTACTTAGGCTTCTCTTACAATAACATACTAAACATACATAAAAAAGTCTAAAATCTATCTCATATAAAAAAAATCTAAAGAATACGGTTTAGACTTATACATTAAATGTCAATATTCCATATAAGCCTTAATGTAATAGAATGCAATGAACATAAAAAAAATAAAGAGTATTCTTAAAATACTAAAGTCTTCATATGATTGAATATAAAAATGATAGAATCCCCGAACATGAGGACCTACCAACACTTGGAGAAAGAATTCCAAGCTTCTTCAATCGACCTTCTTAATCTTGAATAGTCGGTTTCTACATTTGTAGTAATATAAAGAAAGGGGTTAGTACGCCACATGTACTAAGTATGGATATATGCATATAACATATAAGGACATGCATGAAAAATGACCATTTCATTAGAAAGCATGCTAGAATGACGTTTAATGCACAAAAAATAGAGCGCACATAAGATTAAAGATCACAACGACATAAAGCATGATCCTAACCAAAGATATCATCATAAAATGATATCAACATTTTATGTTCATTAGATCATATGACATAACATACAAAACACTTAACAATGATTCCATCCAAAAACTACATGTTCAATGATCATGTGAATCCCCATAACCCCACATAATAAGGTAAACAAAATAGTAGACAATACGTAAAGTCTTGCTTCATACAACATATATCATAGGTGGTCATCACCACATATAGAACTATAGACCAATAACATGTTCATCAACATAAACAACATCATATAAGAGTAACATCCTAAATCATAAGCATTTTATATTTCATGTTATCATATTACATAAGAACAATCTTGTAGGACTTCCCTTAGAGTCAGCTTGTGCAATGTCTAGGTAAAGTCACAAACCCCTACCTATACTAAGTAGGCTCCTCAAGTTACCCTAGTCAATGTCCATTTACTTGTCTTTCGTTTTACTTGAGGGAACAATCGCCTTAACCGTTATTAGACCATGTGAGCTAAACATGGAATTCGATGTCATGAAACCCCACACTAAACGAAGGTTGTCTACCTGCAAAAGTAGAACCAAAACATGTACATATTATTCTAGATGGATCCGCTAGCTAGTATTCCTATGGTGGCGACATAGTTCAAGAACTAGGAAATATGTTAGAGACCCATAGTTCCACATTACAGGAGAGTATCTATCTCATAAGAGTCATTATGATCCTACCTTCCAACTAGGGAAGGGACACCTCTCATACCTAGTTCATTGGTTCTAAGCTAAAGTACCTTTTTCAATAACCTATAAGTCATAATTTATCATAAAACTTATCATAGGACATAGTTGATTAACTCCTTGTATAAAAATGATCATAACCTCTTTAGGTTTATGATGAGAATTTCCTTTCATCACAACCTTCAGTTGTGGGACTAAAATAATTATAATCATTGTTTGTAAGACATACAAGATAAACATTATCAAATTGCATTATCATATCATTAACATGATCCCACATTTAAAATATTACTAGGCAAACATATATGCATATCAACATCATACATAATTTAATTCATCGATATATAAATTATAGGCCAACATAAACATAATAAGGAAATTATGACTTTAGAAGGCCTACCTATTGCTTCCAAGCAGCTTCGTCAAAAACATACGATCAATTTACAACAATGATCCAACAATATAGTGAAATACTCAATAACATAACCAATACCAACCCTTAAAGTCATATACAAGACAAATTTGTAGTTAAGGATAAGGCAAAGGGTCATTAAAGAGTGCATTCAGCTATAGTTCCAATCCCAACATTTACATGTTATCACGTGATAGATGTAACCCAATCAAAACCATTATTTTGAGAAGGAACATGCTTCACACGAAAATCAAACATTAAAAACCAATTACCCTTCAATACATACTTAATTAACCATATAAAATCGTTACTTTTCATTATTAGTCATAAAATCTTTAGTTAGGAAGAAAACCCATTTTATAGAGTAAAAACCCTAGAAGTTGAGTTCTTGGAAATTATCTTTGAAAGGACATCTTGGGGAAAGGAATCCCAACAGTTAAAAACCCATATCTTATTGACAAACATTACACAAATTTTGAAGGAAATTTTGAAGTTTTCATCTTCTTTCTCAATATCTTCTTGTTCTTCAATTGAGTTTTAAAAGAGAGAGGTCTTGAGCGAGACAAGAGTGGGTTTTGTTTAATATCATTTGAAGTGCGTTAAAGTGGTCTAAAAATGACGTAAAATCATTATAAACTCGTCCCCTTAAATACCAAAAATATGCCTTACTTAAATTGAACTCTTTGTGAAGTTAAATTGACTTAAAAATGACGTAGACGAACCTGAAAAGTTGATGCGTGTCGCGGGGTTAAATTCACATTTGTTATTGAAAAAACGGGTTGAGATAGAGAGCCTATTGGAGGATCCATGTCGAGATAAAACTTTTGGCCCTCCACATGTTGGCTACGCTTCACGCAGCAGCCCACATTTCCTAGATGCACGCAGACTGGTTTGACAGCCCGCTTGTCCATGTTCAGGTTCTCCTCAAGGATCCTTCGGGTAGTCCCTGGGAGTCGTTACTAGACGTTTGGACTGTTTGTACTACATACCACCTATTTAATATCTTTTTACAAGTTTTGAACTTCATTTGACACTCCCAAACCTTCACCAAACATAGGAACGTCAACTAGTTCAAATTAGCTAGTTTCGGACGTCAAGGTCTTTCTTTGTCGTTTTGCCTCTAAGATTTTTTAATTGAGTTCATTACATCAATATAGGTCTGGAAATATCATTTAAATATTTTTTCAATAGATTAATCTCTAGTCTAATCCATGGAACTTCCGGAGAGCTAAATTATTCGCCCTTAGGAACATTCGTCCCCGAATGACTCTAAAATCTCTTGGAGGGTTAGGATAAACTCTCCTATGAGTCACAATTCATAGGATTACTTTACAACTCCTTTCAACACATACCACAACATTACACATAGAACCTCAATTCATGATGCACAACATATAAGAGCTTAATATTTAATAACACCTAATGAGGAACAACCGTGTAAACATCAACATGAGCTCATAAATACGTAAAAGATTTATCATGCTATCATTCTTCTCAAGACAACAACAAAACAACAAAATCTCAAGAATATAACATGCATACACATTTCATACAAGTGTAAGACTAGAGTATGAACACATTTTCTTAAAACTCAAGTTTGTTCAACTTTTACCAAAACATGCACCTATTAAGAAAATAGGTAAACTTCATATTATTCATTATTTACCTTATTTATAGGAATTTCTAACCTCAAGGAGTTAAAATATGAGGGTAGCGGGACTTTATGTCGACTTCGGCCTCCTATGTTTACTGTCAACAAGATAGTTCCTCCCTGGGACTTTTATGGAGGCAACCTCCTTGTTCCTCAATTTCTTGACTCTGCGATCTAGGATCTCAACCAGAATCTATTCATAGGAGAGGTTCTCATCCACCACTAAACCATCAACAGGAAGAATAGACACCAGGTCGCCTATGCAATTCATGAGGATGAAAACATGAAACATCGGATGAACCGAAGCTAGTTCACTATGTAGCTTCGCCTCATAGGAAACTTTTCCAACCCATTCTATCTTCCCGTTCTTACCGAATCTTATCACCCTTTCATAGGTGAAGTCTTTAAATACACATGATTACCTATTTCAAACTCAAGCTCTCTTCTCCTTTTGTTGGCATAAGAATTTTGCTGAGTATAGATTGTATTCAATCTATATATTATGATTAAAACTTTCTCTAAACCCTCATAGATAATCTATGGACCAAGGAGTAAGGACTAACCAACCTCAAACCATCCAAAATGAGACCTATATCTTCTACCATAAAGAGATTCAAAAGGTTCCATGTAGATGCTCAAATGGTAACTATTGTTGTTGAAGAACTCAATCAATGGTAGGTGATCATCCCAATTTCCTTTGAAATCAATAACACACGATATTAACATATCTCCAAGGGTTTGAATGGTATGTTCCACTTGACCATCTGTTTGATGATGAAAAGCGGTGCTAAGTTTCACGTAAGTACGGAAACCCTTTTGAAAAGTTCTCCAAAAATGAGAAGTGAATTGGGCACCTCTATCCGAAATGATGGAAAAAGGAATTTCATGAAGAATCACAATGTCATTAATGTAGATCCTTGCATATTCTTCGGTCGTATATGTAGACTTACTGGGGATAAAGTGGGCAGATTTAGTCATGTATCCACAATAACCCATATTGAATCATTTTGACTCCGGGTTCGAGGTAACCCAATAACAAATTCCATATTGATGGCTTCCCACTTCCAAGTAGGAATATCCATCATTTGGGTTAAACCATCCGGGTTTAGATACTCAGTTTAAACTTTTTGGTAATTTGGACACCTTGCAACAAACTCTGTTATGTCCCTTTTTAAGTCATCCCACCAATAAACCTCTCTAAGGTCATGATACATTTTTGTGGCAGTGATAAAATTTAAATATACTTCTTGAAAAGAAATATAAACAATCGCATGCAATATATTTACCCAACTATGAGTCGGGGTAAAGCCCACAGAGAATATGAAAGAATAATATCATAAGCAAATATTTAACTTGATATGTTTTATATAAAAATGGGGGATTTTAAGTTTAAATAAAATAAAAGAAATAAAAATATCGTTGAATTCAGTATTTATTTATATTCAAAATAATAAAAATAACTAGGAATGTGTTCCCCATAAGCTCATAATGCGGTATTCCTAGTAATTGCAACTCTTCTCTAGTGTTATGCATGCAAAGTGATAAGTTATGTATCTCTTAATCCTTGGTCTGACATCTAGAGAATTTCACCCCGTACCTTGGTCCGGCTACGTGTGTATAATTTACTCAACCTTACTTTTACCTCATATTAAGCATCATATTCAATGTATGACTAAGTTACTACTTCACACCAATTGAAACTAGCCTATTAGATAGTTTATACTAAATATACGTTGATAATTCTTTCTTATTATCTACCTCCTTGGTCCGTCAAGTAGCAATAAGGCAAGTTTTAATGCGTGCACTCGTTAAAAAGACTTCTAAATGAAAGAATTATCAATACATGTAATAACCTATTTGAGAATTGCTTAATTACTATTCATAAGTTGTTAATTGCTCATGGTTCCCACAAACCCAGTTGTGAAGCTTAGCTACTCATTATCAAAAAAACACAATTAAAATTTAGTAAAATAATTGTTTTTGTGTTAATCATAAAAATTTACGAACAACAGCTAACATATATTTTTATTAATCACAAATACAAATAAATAGTAAAGGAGAAGAAAAAATAAACCACAATTCTCCGGCCTTCACGACGGCTCTTACAAAGCTCCAAAGCTCCACCGGCGCATTTGCAAACCAAAACGACACAACTAGAAAGTCATAGTGACCATATCTAGTTTGCAGAGCTGTTTTTGGAATATCTTCACTTCTCACCCTATGTTGGTGATATCCCGACCTTACGTCAATCTTGGAAAACTAGCTAGCACCCTGGATTTAATCAAATAGATCATCAATTCGAGGGAGGGAAGACTTGTTCTTTATGGTGACCTTATTGAGTTAGCGATAATCAATGCACATCTAAGGGACCCATCCTTCTTCTTCACAAACAAGACCAGAGCACCCCATACAGAAATACTAAGTTGAATGAAACCCTTGTCTAGTTAATCTTTGAGTTGGATCTTCAACTTTTTATATTCAGACGAAGCCATTCAATATTAAGAAATTGAAATGGGATTCGTATCCGGTAACAAGTCATGCCAAAGTCATTTTCCTGTTCGGAAGGAACTCCTGGAAGATAATTAGGAAAAACATCTGGGATTTCCCTCATTACAGGGATTGAATCAATAAAAGGAGTTTCACATTTTAGATCTTTAACCCTTACTACATGGTATAGAAAAACCCTTGGCTATCATCTTACAATCCTTCAAGCAAGAAATTATTTGACCCCTAGGCATAGAATTTTCCCCTTCCACTCTAAAATGGGTTCGTTTGGGAATTTAAACTTTACTACCTTCGTTCTACAATCTATGGAAGCAAAAAAAGCATGAACCCAATCCATACCCAAGATGATATAAAAATCAAACATGTCTAGTTCTACAAAATCAACAAAAATAACTCTATTGGGCAGAATTACAGGACATTCCTTATAGACTCTCTTTGAAACCACAGATCCACCCATTGGGGTATAAATAAAAAAATGTTTCAATCAAAACTTTGAAAAGTACATTAAACTTCCTAGCTACCAAAGGTGTGATAAAAGAAAGGCTAGCACCTGGATCTAGCAAAGCATAAACATTAGGATAAAATACTTGTAACATACCAATCACAACATTGGGAGAGCTCTCTTTTTCACCCCTAGCCTTGAGTGCATAAAATGGTTCCTTTTTGGAAGTTAAAAACTAGGACCACTTGATTGAGATTCGCAACTCCCATTTCCTTGACTCCTCATATTAGGAAAATCCTTAACCTTATGGAAACCTTTGCCTCAACCATAAAAACTATTAGTTTTAACAAGACATTCGCCCACTTGTTGGGCATGAACAATTAACTTATAAAGATCTATGTCGTCATGAAGCATAGTTGCACAACATTCTTCTTCAAGCTCTTTGAACACGCCCATTACATAATAGCTCATTTCATCCTAGCATTGGAAACCAAAGAGGAAGAATATTTGGAAAGCTTAATGAACTTTAAGGAGTATTCCTGAACACTCATACCTCTTTGACGAAGGTTGATGAACTCCTCTACCTTAGCTACCCTTTGTTCTCTTCGAAAGAATCTATCAAAAAAGGCTTTTTTGAAAGTCTCCCAAGTCACGGGAACACCTCCTAAAGCCCTACTATCTTTCCACTGATTGTACCATGTTTGAGCCACGTCCTTGAGTTGATAGGCAGCAAGCTCACCCCATAGCAAACAAGATCATATATACCTCATAAATAAAATCTTTGAGGTCTTTCATCAACCTTTGATACAAGGAAACTAGGATTATTCATACTCATAAAATCCTTTAGACGGCTAGCCATAGTACTAGCATGTTGGTTCTCTCGAGGAACAACCTCCCTATTAGCTTGTGTCATAAAGGCTTGAGCTAGAGTAGCGATGGTTGGGACATTTTAAACAAGGATTCCCTCACCTCACCATCAATCATAGCCGGAGGATTGACCGGAACTTGATCATTCACATCATCTTGCACTTGAGGAGGAACTCATTAGCTATGGGGAGTAGCTCCCGTATTCGCAATCTCTTTTCTTACTCTTTTCAAGACTATACTTCTTGTGTTCATCGCCTATAACCACAAGAAAGAGATTAGAAGCTAAAAGACACATACTGTCAAAACATTAGAGGCATGACATATGATTACCAAGAAAATTCTAAAAGAGAATTTTCCTAATCATCACATAACACCTCATTCATAATTTTGGCGCACTTAACAACCATGAAAAAGACTCTATATTAATGTTGTTTTAGTGATGCATTGATCCTAGTTTATTTAACCTCATGTTCTGATATAAAGTTTGTCACGATAAGAGAGTATACACAGTCGTGATCGGCGGCGTCCTCTCAGAGAACTCAGAAAAGGACTTAGCATACACCATAACATGTCATCAATTAAAATTGCAAAAAATTTAAAAGTTTTTCATATACTAAGTGAGTTATACTTAGAAATCTCACATAGAAGCTTAGTTAGGCTTTTCTGATTGAAACATACTACGAATCCATACAAAATTCTAAAAGTTGTCTCACATGAAAACCATCCAAAGAATACGAGTTTAACTTAGACACTAAAATGTCATTATGCCATATAGGCCTTAATGCAATAGAATCATAAGAACAAAAAAAGGAATAAAAAATATTCTTAAACTACTAAAGTCTTCATAAGCTAATGATATCATCACCGAACATGAGGACCTACCAACACTTGGAGAAAGAGTTCCAAGATTCTTCAATTGACCTTCTTAGTCTTAAATGGCCGGACACTACATTTTTTAGTAATATAAAAAATGGGTTGGTACGCCACATGTACTAAGTATGGGCATATGCACATAACATTTAAAGACATGCATGAAAAAGGACCATTCTTGAGAACCCATGCTAAGTCATTGGAAAAACTTTAATGCATATACAATAGAGCATATAGAAGACAAAGATAGTAACGCCATAAAGCTTGATCATAACTAAGAACATCATCATAAAGTCATATCAACATTTCATATTCATTAGATCATATAACATAATATACAAGACACTTACCAATGATCCCATCCCAAGCCTACAAGTGCAATGATCATGTGAAGCCCCATAACCCGACATAATCAAGTAAACAAGATAGGATACCATTAGTAGAGCTTCTTTGCTTTATACAACGTATGTAATAGGTAGTCATCACCACATATAAAAATATAGACCAAAAACATATTCATAAACATAACCAATATTATGTAAGAGTAAAATCATATATCATAAGCATTTTACATTTCATGTTATCATATTACATAAGAACAATCTCGTAAGAATTCCCTTATAGTTAACTTGTGCAATGTCTAGGTAGTGTCCCATACCTTACCTATACTAAGTAGACTTATCAAGTTACCCTAGATAATGTCAATTTACTTTTGTTTCATTTTACTTGAGGAAAAAATCCCCTTAATCGACATTAGACCATGTGATCTAAATATGGAATATGTTGTCATGAAACCCCACATCGAAAGAAGGTGGTCAACCGGCCAAAAGTAGACCCAAAAGACGAACATAGCATTCTAGGTGGATCCACTAGCTAGTATTACTATGGTGGTTACATAATTAAAGAATTAGGAGATATGTTAGAGACATGTAAATCCACATTACATGGCAGTCTTTTTCTTATGAAAGACATTGTAAGCCTAGCTTCAAACTATGAAACGGACACCTCTCATTTCTAGTTCATCAGTACAAAGGTAAAGTACCTTTTTTAATAACCTTAAAGTCATCATTTATCATAAAACTTATCATATTCCATAGGAGATTATATCCTTGTATAAATATGATCATAATCTCTTCAGGTTTAGGATGAGAATTTCCTTTCATAACAACCTTCAGTTGTGGGATTAGCATATCACAATCATAGTGTGTAAGGCATAAAAGACAAACATCATCAAATTATATTATCATATCCTTACCATGAACCCACATTTAACATATTTCTAGACCAACATATATGCATAGGAACATCATACATACTTCAATACATAGCTACATCAATAATAAGACAACATAAACATAATAGAGAAATCATGACTTTATAAACATACCTATTGCTTCTAAGAACCTTCATCAAGAACTTACGTTCAATTTACAACAATCATCCAACAACATAGTGAAATACTCAATAAAATAACCAACACCAACCCTTTAAGTCATATACAGGACTAATTCGTATATAAGGATAAGGGAGAGGGTCATTCAAGAGTTCATTCAAGCTATATTTCCAATCCCAACGTTTACATGTTATCAAGTGATACATATAACCCAATCAAAACCATTATTTAGAGAAAGAACATGCTTCAAACAAAAATCAAACATTACAAACCAATTAACCATCAATAAGTACTTAATTACCCATAGAAAATTGTTATTTTTCATCATTAGTTATAAATCTTGAGTTTGGAAGAAACCCATTTTATTGAGTAAAAACCCTAGAAGTTGAGTTATTGGAAATCATATTTGAAAGGACCTCTTAGGGAAAGTAATACCAAGATTAAAAAACCCATACAATATTGACTAATATTCCGTAAATTCTGAAAGAAAATCTTGAGGTCTTCGTCTTCTTCGTCAAGTTTTTCTTGTTCTTCAATGGATTTTAAAAATAGAGAGTTATTGAAAGATATGAGAGGGATTAGTTTAATCTGATTTGAAAAGAATGAAATTGGTTTAAAATAGATTTAAAATCATTATAAGCTCGTCCCCTGAAATATCCCAAAGACCCCTCATTTAAATGGGTCTTTTTGTGAAGTTAAAGTCACTTAATAATGATATAGACCAATCTAGGAAGTTGCTGCATGTGGCGGGGTCAATTTCACATTTATTATTGAAAAACCAAGTTGAGACATAGATCCTTGTGGAGTCTCCTCATAGCGAGGCAACTTTTGGTCCTCCATGTATTGCCTGCGCGTCGTGCAACAACCCTCATGTTTGGGTCCTCCTCAAGGACCCTTTGGTAGGTCCTTGGGGATTCGTTACAAGACGTTTCGACCCTTCTTACTAAATAATACCTACTTAAAGTATTTTTACAAGTTTTGGATTTCATTTGACACTCTAAAACCTTCATCATACATAGTGACGTCAACTAGTTCAAATTAGCTATTTTCCGAATGTCAAAGTCTTTCTTGTTCATTTTGTCTCTAAGCTTTTTTAATTGAGTTCATGACATTTATATAGGTATGGAAACATCATTTTAATCACATTTCCGTAGGCTAAGCTGCATTTTACGCCGTGGAACTTCTGAAGTGTTACAAACTCTCTACCTAAGGTTACTCTAACACTCACCTAAGTAAAATATGACGATACCACCCATACACCCTATTCAATCCTACCTAAGCAATGCTCAAATCTTCTTAGATAAGAACCTTTCTATTCAACATACTTCATTTTGAAAACCTACTTTATTAAAACGGTTTTGAAAGAAAATCATTCATTTAGAGGACTTCACATAATGGTATTGAAAAGACTTAGGGAACCCACATTATAACATCTTCAAAGACTAGTCGTGACTTGTCTAGATAGCTTCCCAATCAACTACCTAAACATTAATGAACTTCACAAATACTAGAATTCATCAATATGATGAGAATATGCATTAAGAGACATAGAGCATACAAGCTTGGTATGGAATCCAGTGTCATAAGACCCCACATCATGGAATGTTTTCTACTTTCCAAAGGTAAAACTAAGACTCATCCTCTGTTGACGCATTGTTCCGGGATATCAAGGTCTTATTTGTACTCTAGTGTCATGCTCAAGTACAATTACTACCACAAGCATATCCACTCGATGCTTTGCCTTGGTTTTCATATAGCAAGTTCATTGACATAAAGGTATATGAGAAGGTACCTTTTCGTAGTCCACTACACCATGTTAGGCTTACCACCACAATAAATCTGAGCAACGCTTGAAAAGTGTTGCCTAATGTATTTTAGGGAACACTTTTAAATGTAGCCTAAATTTTATGCATTTGGCAACGATAATATTGGAAACACCTGTAAAGTGCACCCTTTAATGGTATAGGCCACACTTTATACGCGTTACCATAGTATGAAATTAAATGGCAACAACTATTTATATATACGACCACACTTTTAAAGGGTCCTGTTTTTATAATTGTAAAAACAACACATTAGAAGTGTGGCCTAATATTTTTCACAAAAATATTAGATTCCCTCCAACATTTTTAACTCTCCCTCCAATTTTTGTTAAGCAAAACAATATTTAACAAAACATTAAAATCTTGTTTTCCGAAAAAAGAAAGTAGAGTTGAACGGAAGTTTCTCAGAACTTCTCTCACTTTCTCACTGAACTAAAAAGAACTTGGGGAACAACACGATTGATGAAGTAAAAATCATTGAACAAAAGAGCAAAAATCTTTGTCAATGAGCTGAAGAACAAGAAATCAAGTTGAACTGAAGAACAAGAATACGATTTATAACATAAGTCTTTCGTTTCCCCTAAATTAGGAAGAACACCATTTTCTCACAGAACTAAGAACATATTTTCGATAATTTTCTCACAGAACTGAAGATTAGATTTCATGATTTCACATTAAAGATCTAAAGAGTTACTTGATAATGATCAAATTGAAGGATTTCTTGTTGAATACGTGGCAGAGATTAAAACGCCTCACAATAATGCTTTATCACATTGGAAGAATTTTGTATGAATAGTGTTTATTAGGTAAGATATTCTATCTTTGAATGTCTAAATTTTAGCTATAGGGTTTTGATATTCCTATGTCTACAAATAGGACTTTTGTTGATGAATGGGAGCCTAGCTCGTAGTTGTATTACAAACATCAGGTGATTAATAACTAAATGAGTATAAAATAGTAATGAAATCATGGCCACTTTTGTTTTTTTGGGTCTTTTTTCCATGGCTTCTTGTTTTAATCCTTCTAGGCTAAGAAGGTCTAAGAGTTAAACTTTCGAACTGATTTCTTCATCTTCAAGAAGTAAGTGGAATTCATGTGATATGGAAAGAATGGGTAAGAAAAGAGTTGATAGTTTAGAATCATGGTCAATGATATTATAGTATGATACTATTGAGTGTTGGGAAGTTCATAAAGAGTATCAATACGAATGGACAATTGATTGGTATTAGTTGTTTATAGGTAAGAAGTTTGATTTTGGTTCACATAAAAGGATTTATAGAAGAATTTACAAAAAAGGAGCAGTTTTTGTGATAATGGTGAGGATTCAAACTCATAAGGAGGAAAGTATAGTTAAGCTTCAACAATAGTTCAAGGCCTAAGTTCGTCTGCCTTCGCGTTTGTATCATCTCAACATTGTGCAGATTGTAGTTCATTTACATTAAAGAATGATGATTTTTTAATCTTTTATTGTTTTTACTTGTAATGATATATATTACAAGTAAGCTACGCCTTAAGGTTCCTTTTAATGATATATAGACGTACTAGTTTCTTTTAGACTTCATATGGAAGGGAGTGTGTTATCTTCTATTATGGATATAAGAAAACATAGTTGCTAGGGTTATATATACTGTGTCATATTTTGTCTATTTCTTTTTAGTATGGTTTTGCCTTACAGGAATGTAGAGGAACATTGAATTTTTTTCTCATTCTATCTTTTTTTCCTTATCATTCTATATGTCTCTTTTGAATCTTCCTTAGTTTTAAAACTCATCTAGCATTTATATCTATCCTATTTTATTTCTTTGGATTCAATGAGAGGTTCTTTAAGTTTTTAACGTGAATGATTGCTAGAATTACTTCTAGTTCATGTGTCAGATTTGTAGTATGCCTGTTGCTGGTCATAAATTACAATATGTACTAGCTTATTCTTTCTTTCGCTTTGGATTATTGGAGATGAGTTTTTCTTTTTACATGATTTTTTGTTGCTAGAATGTCTAAGCTTGATATCATACTTTCGTTTACCTTGAATATCAAGTTGTGTTAGTATACATAATTCCCTTACAACATTAAAATCACATTGAAATATATTTTGATAAGAAGGTGAATAATCATCTCCATGTTTCTTTTGAAGCAATGAGAATCTTTAAAGAGCAAAGGACAAGAAGTTGTGTGTGAGTTAACTGGTTAATTGGTTTTGAGTTTATATCATCTGGAGGTGTTTTAGTTCCTATTATCAAACGAATCTTATTGTGTTCCAAGAGCTTTATGAAGGACTGTATACATTCATGTGTTTTCGTATGTACTATATTGGTTCTTTTTATTACAGATTTGTTGTTGTAAATGATATCGCACGTGACTCATCAAACTTATTCCACTACTTCTAAAAGTAAGTTTTATCTAAGATGATGTGAAAGCAGGTTTTGGGTTTCTCTTTACTCAAAGAGTCCTACATTATCTACCTATTTTGCTACGTTCCTTTCCTTTAGATACAACACCATCTCTTACCGAGGCATATTTGAATGGTTATTAACACGTAAATGTATCTTCATCAATATGTATGTAACTGAGACACTTGGTTGTAGTTGTTATCCTCTGTAATCTGTTTTTTCAGTACCTTTGAATGTAAGCTGGTACATATATGTAGTATCTAATAGGTTTCATTTTCCTTCAATGACTTTTTTTCATTAATGGGTGTTTGGTTCGTATCTAATATGATCTACACATTGAGTAGATTAAGCATATTTATTTAGTCTTTGGAATGAATAATTCAACTCTTTTTTGTATTGTTGGATGACTTCTATTGCATCTTAAGAAATGAGAACATTTCATTTGCTTGTGCGTTATATGAGTGTAAACTAGAGTAGACTCATTTTTTTGATAAGTAATGTGACGACCCTAAAAATTAACTAAGATAGTTATAGCCTCACATGTGTAAAAAAGGGTTAATAATGTGTTTTACAACTTGCATACTTGATTTGAAGAGGTTTAGAGGTCAAACGTCCAAGAATGTCCAAGACGTTTGAAAGGTAGTCTTTAGACGTGCTAGTGTGTCTTGGTATGTTTGACTTGTTTTTATGTGTTGTTTGAATTCCAAAAACATTAGAGGTGACCCTAGAATCTTGATAGACATGTTAAGGTCAAAACGTCCTCGTACGACTCCCTGGGGACCACCTTAAAGTCCCCAAGAAGAACCCAAACGTTGGACAAGGAGGCTGCCCAAGGAAGCTAACAGACTATGATTTGGACATCTCTGTGCAACGCACGCCTAGCAAGAACCTCACTGCACTAAAATTATTAAGGGGAAAATTCAAAGGTTTCCCCGCGACGTGAAACAAATTTCAAGATCCGATTGAATCGTTTTTAAGTCAATTTTACATGTCTAAAAGTTCTAATGAGTATGGGGTGTTTTGGTCACTTAGGAGAACATTTATTTACTGTTTTTAGGATCTTTCAAAACCCTTTCCCTAGCTAAAACCCCAATAGCCATTATGAAATAAAAAACCCCAAAACTCTCTTCTCCTTCAAAAAATCCACAAAGCCTTCATTGAAGACCAAGCTATAGAGATGGATTCTTGGAGATTTCTTCTCAGATTTTCACGGGATTTTTAATGTTTAAGGTATGGTGATCCTTCATCCGTAGATAACCATTCATCTATGGAGTCCTTTCAAAGGTTTTCAAAACTTGATTCTAACTCAAAAATTCCATCTTTCAATATAGCCATGGGTTCATTCTCAAATTGATTCCAAAATCATCATAATGATGAATATATGTTTAGCTACTTATTTTATGATGAATTTATATCAAATTTTATGAAAAATCCATGATCTCCTTACCCTCTCAAATTATGTTATGTTACGGATCTTGTGATCTTGACTAGATTGTGATTCAATTGTTATTAGATTGTAGTATATTGATTAATCCTATTCTTATCTATATAAAATAATTATGAATTGTTGGGAATTGATCAAGATGATCATTATCTTGGAGATTTGGTAAGTTCACCTATTTCGTCTAATTATCATAGAATGTATATTGAATTGTGTTGATTGGTATGGTCAACTTATGGTTGTAGTGTTTTTATTCTTGTATATGTTTATGCATGACGATCATGTCCTTTAAGGTCTTAAATGCAAGATGAATTTATATGATGATTCCATGTTTAGGAAGTTGAAAGATTTAGTGTTGATTCTAATCTCATGTTTCAATTCATGTTATGTGAAGTATATGAATAGTCCTCAAAATGAGTTGAATGACCTGGGTGTGGGGATAATGTTATATGTATATGTGTGATGATCATGATAGAGTTAGGTGTGGTCTATATGGCTAAGGATGACAAATAATCTTGTAGAATGACCCCTACCTTTATGAACCTATATGAATGTGTGATAAAAATATGCTAGGAATCTTCTATCTTAATGTTGAATATGGTAGCATCCCCTATGATGTAATGTGAATGTGTGTATTATATAGTCCTTTATACTCCATTTATGTGTATGACTTGAGACTTCAAGAAAGATTGTACATGTGTTGTGATGTTTAGAGGGTGGCTTCCTCAAATGCTATGTGATAGACATTATTTGATCATGTTGACCAATGTACACACACATACTTCATGCATATCTATGGTAGGGTAGATTTGTGATGACTAAGGAAAGGATAGTTCTCCTATGCATCATTATCTATTTCTATGCATTTAAGTATATTATTAATGAAGTTATGAGCATCCGTGACCAAGGGTGTTTATGTGAACGTAGATCTCACATTTGATGCACACACACAGGATGTATGATTCTATGAACACGTAAAAGAACATTCTCACTTGAATTAGGGTCCATGATGATAGAAAATGATCATATTACAATACATTGAGTTATATGTTGTATTAAGGTTCAAGGTCCTAAAGCCTTCTTTATGAATTAATGCATTAAAGGATAAAATAAATTTAAAAAGATGTTAGATCCTAGCACTGCGTAAACATGACAAATGAGAGTGGGAGCTTCACGTTAGTAAGTTTGGCTTCTAACAAAGGGAGCCTTCACGATAGCAAGCCCGGGTTCCCATCCTGGTGTGGGAGTAGATCACCAGATTCCATGTAGTTCACATGGTGTATGTCGGTTATAGTTAAATCTCCCAAAGTAAGAAATGAACTAAGATACTATAATGAATTCTAATCACAACTCCTTGAGAAGATTACTTAGGATAGGTAGGATTATGCCCCCTACCGATACATTGCACATTGTGAACTTCAGAAAAGGATACGATTAACACACATATACAATTAAGTCTTATGTGATGTTATATATCAACTGTATGAATGCATTTTTAAGTGACTGTTCTATTATTAAGACATGAATGATATGTATGTGTGTGAATTACACTTATGTCTCCTAAATGGGTCTACTTAGTATATGTGGGGCTATGTGACTCCATGTGTGCATCGCAAAAGTAAGCTTGTGAAGGTTTTATGATGATGGTTTACTTATGGTATAAACTAAATGTGTTATTACTAAGGTTGTAGAAAGTAAAGAGTCCTTATATTATGTTATGAAGTATATGCCTTATGTCAAGTTGTAAATGAAAGTGTTATAACTTGTTAAGTATGTAAGACCTAGTCTAAGGTTACTTCTTCGGTACAATTGCTGGAAGTAGTATTATGGGATGCTATCTACACATTGCACTATTGTGACTTAGGAGTTGTCTTAGATGATGGTCCTTGTGTGAATATTATGTCTATGAAGTGCTTACATCATAAATATTTGTGGTTGTGTTATGAATCATATTATTAAATAGTATTGTAAGGTTACCTCAAGGTGAAACATTGTACTAGGTACAGTTGAGGGTTACTTAAGGAAGGGAGTAAAATAAAATAGAGGTAATGTATTGTATTTATTAAATATGCCTCAAAAGTATGATAAATTACTTTATGTGCCATTATGACTAGTATCCATGTCTATATGATGTATGTGAACTATATTGAGTTTATATGTGCTTATGTTCATGATGTTTACTAAAAAGGCATGTTTTCTGTTTCAAATGAAATGTCCTCTTTAAATGTATATTTTTTCATAATTTCCATACTTAATGCATTATTGTACTAATACCATTCCTCTTTATCCTTTTTACACAAAGTGTAGGTGTTGATGGCTAGAGGATGTCTTTTAAGTGAAGAGCTTGGATAGATCTCCGATGTTCAAGTAAAGGTGCCCTTATGATTCAAGGGTTTTCTATTTCGAGACGTTCGTTAAGTTGATGTAATAGATTAGACTTAATTTTATGTTATTAAGGGTCGTGTCTATATTCTATTCTATGAGTTGTGTCTTAAGATGGAAAAGAGACTTAGAGTCTACTTTGCTATGATAAAGTTTTCATATATATATGAACTCATGTTCAAACATATAATGTGCTATGAAATTTTTTAATTTTTTTTTATTATGATTAAGCAATGAAATATTTATACGGGCTTGGCTTAGACCTCCTAAAGGTCGACGATGTGTGGATCTAATAGTACCTTAACTTCTAGGTGGTACGTTGGGACGTTACAAGTAATGAACTATATTACACACTTAAGATGTTGGAATCAGATTATATGAGAAATAAAGACATGATTATGTTTTCAAAAATGTGGTTGTACCACTCCATCATGGAAACAAAAAGAAGGTGCACTAGAATGAGTAGGTATGAATTTTGAGGTGTCTTTTTCTGCAAGATGGTAGATCTCTTAGTTGGTTCTCAAAGTTGTAGTCATTTCCATAAGTTAGCTTTCGTGAACTTACTTCAGACTTAAATTTTATTTCTTCTAGTTTTAAGAACTAATTAGGTAGTATCTTCTTACAGACATTACCTTTTACTCTACATCATTTACATCATCCACAACTTACATGTGGAAGTATTTTCATCACTAAGATACATGTTTCTGCTAAGCTGCTGAAAGAAACTCTCTTTCAGTCTTTTACAATGTAATAGATGTTGAATACAAGTATTTAAAGCAATAATCTCTTCTCATGTTGAATTTTTGTTTACATGTTTTAGTTTATGTTTTGTTCCATATATGAAGTAAGTTTGGATTAATACAGAAACTATAGGAGATAACAGTTTTATTTTTTTATTTTGTTTTTCTTCAGGATAGAGGTAGGCTATAACCCTTTAATTATTATGGTGCACACAATATAGCCTCAGTACCGTTGTAAAAAAAAAAGAAGTTGATCCAACTAGATAAGACAAGCATCAAAGATCTTAACAGAAACTCGTGAAACCTCACTTTCTAAGATGAACAAAAGCAGAACTAACTACAATATCAGTCGATGATATTGTAATTTGAAATTAATATACCACAATAGTACTACACCTCAATTCAAAACAAGTTTGGTAGACTATAGGAATTCCAAGACCTATAAATCATTCAAGAGAACTTCCTTCAATGATATGTCAGGTCTCCACTGAGGGTCATTTAACACCCAGGGGCTACCACCTCTTGAGGTTAACACACAGAGAATATGAAACAAATACAGTCCAATGGAACTGATTTTGATGAGGTACCCAATCTGATGCTAGATTATGCTCTCCTTATTAGGTCTATGTACTTCATTATTGGACACTTTATAATTTATGAAAGTGTACTTTATCACATAAAATGTGTATGTATTTCTTATAGTTTTGACATGTTGTTGTTGCATGATGAATTGTTGGTAGAACTTGAAGAGTTTGAAGGTGTTGAATTATAAGAACAACTGCTTCTACCAGCAACTACATGTCCCGCTTCTCCTCTCCATGTTCCTATAGTCAAGCAACATGCTCGGCACACTCCTCAGAAGCATACAACTGAAGAAGATGTTCTTGCTGCGATGCAATTAGAGATGACTCTTGAGCTAGTCTATCTTTTATTTTAACCTCTAATAATAACTACCAACCAATATAAAATTATGCATGTCTATGAATTTAACTAGTAACTTACTGACTAGTGAAATGTGAGCTCCATTTTTTGATAGATGTCACTAAAAGACAAGCAAACATTTTTATATGACACATTTGTTTTTATTTAGGTATTATCACAAGTAGACTTGTTGTACGCATGTAATAAACTACTGCAAATACTTTATCATTTCTTTAGTCAACTTGGTTGCAATGTTGAATTTGGTTCTACATACACTGGAGTGGTTACAATGTTGACTTATGTTCAAGTCAGTCAACGTGCAATCAGATGCAATAGTGGTTTTGTATGTTCATAATCTGCAACTTGCAATATCTATTTCTGCCCAACATTTTATATGATTAATGTCACATCTTTATTATTTTCGTAGGCGTAATGTTTTGATTCTCATTTAAAGGTTTACAACACTTGATCTGAGTTTCTAGTAGCATCTAGTTTGTGTATCAGTGTATGTTATGTTTGTAGTGCAATCGTGATACTTTGCATATCTACTGTTCTCTGACTTATAATTTTATTTTGAATATGCTAGGAAAATATCGGTAATTGAATTTTAATTGTGGTACAAGTAAACTTGTAGTGAACAATGAAAAGTTTTTGTACTATTATCATATATTTTTTAATGCATTTGTTTTTTATGAATTTATTTATATTGGAGATTTTTAAGCAATCACTTTCTAAGAATTTGTTGTACGAGACACGTTTCTCGAAGTTTATTTGAAATATATAGCTTTGATTAATTATTAGTTAATTTTGTGCTTTAGGTCACTTGTATATTTAATTATGTTATTTTATATTGAATATACACAATTCAAAAGTGTTGTTGTAGTACATCCAATGTTAAAGTTACGCTTTATAAGTGTTGCTCTAGATGATATATAAAGTTACACTTTTGAAGTGTTTCTTTAGATGAGATATAAAAGGAAACAATTTTGAAGTGTTGCTCTAGATGACATATAAAAGGCAACACTTTTGAAGCGTAACCAATAACACTGAAAAGGCAACACTTTTAAGTGTAGTATAATAAAAATAGGTGTCGTTAATGTATCAAAACAAAGAGTGTCCTTATACCCTCTTTGGCTACGCTTTATAAATGTAGTCAAAGATGGCGACATTTAAATAGTTTTTCATAATGTCGAAGGTTACGCTATTAAGCACCCCTTAAAAGGTGTTGCCTAAAGTCCAAAAGTATAGCCTTTTATCAAAGGCCATACTTTTTACTACTTTAGACTACACATTAGTGGGGTGGCCGTAGGCATAAAATGATAAATTCTCAACTTTTTACCAAGATAATCTCATGATTTCATTCTAGTGAAGTCTAAAATAAGTCACACAAGGTACATCACAACAATAGGATGTATTTTCGCAAAATGTAAATTTGTAGCATAGTACTCATTTTCACAGTAATCATATTTTGAGAAGAATCACACAAATTACCGGCACACACATGAGCACATATCTAAACATTATCTCACTTTTCAAGAATGAACCTACAATTATGCATTCCAAATCATAAAAGTCACATAGTTTTTTTAAGAGACTCAATGCTTTTCTTTTGAAAGAGACTCCACTTTCCATTATAATGCTAAACATTACACCTCACAAGTGACTTCTACCATGTTTCTTATCTTATCTCATGAAGTCTAATGCACAACTAGCATATCAAGATACAATTTAACATGAAAAAACATGGATTTTATCAAAAAAAATTCTTTCATACACTTGGAATATCCACATTATCTTCAAGGTAATGCCAATCAATAAATAATAAACATATTAAGTTCATGTAATTCATACTTTATGCAAGACTCTGTTCATGAACAAGCTTTCTAAGAATTCATTAGATTCAAGTTTAAGTAAGAATAGAAGGACAAGATAAAAAAAATCTACAACCTTACTACTCCATCACCACCCCCCACTTAGGATAGACCCAATTTAAGAGCAACTTAACCCCACCTTAAGAGGATCTTAACTAAACAATCTACATTTTTTCTTCATCTCTTACAAGTGATTACAAACTTCAGAAAGATTTACTGTAAGTTAACATAGGAACACCAAGGTATTCTAAACTTCATCTCCTAGGCAATTTATCCCCAATTATCAAGTTAGTTCAATCTCATTCAACCACATAAGGTTTTCATACAATACAATAGATACCAAGGCCATACATCATTAGGGGAAACAATATAGGAGACATAGCTTTAAGGACTCTTTCTTTTCTTTAAACATTACAATAAGGTAAATTCTATGTAAATCAAACCCACATCATCACCCTACCAAGAAAAGAATACTACCCTCAATTCTAGGGTAAAAATCAATTCCACAACATCAAGGGACTCTCAAAACAATAAGAAGTTAGAAACAAATATATAATTCATCATGCCATAAGACTCTCATTCTACATTTCCTAGCAAATATCCTTTTTACATTCATTATCATATTTCATATGCATCAATTGTATCAACATTTCGACAACATCTAATTAAAGAACAATTTAGTTGATTTTTCAAAAATCTTATAGTAAACTGTTTATTACTACAGTGGAAATGCTTCAACATTCCAAAAATGCAACTTTTAGGAAATTGATGGGAAAAACATGATAATATGAGATAAAAATCTTTACCAAGGTAAGAGTACTATCATCTAACCTAGAACCAATCCAATACAAAGGACTCCAATCGATACAACGCAACTTATCAAGACCACATAGATACAAAGTGGAACATTGAACACTTTTAAGTACATATTCTTTGGGTAGCATGCTTCTATAGGTAATAACTAAGCATTTAAATTTCAAATAGTAGTAGTAGGCTACCATCATGGAAAACCATATAGGTACATATCATTCCAAAAGAAACTCATTTTGTCCATAATATCTTCTAGCATGTTTTAACTATATCATGACATACAATTTTCAACATAATATGCTATTTCAAATAAATTTCATACATAGCCATAATTGGCATCACATCTTCAAAACATGCCCATAATTCACCTGCACATAAAATCAAACAACTAAACCAAGATAAACATTTAAACTCACCTTTTCTCTCTCAAGCATATAGAACAATCTCATTTATGCAATCATATCTCAAAAACCACCGGACAACAAAACATAAGAGAGAGCTCTTATAGAGTTAAGTTCTATGGTACGATATGAAAATGATGAAGAAGGGAAACTCTATAGTCATATAGCCTATCTTACAATTTGATGTGTCATGACTCACCACCAATGATACAAAAATCTACAAGACGTCACAATATGCGACTTCTTGGACACTAAACTACTTTTTAAAACCTCGTGCTCTGATACCATGTTTGTCACAAACGGGGAGAACCTCCTAGATGTAATATGACGTATTTGACCTCTCGGAGGTCTTATACAAAACCATAGTTATTATTCATCTCATTGACATAGTAAAATTAGCGGAAAATTTAAAACTTTTCGTAGCACATTATATTCTAGAAACATCACTTTATATATATCAAATATAAGTCATAATACATATATAGACTCTAAGTATCTTTTCCATCTTAGACTCAACAACAATAAAATACATTAGGGACATGACCATTAAAACATATACATAAGTACAATATTTATGACTTTACAGTAAACCATAACATAGGAAATCTTTGGACTTAAGAATTCATTTCCTTGAGCTTAGGAATTACATATCAAGATCCTTAATCATATAGAAATACTTTAAGAATCCATAACCTACACTTTGTTTAAAAAGTAGAGAAGAATGGGATTAGTACAAGAATGCACCTAGTATGAAAACCATGCAAAAACATGCATTTTGAAAGGGATATTTTCTTGAAATTATACTTCATGCATTTTTGAGTAAATATTTATAAAACCTTGAAAAAAACAATTTATATCATTTATAAACTTTATATAAACATAATCAAAGGCCAAGCATATCATAGAATCACTGTAGGACTTATTACATTTTGAGCCATATTACAGTGAGCTCTTGTTCCTTTAACAGTCAGCTACTTTTCTTTTTATTCATTTACTTCCCAAGTAACCCTTTTGTGATACTTGGTGCAATGCGTCACCTTAGGACCACAATGAAAACCATACATACTACTTATATAAGCAAACACATATCATAATAGAAGTATAGTACATCATAGACATAGTTAAGTCAAGACCTTCATCATTTAGTCAACAAAATCAACATCATGCATAAAGACTCATATCATGCTCATCTTCATAACAAGTAGACAAATACTACAATGACATGTATAAGGAACACAAACATAGTGACATGCATTAGAACACCTTCCTAGAACTTCCTAAGGAGCTACTTGTGCAATGTCTAGATGGGTTGATTACCTCCACTTATCCTATGTAACCTCTTTTAAGTCATTCTAGTCCTAGTCATTTACTTCCTTTTTCCATTTTACTTTAGTAAAAATATAGCCTTAACCAACATAGACCATGTGATGCTAAACATGAAATCCAGAGTCATAAAACCCCACACCGAAAAAGGGTGGTCTGCCAGCCAAAGTAGAACCAAACATAACATAGCTTTCTAGGTGGATCCACTACATAGTATCCTATGGTGGAAACATAGTTATGGAACATGGAGGTACGTGTGAAAATCCTCGTTATTCCAAATTTAGGCATTGTAGTTATTCACTTAGCGAAACCCTATTTATTCCTATTGAGGCATTGTGGTTATCCACCTCATGATATTTATGGTGACCTACCTTAATACCATAGGAAGGGACACACACTCATATTCAAGTTCACTTGGTGCTAAGCTAAGTTCCCTTCATTGAAAACCTTTATTATATTTTTACTTTATAAAACATAGGTTTAGGAGAGTCATCCCGTTATATTCTTAACTCATAGGTCATAAATGAAAGTTCATCAACCTAAATCAAGTAAAGAATCCCTTCACATGAACATAGTATATGTAAAGCATCATCTAGTTTAGGGTACACATGAATACACCATTCAAGGCCCCTCTCTTGAATAGGTCTTCATACATGTGTGTGTGTACACATATATGTGAGCAAACCTTTCACATAACACATTAAGACAAACATGTTCATACATCCATATTCATACATATAAAAACCAAACTAGAACTATCCTATCAAGGCAAACATGTGCAATGCATAGTAAAAGTTCTATACGCTTGCCCATACTAGTACACCTATAAAGTCATCCTAGCTATGTAAACACATATCATGCTTTCATAAACATCATCTTAACATGCATAGTAGTAGACACTAGTGGATATGACAACTACCTTTCATTTAGACACCATGACCTATACTACTTGTCATATGCATGTAAAGTGAGTGTGTGAGTACATTAGTTAACATCATCACATAATGGCTATCAAAAACATATAGAAGATTCCACCCTATTAGACCATAATACTCCATCCAACATAAACCACACAACACACAATAGCAAAGGAGACAAGTGAACTTCATATTATACTTAAGACTCCTAACTTGTGCTATTCGTGCCTTCAAATAGAGGTACAAATGTAAAAAATTATTAACCATCTTAAATGATCAATGGCAACACCTACACTTTACCCTAACATGGATGTACACATGCCTATCACAATAGCCATAAAACCTAGATAACAATTAGAATATTAAAATAGGCATAAGCTGCACATAGTATCATCATAAGCACATGTTCATATATTCTTCAATTTGCCTTCATGGCCATGGTATAAACATATATAGATTGACAATAAATTAAACACTGCCACCATAAGTGGACCATACTACACAATGTCATACAAGTATTCATCAACATTACTATATAGAAATAGAGAAGTAGTAGACTAGAGTAATTCTTACCAATCGTTTAGACTTTTGTCATCATTGACCATTACTAATTATTTTATAAATAAATAAAGTATAGGTCAGCATAAGGTAAAATTATCATTCATGAAGTTAGGCCTAAGCTACTAGAAGTCCATGCTACAACTAGTACAACATATCATTAACATGCTAGAATGTATGACATAGACCATAAACACACTTCACTTGCATGGATTATAAATAATATTTCATCAATGATATGAATTCAAGGAAGTAGCTAATCATGGACTTAGTCATATCGAAATTGTGATTAAAACACTTCAAGATCAAGCTACTATCGTAGGCATTAAACTATCAATTCAATGTAGAGTAGAGAGAATGATCTTATTAATTTTACCGACGTATTAATGATCAATCATATTTTACCAATAAAGTACATGATAGGCACTAGCTAATGAGATCATAGTATATATGAGGCACAACTATAATTTCCGTGAAGGTCCACACAAGCATGCTTCAAGTTAGGAGTTAATGGAAGGTAAGTTTACATAAGTTAATTCTATTCAAACTATCATGAATCGACCCATATTCGATTCATTACATATAATTCATTCTCATATTACGTTATAGGCAGCAGCAATAAACATTAACCATGATCAATTCATATAAGAACTAACCTAACGTCAAGATCACAAGCTACAACTACATAGACTAGAAGAACATAGATCAACTCATGTTCATCCTTCTTGACCTTGATCATACACGATTTATACTTACAATTCAATCATAAACTTACCCTTAAATTAGCTACAAGAACCGCAATATAATCGATATCTACTTTTTAATCAATTGAAACCCATATTACAACGATCATAATGAAGACTAGGCTAGACATGTTCAAACCTTCATGCATTGATTTACATAGATAATTAATCAATGATTCACCATAAATATAAATAATAAACAATATAAATAATCATATTAACATAATTGAATCACAAATCGACATGCATAAGATTAAGATCATAAAGCCATACATAGACTAAAATAGAGTTTGTGAATGATGCATGGGTTCATCATGCAATAGGATTGAAAATCACATACAAATAAGTAGATAATAATCAAAGATTCATATAATGATTTTGAAATCAATGTAACAAAGAACCCATGGCTATGATTAAGAAGATGAACTTGATCATATTTTTCTCTTTGAAATCTTTGAGATTAACTCTATAGATTGAAGGATAACTAGAGATAAAGGATCACCATACGTTTATCTACATTAAAATCTCTTAAACTTGATGATTCATTCATTGAAATCCAAGATACAAGATGTTCTTGAGCTTCACCATAATTGGAGGTTCTAGAGAGAATATTTTTGGAGGCAGAAGTCTAATTTGGTGAATTGTATTGGAAGTGTGGTTGATAACGTTTTTACTCACTTATATATACCCAAAAGTAGACAAATAATCATATTATAATCATGTTAGGACGCGGGGTGAATTTTTTATTCACCCCTTAACTAAAAAAGACGCAGGCACCAGTTAGCAGGCCACCATCGACGGAGCAATTAATTGGCGTAGGTTAGTCTATGGGCCGTTCTTTGGCTTCCGTCGACTGGTACTTAGCAAATTTTTGTCTTAGACACGCCCAAAATAAGTACCAATCGACGAGACCTCACAAACAGGCCGTTGGTTGTCAAAATGGCCATCGTTTTGTCCGTCAATTGACATTGCGAAGGCAGTGTCTCGACCAGCCTTGGGTTCTTCTTGTTGGGCGTTTTGCGGGATCCTTTAGAAGTCGTACCCGGACGTTTCCAACGTAAATTCAAGCCTTAAAAATTTGTAGAAATTCCACATAAGTTTAACCCAAATGAAACACCTGTAACTCGTCCAAACAAGCTAGGCCCCATCGAGACACACGTTGAGCGTCTTAAAGGCTATCTTCCGAACTCCTTGAACGTTCTTGGTCGTTTGACCTCCAAACTTCTCGAAACTCTGTATTAAATATTTAAAAATAATTAAAATTAATTTTAATAATTCATAATCTCATAAATATAGTCTATAACACGAATGGACACATCAGAGACATAGGTGACTAGTCGTCAAACGTTTTGGTCATCCCTTGACGTTTGACTTTCAAATCACTTCAAACATTAGACACTGCCTCTGAACCATTCTAAAAGTAATTTTAGGACCTTATAACCTTAACAAAAACATGTTATCATCTAAATATTCTATCTCATTTTTGGGGACTTACACACCCATTATATATACACACATTGAGACCATTATTCACGATAATGCAATTTTTTTCAAACTTTGAATTTTTTTTACAGTGAGTACCAAATATTACACGGTTAAATATAAATGAAATTTCAACAGTTTATGCTTTAATCAATTTATCAAGAAGGAATGAACACAACAAATACAAAACCATATAAATTCATCTTACACCATAAACACAACAACCATAAAGGGTTAAGACTTAACGGGACTATCAAATCCGAATTAGTTCTCTCTCAAAGCTCCAATCCCTTAGGGATGATTTTTCTTTGGATCATTAGAATATTAACCACCTTGAGGAGCTTTATTTACCTGTTTGCCTTTTGCCTTGATGTTAGGGAAGTCCCTCATCATGTGATTCTTAATATTACATGCAAACGAACCATCCGTTCGAACAAGACACTTACCCAAATTATGCTTCCCACAACTAGCACACCTAGACCTATAAAAAATAACGCCAACTCCTTGGAAATTTCGGTTAGGATCTCTATCCTTGTTCCCCATGGAAGACTCTTGGTGATCGAACCTCTTCTTAGGTTTTGGTTGACATTGTTTATCCAACCTACGCCTCTTACCCTCTTGCATTAGCCCCCTAATCTTGGACTACTCAATTTGTTGTTAATACCCTATGAGTCTAGAGATATCCATGTAATTAAGGTGCATTTTCGTACAACACTCTTTCTAAACCAAGATAGACACTCCCATCACAAATATGTTCATCCTAACCCTAGGATTTGCTATTATGGTAGGGGCATACTTAGAGAGTTGAATGAATTTGAGAGAGTACTTTTTCACACTTAGTCCCCCTCGATGATGATTCATGAACTCCACCATATTCTTTTCCCTCCATTCTAAGGGAAAGAGCCTACCTAGAAAAACATTTTTGAACATTTGCCAATCTACCAGATCATCCCTTAAATGTCTCTCATTCTTCCATTGCTCAAACCAGACTTGAGCCACATCTTTGAGTTGGTAAGTGGCTAGCTCTGCTCTCTCCCTTGTGACGACTTGAAATTCGGTCATCATGAGTTGGGCCAAATTCATAAAGGAAGCCCTTAACTCCACATTTGTCATATCCCCTTCAACAAACAAAATTGGGGAGCTTGGGAATAGGGGGCATTTAAGGTCCTTGAGGTTCCGTAGGGGGAACCGCCTCATTCACTTCCTCATGGCCAACTATAGGGACTTGCTCACCAAGGGGAGGGATCCTCTCATTTGCTACTTATTCCTCCTCTCTTTTGGCTGTTGTCCTCTTTGTATTAATGTCCTATAAACACAGGAGAAGAGGTTTAGAGAGACATCTTATAGAACATAACTCTAAGGCACAACAATAGAATAATGAAGAAAGTCAAACCTCTATCGCCTTATAGCCTCTCACTCATGGATGTGTCGCGACTCAAATCGATAAACAAGGATCTACTAGACGTAGCTTGTGACACTTTAGACCCTAAACTATTTATCATAAATTTATGCTCTAATACCATGTTTTAACGACTCAAAAGTACCCCGTAACATTTCGAGTAACTCTTAGGTCGGAAAATTGCGTACTTGACCTTTCAAAGGTCTTGTACTAGCCATTTGCTATCATTAGTTACACAAGACATGAAAAGTAGCGCGTAATTAAAAATTTTCACAACATTTATAATAATAATAAAATATTGGAATCCCCACATTACCCCTATTGGATGATGAATCCCCAGTTGCCTAGGGTAGGGTCATTCTCTTAGCCTTTACATGGATTCTCCAATAGTTAAACTATGCGAGAGCATAGTTTATGGATAAGAAGATTGCTACTATGTAACTCATTATGTACTAATGAGTAGTCCTCATCTCAAGAGGTACATTGGATACAACATCTCAACTCACGAAGCATAGCCAGCTTTCCCTCATATCCTCTTGGTGCTAAGAATCTTCCCCGACGGAGTATTAAATATTCATTACTAAAGTATAAGGAATAACTTATTGGATGCCACATCTGAACTCACGTATCCATCCTGCAACCTATCTTAGAAAGTTTTTGGGAGATAGTGAGGTTGCTACTAAGCACTTCATCTCAACTAACGAAGAGTGTCCATCCCAAGACTCCTCTCTCGTTCACATTCTTTAGCTTCATTCATTCATCCAAAGTGTTAGTGTGTGTGTACATGTGATCAAACCTTTCACAAAATAACCAATTTCATAACATTGACTTCTAAACATGCTTTATCTTCATTCATCGTATTATACACTTTAACATACTTCACATAAACATATAATTCGCTTAGAAATAATTTCTAACATACTTCACCTAACAAGTTTCATAAAACACATCAACAAGAACAACATCATTATAATCTTATTTCCTATAATATTCCTTCATGGCCTTATTCACAATACATAATTGGACTCACATTCATATACTTAAAGAAAGCACCACAACCAAAGGTGGACCATACCACGTAAGAGCATTCAGAAGAAGCGTTAAACGATGTGGCCAACTTACTAATCATCAAAGCTTTCCACACATATTCATAATTTATCCAAAAGTCATCATAAAATATACCTTGGAGAAGTAGCTAAGACACAATATCATCATAAAGAAACCATAGTTTAAACACTACAAAATCATGTTTATTTAACCCATTTCTAAGTTAAAAGTAGGAAATACACATAAGCATGGGTTCATTAGGTTTTGATGTTAAAATCACAAACTAAGACGAAAAACAACACATTTGAATCGTTAAAACATTTTTATATGAAGAACCATGCTTAGATTCAAACACAGAAAAAGATAAAGTTTGAAAACCCTTTTTGAAATCTGTAAGAAATGACTCATTGAATGGAAGAGAGTTCAAGAATGAATACCATACCTCAAAGAAAAGGAAACCCACGAATGATTTATGAACAAATGTCCACAAAAATCCCTGCTAGTTATTCCGTGAGTTCTAGCTTCTATGAGAGAGTCTTTCTTTATAGAGAGAGTTTGAATATTTGAAATGAGGGGTCTTGGCTAGGTATACGACTTAAAATCAACATAGTATACTATAATAACTCTAAAAATTTCATCCTAGGTACATAAAATACATTGGGTGAATTTACCAAACACCCCAAGCCAAGGCGGAAAAATGTAACAGCATTATAGTGACCCATCGATCGCCACTAGCTACGAGACATTGTTTGGTTGACGGCCCGTCTTTCTAGTGCGTCGATTGCCACTAAGGATTTACAGAAGAAGGTAGATATTCCACCACTAATGGTGGATCTACTCCCCCAAACAATGATATGTCATCAGGACTACGGTCCGTCGATGCAAGGGCAACGATTGGGCATGTTTTGGCAGCTGGTTCCTAAAGTCTTGGATCCCCTTGTAGGACCCTTTGTGGGTCATAGGTGGAGACGTACCCAAGTGTTAAACACCTAAGCATATTCATCTAGGTATTAGGAATATGCCACATCAATTTCAATTAAAACTAACACGTAAAACAGGCTACAACACATTAAGATGCACAAGCACTTTCTAAGGCACACTTTTCGAACATCATGGACGTTATTGAATGTTTGACCTCCAAACATACCAAACTTTATAAATTACCTAAAAACATCATTATTAACCATTTTAACATAAAATATCCTCACGAGACACATGAAAAGCTCTAGTACACCTTAGTTCATTTTAGGTTGTTACAATACCATTCAATACAATTAAATACAAATTCCACACAATATAGAGAGATTTGGTCATATTACCACCTTTACATCATAAACATCACATTCCTTAGACCTTTGAATCAATTCATTTCACCAAGGGTCTTATCAGTAGGCATATACACAATTTTAAACAAACAATAAAACTACACAAATAATACAACAATATACAATATCAATATCATCACCTAAGTCAGCCTACAAACAATTCAATAATGATCTATACATAATTCAATAGCCCAATGTAATCTACATATGAATTCACTACTTTCAAGCCATGATCAATTAACCCTCATTATAACCAATTTTAGTGATTTGAGAAGTTCAAGAGTTCATGGAGAATTTCATTGGAAAATATAAATTATACATCAATAAAATCATATCTCATTGTTTGAAAATGTTTCATGCAATAACCCATGCCTTAGAGTAGAAATTAGACTTTTTCATAAACTTGAAGTTCTTTGAAATCACATTTAAATTTGCTCTAAGGTGATAGAAAAAACATAGATAAAGAACGCCTATACCTTAGCAAAAGGAATCTAAAGAGAATTGAAGTATAAATCAATTGAAATTCATCATCAACGCTCCATTTTGATTTTGACCTTCCATGGAGGGTTTTGGAGAGAATTTGGGAGGGAAAGGGTTTTGATTTACGTGTTAGGGTCTTAATGAGAGTTAAATAATTTTAATACTCTTAAAATACCCAAATACAACAAAAAGAATCGTCCATAAAATTTAAAAGACTTCGCCAAATTTTCGCAAAACACCCTAAGCTTGGGTGAGACTTAACAACTTTTGTAGGTGACCACCAGCTCCACCAACGACGGACCGTCATTTGGTCAACGCCTTGTCATTTGGGGTTTGTGATTTTGGTATGAGTCTCAATTTTTAGTAGGCACACAGGTCCAATTGACGGATTAAGTTGATGATCCATTTTTTGATTGATTCACCATTGTTTTGGTCATTCATTGACACTGCCTGGAACATTATACTTAAATGTTGGGGTCCTCCTCTTGGTCCCATTGTCGGTCCTAGATGGAGTCATACACAGACGTTATAACACTAAACATTATCATCTAGGTCTTAGGGACCTCTCCTATAAATTTCAAAACCAAAAAAATTACTAAACATGCAAAGTCACACTAGAACACACAAGCATGTTCAAAGGCTATGTTTTGAATGTCTTAGACGTTTGACTTCCAAACTCTTTCAAACTCAACACACTGGCTTCTAACACTATAAATAATCTTTTTAAGAACTTATAAACTCATAACACACATGTTAGACCCTAGTTTCACCTAGTTTGTCATGAGGATCCTTACACAAACAAACTTATGAACCTTCATAAACCAAAACTAGGAGGAATTACAAACCTTAATCCTGACTAGAAGAGAAAGGAAAATGATGAGTATATCAAGAAATCATATCTTCCTACACCTCCCAATTATCATTTTCAAAAAGATGATTCTTCAAAAGAACCTTTACGGAAGTTACTTCTTTAATACTCAATTTCTTCACTTGCGGGTCTAAAATCATAACCGAGACCTCTTCATTGAGAAAGTTAGATCAACTTCTAAACCCTCAAAAGGAAGGATAGACACCAGATAAACTATGCACTTTTTGAGCATTGATACATGGAACACCGAATGCAGCAGAGTTAATTCAATAGGTAGTTTCAACTCATAGGCAATAGTTATGACGCATTTCGTTACCTCATATGGCCCCACATACTGGGGACTAGGTTCCCCATTTTTAACAAACCCCATGACACTCTTCATGGGTTATATATTAAAATAGACCATGTTAGAAACCATAAATTCAAGGTCCCTCTTTGTATTGTCGGCATAACATTTTTTCCGATTTTGGGCCATCTTCCATCGATCCCTTAAGAGTCGGACTTTCTCCATAGCCTTATAAATCGCTTCGAGAAAATATAAGAGAAAAATCACCTACCTCAAACCGCCTAATCGAAGACCTAAGTCTCCTCCCATAAAGTGCCTTAAAGGGTTCCATGTAGATACTTGAATCATAGCTATTATTGTACGAAAATTCAATCAATGGTAGATGGTCATACAAATTACCCTTGAAGTCAATGACATATGCCATCAACATATATTCTAAGGTTATGATGGTTTGTTCCACCAAACCATCCATTTGTTGACGAAATGAGGTACTATGTCTCACCCTTTGTACCAAACCCACTTTGGAATGCTTTCCAAAAACGAGAAGTAAATTGTGTACACCTATCAAAAATGATAGACAAAGGATCCTCAAACATTATTACAATCTCGTTAATGGACAACTTAGCATATTCTTCCACCGAATAAGTAGCTTTGATGATAATAAAATGGGATTATTTGGTCAACCTATCAACAATAATCCAAAACAAATTATTTTGCCTTAGACTACAAGGTACACTCACAACAAAATCTATGTTGATATCTTCTCACTTCCAAGTAGGGATAGCTATATCCTGAGCCAATCTTCCCAGACTTTGATGTTCGTCCTTGACTTGTTGACAATTAGGACATTTGACCACAAATTCCACAATGTCCATCTTCAAGCCATTACACTAATAGATCTCTTGTAGATCACGATACATTTTATGGCACCCAAAAGAATGGAATATCGGGAACCATGTGCCTCTTCCAGAATTTAACCTCTTAAGTCATACACATCATATACAAATAACCTGCCTTGGTACCTAAGTTCCTTATGCCCCCATTGGGAGGAGGACTCATTAGATTTACTAAGAACTAATTCCTTAAACTCTATGAATAGAAGATGAAGGTGTTCCTTATATTTCACCTCAACTACTAAAGATTATTTGGAGTTATGATGAACCATGAAACATCCTTTTGGAGAATCTTCAATTCAAACTCCCAACCAAGCCAATATATGCACATATGTTACTAACTCTTTCTTACCATCAGGAACATAGGCTACACTATCCATAGACATTTGACTCAAAGCATCTGCAACAACATTGGCTTTCCCGGAGTGGTAAAGTATACTCGTATCATAATCATTTGAAAGCTCTAACAACCTTCTTTGTCGGAGATTTAATGTTTTTTGAGTGAACACATATTGGAGACTATTGTAATTAGTAAACACATCTACATGCACTCCATATAGATAGTGTCTTTACATCTTCAAAGCAAACACTATGGCCGCTAGTTCAAATCATGATTTTGATAGTTCTTCTCATGTACCTTGAGTTGTCTAGAGGTATATGTTATCACCTTAACATGTTGCATGAGGACAAAACCCAAACCTACTTAGAAGCGTCACAATACACAACAAACCGTTCGAAATCCTCTGGTAAGGTCAACAATGAAGAAAAGTTAACCTTATGTTTCAACTTTTGGAAACCTTTCTCACTAGCTTCCGTCCATTTAAAAGTAACTTTATTTTGGGTTACAACTAGTTAATGGAGAAACCATAGATGGAAATCCATTAAAAAGTCTCCTATAATACCCGGATAAACCAGAGAAACTTTGAATATTTGTGGGAGTTAAAGGTCTAGGCCAATTCCTAACCACCTTTGTCTTTTTCGGATCAACCTCAATGACCACAATAGATACTAGGTGACGAAGAAAAGCTACCGATCTTAGTCAATATTTGCACTTACTCTATTTAGCAAAGAGTTGATGATCCATGAAGAATTGCTATACTATCCTCAAATGACCCATGTTCTCAACCTCAACTATTGGAATATACAAAGATAACTCCTGAACACTTTATTCATGAGGTCTATGTAATCCTCTGAGGCATTAGTTAGAACAATAGACATAACTAGGAACTCATAATGACCATATATTTTTCGGAAAGTCGATTTAAGAATTTTAACTCCTTTAACTCTAAGTTAGTGATACCCCAACCTCAAATCAATCTTTGGAAAGTAAATCGCCCCTTGCAGTCGGTCAAACAAATCATAAATAATAGGGAGAGGATACTTATTCTTCATAGTAACCTTATTTAATTGTAAGTACTCAATACACATACTAAGACACCCATCTTTATTTATCACAGATAAAACAAAAATGCCCTATTGAGATATGCTTGGTTTTATGAAAGCCTAGTCTAGCAAAACCATGAGTTGAGCTTTCAGTTCTTCCAACACCGTGGAAACATCCCGTAAGGAAGAAATCATATGGGTTTAGTATTCAACGTCAAATCTATGCCAAAATCTACTTCTCAATCTGGAGCAATTCTGAGTAAATCATCAGTGAATACTTTTGGAAAGTCCATCACTATGTGGACCGACTTTACAAAAGAAACCTCGTACCCTAGGTCCTTGACACCCACAGTTTGATAGATATATCCCTTAGAAATCATCTTACAAGCTTTTAGACATCAAATAATTTGACCTCTAGGGATTGAGTTTCCCCTCCTTCCTTTTGAAAAGGGGTCCATTAAGAAATAGAAATTTAACTACCCTTCTTCTACAAACAATTGAAGCAAAACAAGCATGCAACAAATCCATCCCCAATATGACATCAAAGTCCAACATATCAAGGTCTACCAAATCAACCAATATAATTTTATTGGATAATAATATGGGAAAACTACTATATAATCTTTTAGCAACCACGGAGTCACCCACTGGGGTAGAAACCTAAAAAGTTTTAACGAAGACATCAATTAGTACATCAAACATAATAGACACTAAAGGAGTTACAAAAGATAAAGTGGCACATGTATCTTGGACTGCATAAACATTAATTGAAATACTTGCAACATACAGGTGACATCGGGATAATTATCACATCCCGAGAACAAACCCTAGAAGATATGACACTCTCAGAGTGTAACCGGCTTACTTGATCTTTCAATGGTCTTGTACTTGACCTTTCGTATTGATCATTGCATATAAACATATGAAAAGAAGTGCGTATTTAAAACATCTCCTCAAACGTTCTATAAGTCTTTAAAATATCTTTCATAGAAAATTCTAAGTCTCATTTCATCAAATCTTATACACAAGAATACTTTGGGACACAACCCATACAATACAAATATTGAAATACTTAGTCTACTACAATATTTCAATAAGAGAAATTGTCACATCCCAAAACCAAACCCCAGAAGTTAAGGTCAATCTCAAATTACAACTGGTGTACTTGACCACTCGGAGGTCTTGTACAAGCCCCTACATATCATTCATCGCAAATACATAATGAAAAGTAGTGTGGAATTAAAAATCTTCACAAAACATTAGAAATATCTTTAATAACATCATTATTGGAAATCATATAAAACACTATGTCTCAAAACGAGAGTACTTTTGGGACAAGGCCCATATACAACACAAACATAGAAATACTTATTTAATTACAATAAATTAAAATAACAGACATAAATGACATCTAGATATGCCCTCGAGTCAATTGAGGACATACTTCAATTTCACTTGAATGATGCTACAATCCAAGTCTTGCTTCCCAAATGCTCCTCACCTACCAACCACATGTAGTAAGTATTGCATTATGCATAATAATAATGAAAACAAATATTTATTGAAAATATGCATCTTTTAATTTTTAATTCATAATATAAACATAAGAATAACATTTATCAACATATAAACACCAAACAATTTATCATATTTTTGGAAGCACATTACAGTGAACTTAATTCACTGTACAGTGAATTGCTTCACTATAAAAGTGAAGTTCTTCTTATTACTTTTAACACTTCCTAGCATGTAGTCTTTTCACAAAAAGCTATCCTAAGACTCACGTAATAAACATAAAGAGAGACCGCACATACAACCTCCCTAAGCGTGCCTAAATGATCCTCAAGATTACTTACAATAAGACACATAAACACTGACAAGACATCATGCACATCAACATGAAATTCTTCTATCAAAGGTGATTCTAAGATTCACTTGAATTAGTTTTGAAGAAACCGCCCAAACAATTCCTAACACACACACTTAAAAGATCCTATAGACTACCTCTGATACAATCATTCTCACTTAACACATCAACATATAGATAATATGACATTCTCTTATGAAAGGCTATCAAAATACTTACTTAAGAAAATAAAGACGATAATGTCCATGATTGACCTCTTCAAACTTACCTAAATAATCCATAAGACTACCAAAGTTAAGATCATGTCTACATATTCAATCATTCTCCCTATCTAGAGTCATTCTTAAGAATCATGTAGGTAAGATACGAAGTTACCATTACTATGCCCTCTTTACACCTTAACTAGACAACCCTTAACTACTCTAGATAGTACTTATCCATATAATATACTTTCTTACTTAAGTAATTGTATTCATTCATTATTGTAGGAGACATTATCACATAAAGGACTTTCTAGTAATTGTCTTGGACAAGACCTAGGAATTCAAATTAACACCGTCAAAGCATATTGTGCAATGTCTAGATAGGGTCACATACCACCACCGAAACTTCATAGAACTTCTCTAATGCTAGTACGTATTCCATATGCTGAGAATAGGCAATAACCAACATAGACCATGATAACATTTCATGGAATCTGAAGTTCTTACCTACCATGATGAGCTAGTTCTACATGCCAATGGTAGAACTTTGAAACATTCTATGTAGGCACATTGTTAGGGAATATGAGGGGCATGGTTTGTAATCTAGTCTCATTCTTTACCTAGAACTACTTCCCTTACACTTATATGGACGTGGGGTGAATTTTGCCAGTTCACCCCTCAAATTACAGTGAACTTCACGTAGGGACAGTCCACCGACGGTTGCTAAATGACGGCCTGTCCCTTGACCAATGGACCGTCCTGTTGGTCCGTGGTTGGTGATTGAGGCTAGGTTTTGGATTCATATACTCCCACTCCTATGTATAGACCAACGTCACCCATTGACGGGGCTTTCACAGTCCCACAAGACGTCAATTGCCTCAGTCGTTTGGGACTGTCTTGGACAGTCTTTGCACCAAATTTGGGTCCTTCCTCAAGGACCCTTGGATGGTCCTTGGGGATGTTATCCCGTATGTTTCCGACCCAAAAATTATTTCATACGATTTTAGGACTTCTCATATGAATTTGATCAAAAACGAACACGTAAAACTGAATGAAACACGCTTAGACACACAATGTTGTTTGAAGGAAAACCTTTCGAACGTCATGGACGTTTTTGGACGTTTGACCTCCAAACTTCATGAAACTTGACAAACATACTATATACGCTATAATAACTCATTTAAGGACCTTATAACCACATTAAACATACATAAACACATAGAACCACGTACGAGGAATATAGTGACTTAGTCGTCAAACGTCTTAGTCGTCCCTTGACGTTTGACTTCCAATGCACTTAAACTCTTAGACACTGCCTCAATACCATATTTTAGACAACTTTAGGACCTTAGAAAATCATGATATACATTTTAGGATCTAGTTCACCTATGTCATTTTTGGGATGTAACATTCTCCCCCATTTGGAAAACATTCATCCCCGAATGACACTTGCCTCTCTCCGAACGCTTCCAATAATATAGATTCAACTAGAAGATAATTACCATACTATATAACATATAATCAAGAATAAATATTTAATTTAACCTAGACAAGAGATTCACAACACAACAAGAAACTAGAAGAAAATTATATAACTCATCATGTTATAAAACTCACATGTTGTATTCCAAATAACGAAAAAATCATATGATATTCCATATCATACTCACATACATCAGTTATAACAACTTTAAAAAAAATTAGACCAAAAAAATGAATTAGTCATTTTTTGAAAAATTTAATAGTGAGCAGTCCAATGTTATAGTGATTTTTTCAACCTTTTCCAAAAATGCAATTCATAATAGAAACATGTTAATATGCAAGGTAACATCATATAAATGTATATTACATCATAATGATAACTTCATAAAATTCACAATTAAAGGATTCAATGACATTCAATTTCAACAAGACCCCTAAACACAATGCAAGATGCAACATGCTTCTATGATTTTCTATTTTTTTCCCCAATGTACTAACTATACTCCCCCACTTAGAACAAACTCAAATAACTAAAAAGAGAAATGCAAGGACTTAGCGCCATCATCATTACCATCCCGCTTCTCTCCTCTAGGCCGGAGTGCACAGAAACGCCTCGTTGATTGAACATCATCCTTTGGAACACATGGAGCCACTTTCTTACCCTCTCTTCCTCTAGAAGTAATGTTAGGACAATCTGTTACTTTTTTACCACAACAAAAACAACTCTCGTTACCCCTTAGACACTCACCATAATGCCTCTTTCCACAAGTGACACATATAGTCTTGACATTTTGAGAACCAATTCTTTTCTCCAATTTCACCTTAGCACTCCTAGGTTCTTCTTGAGTTTGATCCCTCTTCTTACACCTAGGTTGACCTTGGTCACTAAAACCACTCTTTTTTCAAGTTTCTAGGCATCGTCTTAAGTTTAAAATCTTGACTTGATTGGGCATAGACCATGAGTCTAGATAGGGTCATATGACCATGTAACGTGGCCATACCTCATTCCTCTCTCGCTACATCGACGACACTCATCACAAAAAGACTCATCTTATCCCTTGGATTAGACAAAAGGGATGGAGGCATATAAAATAATATAGAGAATTTCAAAGAGTTCCTCAATGCTCATATTGCCTTGCATGATATTGATAAACTCCTCTACCTCCACTTCCTCCTCTCACGGGGAAAGTACTTTCCAAGAAAATCTTTCTTAAATTCTTCCCACTCAATAGGACCCAACTACAATGGCCTATTGTCCTTCAATTGAGTGTACCATACTTGAGAGACCTCCCTCAATTGTACGAAGCTAACTCCGCCTTCTCACTAGATGTAACCCCCATAGCACTCAACACCTTGTATACTTAATCTAGAAACTCTTTAGGATCCTCTCCCACCATAGAGACAAGAAATATAGGAGGATTCATCCTCACAAAGTCTCTTAACCTAGACTTTATAGTTCTCTCCTCAACATTCACTCTACGCACCATACTCTGATTCACTTCACTAGTAATGGCTCGGGCTAAATCAAGCAAAGCCTCTCCAATATCTTAGATTACTCAATTGTGCGGGAACCATCAGAACATCATTACGTCCACCCACAATAGGGACTTTTTCACCTTGAGTACCTTTAGAACCTTTAGGAACTTTCTCAACTTCCTCAATTTGAGGAGGAATCTCCTCTTGCACATCATTTTCCTCAACTCTCCTAGCCGGTGTACTGATCGTGTTCATCTTCCTAGAAACACAAGGAAATTCATAAGAAAAGAGTACTCATAACTTTTACTCTATGGCACAACATAGGAATATAAAAGTAGGAAAACTCTATGGTCTTATATCCTCTCACCCATAGATGTGTCGCAACACACACCGATGATCAAGATTCTACTAGACGTGACTTAATGAGACATCTTGATTGCTGAGACTATTTTGATATCCTATGCTCAGATACCAAGCTTGTCACATCCCAAAACCACACCCTACAAGTTAGGGTTAATCTCGGATTTCAACCCGCATAGATGACCTCTTGGAGGTCTTGTACAATCCCCTTCATATCATTCAACGCATATAGATAATGAAAAGTAGTGCGGAATAAAAAATTTTCACAAAACATTAGAATTATCTTTAATAAAATATATATTACAATTCATAGGAAACACTAAGTCTCAATATCGTTAAACTAAGACATGAGAATACTTTTGGACACGGCCCATACACAATACTAATATAAAAATACATAGTCTATTACAATACTTTTAAATAAAAGACATAAAAGAAATCTATAGATGTCGTCGAGTCAATTAGGGACATACGTAAACTTTACTTGAATAATTCTACGATCCAATTCTTGCATCACAAATACTTCTCACATACCAACAACTATAGAGATAGATAAAAGCATGGATTAGTAAAACAACATGTACTAAGTATGGCATAATGCAGCATAATCATGAAAACATACTTTTATTGGAAATATGCATCTTTTCATTTAAAAATCATATCATAATCATAAGAAAAATATTTGACACCTTAAAAACACATAAGATAACATTTAAGCAGTTAATCATATTTTTGAGGCAACATTACAGTAAGCTATATTAAATGTAGGGTGAATTGCTTTACTGTTACAGTGAAGTGATTCTTGTTCCTTTTAGCATTTCGTAGCATGTATACTTCTCAATAAAAGCTATCCTAAGACTCACTTAAGCAACACAATGAGAGACCACCCATACAACCTCTCTAAAGCATACCCAAATGATATTCTAGACTACTTATAATCAGACACATACACACTTACAAGACATCATACACATCAACATGTGATTCTTCTACAAAAGGTTATTCTAAGTCTAACTTGAGTGAGTTGTGAATCATCCACCCATACAATTCCTTACACATACACTTAAAATATCCTATATACTAACTATGATAGAACTATTGTCACTTAACGCATCAACATATTGAGGATATGATATTCTCTTACCAAAGGCTATCAAAAGACTTAGTTAAGTAAATAAAGATGATAACGTCCATGATAAATCTCTTCAAGACTACATAAATAATCCTTAAGACTACCTATGTTTAGATCATGTCTATATATTCATCATTTTCCCTAAATAGAGTCATTATTAAGACTCATCTAGGAATGATACAAAGTGACCATTCCTATGCCCCTTTAAACCTTATTTTGACAACCCTTAGCTACACTAGATAAGTACTTATACATTTAACATACTTTCTTACTTAAGTTATTATATTCATTAGTTCATTTTTGAGACATTCATCACATAAAGGAAATTCAAGTAATGGTATTGGACAAAACCTACGAAATGCAACTAACTGATTCAATGCCTTTTGTGCAATGTCTATATAGCGTCCCATACCACCACCTAAACATCATATAACTTCTCTAATGCTAGTAGGTATCCAATATGATGATAATAGGCAATAATTGTCATAGTCCATGATAGCAAAGCATGGAATCCAAAGTTCTAACCTACTTCAATGATGATGTTCTACTTGCCCATGGTAGAACTTAGACACATCTCATGTAAGAACATGGTTAAGAAATATGAAGGGCATGGTTTGTAATCTAGTCTCATTCTTTAATGGAACTACTTTCCTTACTTTGTTCTAGCCTTCGTTCTCATAGAGTAATTTACACTTTAGGTTCATATAAAGGGGTTCCATATAAAGTTCATAACCCAATAACATTTACCCTGCAAAAGAAAGGTCCAGTAGGGTTACCTTAAAATTGCGACAAGAAGATCATCATGAATTATCCAAGGTTTGATATGATGTTGTTCCACCCAATCAACCCTAAGTCTATCATTCCTTTACTTGAAGGATACCATTATGACTTTCGACTTCAACATTCATAACCTTACAACTCTGTTAAAGGTTTCACATGAAGGATCCTGTTAGCATCGTTTAAGGTCTCATGTAATTCATATATACAAGACTAAGAGGATTTAGATTCGTAAATAAAGTCATCACATATTCACATTAATACATGAATTAAGTACGGGACACAAGTCTTCCAAGACAACACACAACATATTTCACTTTAACACACATTACATGTCATTTTAGAAATAAATAGACATAAGAATATCCTCTTTAAGTCATCCTATACACTATCATATCATCATGAATATGGCCCATAATAGACTCATATAGTCAAGTAGGAATAACATACATCAACCCTAAGACTATACACATAAAGCCAAAGTCCTAGTCTAACATGATTTACCTCAATAAAATTAATAGAAGAACACATACACTTTCACATTGCTTATTATTTAGGTAGATATTATCATACATCACATAATCAACTACACAAATAACAAAATTACTTCAGGTAGTTGCCGACAAGGCCATGATCATCATATTACCTAAAATTACGCTGACAAGGCCACATCAATTGCAAGTAATGCATATAAAACCACCACCTTAAGTGTACCATACCAATCACAACATAATTTAAGTATAATTAACATGAAATAAAAAAAATAGGGAAGCGTACCACCACTCCATCCTCAACACCTCAATCCAATGCAAAATCATCCACCTCAATATCATAAGGAACTTACCAATGGCCGTGAACAATAATTCAATACAATTATAACAATACTCAATGAAAATAGGTCAATACACTAAATATTTATCAATCTAATACAACCTAGATATCAATTTACTACAATTATTACATCAATCAATAGCCCATAGAAAACTACACTAGAATTCATAAACATTAGATAAATATTAAGTAAAACATAACTTAGTCAAAAGCTAGGGTTCATCAAATTCATCGGTTCATAGGTGAATTGAGTTAAAATCACCTAATTAATAAAAACTCAATCCATCATTAATGCTTATAAACCATTAATGTAATAACCCATAGATATATCATGAAATTAGGTAATTAATCTTTGAAAACTTTAGAAAACATCTTTGAAAGTTGCGCTCCATCATGAAGAGAGTCTTAAGGATCAAAAACCATACCTCAATGAATATAATTCTTCGATTTGATGAAGAATCTCCAATCAATTCTCAAATCCAATCCCTTCCTTGAGTTTTGGCTCCAATGGAGTTCTAGGGAATTTCTAAGGTATTTGGGTTTTGATTTTTGAAAAATTTAATTTTCTAAGTGTTTTAGGATTATGAACATATTTAAAATACCCAAAATACCCTTAAATAAAATCCAATATCATCAATTGGACTTGGAGTGAATTCACATGTTCATCCCTCTATTTACAGTGAACTACACGTAGGGACAGTCCACTAGCGGTTGCGAAACGACGGCCAATCCCTTGACCAACTGACCCTCCTATTGGTCCGTGGTTAGGATTTGAGACTATTCGTTGGATTCCTATCCTCCCATACCTAATTATCCACCAACGAAACCCATCGATGTGGCGTCGACATGCCTACGAGTTGTGGATTGCCTCAGTCTTTTGGGGCTGTCTTAGTTAGTCTTGGAACAAACTTTTGGTCCTTCCTCAAGGACCCCTGGATGGTCCTTAAGGAATTTTAGCTTATGCTTCCAACTAAAACATGACCCTGTACGAGTTTGGACCTCTCACATGAATTTCATCTAAAACTAACACGTAGAACTCGTCGAAACACGCTTAGACACACAAGGTCGTTTCAAGGCAAAACGTTAAGTGGGCGTTTGACCTCCAAACTTCACGAAGTTTGACACACTACCTATATACATTATAATAACTCAATAATAACCTTATAACCTCATGAAATACACATGAACACATAAAACCACATATGATGCACATAGACGACTTAGTCGTCGAATGTCTTAGTTGTCCGTTGAAGTTTGGCTTCCAATGCACCTAAACTCTTAGACACTGAATCACTACTATATTTTAGAACACTTTAGGACATTATACTATCATTACACACATGTTATTCTCTAGTTTACCTAATTCATTTTTGGGATCTTACAGAAATAAAAAAAAATATATGCCCTTGAGTCAAATGAGGACATTCTTAAACTTTCTTAAACGAACTTATAATCCAAAATTAGCTCTCCAAAAATACTTTCAACAATGAGTCACTTTATAGATATATAAAAACAAGGAATTCGTAAAAATACATGTAATAAGTATGACATAATGCATAAAAATCATGAAAACGGGAATTAATTGAAAATATGCTTCTTTTCATTTAAATATCATAATATTATCATAAGAACAACCTTTATCATCTTAGGAAAAAATTAAACATCACTTAGTCAATTTAGGACATTTTAAGAAAAACATTACAATGAAGTATATCACTGTTACAGTAAAATTTCTTAGCTTCACGATAGACACTTTATATCATGCCTTTCCCTCACTACAAGATATCGTAATTCTCAGTTAAGTATGAAAAAGAGAGACCGCCCATACAATCTCTATAGGCATACCTTAATGATGCTTAAGATCACCCATAATAAGATACACACTAGCAATACACCAACCACATGAACCTGAGATCCTCCTACCAAAGGTGATTCTAAGGTTCATTTGAGTGAGTTGTGAAGTGACCTACCATAAAATCCCTTACACACACTTAGAGATTATATAGACTACCTAATATATAATAATTCTCAATTAATACAACAACATATAAATGATATGACATTCTCCTTCCAAAGGCTGTTAAAAGACTTACGTATGTAAATCAAGAAGATTTAATCCATGATTGACCTCTTCATGATTACCTAAATAATACTTAAGACTACCCAAGGCTTAGATCATGTCTATATATTAAACCATTTTCCCTAACTATAGTCATTCATAAAACTTATCTAGCTAACATACAAAGTGACTATTCCTATGCCCCTTTCAAACCTTAACAAGAAAACCATTAACTACTCTAGATAAGTAGTTCTTTATTTAACATGGTTTCTTAACTTAAGTCATTACATTCATTAGTTCGTTTGATACTCATTCACATAAGCAAATACAAGTAATGGTGTTGGACATGACCTAGGGACTCTCACTAACATCTTTAAAGCCTATTGTGCAATGTCTAGATAGCGTCCCATAGCACCACCTAAACTTCATAGAACTTTTCTAATGCTAGTAGGTATCCCAAATGATGAAAATAGGCAATAAAAACCATAGACCATGATAGCTAAACATGGAATCAAGAGTTCTAACCTACTCTGATGAGGGTATTCTACTTGCCAGTGGTAGAACTAGGACACATCCCATGTAGTCACATGGTTAAGGAAAATGAAGGAATTTTATATACTCTAGTCTCATCCTCAAGTAGAGATATATTGTACTTTAGTCTCCGTCTCAAGTAAATATACTTCCTATAACATACTCACTCGGTGCTAGTCTTTGTTCTCATGGAGTAATTTACATTAAAGGATCACATGAAGAGGTTCCATATCTAGTTCATAACCTAATCACATTCACCTAACCAAAGAGGTCCACTAGGGCTACCTTACAATGGCAACAAAGATAGCTCATAAGGACTTTCCAAAGGATGATATGAGATCTTTCATGCCAATCAAAACTAAGTCTATGATTCATTACACGATGGATACCATTACGACTCTCAATTTTAACGTTCACAACCTTACAAATAGGTTTAAGGTTCTAATATATGACATTCTTAAAATCATTTAAGGTCTCACATATCATTCATTCATACATGAAAAGGGTACAATAAACTTACCTAGTCAAAACATCTCATATTCATAATACATTCCTACATGTATCAAGTAAGGGACACAAGTCTACCAATATAAGACACAACATAGTTTACTTTATTACAGATAGCATATCATGTTTTGAAGAACTTATGAATTACCCTTATCATGTTTATGTAATCATATACATTAATATAACATAATCAATACATACATCGTAAACTCATATATTCAAGTAAGGATAACCATGTATCAACTCTATAACTATTCACCTAATAACATAGTCATAGTCTAACATGATCACATAAAAACATCAAACTTTCTCATTACTTGCATGTAGGTAAATACAATCATACTTCACATAATCAACTATACAAAAAATCATAAGACTTCAAGTAGTGCCAATAAGGCCATGATCATGATAATGCATAAAGTAACATCGACAAGGCTTCATCAATTGCAAGAAAAGCATATAGCACCGCCACCATAAGTATACCATACAAATCACAACATAATTGAAGTATAATTAACATAAAATAAATAGTATTAGGACACCGTACCACAAATCCATTCTCACCACTTCAATCCGTAGCTAAATCTTCCAATTCAGTATCATAAGGCCTTTACCCATGGCCATGAACATCATTTCAATACAATTATCACAACACTCTATGAATATAAGGCAATTAAATATATATTTATCAATCTAAGACAAATTATACATCAATAAAATACAACTATTACATCATTCAATAGCCAACAAAAACCTACACTAGAATTCATAAACATTAAGAGAATATCACTTAACCCATAGAGTAGTCAATCTAGGGTCATTCAATTACATTGGTTCTTAGGTTAATTGAGTTAAAATGATATTATTAACAACAATTCAATCAATATACAATTCTTTAAAACCTTTATTGCAAGAACCCACAGATAGATCATGAAATTTGACAAGTTCCTCTTTGGAATTTATAGAAAAGTCTATGGATGTTGGCTTCTTGATGGATAGAGTTTAAAGTGTAAAAACCATACCCAAATGATGTTAATACAAAATTTTGATGAATAAGTTGTTCCTTGAGTTTTGGCTGCAATAGAGTTCTAGAGAGTTTCTAGGATATTATATGGTTTTGATTTCAGGGAAATGAATTCTCCTTAGTGTTTAAGACTTATCAACATGTTTAAAATATTTCAATTACCCCTAAGTTACCTGACTTTCTCTTATTTTTATGTGGGCTGAAATTATTACTTCACCCCTAACATTATAGTAAACTACTCATGACTAGTACCATCGATGACTACCCAGACGACGGACCATCCTAGCATCACAACATTTGGTTAAGAGACTTGCCTTTGGGATATTGAGATACCAAGGCTACGTATTGAACCACAAAACCCATTGATGGGGAATCGACTGGAACACGAGCCGTCTTTTGCCTTTGTTATTTCGGGCCTCGTCTAGGCAGCCTTGGCTCAAATTAAGGGTTTTCATGGTCCTTGGAGACTATTTTCTGGACGTTTCATACCCGAAAATGTTTGTATACGAGTTTAGTAGCTCCAATATCAATTATATCCAAAAATGACACGTAAAACTTGATGAAACATGCCAAGACACACAATGTCTTTTCAAGGCAAATCTTTCAAACGTCATGGACATTATTGCACGTTTGACCTCCAAACATTATAAAACTTAAAAAAATGCCTATAAAAACTATAGTTACTCATATAAGAAGATAATTTACTCATGAACAACCCATATAGGCACATAACCACACATGAGGCACATAATTGACTTAGTCATTGAACGTCTTGGTCGTCCCTTTACTTTCACTTCCAAATGACCTAAAACTCTAGACACTTCCTCAATATCATATTATATACCATTTTAGGACCTAGGACCATCATAACAACAATTTTAGTCTCTAGCTTCACCTAAGTCATTTTTGAGATATTACATTCTCTCCCACATGGACAAATTCGTCATTGAATAACAATTGACACTCTCCGAACACCTCCAAGAATAGAGATTCAAATAGAAGATCAAACCATAACATATACAACATTATACAATAAAAACATCTAAGGGAACATCAATATAATAAAATCAAGAGACTTACAATACAATAAGATCCTAGAAGAAATTTTATAACTGATCATACCATGAAAATCACATCTTTCATTCTAAATAGTAAAAACTAATTTTATATTTATTATCATGATCATATACATCAGTTTTAACCACCGTACAACAATTTTCAACCAAAGGATGAATTATTCAAATTTGCTAAAATCTTATAGTAAGCAGGCAATGCTACAATAAATCATGCAATTCTTTGAAAAATGCAACTTTTAGACAATTCATGATAGAAACATGCCAATATGCAAGGTAAAATCACATAACCACATCTTACAACATAATCATAACTTCATGAAATGCACAATGCAAGGAGTCAATGAACTTCAATTTCAACAGACCCCTAAACACAATGCCCATGCATCATACTTTTATTACTTTCTACTCTCAAGCTTGATTTAAATAGAAGAGATGAGAAAATCAATCAAAAGTCCTTTACTCACTATACTCCCCACTAAGAAGGAACTTATATCACTAAATAGATGCAAGAACATACAATAATCCTCATGCGGCTTTGCTCCTCTTGCCTGGAGTGCATAGAAAAGCCTCTTATTTGGAGCATCATCTTTTGGAACATTAGGTGCAACTTGCTTAACATCTATAGTAGGACAATCTACTTTGTGTCCATCTGGAGTTTGAGCCCTCTTTTTGAACCTAGGTTGATATTGATTACTTGAACCACTACTTTTCAAGTTTCTAGCAATCCTACAAGGTTTAGACTCCTCAATTGAGTGACTATACACGATGAGTCTAGCTAGGGTCATATCATCATGTAGCATGGCCGTATGACATTCTTCTTTCTCTAGATCGGCAACGACTATCAAAAACCTACTCATCTCATCCCTAGGGTTAGACACAATGGATGGAGCATATTTAGACAACATAGAAAACTTCAAAGAGTATTCCTCATCACTAATATTTCCTTGCTTTAGATTGATAATCTCCTCTACCTTAACCTCCCTCCTCTCACCGGGAAAGTACTTTTCAAGAAAAGCTTTCTTAAACTCTTTCCACTCTATGGGACCCGACTCAACTGGTCTATTACCTTTCCATTGTGTGTACCAAACTTGAGCAACATCTTTCAATTGATATGAAGAAAACTTTAATTTCTCCCTAGAAGTCACTCCCATAACATGCACTATCTTATACACCTCATCTAGAAACTCTTAGGGATCCTCTCCCACCTTATAGCCAAGAAAGATAGGAGGATTCATCCTCACAAAATCTCTCAATCTAGATATCATAATTCTCTCCACAACATTCACTCTAGGTGAAAGACCCATATTCACATGGGTAGTCAATGCTCAGGCTAAAGTGACTAAAGGCTCTCTAATCTCTCTATTGGTTATGTCCGGGGGGAACCACATGAACATCATTGTCTCCACCCACAGTATGGATTTGATCAACTTGAGCACCTTGAGGAACTTGCTCAACTTGAGGAAGAATCTCCTCATTCACATCATTATCCTCAACTCTCCTATGGTGTCCTCCTTAGATTCATCTTCCTAGTAACACATGGGAAAAAATAAAAAAACATTACTCGTAAATTCACTCTATGGCACAACATAGTCGCCCATAGATGTGTCGCGACTCACACAGATTGTCAAGACTCTAGTAGACGTGACTTGATGAGACTTTTTAATTACTAAGACACATTTCATAACCTATATGATACCAAACTTTTCACATACCGAGATCACACCCTAGAAGATATGGCACTCTCGAAGTGCAACCGACATACTTGACCTATCGGAGGTCTTGTACAAGCCCTTTCGTGTCGTTCCTCGTATATAAACTTTTTAAAAGTAGTAGGGGAATTAAAACATTTCACAAACATTCTATAAGTCTTTAAAATATCTTTCATATAAAACTCATAGAAAATACTAAGACTTATTTCATAAAATCTTAGACACAAGAATATTTTGAGACATCGCCCATAAAAAAAGAGAAATAGAAGACATCAATTCACCAGAGTCAAATGAGGACATACTTTAACTTTCTTGAATGATATTGTAATCCAAGCTTATCTCTTCAAAATAAACTTCACCTATGAATCACTTTAGACATACATAAAAGCATGGAATTAAAACAAACACATGTACTAAGTATGACGTAATGTATAAAAATCATTAAAATGGACAGTTATTGAAACTATGCATCTTTTGATTTAAATGTCATAATATAATCATAATAGCAACATTTTACACCTTAGAGAAACATAAGAAATCACTTAATCAATTAGGACATTTTAAAGAAAAAATTACGGTGAAGTATATCACTGTTACAATGAAGTTCCTTCACAATACAATGAACTTTCTTAGCTTCACCATAGACATTTTATGGAATTCCTTTCCCTAACTAAAACCTATTCATAGACTCACTTAAGTATGAAAAATAGAGACCATCCATACAACCTCTCAAGGCACTTGTAAATGATCCTTAACACCACCCATAATGAGATAATGCAACGACTCACAAGTACACCCTAGAAGTTAGAGCATCCTTGAGTTGGCACACGAATAATAAGATAAAATCCGCTTGTATAATTCATTGCATAATAAAAACATTGTAAAATGTGTAAGAAATTTAAACTTTCTTCATACACGAAGAAATATTTCCACAATCAATGCGCAAGATGAATAATTTCATTCAAAACATTAAACCTTTACCACATGTCATTGAACCATCTAAACATTGGAGTGTATAATAATTGGGGCTAAGCCAATACAAGACATAAAATAAAGACTAATACATAAAGGAACATGTGGATATTATGCTCGAATCGATGAGGACTTACCAATAATTCATCTTCAACCCTTAGAAACCTATCCATCCTCCATGACGTATAGAGACTTCAAATTCCCTACACTTTAATAAAAAAGGGAAAAGAAGGGGTTAGCACATTAGATGCACTAAGTATGGAAGTTATGCAAAAACCATGAAAAAACGACATTTAGTAAATAGCATGTTTTGCATAAGTTTTGGTTAAAACATAATACTATAAGCATAAGAACAACATTTAATACCTTAGGAACACATAAGAAATCATTTAAGTAGTTATTCAAATTTTAAGGAAAACATTAGAGTAAACTAATGCCAAGTTACACTGAACTAATTTCTGTGTTACAAAGAAGCATCCCAACTTCAAAAGGGATACTTTATAGCATGCAATCCTCTCACTAAAATCTATCCTAAAACTCACTTAACTAATATAAATAGTGACCGCCCATACACCCTCTCTAGGAATACCTAAATGATCCGTAAGACCACCTATAATGAGATATACACACTAACAACATAAACATGAGATCCTCCCACCAAAGATGATTCTAAGGTACACTTGACTGATTTGTGAAGACCAACCATACAATCCCTTACAAACACACTTAAGAGATCCTATAGACTACCTAAGAAAAATCATTCTCACTTAATAAAATAGCATACATAAAATAAGACATTCTCCCTTTCAAAGGTTATCCAAAGACCAACTCAAGTAAAGAAAGAATATAACGTCCATGATTGACCTCTTCAAAATTAACTAAATAAGTCTTAAGAATACCTACGTTTGGATCATATCTATATAGTAAACGAACTTCCCTAGCAAGAGTTATCTTAAGACTTATCAGGGTACGAAACGAAGGTACCATTCCTACGCCCCCTTCAAACATTAACTACACAACCCTTCACTACTCTAGATAAGAACATACTCCATTAACTTGATTTTTTAAATTAAGACATTACATTCATTAGTTCACTTAAAACTCATTCATCAGATAAGGACATTCAAGTAATTGTCTTGGAGAAGACCTAGGGACTCTAACTAAGGGAAACAAGGGAAAGTCACAATATACAAAGCTCTTAGCACAATTAGATGAATGAAGAAGTGAAACTTTTCCTAAGACCCAATAGCCTTCAATTCATAATGTGGGTGATTCATATTATGAATGAGACTCTACTAGATGTTGTTCATGAGATAACTAAGACACTCCAAACCCTTATGTGCCGATACCAACATTATAATGACCTGCAAGTACACACTAAAAATTAGAGCATCCTTGAGTCGCCACACGGCAAATAAGACTCCAAGAAGTCTCATTAAAGCCACTCGTATCCTTCATTGCATAACAAAAACATTGTGAAATGAGTAAGAATTTAAAACTTTCTTAACACACAAAGATCTCTTTCCATAATCAATAAGCAAGCGGAAGACTTTCTTTAAAACATTAAACCTTTACAACATCTCATTGAACCATCTAAACTTTGCAATATACACTACTTGGGACTAAGCCCATCCAAGAAAAAAAAATAAAGACTAAGACATAAGAACATGTAAATATATTTCTCGAATCAATGAGGATTCACCAATACATAATCTTCAACCCTTCGAAATCTATCCATCCTCCATGGCATATGAAGACTTAAAATTACCTACACTTTAATTTAAAAATGGAAAATGAGGGGTTAGCACATTAGATACACTAAGTATGGAAGCCATGCAAAAACCATGAAAAGGGAACATTTAGTAAATGACATGCTTTTCATGAATTGTTGTTAAAACATCATACTATAAGCATAAGAACAACATTTAACACCTTAGGAACACATAATAAATCATTTAAGCAATTATTCACATTTTTAGTAAAACATTACAGTAAACTCATGCAAAGTTACAGTGAACTACTTAACTATTACAACGAAGTTTCCCAACTTCACAATGGATATTTTCTAGCTCACAATCCTCTCACAAAAATTTATCCTAAGATTCACTTTAGTAAGACAAAGAGATACCGCCATACACCCTTTGTAGGCACACCTAAATGATCCTTATGACTAACTTAGTGAGATACACACACTTATAACATAGAACCCACATGATCATGGGATCCTCCTACCAAAGGTGATTCTAAGGTTCATTTGAGTGTGTTGTCAAGTGACCGCCCATACAATACCTTATACACACACTTAAACGATCATATAGACTTCCTAAGTTAGAATTATTCTCACTTAGTACAATAGCATACATATAATAGGACATTTTCCTTCAAAGGTTATCAAAAGACATAGTGAAGTAAATTAAGAAGATAACGTCCATAATTGACCTCTTCAAGATAACCTAAACAATATTTAAGACTACCTAAGTTTGGATCACGTCTACCTAGTCCACCGACTTCCCTAACTAGAGTCATTCGTAAGACTTATCTAGGTAAGATACGAAGTGACCATTCCTATACCCCCTTGAAACCTTCACTAGACAATCCTTAACAACTATAGATAAGTACTTACTCATTTAACATGCTTTATTAACTTAAGTCAATGGTCTTGGAGACGACCTAAGGACTCTAACTGACACACTCAAAGCCTATTGTGCAATGTCTAGATAGCATCATATACCACCATCTAAACTTCATAGAACTTCCCTAATGATAGTAGGTATCTCATATGAATAGAATAGGCAATAACCGACATAGACCATGATAGCTAAACATGAAATCTAGAGTTCTAACCTACTCCAAGGGTTTTCTACTTGCCAAGGGTGGAACTAGGAAACATAACATTAGGCACATGTTGAAGGAATAAGAAGGGCTTTTATTTACTCTAGTCTCATTCTCAAGTAGAGCTTTATTGTACTCTATTCTTCTTCTTAAGTTGAGCTACTTCCCATGACATACTAACTCTGTGCTAGCCTTTATTCTCATAGAGTCATTTACATTAAAGGTTCTTATAAAGGGGTTCCATATGAAGTTCATAAACCAATTACATTCACCCTACCAAAGAGGTCCACTAGGACTACCTTACAATGGTGAAAAGCATATTTCATCATGACATTCTTAAGGATGATATGATTTCGTTCTATCCAATCATATGATTTTGTTCCATCCAATCAAACCTAAGTCCATCATTCATTACCTGAAGAATACAATAATGGCTTTCGACTTCAATATTAATACCCTTAACACTAGGTTTAAGGTTCCACGTATATGACCTTTTTAACATTATTTAAGGTCTCACATATCATTCATTCCTACATAACAAGGGTGCACTAAACTTACTGAGTCAAAACATCTCATATTCATATATCATTCATACATGTATCAAATAAGGTGCATAGGTCTACCAATACAAGACACAACATACTTTACTTTATTAGATATAGCATATCATTCTTTGAAGCACATAGGAATGAACCTTACATTCTTTAATTCATCCTATACATTACTATAACATCACCAATATAGCCATCATAGACTCATATAGTCAAGTAGGAATAATCATGCATCAACTCTAAGACTAATCACCTAATGACATAGTAATAGTCTAACATGATCACCTATCAACATTAAACTTTCACATTACTTTCATGTATGTAGATATGATCATGCTTTACATAATACACTACAAAAATCATCATAATACTTCATGTAGTTGCGACAAGGCCATGATTATCATAATACATAAAGTAACGCCGACAAGGCCACATCAATTGCAAGTAAAGCACATAGCAACACCCTCATAAGTGTACCATACCAATCACAACATACTTGAAGTCTAATTAACATAAAATAAATAGGCTTAGGGTAGAGTCCCACTAATCCATTATCACCACTTCAATCCATAGCTAACTCATCCAATTCAATATCATAAGACCCTTACCTATGGAAATGAACATCAATTCAATAGAATTAACATAATACTCTATGAATCTAACTCAATTCAATAAATATTTATAAATATAAAACAAATTAGACATCAACTAAATACAAATATTACATCATTAAAATATCCCATAGAGAACTACATTATAAAAAATATGCATTAACACAATATCACTTAACCCATAAATCAGTCAAAATATAGGGTTTATCAATTACATGGATTCACACGTTAATTGAGTTAAAATGATATAATTAACAACAATTCAATCAATATACAATTATTTAAAACAATTAATGCAAGATCCCATGGATAGATCATGAAATATGACAAGTTCATCATTGAAAACATTAGAAAACTCTTTGGATGTTGGATACCCAATGAATAGAGTTTCAAGGATAAAAAACCATAACTCAATGATGTTAATCCACAAATTTGATGAAGAATCACCACTCAATTCTCTAATACAACCTCTTCCTTGAATTTTGGTTTCAATATAGTTCTAGAGAATTTCTAGGATATTTTTTGGTTTTGATTTTGAAGAAATGAATTATCCTAAGTGTATAAAACTTATAAAAATATTTAAAATACCGAAAATACCCCCAAGTAACCGCCCTTTTTTTATTTGGACGTGGGATGAAATAACCACTTCATCCCTAATATTACAGAAAACCTACACAACAACGGTACCATTGATGACTGCCCAATCAACTGACCGTTTGATAGTCAATGACCGTCATGGCATCTCGTCGTTTGGTTCTGAGACTTCAACTTGTAATATTCATCTCCCTATGATAAGTATTGACCCATGATACCCATTGAAGGGGCATCGACTAGGCCACGAGTCATTATTTGCCTCAGTCCTTGGGGCATCTCTAGGCAGCTTTAGTTCAAATAAAGGGTCCTTTCTCAAGGATACTTGGATGGTCTTTGGGGAATTTTTCCTGGATATTTATAATCCGAATATGTCCCTATAATATTTTAGGACCTTCCATATTAATCTCATGCAGAACGAACATGTAAAACTCGATGAAAGATGCCAAGACACACATGTTCGTTTCAAGGCAAACCTTTCAAAAATCTAGGACTCTTGACCTTCAAATTTCATGAAACTATACACACTGCTTATAAACACTATAATAACTAATATAAGAAACTCATTAACTCATTAAACACCAATATATGCATATAACCACACATGAAGTATATAGGTGACTTAGTCGTCGAACGTCTTGGTCGTCCCTTGACGTTTCACTTCCAAATTATATACCATTTTAGGACCTTAGAATGTAACAAAAAACCATGTTACTCTCGCCATATTAAGTTATGTCATTTTCAAGGTATTCCAAGAATCCTCTTGATCAACCCTATATTTGAGAGCATAGAACCGATTCTTCTTAGGAGCATCGGAACAAAGACAATTTGTGTCATGACGCGAGAGTACACTAGAAGAAATGGTATCTCAAGTTGCATCATAGCGTATTCGACCTCTTGGAGGTCTCATACAAGCCCTTAGACAACATTCATTGCATAAAAATATATGAAATGTACTGCGGAATTAAAATTTCTCACAACATTATCTCAAATCTGTTTTCTAGACAAATATATGAAATATTAAGTCTCATTGTCGCCATCATAGAAAAAGCTTAACATAGTAATGTCCTCGAAACAATTGAGGACATACTGAAACTTGCTTGAAAGATTGCTAGTTTCCAAGCTTCACTTAAATGACTCCTCTTAAATGCCACCTACACCCTTAGAGATAAGACAATATATGTAATTAGTATATTAGAATATACTAAGTACGGTATAATTCAATAAAACCATCTAAAAATGACCTTTGCTTTATAGTATGTTTTCATGCTCTTTTTGGAGAAAACCTCATAACATATTTACAATAAACAACAACAAATTGGATACGACAGTAAACACATTCGTATAGCATGCCAAATTTCATTCTTTTTTCAAACATTATTATAATAATTATAATACTATAATTCATAACAACATTCCTAGTATAAAATTTTAGCAGATGATTTACCTGAAGTCTAAGTCGCTTGCGTTCTTCTTTCGTTCACGCTGCTCTTATTCATTCTCCTCTTCCGTTCTTTTTATTTTCTTCTACATATTCTTTTTACCCTAATTATTATATGATTAATTACAAGAGTGGTGAAAGTGACTCACTATTTATTTAACTATTATCCTCTTTAACCACCAACTAAATAAATTATTAAAATTACCTCACTAATTTAATCATTATAATATGAATAGTCCAAAACACCCTTTTAAATCTATCGGAATGTATTTTCTGACATAAAAAGTTCTAGTGCTCAAAACGACCAAAAATGGTCGTTGCAGTAGATACAAATTTACTCATTGTTCGTCCTCAAACGATCATAGGAAGAAAGGCGAGGGCGAGAAAGAGTACCTGAATCTGTAAAAAGATGTGAATATCTTTCTTGCATATCAACCAAACTCTCACAAGTTGACTCTTCAACTGCCGATTCTTCCACCGAACCTTGATAGATGCAATCTCCCTTGATCTAAACTGGCGGAACTCCCTATATAGAATAGCAACAGGCTCCTCCTCATAAGACAGACTCTCATCAAGAAGAACTGAATCCCAACGAATAATGTAATTTCAATCACCATGGTATTTTTTCAGCATAGACACAAGAAATATCGTGCGCACTCATGACATCCCTGGAGGCAAGGGACAATTCATGGGCCACCTTCCCCACGCACTTAAGAACTTCAAATGGCCCAATATACCTCTGACTAAGCTTACCTCGCTTACCAAATGTCACACACCTTTCATGGGTGAAACCTTCAGCAAGACTCGTTCACCCTCCATAAAATCCTACTCCCTAAACTTTCGATTTGCATATTCCTTCTACATACTTTTAGCTGCTAAAAGCTTTTCTTGAATAAATTTCACTTTCTCTAATGATTCCCTCAGAAGATCTGTATCCCAAGTCCCACCTCAAATGCATCAAATCAACCATTGGGTAATGATTGCCTTATCATTGGGTAATGAGTTAGGCAAATAATTAGAGTAGATTAGTTCCTACAGTAGAAATACAAATTGTGTAAGTTTGCTAAATATATGCAGTATTCCACGTATGTCCGTCCTTATATTTTTTATTCATTTATCATGTTATAAAATATATTATGATATATTGAGATAGGTAATTAAATATTAAGTATATTTTATTATTTGAATCTCATTAATGTGATGATAATTGGAGGAATTGAGGCTTCACCTTATGCTTAAATATATAATATAAGTGACTTGACATATTAATGGACCTCGAGATTACAAACTTGAGTATAGATTTGTATTTGACGATTTTTTGGGTTTAGGATATACATAGAATAATTTGAGTCTTTATAGACTCGTCAATTGATATACAAATTATGCATATATCTACATGATAGATTTGAAAGGTTTGGAGGCATTGGAGAAACGAAAAACATTGGAGAAGTAGTTTGGTTGAAATCGGTTCTTCCGTGGTGGTAGGTTATGGTTTATTTCTATTTTATAGATAAACTCTGAATGGTGATTGATATGTATTGAGTAATATTGTAAAGTCTCCTATGTACTTGATTGTGCGGTTGTATTACCTGATTGTGTGGTTTGTGGTTGGCCTAAAATTATGAGATTGTTGAATTTCTAATCTTTAGCCCTCTCTAATAAAATGACATCTTTTATAAAGAAGGCTTGATCAAATAAAATAATGAGATAATTGGATTGGAGTGTGACGTTCTGACACAGTATTATTTGATCAGAGTTTCACGTTCTGACACGGTATTTATGGGATCAGATTTTCACATTCTAACACGGTATATGGGATTGGATTGTCACGTTCCGACACAATAAAATTAAAGGAAAGGAATCTTAAATTAACCTAAAATACTCAATCTCAAAGAACCTATTTTCCAAATGAGTATGGTGTGGAGGCATGAGTCCTTATAGGTGTGGTTGATCTTATGATGGATGGTGTACCTTCTATGGTGTTGTTGTCAATGGTTCATGTGTTTTATTCTTGCCACCTTTTAAGTATTTTAGTTGATTTTATATTATTATTCAATATATATTGATTTCTATTTTGAGTTGGCCGATCATAACTACTCAGTACGTGTTCCTTGTACTGACCCCAGCTTGTATTTTCTTCTTTGTTCTTTTGTGGAGTGCAACAAGTGTACCATCAACTTCGACTATCCCTCAGCTCTAGCCATCCTCCAGCACATCAGAGTTCAGGGTGAGCTATTAATTGTAGCTCGTGCTGGATTCTCTCATTCACGTCTTGATATCTTTCATTTCGTACATGGACCATCTTTTTGCTTATTTTGGTTTTCTTAAACACTTTTAGACTTGGTAATTTTAAAATAGATGTCCTTGACGTGATGCCTATCAGATTTTTTGATGATAAGTATTAAAATTTAGATATTTATTAAAATTGGTTGCCTAATAAGTTTTGGATATTCCGCATTATTTATATTATTTATTGTTGATCTACTAGTATATGTTGGGGTTTAGATGTGTTGGTTCGCCCACCTAAGGAGGTAAGTGTGGGTGCCATTCACAAATCATTTTGGGTCGTGACAACTTTCATTCTTTTTTTGGGAAAACCTCATAACATAAGTACAATAACAACTTTCCACATAAATTTTATATATAAGACTGTCACATCCAGGGAGGACCTCCCTAGAAGTAACCGGTGTTTTCATACTCGAAAAGGATAAAGACCAACCTCATAGCATTCATCATCACATTTCTTATGTTAAATTGCAAAAAATTTAAAAAATTTTAAGTACTTCTAAAGTGAGGTTTACATAGACCTCTCAAATACACATAACATATATTTAGGGAGTTTACATAGCCTCCTCGTAATAGAAGCACTACATAGACTTCTACTTTTATTTAAAAAACATAATATAAGAACATAATTTCATACGAAGTCTATATTATGTCTCATATTAAACAATCTCATATGAATAAAACATTTGGTCTCAACCCATACTTCTTTGCAACAAGGACCACATATATGCTTGTGTAAAAATCATCTTCAAATGAAAAAGAAAGAACTTGAAGTCATATAACTAGAAAAACATCAATATCTTGATAATGGCATCTTTCTCAAGAGGTGAGGAACAATCGAACAGTTGGTAAATATCCAAGTAGTCTTCAAAGGCCTCCTATAAGGTCAACGGTTGGATCCTACATTTTTAGTAAACAAAAAACATGGGTTAGTACACAGTTGTACTAAGTATAGGCATATGCACATAATACATTTGAAATGCTAAAGAGGACATTTGTTTGGAACATGCTAATTTACATTTGAAAAGTCTTATGCATATCCAAAAACCCGTACAAGCCAATAAACACATAACACTTAAGTCAAGGCCATATACAACAAAAGACCAACTTCATCAGTTATAGTCAAGTATATATATATTAGAGTTCATAACATCTTAATATAATCAAGACTGTTACCCATAACCCACCATTTATCCGACAAGAGAAACGACCAAGTAAAGCCCCATAACTTTACTCAATCAATTAACCAAACAAAGTATCATAAGTGATGCCTAACTCAACATAACATAACATCAACAGTAGCCAACATCATATTTATCAATATATCCCAAATTCATGGTCATTTATCAATATATCCCAAATACATGGTCATAAACTAAACGAGAATAATATCCATAACATTCAAATTATAGAACACAAGAACAACCTCTTAAGGCTTTCCACAAGGAAAACTAGTGCAAGGAATATGCAGAATCCCATACCTCTACCTAGGATAAGTCACACCTCTTAGGTCACCATAGTTAGTGTTTACTTCATTAGTTCATTTTACTTTTTGGAAAATTTGCCTTAACCAACATAGATCACAAAAGAAAAGTATGTAATAAGGTGCAGAAAACCATTATATCGATGGAAGGTGGTCTACCGGCCAAAGTACTACTAAACATGAACATAACATCTCGGTGGATCAACTAACTAGTATTCCTATGGTGGTAACATAGTGTAAGGATCTTGGGGGGGGGGCTGTCATGGATATATACCTCTATGCCCAATTTTGACTGTGAGGTTATCAACCCCGTGAGGACTATGGTGAACCCTACCTTCCCTCCTTAGGAAGGCTCCACCACTCATCTTCAAGTTCACTTGGTGTGAAGATAGAGTACCTTCTAAAATGTCTTTAGGAATTTATTAATCATCATAATTTAGTTGCGGTTATAGGGTCTACCCCTTATATAGTCATCATCATAGAGCAATAGGAGTTGCATGAGTATTGCCCTTTCATTACAACTCAGACATATGAGGTTAGCACAGTTACATAACATTATGATAAGGCACATAGGTAAGTAATCACATTTGTATATCATTACCTCTTAGCCAACAAGTCACAAGTCATATTCAAGACATTCAAATTCAACATCTTATCAACCCTAATCATTCTTATCATAAGGTATACTTCAATAATAGTTCAAAACTAAACACAAGTAATCGTAATTGGAGTAAAAGATTTAGATCACAAAGCTTACCACAATCTCCTTTAGAAACCATCATAATGGTTTTAACATCAAACATCCATTTCAACCCAATAATGGGTGTAATATCATCAAGCAATAGTAATTAACACAAGAATGAAGTCAATTGCATCATCACTATCCCAATAAACTTCAAACCATAACTTAGGGTTAGGGGGAAAAGGTTTTATCATGAATTCCTCAAAATATAGAACCAATCCCAACAATAAATTACCCTAGTCAGTCCATGAATTAATTAGACTAGATAAATTATGTTTAACAATAAATAAAATAATCAATTCCTATCTATTCATAAGCAAGATCGAACATTTGGGGAAATTGGGGAAAGTACATTATCTACATGAAATTCCATCAGATAACTTCAGTTACCCAATAATCTACACTTAATTAGTACATTATCTACATGGATTAGCCTATGATTCTTCTTCTTTCCATTGATGTCAAAAATAGCATGTTCATTGTGATCTATAGGTTATAGCAATTGTAGTATGATTTCGTGTAGATTATATTTACCTTAACTAATACCTTATATTGATTATATTAATAAATTGTGGGTATGCATTCTTGATGATCAAAGAAAAGGAGTCTTGGCATGAATTGATCTAGGTTTTTCTAGCCTACGATTTCAATGTTGTAATGAACATTATGTTTTCTTAATTCTAGTGTAGATTAAGCATGATTTAGATGTTATATATATACTTCCATTAATGTATATTATTGATACTTCCATTAATGTATATTATTGATACATGAAGGCTGATGAACAAAACTAGGGACATTACTTGATGATCTATAAATCTCTACTTTCAACCATATATGTGATATAGTGCACTAGTTTTATCATGCTCTCATGATAACTTGTACAATGTTTCATTTATGATTTTAGCACTTGTAGATACGTCTATATAATGTATAAATGATGAGAAAGGAGCATTCATCAACGATGATCAAAGATTGATGAATTGGTAAGAATGGCTCATCCCCCTACTTTTCTATATTAATGGAGTTGATGAATTCTTTTATGGAATTGTGTGGTATGGTACACTTATGGTGGTGGTGTTTACTTTACTTTCATTATATATGTGTTGAATATTTCCGTGAAGGCAAATTTATGAACATATGGTTATGACGATACTATGAGAGGTTTATGCCTACTTTCCTATTCTAATTCTGATCTAAGTTGTATGTCTATTGTATAAGCATGTTCATATACATGTTAGGGTAAAATATGGATGATGTAATTGATGAGTTAAAATGGTTAATAATCCCTTACCTATGTATCCCTGTGTGAATTCATGAATAGAAAAAGTTAGGAGTCTTTAGTGCAAAATCAAGTTGGGTTGTCTCCTAGGCTATTATGTGTTGTGTGGTATATGATTCAAAGAGTATTATGGTCTAATAGGGTGGATGCATCAATATGTTAATGTTCATTATGTGATCATGTTGACCAATGCATACACACTCATTTTACATGCCTGTTACAAGTAGTATGGGTCATGGTGTCTAAATGAATGGTAGTTCTCATATTCAATAGTGTCTATTACTATGAATGCTAAGATGATGTTTATAAAAGTATGATTTGTGTTTCCTTCTATAGGAAGCCTTGATATATGTATTGGCATGGGAAAGGGTATTGGACTTTGCCTAATCATTTCACATGGGTACCTTTATAGGATTGTTCTAGTTTTGGTTTCTATATATATGAATATTAATGTATGAAAATGTGTGACTTAAGTTGTTATGTGAAAGGTTTGCTGACATATACACACACATGAATGATGATAGTCAATAGCGGAGCCCTAAAAGGTGTGCTCAAGTGTATCCTAAACTAGATAGACCTAATACATATGATATGTCCATGTGAAAGGATATTCTCACATTATTTAGGTTGACGAACTTTCATATATGAACTATGAGCTAAGAATATGAGGGGATGACTCTCCTAAGCCTATATTTTATAATGTAATGTTAATGAAAGCTTTTAACTTAATGGAACTTAGCATAGCACCAAGTGAACTTGAATGTGAGTGTGTGTTCCTTCCCAACGTGGGATGGTAGGCTACCATAAACCTCATGGGGTCGATAGCCTCATGACCCAGAAGGGTGTTAAAGTGATGTTTCCATAAGTGAATAATTATAATGCCCTATCTTGGAATAAAGACGGTTTTCACAGGTACCCCCAAATTCCATTACTATGCTTGCCACATGGGATCTAGCATTCCTATATCACTAAGTATGCTAGCATGTAAGTTATACCTTGTCTAGGTAAGAACACCTTCCATATGTGTAAGGATCCACAACACCAAATTCCTTGTTTAGCATCCATGGTCATAGTGTCGATTAAGGTTGTAGTTTTCCTAAAGTAAAATGGACAATGAAAGTAAATGAATAGGATCCTAATTATGAGGAATTAAGGTAAGTTACTTAGGATAGGTGGAAGTAATAAACCCATATCGACATTGCACAAGTAGCTCCATAGGAAGTCCTAGGAATGTGACCTAATATATATGATAATGTTTCTATCTATCTGCATGACTTTGTAGTATTGGTCTACTCGTTATGAAGGTGTACATTGTATGAATCTATATGATGTGGTATTATCCTTATATCCACTATGTTGGTCTAAGTGACTATATGACGAAAGTCTTGTATTAACATGAATGAAGTTTCTTTCACTTCTTGTGGTATGAATTGAATGTTAAGGTTTGTGGTCTCATGAAGGGTTTGCTAAGAATGTATGGGGTTATGGGGCTCTATATGTTCATTGCACTAGTTGAAAAAGATTGGGGTCATGAAATAGTTCTTAATGTGTACAAATTGAAGTAGCTTAGTTTAAAGCCAATGTAATTTTTACTTGAACGTATATTTGATAAATTATGCTTATATGATGATATGTGTTGGCTTAGGTAGGTTATATGTATGTTTCCTTCTGTCCTTAATGTGATGCATTGCACCAACTATCACTAGAGGGTTATATGGGAGGTTAACGAATAAAATCAAGAAGTGTTCTCTGTTAAATAGGAATAGTTTACTGTAAAGTGGCTTAAAAAATGTCATAAATCCTATGTGTGATCTTATTTGATTTTTGTGTAAGACCCGAAGATGAACTAGATTGATTAACTAGACACTAACATGTTGGTATTGATGGATTAAGGTCCTTAATATGTCTCCTATGTGCTATAGAGTAATTAGCTAAAGTATTAGTGATGTTGGAAGTCAAACGTTAAGGGACGACTAAGACGTTTGACGACTAAGTCAATTAAATATGTAAAATATGGTTCTATGTGTTTATTTGTGTTTCATGGTGTTTTAGGGTTCTTAATAGAGTTGATATATAATGTATATGTAGTTTTTAATGTTTCATGAAGTTTGGAGGTCAAACGACCAAGAACATCCAAGTTGTTTTGGAAGATATGCTTGAGTCGACTTTGAACGTCTAGGCGTATTTTGTCAATTTTTACGTGTTCATTTTTGATAAAATTCTTTTGAGAGGTGTTAAAATTTTACACGATCGTATTTTGGTTGGAAACGTTCGAGAAATTATTCCCATGGACCATCTAAGTGTACTTTAGGAATGACCCAAAACCAGTGTTCAGGCTGTCCCAGGCAAACCCTGGCGAGGGAGAAGTCAACAGCCAGTCGTGGCTATGACGCCCCGTCAAAGGGTCCCGTCTTGAGGTAATTCACCAAGGGTGGAGAGAGGAATATTATCCAGCTACTGTTGCAACTGACGGAGGTCTGTGACGGCCCGTCGAGGTGGTGACGCCCCGTCAACGGCAGTCATCGCACGACATGCCTTTTCTGAGCAGGTGTTGCTGTCCACTTAGGGGTGAATTGGTAAATTCTCGCCACTTCTAAATTAAGTCATGGACGTTTTATTAAGGGTATTTTGGGTATTTTAATTTAAGTATATAACGGGTAATCACATGGAAGACCTCATTCTTTAAAATCCTAAACCCAAAACTCTTAGAAAATATCCCAAAGCCTCCATTGAAGCCCAACTTGAAGAGGAAGCTTGGTGAGGGGTTTTTGTGTCGAAATTTTTCATCAAAGTGAATAGTTATCATCCTTCAAGTATGTATTTTGATCCTTGAAACTTGTTTTATCAAGTAGCCCAATTCTCAACATGTTTATCAAAGTTTTCTTAAGTGAATTGTCCAATTTCATGATTCTACAATGGGTTCTCGCATAAATGATTTCTAAACATTGAATTACGATCAAATTGAAATTTTATTGATGATTTCAATCTAAATTACTTATAAACCGATAAATTTGGATGAACCCTCGTTTTTTACTATACTATGGGTTACTTGTTATTAAGCTAATATTAATGAATTGTTATGTTGTTTCTTATGGTCTTTCTAATGTTATGAGAATTGTATTCAATTGTTATCTAATTGATCCTAGATTGTTAAACCTTGATTTAATTGATAGATTTTTCATTGGATTTTATGATTAATCAATTTGTTGGTTATGGCGTTGGGTGTGGGCCTTGTGATGTTGAATTGGACGATATCGCATTGAATTGATGTGTGAATAAGGTAATGAAGGTATGCTTCCCAGATTTATTTAATTTTAGTTAATTATACTTCGATTCTATTTTAATTGGCATGGTCCACTTATGGTCGCGGTGTTATCTGTTTTACTTGCAAATGACGTGGCCTTGTCGATTTTACTTTATGCAACATCATGAGTATGGCTTTATGGGCAACTACTTGAAGATATGTGGCTATTCGTGTAGTTTAATTATTTGAATCATGACGTTATCTACATGTGAAGTTATATAGTCATATATACTTATGATGCCTTAATTGATGATTTTAGACTATGACTTTGACATTATGATTATAGTGTTAGGTTAAGTATTGGTTATTACTAATTGAATTTATGAATCTATGTAGAGTATATTAATGATGTTATGATGACTTGAAGATGTTATGTTGTTTTAGAGGTGTTTCTAGAATTACTTGTATTATGTGCTAAAAAAGAAGTATGTGATGTCTTGTCTTAGGTTACTTGTACCTCTTGCTTGATGTATATATGATTATGAATATGTGATGTGTTTACTTAAGGTGTTATAACTTTTAGTCTTGAATATATAAATGATATGTGACCTTAAATGATGATATGAGAGTCTATTATGTGAAAACCTTAACTTAAGGATAAGGTTAAGATTAATTGAAGTGTAAGCGTAATGGTATCCTTCAAGTAAAGGAATAATGGACTTAGGTTAGTTAGCTGGAACAACGTCATATTAATCCTTAGGATATTCATCATGAGCTTCTTGTCTCCACTGTGCGGTAGTCATTGTGGAACTTCCTTTCTAGGGAAAATGTGATTGGGTTATGAATTAGTTGTGGAACCCTTTTATGTGAACCTAATGTATAAATTACTCTATGAGAACGAAGGCTAGAAACGAGTGACTATGGTAAGGGAATGTAGTTCTAGTTATGCATGAGACTAGAATACAAAGAAGCCCTTCATTTTCCTTAAGCATGTGCCAACATGGGATGTGTCCAAGTTCTACCATTGGCAAGTAGAACAACCTCATTGGAGTACGATAAAACTTCTGAGACATTGCACCATAGACTTTGAAGGTGTCATGTGGAGTTCCTAGGTCTTGTCCAACACCATTATTTTAATGTCCTTTATGTAATGTATGAGTCTTAATGAACTAATGAACTTACTACTTATGTCAAGGAGTATGTAAATAAATGAGTACCTAATCTAAAGTAACTTAAGGATTTCATAGCTAAAGTGTGTAGAGGGCATAAGAGATGATCTCTTCATGTCTTATATTTTGAAGTCTTGACTATGACTCTAGTTAGGGAAGTTTGTTGATTCTGTGGACATGATCTAAGCCTTAGGTAGTCTTAAGGACTATTTAGGTAATCTTTAAGAGGTCACTATGGACGTTATCTTCTTGAGTTACATTAGTACATCTTTTCATACCCTTTGGGAAGAGAATGTCATATCATCTATGTGTTGGTGATTTATGTGAGCATGATTCTATCTTAGGGAGTCTATTTGATGTCTTACGTGTGTGTGTAAGGGATTGTATGTGCGGTCGCTTTACTACTCACTCAAGTGAGACTTAGACTTCATGTTTGGTAGAAGAAGCTTACCTTGATGTTTATGATTGCTTTGTAAGTATGTATGTGAATAATTGTAGGTAATCTTAAGGGTTGTTTAGGAACATCTAGAGAGGGTATATGGGAGGTCTCTCGTTATGTGACTTGAATCTTACGATGACTTTAAGTGAAAAATTACATTCTAGCAGTATCTTATGTGTTTTTAAATTTCTTTATGATGTTATTATGATTATAATATAATTTTTAAATAAAAATATGCATATTTCCAGTAAAGTACGTTTTCATGATTTTTATGCATAAGTCATACTTAGTACATGTGGTTGTACTAACTCCATGCTTTTATCTATCTATACAGTTCTTGGTAGGTGAGGAGATTTGAGAAGTGTTATCTTGGACTTATAAGATCATTCAAGAGAACTTGAATTATGTCGTCAATTTACTCGAGGGCACATATATGTCTTTTATGTTTCTTATTGAAGTATTGTAATAGAGTAAGTATTTCTATATTTGTATTTTGCAGTATGGGCCGTGTCCCAAGTATTTTTGTGTCTTAAGATGATGAGATTGAGACTTAGTATTTCCTATTACTTTTATATGTAAGTGATTTTGAAGACTATATTATGTTTTGTGAAAATTTTGAATTCCGCACAACTTTTCACTATGTATATGGAATGAATTATATGAATGATTCTTCTCTAAGAACTTCAAGAGTTCCACGACACTGTTCCACAATCGATATTGTGCCATATCTTCTAGGGTAGGGATTTGGTTTGTGACATATTGGCCTTTGAATATATTTATATGAAGTACATAAATGATATAAATGCTATTGTTTAAAGGTTTTATAAAGATTTACTCAAAAAGACAGGAAGTATTACTTAAAGAAAAGGTCCTTATTATATGAATGTTTTTGCATGGTTACCATACTTAGTGCATTCTTGTACTTATCCCATTCTTTTCAAGTTACACAAAGTGTAGGTTATGGATTCTTACAGAATGTATTGAATGATGAAGAGCTTGATATATTATCCCCAAGCTCAATTAAAGGAATCCTTAAGTTCAAGGATCTCCTACATGTTATGTCTTTTACTGTAAAGTGGCTAAGGTTGTGGCTATGTATAGGTTTTAAGGGTGATGTCCCTAATGTACTCTAATGTTGTTAAGTCTATAATGAAAAAGAGGCTGAATGTATAAATATGTATTATGACTTATATATATATATAATATATATATATATATATATATATTTGAATTAATGTTTCTAGCATATGATGTGCTATGAAAAGTTTAAAATTTATAGGTAAATTTACTATGTCAATGTGATGAATGATAATGATGGCTTGTAGAAGACCTCCAAGAGGTAATGTACGCCATGTTACTTTTAGCGGGTGCTCCCCGAATGTGCAAACGTGGTATTATAGCATCTGGTTTTAAAAAGTAATTTATTGTCCAAGAAATCTCATATTGCCACGTCTAGTAGAGTCTTGTATCATTGGTGGTGATTCGCGACACATAAAATGGTACAAGAGGATATAGGAAGATATAGTTTCCCTTCTTCATCATTTTAATATCGTCCCTTAGAACTTAACTCTATTAGATCTCTCTTTTCCATTTTCTGTACGGTGATCTTCTAGATGTGATAGCTTTAATGAGATTTTTCTCTTTGCTTGAGGGAGAAAAGGTGAGTTTAAATGCTTTTCTGTGTTTAATGGTGTGATGAGTATGTGTGAAGGTGAATTTTGACATATTTTGATTATATTATGCCAATTATGGCTATATATGATTTTTATGTGAAATAGCATTTATATTGAGAAATGTATGTGATGATATAGTTAAAGCATGTTAAAAGTTATTCTGGTTGACATGAGTTTCTTTTTAAATAATTTGTTACGATATGGTTTTGCATGATAGTAGCCTTATGATATGATTTGAACTTGAAATGCTTTGTGACTACATATGGAAGTATGGTACCCTAAGATTATGTACTTAAAGGTTCTCAATGTTTCCCTTTTTATCTATGTGGTCTATGATAAGTTGCTAGTATGGATCGAAGTCTTTTGTATAGACTTGATCCTAGATTAAATTATAGCATGCTTGTCTTAGTAAAGTTTTGTATATCACATTGTCATTATTTTCCCTTCAATTTCCTAAATATTGCATTTTTAGAATGTTGAAGCATGTTCACTATAATGCTAATCAACTAAATGTAATATTTTTGAGAAATCAACTAAATTGTCCTTTGATTTAAAGTTGTTGAAATGTGTATAGAATTGATGCATATGAACATGATAAAAAATGTATAAAAGATATTTTCTATTTTGAATAAAGAATGAGAGTCTTATGGCATAATGAGTTGTAGAATTGTCTCTAACTTATTTTTGTGTTTTTAGTCCCTTTATGTTGTGGAAATTGGTGTTTCCCTAGAATTGAGGGTAGTACTCTTATCTTTGTAAGGTGATGATGTGGGTTTGATTGACCTAGAAGTTACCTTACATTAATGTTGAAAGAAAAAAAAGAGTCCTTAAGACTAAGCCTCCTATATTGTTTCCCCTAATGATGTATGATCTTGGTGTGCATGGTATTGCATACAAAACTTATGTGGTTAGATGGTATGACCTAACTTGATAATTGGACGATAATTTGCATAAAATGATAAGGTTGAGAATACCTTAGTGTTCCTATGTTAACTTACTATAATCTTTCTAAGTTATAATCATTTTAAATGATGAAATGAAGGTTGTTTAGTTAAGATACTCTTAAGGTTGGGTTAAGTTGCTCTTTGTTGGGTTTACCCTGAATGGGGGATGGTGATTGAGTAGTAAGGTTGTAGAAATTGTCGACCTTGTCCCTGTATTCTTACTTGAACTTGAATCTATTGAATTTTTAGTAAGCTTGTTCATGAATAAGTGATTTGCATAAATTATGAAATGCATGACCTTATATGTTTGGTATGCATGGGTTGACATTACCTTAATTATTAAGAATTCCAAAGTGCATGAAAGATTTTTTTTTATAATATTCATGTTTTCCCATATTAAATTGCATCTTAATATGCTAGTTGTGCGTTTGACTTCATGAGACAAGATGAGAAACATGGTAATAGTCACTTGTGAGGTGTAATGTTTAGCCTTATAATGAAAAGTTGAGTATCTTTAAAATGAAATATGTTGAGTCTCTTGAAAAATTATTTGACTTGTATGGTTTGGGAAGCATGATTGTAGGCACTAGTTGTATCGTTTCCTCGTGACGATTTGTACATGGTTTCATTTATGATTTAAGCACTTATACCTACTGTTCTATAATTTATAAATGATGATAAAGGATTAATTTTCAATGATGATCAAAGATTGATGAATTGGTAAGAATGGCTCATTCCTCTACTTTTCTATATTAATGTTGTTGATGAAGCCTTTTATGACATTGTGTGGTATGGTCCACTTATGGTGGCGGTGTTTACTTTATTTTAATTATATATGTGTTTACCATGGCCTTGAAGCCAAATTTATGAACATATGAACATCTTCTTATGATGATACTATGAGAGGTTTGTGTCTACTTTCCTATTCGAGTTGTGAACTAGGTTGTATGACTATCGTATAAGCATGTGTATATATATGTTAAAGTAAAGTATAGTTGCTTCCATTGATGAGTTAAGATTGTTAATAATCCCTTACCTATGTATCCATAAGTAAATGCATGAATAGCAAAAGTTAGGAGTCTTAAGTTCAAAATGAAGTTGGCTTGTCGCCTATGTTATTGTGTGTTGTGTGGTATAATCTTGAAAGAATATTAAGGTCTACGGGGGTGATTGCCTCAATGTGTTGTTGATAGACATTATGTGATCATGTTGACCAATGCACACACACGCACTTTACATACATGTTCTAAGTAGTATAGGTCATGGTGTCTAAATCAAAGGTAGTTCTCATATTCACTAGTGTCTAGTATTATGCATGTTAAGATGATGTTTACAAAAGTACAATGTGTCTACTATTATGCATGTTAAGATGATGTTTACAAAAGTACGATAAGTGTTTCCATTGCTAGGTTGACTTGATAAGTGTACTAGTATGGGCAAGGGTATGGGATTTTTCCTATGCATTGCATATGTGTACCTTGATAAGATAATTCTAGTTTTTGTTTCTATATGTATGGATATGAATGTATGAACATATTTGACTTAAGGTGTTATGTGAAAGGTACGCTCATATATATGTATAAACACATGAATGATAAATTAGTCAATAGATGAACCTTGAATGGTGTGCTCAAGCGTATCCTCAACTAGATTGTTCTAATACATATACTATTATCACGTGGGAGGAGGATTTTCTCATATGATTTAGGTTGATTAACTTTCATTTATTAACTGCGAGTTAAGAATATGAGGGGATGAATCTCCTAAGCCTATATTTTATAATGTAATGTTAATGTAGGATTTTCAACAAAGGGAACTTAGCTTAGCACTTAGTGAACTTGAATGTTAGTGTTTGTCCCTTCCCAATGTGGGAAGGCAAGTCAACATAAACCTCATGGGGTGGATAAACTCATGACCCAAAAGGGTTTAAGAGTGATGTTTCCATAAGCGAATAACTATAATGCCCAGTCTTTGCATAAAGAGGTCTTTCACATGTACCCCCAAGTTCCAAAACTATGCTTGCCACATAGGATCTAGCAATCTTATATCCCTTAGTATGGTGGCATGTGCTAATGTTCTACTTTGGCTAGGTAAGAACACCTTCCACATGTGTAAGGCTCTTAAATAGAAAATTCCATGTTTAGCACATATGGTCTTAGTGTCGGTTAAGACTATAGTTTCCCTGAAGTAAAATGGATAATGGAAGTAAATGAATAGGATCCTGACTAGGAGGACTTGAGGTCAGTTACTTAGGATAGGTGGAAGTAATGAACCCATCTAGATATTTCTTAAGTAGCTCCTCAGGATTTCCTAGGAAGGTTACCTAATATGTATGATCTATTTTTGTCCATACGCATGACTTTGTAGTATTTGTATGCTTGTTATAAATATGTGCATTGTATGAATCTATATGATGTGGTATTATCCTTATATGCACTATGTTTATTTAAAGGACTATATGATGAAAATCTTGTATTGACATGAACGAAGTTGCTTTCACTTGTTGAGGTATGAATTAAATGTTGTGGTTTGTGTTCTCATGAAGGGTTTAGTAATAATGTATGGTGTTTTGGGGATCCATATATTCATTGCACTAGTAGAAATAGATTAGGGTCATGAACAAGGTCTTATAATGATGAATATGTGAAAAGAAGTTAAAATATGTACAACTTGAAGTAACTTACTGTAATGCCAATATAGTCTTTACTTAAACGTGTATTTGATATATTATGATTATATGATGATATGTGTTGGCATAGATAGGTTTTATATATGTTTCCTTGTTGCCTTAAGGTGATGCATTGAACCAATTATCAATAGAGGGTTTCTTGGGAGGTTAATGAATAAAATCAAGAAATGTTGAGTTTTAAGTAGGAATAGCTTACTATAAAGTGGCTTCAAAAATGTCATAAATCATATATGTTATCTTATGTAATGTTTGGTCTTTTCATATGTTTACATTAAGTAAATGAATGATATAAATGTTATTGTTTAAAGGTTTTATAAAGATTTACTCAAAAAGGCATGAAGTATGATTTCAAGAAAATGTTAAATACATGTTTTTGCCTGGTTGCCATACTTAGTGCATTCTTGTACTAATACCATTTTTCTCTACTTTTTATACAAAGTGTAGGTTATGGATCCTTAAAGGATGTCTTGAATGGTGAAGATATTGATAGATGATCCCCAAGCTCAATGAAAGGAATCCTTGAGTTCAAAGATCTCCTACTTATGTCTTTAATGTAATGTGTAAAAGGTTGTGCTAATAATTATGTTTTAAGGTCTGCATCCCTAATTTACTGTAATGTTGTTGAGTCTGTGATGGCAAAGAGTCTTAAGTTATAAATATGTATTATGACTTATGTTATACACACACACACACACACACACACACACACACACACACACACACACACATATATATGAATGTAGAAAAGTTTCTACCATATGTTGTGCTATGAAAAGTTTTAAATTTTCCGCTAAATTTACTATGTCAATGAGATGAATGATAATTTTGGGCTTATATAAGACCTCTGAGAGGTCAAGTATCCCATGTTAGTTCTACGGGGTGCTCCCAGGATGTGACAAGTCCCATACCCCTACATATACTAAGTTCAACCCCTTGGTAACATCTTTCCCTAACCGACATAGACCAAATGTGGTAGTGTGGAATCCGGTGTCATAATACCCTAGACCAAAGGAAGGAAGATTACTTGCGAAGGTAGAACCAAAACAGAAAATATAGCAACTATGTGGATTCACTATCTAGTATTCCCACGGGGGCTACTTAGTTCAAGAACTAGGAGATATAATTGAGACCATCTTCATGCTACATGCACTTTAGTATCCAATATCAAGATTATATTAGTGATCTATCTTCCATATGTGATAAGGTACACTCCTCAATCTAGTCCACACGGTACCAAGCTAGATTACGTTTTGAAATGTCTTCAAACCTTTATTATAAATCATAACTTAGTGTAGGTAATAGCTTCTAACCCTTGTATAACATCTTCATAATCATAGCTCAATAAGAATTTGTATGAGGATAATTCCATTCATTACAATTCATATAGGTGAGGTTAACACATTAGAATTTCATATAATGATAAGGCACATTGGTAAAACATTCACCCTTCTTATAACATTTACATATTAATCAACCTCACAATCATAATCAAGACATTTAAATTCAATGTCGTACCACCAAATAAATGCTTATATAAGGTATACTCCAGTACAATATAATGACTTAATCATAATTAACCACAATTTTAAGTAAAAGATAGAGATCATAAGGCTTACCAAGTATTATTTATAGTTCATCATCAAGTTCTTACCATAAACCGTAAATTCAACCAAATTTGGGTATACATGATCATAAATTATTAATAAACATGATAACAAGGCTAGAAGAATCACTACATCATAGTTCAATAAAAGATCATAGTTTAATACAAGATACTTAGGTCAATCAACTGCCTATCCTAGACCGTATTCTCAAGAAATAGCATGAAAGACTACAAACCAATCTAATTTGTTCATGATAAATTTAACATCATCTAATAGTAATTCAACGAATAACCAAGACAATTGAACCAATTACAACCGAATTCATATCAAGATCAAACCTATTGTTAAGGGTTTAGGATCATCTTTAACAAATTACAACCAAACCATTAAGATATATCATAATTATATTAAAATACAAGTTTTATAAATTCATACTATCCAATATAAAAAATAAACAAACCAATTCATAACATAATTTTCGAGATTGAAAAGAACCTAGATGAAAACCCAACTTCATGAAAATAATTTTAAGGAACCCTTTGAGGAAAGACGTCTCAAAGGTGAATTAGATCTATACCTCAAAATTTGATGAATATATGATGGTCAAATTATCCATTTACAGCCCCAAAATCCCTCCCCTATATAGCCTTCAATAGTGTCATCCAATAGAGAGAGAAAGAGAAGAGAAGGAATAGAGTTTTGTTTCGAGTGTTGTAAATAGACTAATTGTGTTGGGGTCTTTATATGGTGGTTTAATTAAGTTAATTAGGCTTCCCTAATAACCCTAACTAACAACCAAACCCTTAATTAATTATCCCACCTTAGGCACATTCATCCCCGAATGACACTAAAAATATTTAGAAGGAAGGAATAGACTAGCATCCAAACCAACAACAATACATAGAAACATCTACCATATCACTTACACAAGGCAATTTAAAACTTCAATTATCACATAAAACTCAACATTACATTATGAGGAATATCGTTCTCCCAAGAATAACATGATCTCAACATGATCTACATGAATAAATTAAGCAAAAGTTAAACTTACCAACATTTTACATATCATTTATAAAGACTCATCATATAAAAATGCACAAGATAACTCAAACAATACAAAGAGCAAAATGTTTCAAGTTCAAACGTATAAGTTCATTGTATGTAACTATAAATCTACTCTAAATGCACATGTTGCATGATTTCACAAAAAATCAACGCAACTTCAATTTTTGTTATTATTTTCATTATTAGTAAGAACTACTAACCTTAGTTATCTAATTGATGAGGGTATCAGGAGTTCATGTCGTTTTCGGCATCCCATGTTGCACCCTAGACTAGGTGATTTTTCCATAACACCTTTATGGATGTCACCTACTTATTCCTTAACTTCTTGAATTTCCTTTCAATAATTTAAACCGGAACATCCTCATAGGAGAGGCTATACTTCACACCAAGACCCTCAATAGAAAGAAGAGACCCGGGATAACCAATACACTTTTTAAGCATGGAAACATGGGAAACCGTATGAACTGAAGTCAATACACTAGGAAGTTTCAATTCCTAGGCAACTTTACCAATCCTTTGCAAGATTTCATAGGGACCCACATAAAGAATACTCCAGTTCCTTTTCTTGACAAACCTAACAACCCCTTGCATAGTTGAGATATTTAAATACACATTATCACCTTCTTAAAACTCCAAATCCCTCCTTCTATGATCGACATAAGACTTTTGCCAACTATAAGATTTTTGTAACCGGTTCCTTATGATATGAACTTTCTCCAAAGTATTATAAATCAAATTGGGTTCAAGAAACGAAGTATCACCCACTTCAAACCATCCAATAGGAAACCTTCACCTCCTACCATGCAAGGCTTCATAGGGAGCCATGGAAATGGATACATGAAAACTATTATTATAAGAAAACTCGACCAAAAGCAAATACTTATCCCAATTCCCCTTGAAATCAATCATACAAGCCCTAAGCATATCCTCAATGGTTTAGTAAGTACATTCCGCTTGACCATCCGTTTGGGGGATGAAAAGAGGTACTCATCATCACCTTAGTACCCAACCTTTATTGGAATGACCTACAAAACCTCAATGTAAATTGTACGATGGATAATAGAATTCCATGGAGACACACAATCTCATTTATGAAGATCCTAGCATAATCTTCCATTGAATAAGTATAGTTAACGAGAATAATGTGAGCGGACTTGGACAACCTATCTACTACTCATATAGAGTCATATTGATTTTGAGTCCGAGGCAAACCCACTAGAAAATCCATATTGATGTCTTTCCACTTCCAAGTAGTAACTTGGATTTATTATAGTAAGCCACCCAACTTTCTATGTTCGGCTTTTACTTATTTGCAATTGTACAATTAGCAATTAACTCCGCTATATTCTTCTTCCCATCTTTCCACCAAAATACTTACGCATGGTACATTTTTGTTGAACTCGGATGAATGGAGTAGCGGAAACCATGGGCTTCCTCAACGATTTGGTTCCTTAACTCATCTACCTTGGGAATACATAATCTTTTGTGGTACCTTAAAATACCATCCCCTCAAGGAGAAAACCACATTTAGCTTTACAAGGACTGATTCCTTCAACTCCATCAATGATATATCAAGGTGTTGTTTGGATTTCACCTCAAATACCAATGATGACTCGAAGTTATGATGCTCCATGAATCCACCATTCGGAGAATCTTACATCTTCATACCCAACCTAGTCAACCTATGATCATCCTTCACTAGGTCTTTCTTGGTTTCATCTATGTGTGACACACTGTCCATAGTAAACATAGAGCATTCACAACCACGTTGGCCTTGTTGGGGTAATAGAGGACACTCATGTCTTAATCTTTCAACAATTCTAACCCCCTTCTTTTATTAAGATTAAACTCCTTTTGTGTAAACACATATTGGAGACTCATATGTCATGAGTTGGATAGTTTCTCTCATGCACTTTAAGTTGCCTTGAAGCATAGGCTATCACCTTTCCATGTTACATAAGCACACATCCTAAACTCACTCGGGATGCATCAAAACACAAAATAAAATGCTTTGTACCCTCTGGTAAAGTAAACACTCGAGCGGAAGTTAGTCTATCTTTTAACATTTGAAAACTTCTCTCACATGCTTCCAATAATTCAAATATCTTACACTTTTGGGTCAAAGTAGTCAAGGGAGATGCAATGGACGCAAAACCATCCATGAATCTCCGATAATAACCTGCTAAACCCAACAAACTCCTAATATCAATTAGAGTCAATGGTCTAGGAAAATTTTTCACGGCATTTGTTTTCCTTAAATCAACCTCATCTCCTTCACTAGAGATGATACGACCAAGAAATGTAATCGACATCAACAAAAACTCATATTTGCTTTACTTGGAAATAATAGATGTTCTTTAAGAACTTGCAACACCACCCTCAAATAGTTCATGTGATCACACACATTTTTTTTGAATATACGAAGATGTCGTCAATGAAGCGAATGACAAATAAATCTAGGTAACTTCTAATTACCCTATTTATTAGGTCCATAAATGCCGCTAGAGAATTACAAAGACCAAAGGACATTACTAAGAACTCATAATTACCATATCTATTCCGAAATGACGTCTTCGGTATATCCTCACCTCTTACCCTAAGTTGGTAATACCCCAACCTCAAGTCAATCTCCGAAAAGTATCTTGCCCCTAGGAATTGATCAAACAAGTCGTCAATCTGAGGGAGAGAATACTTGTTCTTGATTGTGACTTTATTGAGTTCGCGGATATAAATATACATTCTTAAGGACCTATCCTTGTTCTTAACAAACAAAACTATAGCACCCCTAGGTCATATGAAACCTTAGTCTTGTAAATCTTTGAGTTGTGCCTTGAACTCTTTAAATTCAGTGGGAGCTATCCATTAAGAAGGAATTGAAATGGGATTTGTATCCGGTAGATAATCTATACGAAAATCAATTTCCATTTGGGAGGAATACTGGGAAAATCAGTAGGAAAGACCTCCGAAAGTTCACTCACTATTGGGACTAACTCAATGGGAGTTATTTAATATTCTAGATCTTGGACTCTAACAATATTGTATAGAAAACCTTTAAAGACCATTTTCCATGCTTCATACAAGATATGGTACAACCTCTAGAAATATAATTTCCACTCTTCTACTCAACAAAGGGATCATTTGGATAGTTAAATTCACCACCCTTGTCCTACAATCAATAGAGGCAAAGCAAGCATGCCGCCAATGCATTCCAAAAATGATATCAAAGTGAAACATATCAAGCAATACTAGTTCAACATAAGAAACTCCATTGGGCAACAATATAGGAAAATTTCTATACACCCTTTTTGCAATAACCAACTCACCCACCAGAATAGACACTATAAAGGGTCCGTGCACAATATCGGAAAAAATGTCAAACTTTTGACCTACTAGAGGGTTAATAAATGATAAAGTTGCAACGGGATCAAATAAGACATAGAGCTAAATAGAGAAAAACTTTCTACATAACGGTCACCATATCGGGAGAAGTCTCATTCTCACACCTACAGGGGAGAGAATAAAGTTGTTCTTCATTGGAGAATCATTTGAACAACTTGCTTGATCTTAACCACTACCATTGTCTTGACCCTTCACATTAGAACAATCCCTAACGTTGTGGCCACTTTTACCACAACCAAAACAATTGCCCGTTCCCTTAAAACAATCATCATAGAGTTTTTTTGCCACACATTCCACAAGTTGGCTTCTCGATTGGTCAACTAGTTCTTTTTCCCTTCTAAGGCTTAGTGTTATCCACCCTATCACCACTAGCCTTAGGGAACTTGGAAGTCCCTTGATTAGAAACCTGCTTCTTAAACTTAGAACTGTCTTATATCTCAAGCCTATTCTTTGAAGAACCTCCATCAAAAGATCTTGCCCTCTTAGAATCTCTACTCTTCCTCTTAGCCCTTTCCTCTTTAACATGTTTGGCATGCACCATAAAATAAGAAATGTTCATGTTGTCATGTAGCATACCCGAATGACACTCCTATAGTAAATCATCCGACACCTCAATCACAAAGCGGCTCATTTAATCTCTAGGATCGATAACAAAAGTAGGAGCATATTTTGACAATTTAGTGAATTTCAAGGAGTATTAATGAATACTCATACCTCCTTGGTGAAGATTGATGAACTCCACCACTTTATCTTCCTTTATCTCCCTAAGAAATAATCGATCAAGAAAAGCCTTCTTGAAGATCTTCCAAGTCACCACACCACTTCTTAATGGCCTATTATCCCTCCACTGGACATACCATGATTTCACACATCCTTGAGTGTATAAGTGGCTAACTTGGAATTCTCACAAATTGATAACACCATAGCCAAGAGTATCTTATAGACATCATCAATGAACTCTTGGGGGTGTTCTTCAACCTTAGATCGGTATAATCTTTGTTTATTTGGATGGGGTACAATCTTCAAAGTAGATTGGGCCGTCATAGCTTTCATTTGTGTTGTTATGGCTTTGGATAATTGGATAAGGGAAGTCGTTATGTCACCATCCGTCAAAGGTGGAGGATTGATTGGAGCTTGTTCAACATTGGCTTCTTCTTCAAGAGGAGGAACTTTATCACCACGAGGACGAGCTCTTTCATTGGCAATTTCCTCTTCAAGAGTTCGTGCAACCTTCCTTTGAGTGTTCATTTCTTAAAATCACAACAATAGGATTAGATTAAAATCACACCATAAATATACTCTAATGGCACGATAGTAGATTTCCATGAAACTAAGAGTTTCGTGGTCATCAAGTAGGTTCCTATTCATAAGTGTGGCGTGCTTCATAATTATGAATACGAACTTACATAGACATAGTTGAGAGAGATACTAACTCTAAGATAATTCTATCTCATGCTTTGATATACAGTTTGTCACATTCGAGTTTACCCCCTAGAGACAACTGGTGTCGTCATCCTCTTTTAGGACTAAGATTAGCCTTTTAGTTTACATCATTACATTCATAGGTCAAATTTAGCAGAAAATTTAAAACTTTTCATTCTTTTAATTAGATGTTTACATACACCGCCACATACAAATAATATATATGTATCTAGTATACATTGACCCTTCGTATATGAAGGTTACATAGCCTTCTACTTCTATATTTCTCATAAATATATATAGAAAAAAAATCATATTCATAATAATTGTCTCATCTCATGACCATCTACTAATAGAATATCAAATTTTTGGGACTAGCCCATACATGAATCCAATAAGACTACATATACGTCAGATTAATGTATAGTACTCAATTGAAATGAATGAAATGAAAGATATGAAAGAGTTTTAAAACTCATAACAACTCCATCTGTTAAATAGTGTCATTTCCCTCAGAAATGGAGGACTTACCCTACATGGATGAATAAGAGATTAAAGCCTTCTTCAAGTCGCTTTCCAAAACATATCAATGACCGGAGCCTAAAATGTTGGGGAAAAGGAAAAAAATGGGGTTAGTACACTACTTGTATTAAGTATGAGACCATATGCATACATACTTTGAAAACATGCTATGAAAAGGGACATTTTATAAAGTATGCACTTTTCATTTAAAAACCTTTATGCACATTTCAACAAAACCATCCCAATCAATATTTCATATTCATTAGGCCATATAAATGTATATTAAAAAGGCTACAACATCAAGTCTAGTAGAGTCAACCATACATATCATATAAGCATATACATACTCAATTTAACTTTTCCATCAAGTCATGTTAACAATAAACATGAATAAGAGTACAATACAACATAACCAAAGCAAGTCAATTACCCATGAACCCCTATCAAGTCAATAAGAGCAATGACCAAGTAAATCCCCATAACCTTACTTATTTAAGTAACCCAACAAGAATCATCACTTACATCCTACTTCACATAAAATAGCATCTAAGAGCACATATCATCTTACTTTTACCATATGAAAGTAATCATCATATAGTATCAACATTATACAAGTTCATCATAACATGTCATATAGAATTATAAGCATATTCATATATAGGAACATCCTTCGAGGACTCCCCTCAAGGCTAACTAGTGCAATCCTTACGTAAAGTCCCATACCCCTACCTAGACTAATTTAGACCCCTTGAATTATCTTAGTAAGATGTTTATCCTTTGGTTCATTTTACTTATAGGAACATCTTGACCTAACCAACATTGATAACATGAGATAGTATGGAATCCGGTGTAATAAAACCTTTGAGCGAAGGAAGGCAACTACTTTCCAAGATAGTATCAAAACATAAAACATAGCAACTACGTGGATCCAATAGCTAGTATTCCTATGGAGGCAACATAGTTCATGAACTAGGAAATATAATTGGGACCCTATTTATTCTACATTAATTTTAGTCTCAAATCTCAAGAGTAATTAGTGATCCTTTCTTCCCTATTTGGGAAGGGACACTCCGCAATCTAGTTCACTTGGTACTAAACTAGATTCCCTTTTTGAAATGTCTTTAAGACTTTATTATCAATTATATCTTAGTTTAGGTCATAGGGTCTAAACTTTGTATACCATCATCATCTACATAGCTCAATAAGATTTGCATAAATATAAGTCCTTCCATTACAATTCATATAGGTGAGGTTTGCACATTAGCATTTCATATCAAGATAAGGCACATTGGTAAATCATTCACCCTCCTTAGAACATTTACATCTTAACCGACCTCACAATCATAATCAATACATTTCAATTCAATATTATACCACCCTATCAATCTTAATGCAAGGAATACTCCAATACAATATCATGACTTAATCACAATTAACCTTAATTCGAAGTAAACGATAGAGACCATAAGACTTACCAAATTTTCTTCATAGTTCATCACCAAGGTCTTACCATAAACCCTCAATTCAACCCAATTTGGGAATGGATTATCATAAATAAGTAATCAACATGATAACAAGTCTAGAAGAATCACTACATCACAATTCAATACTACTTCATAGCTTAATATAAGATACATATGTCAATTAACTTCCTATCCTAGATCATTTTCTAAAGAACTAGCATGAATAACTACAAATCACTCTAATTTGTTTATTATTAATGTAAAAACATCATCGAATAGTAATTCAACCAATAACCAAGTCAATTAAACCAATTACAAAATAATTCACATCAAGATCAAATCTAGGGTTAAGGAACATCTTTTACAAACTAGACCAAGCCGTCAAGATATATCATAATTAACTTAGAATATATGTTTATCAATTAAAATAATCCATTCGAAAAACCAATTCATAACATCACTTTTGAGATTGAAAATAAGCCACAAGAAAACCCAACTTTTTGAAAATACTTTGAAGGAACCCTTTATGGAAAGAGGTCTAAAAGGTGAATTAGATCCCATAACTCATATTTTTATGAAGATTTTATGGTGAAATTGTCTCTTTACATCCCCCCAATCATTACCCTAGCTAGTCCTCAGCGGTGTCTTCCAATAAAGAGAGAAAACAGAGAATAGGAAGAGAGTTCTTTTAGAGTTGTAATTAGACTAATGGGGTTGGGGTCTTTATAAGGGGTTAATTTAGTTAATTAGGATTCATTAATCCCATAAATAACCACAAAATACCTTAAATAAATAGATAAGACTTAACCTAAAATGTGCAGGAAAAATTGCAGTACCAGTAACGATAGCACGATCGATGGATCGTGGGTAAGTTTAAGGACCAGGCTTCTCTATGTTGCACATCCGTTGTTCTTGTAAGAGACTTGTGAAGGCGAGGTCTCCAACCATTTTTCTAAGTGTTGGTGGAGGGTTGGAAACAACTCCCCATTAATCAATACACGAATCATCGATGGCCTCTCGTTGTTGCACACTACCCAGGCAGTGTTGACCTCAACGTGCAAGGCTCCTCCTCAAGGAACCTTGGTTGGTCTTTGGGATGTCGTACCAAGAAGTTTCAACCAAGAATCGACTTAAAAACAATATAGACACTGTTCCACCAATTTTCACCATTTATCGACACCTAAAAGCCAGTCAAATAGGCTTAGGCACACTAGTACCTCCTAGAACTAGTTTCTGGATGCCATGGTCGTCTTGGAAGTTTTGGTTTTTAGACTTTCTGAATTACTTATAAAAATTAGAATAGTACTTTCAAAAGTATCTATACCTTATGACACTTATTTTAGGCTTTAGGACACATCTTTTATTATTGAAGTGTTATTAATGGATAGTTTTCTAAGGGTTGAAGATGAAGTATTGATGAGTTCTCATTGATTCGAGGACAATATCCACCCTTGTTCCTTTATGTATTAGTATTTATTTTATTTTCTTGTATGATCTTAGACCCAAGTATTGTATACTTTAAAGTTTAGATGGTTCAAGGTGATGTTGTAATGGTTTAATGTTTTAAATGATAGTCTTCCGTTGTAGATATACCATGATATTGATTTTGATCTCTAGAGGCAACATTCATTAAATATTTGTTTACGTATGACTTATGTGTCAATACGGAATTGGGCAAGGGAACCCAATTTCGAATCCGTTGAGCAACACTTAATCTTATTTTAAACTTCATAATTACATTTTTCAGATTTTGGAGATCCTAGTTCGATTTCCATCAACTCCATAATATTTCTTTCTTGTTTTCCTCTCCTTTTTTCATTTCAAGGAAAGGAGGTTGTGGGTTCAATCCCCCACAAGCTCATTATTTTTCTTTTAATTTATCTCTTAACTTTCTCACCTATCCAAAAGGCTTTGGGTTCAATCCCCACTCTCAACTTTTATTTTTTCCTTTATTTTTCTCCTAACTCTCTCATCCATTCAAGAGGTTGTGGGTTCAGTCCCCACAGCCTCACCTTATTTCAATTTAGATTTTCTTCTTACATTCTATTTATTTCAAGAGGATGTGGGTTCAAATCCCACATATATCCTTTTTTACTATTTATTTATTTCATTCTTCTCCTTTCTTCTTCATCCATCCAAGAGGTGGGTTCGAAAAACACATTCCTCATTTCATTTCCATTCATTTCCCCTCAACTTTTCACTTTATCTTTACCCCATTTCGAATCCCCCTTACCACATTTTATTATTTTTTAATAACATGTATATGGTGAGGTCTTGGGTACAATCCCCACTGACCTCAAGCATTAAAAAAAACTTTTAACATGAATTGTTACAGTAAGCAAAAATAAATTTCATGAATGCTGGAAATTTGTTCACCCTCTTTGCATTTCATTTTCTCAACTTTTAGATGTTAGATTTAGGAAAAATTTTCGTGTAACATATAGTTCATCTTTACTTGAGTTTTCATGGTTATTTTTTAGAAATTAATCATATTTTTGCAGTCTATTTTCTCACCCTCTTTCATGTTAAACATCAAGACATTTCGAGTAGTTTTTAGGGAGATCTTTAGGTGCATTTTCAATGTTACTTTCAATCAAGAATTATCATTCAATTCAGTAACTTTGAACTCATATGGACACACACATGCAGACTCAAGTTAACGTAATTAACGGGTTTGGAACACATCTTCCATTTATCACATAATTTTCGAATACACATTCAAACACGTAATCACAACCAACCCTAAAATTATCTACCTGAAGTGATAAAAACACATACTTTAAATTTTTGAAAGGATTTAATGACAGGGGCATGCAACTATGATAACCTTCGTTTCTCTATTATAATTGAAACTGAACTTAGGGGTATCTTCAGAAAGGTAACAAGAGAGAAGAAAAACCATAACTTAATGTATTTCAAAACTTGTTTAAACGCTTCCAATTTAACGCGAAACCAAATCTCACTACCGAAACTTTAAGAATAATCCCGTCTAGAACTCTGTTTTGCTTTACGTTTTTAGACTAAATTTTCTTTTGAGTTGTTTTTCTTAGCGTTCAAGTTCTTGATGAACTTTATATTTTGTTGTTCTGTTCGTTTAGAGAAAAATCATATGTTCAGGTGAGATTAGACTAGAGAGAAACATGAGTTTGAGTTTATTGGGATTTAAAGACTTAAGTGGAGACTTAGTCAAACTAGGAATCCTCGTTATTTATTATTTATTTATTTATTTATTATTATTATTATTATTTATTAGTATCATATGGTCTAACCCTTGTATATTAATCAGCATCATCATAGCTCAATAAAAATTGCATGAGTATGGTCCTTTCACTACAATTCATATAGGAGAGGTTACCACAATAATATTCATTTATCACGATACGGCACATTGGTAAATCATTCACCATACTTATAACAATTAAATCTTAAGCCAAAATCTCACGATCATAATCAAGAAATTTCAATTCAACATCACACCATCCTATCAACCCTAATACAAGGCATACTCCAATACAACATTTTGACTTAATCATAATTAACCATAATTTTCAGTAAAATATAGGGATCATAAGACTTACAAGGTATCCTTCATAATTCATCATTAAAGTCTTACAATAAACCCTCAATTGAATGAAATTAGGATATACATCACAATAAGTAAATAACAAACATGATAACAAGGCTAGAAAAATAACTATCTCCCAATTGAATACTAGATCATATCTTAAGACAATATACTAGGGTAAATTTACAGTATACTTCTTAACCTAGATCATATTATCAAGAACTAGACGGAAAGACAAAAAATCACCCTAATTTATTCATAATTAGTGTAACAATATCATCTAGTAGTGATTTAACCAATAACCAATCCAATTGAACCAATACAATATATTTCATATAAAGATCACAACCTACGGTTAAGGGTTAAGGGTCATCTTCTGCAAACTATACCTATCCATAAATATACAAAATAATTGAGTTAAAATAAATGTTAATATATTCATAATATCCAAAAGAAATCATAAACAAATAAATTCATAACATAATTTTCGATGTTTGATGAAACTAGTTGAGAACCTCAATTTTGGTAATCAATTTGATGGAACCCTTCCAGTAAAGGTATCAAAAGTTATTTAGATTCCATAAATTGTTATTTTATGAATATTTAAGGATAAAATTTGGTAATTGAATCCCTATAATATTCCCTTAGCTTTGTCCTCAATGGAATTTTCACTAGAGAGAGAAAGAAGAGAGAAGGAAGAGAGTTTTGTTTTGTGAGTTTCGATTAGTCTAATGGGATTGGGGTATTTATATGGGGAGTTTATTAACATAATTAGACTTACCGAATAACGTAAATAACAAACTAAACCCTTAAATAACTACTAAGGAATTTGTCAAAACGTGCAGAAAATTTGACCCCTCATAGACGAGACCTCTACCAACAGTCCGTCTTTGAGATGACGGTTCTTTCACCCTTCCGTGTTGCACATACGTAGTTTGATTTAGATACTATGAAAAATAGATCCTTAAATATATTTTCTAAGTGTTTATAAATGGATGGCATCGACACCCTGTCGATCCACATACGTTTCGTTGATGGCATTTCATCGGTGTACGCTGCCAAGACAGTGTTTCACACCAACGTGAAAAGGTCCTCCTCCAAGGCCCTTTGTCTTTACTTGGGGAGTTTTACTTAGATGTTTCAACCATGAATCAACTTAAACACATGTTGTATACCCTTCCACCAATTTTCATCATTTTCTGATTTCTAAAAGCTTGTCTAATAGGCTAAGGAATGCTAGTACCTCTTGAACTAGTTTCCAGACGTCATGAACGTTCTTAAATATTTTCATTTATAGACTTTATAAATGACTTATATTCATTAAAATAGACCTTAAAACTATTTCTATACCTTAGGAAACTTATGTTAGGATCTGGAACACGTCTTTGATTTTCGAAGTGTTACACTATTGTTGTAAGAGAACTCAACCAAAGACAAATATTAATCCCAACTTCCTCGAAATAAATTAGAAAAAATAAAAGAATATCCTCAAGGGTTTAAATAGTATGCTCCACTCGACCATCCATTTGGGGATGAAAAGCAGTGCTTAACTTCACTTGAGTACCCAATCCTTTTTGAAACGACCACCCAAGCCTTGATGTGAATTGTGCACCCGTATGAGATATTATGGATAATGGAATACCATGAAAAGACACAATTTCTTATATGGAGATATTTGCATAATGCATCACCAAGTGAGTGGACTTTACAGGAATAAAAGGAGAAGATTTTGTCAATCTATCCACTACAACCATTATAGAGTCATCTAGCCTTCAAGTCCGAGGAACACCCATTAAGAAGTCCAAATTAATGTCTTCCCACTTCCAAGTAGGAAGTTGTATTTCTTGGAATAAACCATCCGACCTTAGGTGTTCGGCCTTCACTAGATGACAATTTCGACATTTTTGCTACAAATCCTGCTATGTTCCTTTTCAAACCAACCCATCAAAACACCTCTATGAGGTCATGCTACATATTTGTAGAACTCGAATGGATTGAATAACGGGAACCACAAGCTTCCCTAAGAATCCAGTTCCTCAAATCGTCAACATTGGGTACCTGATAACATGGGCAACATGGATGACCACTAACACGAGTGGCATGTACCCCGTCAAGACCATTCACATGGAGTCCACCATAGGTTGTCCAAGTCCTACAAGCAATCCTCATGATAGGGAAACATTAGAGAAGATTGAAGGTAACCAAAGAAGGACATACAATGTGTTTACATTACATAAAAGTGACTAGGAATAAGGAAATATCCATATGTGCAAATAGATATTTCATGAATTCAATTATTAAAAATATAAAGGCAATTAAACAAAGCCCTTATCACATTAAGGGTAAAATTGTCAAAGAAGTGTCTATGAATTAAAGAATTCACAAAAGAAGACAACCAAACAAGTCCCTTACCTCATTAAGGGTAACATTGTCAAATAAGTGTCTTATTTATTTCCTTAGTATAAATATTAGTCTTTTATAATTTTACATGACATAGACTATGTTGAATATTGACTGTCAAATTGTTGTATTTTTTTTTAGTGAGTAATTAGGCTGAATCTAGAGATTGCTAGTTAACTTCTTGAGTTTGATTAATCAAGGTGTTACGTACTTTGTAATTCATGATTTTATTTGATTATACCTCCTTGGATTAAACTTAGGTTGTTGAAGTCAATTGGGAGGTGAGGGTTGTAGTCCCTTCTTGCCAATAACTTCAATGACCTGAGTGTTAGTCCACATATCTTTATTTCTTTGTTTGTTTCCTTATTTAATCTGTATCATTTTTTTTATTTTCATGAAAATGATTCGTCCTCAAATACAAAGGATAACCTACAACACTAGGATATAAGTCTATAACATTGAAAAAATTATGAACATTATACTCATTTGGTAGGTCAATCATGTAAGCATTGTCATTGATTCACTTGACTAATTGGAAAGGTCCATCCCCTCTTGGTCTTAGATTCCTTTTTCGTACTTGTAGAAAACTTTCTGTTCAGAAATTCTCCCATTCCCAATCATATGGATTGAATATCACTTCCTTTCTCCCTCGATTATTTCGAATGGCCACCTTATAATTGTTCTTTTAATTGGCCTCTTTGACCGTGGCATAATGCTCATAATCTCTTTTCCCTTTGCTTAGCATCGTCATATACCGAAACCACACCCTAGAAGTTAGGGGAAATCTCAGACTGCAACCAGCATACTTGACCTCTCGGAGGTCTTGTACAAGCCTTTACATATCATTCATCACATAAACATAGGGAAAAGTAGTGCAAAATTTATATTTTTCACAAAACATATCATAGTCTTTAAAATTCTCTTACATATAAAGTCATAGCAAATACTAAGTCTCAGTTTCATCATATTAAGACACAAGAATACTTAGGACACGGCCCATACTTCCAAATATAGTAATACTTAGTCTATTACAAAACATTAAATGTAAACATAAAAAAAATATATGCCCTCAAGTCAAATGAGGAAATAATTCAACTTCTATTGAACAATGTTATGGTGAAAGTATTTCCCCCCAAATTCTCCTCAACTCCAACATCTATAGAGATGGACAAAAGCATGGATTAGTACAACCACATGTACTAAGTATGAAATATGCATGTTTTCATTAAAAAATATTATTATAATCATTAGAACAACATTTAACAACACAGAAACGCATAAGATAACATTTAGGCAATTATTCACATTTTTAGCTCATTTTACAGTAAGCTACTTCCACTGTACAATAAAATGCTTCCTTTTACATTTTAACACCTCCTACCACGTAGTCTGCTCACTAAAAGATATCCTAAGACTCACTTAAGAAACAAAAAGAGAGACCGCCCATAAAACCTCCCTAAGCATACCTAAATGACCCTCAAGAATACTTATAATGAGACATATACATAACTAAAAGACATCAATGTATCAACACATAAATAATATGACACTTCCTCATAAGAGTCTATAAAAAGACATACTTAAAAACATCAAGAAAATAAGGTCCATGATTGAACTCTTCAAGACTACCTAAATAATCCTTAAGAATTCCTATCTTTTGCTCATGTCCACATAATACATCTTCTCTAACTAGAGTCATTCTTAAGACTCATCTAGGTAAGATACGAAGTGACTATTCCTATTCCCCGTTCACACCTTAACTACATAACCCTTAATTACTCTAGATAATTACTTATTCAATTTACATACTTCATAACATAAGTCATTAGTTCATTACTTCATTGAGACTCATACATCACATAAAGGACATTCAAGTGGTGGTCTTGGACAAGACCTAGGAACTCCCAATAACACCTTCAGAGACTATTATGCAATGTCTAGATAGCGTCCCATACCACCACCTATACATCATATAACATCTTAAATGCAAATAGTATTCCATATGATGAGAATAGGCAATAACCTACATAGACCATGATAGCTAGGTATGGAATCCGGAGATCTAACATACTCCAATGAGTGTGTTCTACTTGCCAAGGGTAGAACTAGGACATATCCCATGTAGGAACATGGTTAAGGAATATGAAGGGCTTTTATGCACTCTAGTCTCATTCTAAAGTAGATATACATTTTACTCTAGTATCATTCTTTAACTTGAACTTCTTCCCTTACCATATTCACTCAGTGCTAGACCTATTTCTCATAGAGTAATTTACACTTAAGGTTCACATAATAGGGTTCCATATGAAGTTCATAACCCAATTACATTTACCCTACCAAAGAGGTCTTCTAGGGTTACATTACAACTTTAAGTCCATCATTCAATTACTTTGAAGGATACTATTACGGCTTACGACTTCAACATTTATAACCTTACCACTAGGTTTAAGGATTTATATAAAAGACTCTCTTAACTTCATTTAAGATCACATGTCATTTATACATTCAAGACTGAAAGAATTTAGCATCCTACGTAAAGACATCACATATTCACATTCATATAACACCAAGCAAGGACACAAGTCAAGCAAGACAAGACACCACATACTTTACCTTAACTCATAATAAATAATATTTTATAAGTACATAGAAATAACCCTTATCATCTTCAAGTCATCCTATATACTATCACATGAACATTACCATGACCATCATATACCCATATAGTCAAGTAGGAATAACGAAGACTCAACCCTAAGACTACACACACAAGGTCAAAGTCATAGTTTAACGTGATTACCTAACTACCATTAATAGAGAAAACATATATCACTTCAGATGTAGATATATATTGTCATTCTTCACATAAAAAACTACACAAATAGACGCATTACTTAAAGTAGTTTGCAGAGAAGGCCTTGATCATCGTATTGGATAAAGTAATGCCGACAAGGCCACAACAATTGCAAGTAAAGCACATAAGACCGCCACAATAAGTGGACCATACAAATCAAAATATAATTGAAGTGTAATAAGATCAAAGTAAATTAAATAGGGCATTGTACCGCTACTCCATCTTCAAATTCTTAACTTCATGCTAAATCATCCAATTCAATAGCATAAGGCTCTTACCAATGGCTATGAAAACCAATTCGACATATAAACTATAATAATCAATAAACTAGGTCAATTCAATGTAAATTTATCAATATAATACAAGCTATGTATCAATTTAATACAATTATTACAACATTAGATAGACAATAGAAATCTACATCGTAATTCATATACAATAGGTCAATGTCACGTAACCCATAGCATAGTAAAAAACTAGGGTTCATTCAATATATGTGTTCATAGGTAATTTAGGTTAATATAATAAAAACAATATCAATTAAATTAATATTTAATGTTTAGAAATCATTAATGCAAGAACCCACGGTAGAATCGTGAAATTGGAAAACACAACTTTGAAAACTTTAAAAACATATTGAGAGTTTGGATACTTGATGAAGAGAGTTTCAAGGATCAAAATCCATACCTTTATGAAGCTAATTCTTCACTTTGATTAAGAATCTAAAATAAATTCGTTACACCGATCCCTTCCTTGAGTTTTGTCTCTGATGGAGTCTTATGGAATTTCTAAGGGATTTTGGTTTTTTGATTTAGAAGAATGATGTCTTGAATGTATTATTGGCTTATATACACATTTAAAATACCCAAATACCCCTAAATAACCTCCAACACTCTAATTTAAAAGTGAGGTAAAATTTTCATTTCACACCTCAATTAACAGTGAAGCTGCACGCAGGGCAGTCCACATAGACAGTTACCAAACGGTCCTTTGATCAACGCATCATCCTGTTGGTCCCTGGTCTGGGACAGAGGCTGGTCGTTGGCCAACACTCTCCTATGTCTAAGTCTCCATAAACAATACCCCACCAATGGGGCGTCAACTGATCTACAGGTCGTCGATTGCCTACCGTTGGTTGGGCTCTCTTGGACTGCCTTTGCACAAATTTTGTGTCCTTCCTCAAGGACCATTGGATGATCCTTGGGGATGTTTTCTCAGATATTTTCAACCCAAACATGATCGTATAGTAGTTTATCACCTATCACATTAATTTCTTCCAAAAATAACATGTAAAACTCGACAAAACATGCTTAGACACACAAGGTCATTTCAAGGCACATCTTTCGAACGTCATGGACGTTCTTGGACGTTTGACCTCCAAATGCAACAAAAAACAACACACTGCTAATATATAATAAAATAATAAATTTAAGGACCTTATAACGTAATTAATCACACATAAACACATAGAACCACTTATGAGGCACTTGGGTGACTTAATCGTCGAACATTTTGGTCGTCCTTAACGATTGACATCAAATGCACCTAAGCTCATAGACACTGACTCATTAACACTTAATCGGCCTATTTAGGACCTTAAACCATAAATACCAACATTTAAGGATCTAGTTAACCTAAGTCAATTTTTGGGTCTTACAACCTCCCGCACTTGGAAAATATTCGTCCTCGAATGACACTTGCCACTCTCTGAACACTTCCAAGAATAAAGATTTAACATGAAGATCATGAACATACCATATAGCACATATTAATGAGGAAAAACATCAATTTCAAATAGTCAAGAGATTCACAACACAACAAGAACTACAAGATAATTCTATAACTCATTATGCTTCAAAACTCAGATGCTTCATTCCAAATAAAAAAAACTATGTTTATATTCAATATCATACTCATATATATCATTTCTAACAACATCAAAACAAATTTATACCAAAGAATCAATTAATTCAATTTTCATTTTTTTTACACTGAGTAGGGAAAAACATTACAATTATTTAGGTCATTTTTCCAAAAATCCATCTTTTAGTAAATTGATTCTATAAACATGCTAGTATGCAAAGTAACATCATATAAAAACATCTTACAATCATAAATTCATAAAATACACCATATAAGAATTTAATGAAATTCAATTTAAAAGAAACTCCTAAACACCATGCACACGCAACATGTTTCTATATTATTCTATCTCATCTTCTAACCATACTCCCTTACTTATAAGAAAATCATATATCAAAAAAAAAAAGGACTTACACTCATCATGATCATCGTCCTCATATGGCTTCTCTCCTCTAGTCCGGAGTTCATAGAAACACCTCTTTGTTGGATCATCATCCTTTGGAACACTCTGAGTAACTTGCTTACCCTCATTTACTCTAGAAGTAATGTTAGGACAATCTCTCACCTCGTGTTCTTCCATACCACAACCATAACAACTTCCGATACCCAATAGACACTCACCATAATGTTTCTTGCCACAATTGACACATGTAGGCTTGCCATTTTCGGAACCACCTCCTTTCTCAATCTTTAACTTAGAACTCCTAGGTTCTTCTTGAGTTAGAGACATCTTCTTAACCCTATTTTTCTCATGGTCATTAGATCCACCCCTTTATAAGTTTCTAGCCATCCTCTCAAGTTTAGACTCTTCAATTGATTGTGCATACACCAGTAGTCTAGCTATGGTCATATCATCATGTAACATCGTTGTATGACATTCTTCCCTTACTAAGTAAGCAACCCCGGTCACAAAGCGACTCATTTCATCACCTGGATTTAATAGAAGAGAGGGAGAAGATTTGGGCAGCATAGAGAACTACAAAGAGTATTCATCAACACTTAGATTGTCTTGCTTGAGATTAATAAACTGCTCTTCCTTAACTTTCCTTATCTCACGGGGAAAGTACTTACCAAGAAAAACTTCCTTAAATTATTCCCACTCAATAGGATCCGATTCCTCTAACCTATTATCCTCCGATTGGGTGTACCATATTTCAGAAACATCCCTCTATTGGTACGAATCTAACTTTAATTCTTCCTTTATGTGACTCCTCTAGCACTTAACATCTTGTACACTCCATCTAGGAACACTCGGGGATCCTCTCCCACCTTAGAGACAACAAAGATAGGAGGATTAATCCTCAGAAAATCTCTTAACAAAGACGTCATAGTGCTCTCCGCAACATTTACCCTAGGCACCATCTTCTTATTCATTTGAGTATTTACGACTCATGTTAAAGCAAGAAAAACCTCTCTAATATTCCTATTCCTCAATTCCGGGACATCATGTCCTCCACCCACAATAGGTACTTTATCACCTTGAGTATATTGAAGAACTTGCTCAACTTCCTCAACTTGAGGAGGAATCTCTACTTGCACCTCATTATTCTGAACTTTCCTAGCCGGTGTCCTCCTCGTATTCATCTTCTAGAGACACAAGGAAAACAATAAGAAAAGAGTAATCATAACATTAACTCTACGACACGACATAGGAGTAGAAAAGAAGGTAACTCTATTGTCCTATAGCCTCTCACCCATAGATTTGACGCGACTCACAATGAAGGTCAAAATCTACTAGACGTGACTTCATGATACTTTTCAATTCTTTATACTACTTTCACAACCTATGATCTAACACGAAGTTGTCACATCCAAACCAACACTGTAGAATATAGGGGCAATCAAGGATTGCAACCGGCATACTTGACCTCTCAGTGGTCTTGTACATGCCATTACCTATCATTCATCGCATAAACATAGTAAAAAGTAGTGCAGAATTTAAAACTACTCACAAAACATATCTTAGTCTTTAAAAATCTCTTTCATATAAAATCATAAGAAATACTAACTCTCAATATCATTATATTAAGACAGTAGAATACTTGGGACATGACCCATACTTAAAAATATAGAAATACTTAGTCTATTACAATACTTCAAATAGGAACCCAAAAGACATATATGCCCTCGAGTCAAATGAGGTTATACTTGAACTTATCTTGAACGATGCTATGGTCCAACTCTTCCTTTCGAAATGCTCCTCACCTACCAACAACTATAGATATAGATAAAAACATGGATTAGTACCACCACATGTACTAAGTATAACATGATCCATAAAAATCATGAAAACAAACATTTATTTGAAATATGCATGTTTTCATTTAAAAATCATATTATAATCACAAGACCAACATTTCACAACTTAGAAACACATAAGATAACACTTAGCCAATTCATCACATTTTTCAACTCACTTTATAGTAAGCTACTTTTACTATACACGGAAGTAATTCACTGTTATAGTAAAGTGCTTCCCTTTTAATTTTAACACCTCCTACCACGTAGTATCCTCACTAAAAGTTATTCTAAGACTCATTTAAACAACAAAAAAAGGGACAACCATACAACCTTCTTAACCATACCAAAATTACCCTAAAGAATACTTATTATGAGACATATACACAATTAAAAGACATGAAAGTATCAACACTTGGATAATATGACATTTCATCATCAAAGGCTATCAAAAGACATACTTAAAGAAGATAACGTCCATGATTGACCTCCTAAATAAACCTTAAGATTCTTATGCCCTCTTAACACCTTAACTAGACAACCCTTAATTACTCTAGATAAGTACTTATTCCATTTACATACTTCATAACATAAGTCATTAGTTCATTAGTTTATTGAGACTCAAACATTAAATAAATGACATTCAAGTAGTGTTATTGAACAGACCTAGGAACTCCTAATAACACCTTCAAAGCCTATTGAGAAATGTCTAGATAGCGTTCCATACCACCACCTAATCTTCATAGAACTTCTTAAATGCTAATATGTATTCCATATGATTAGAATAGGCTATAACTGACATGGACCTTGATAGCTAGGCATAGAATCCAGAGTTCTAACCTACTCCGATGAGGGTGTTCTTCTTTCCAAGGGCAGAACTAGGACACATATCATGAAGGCACATGGTTAAGGATTATGAAGGGCTTTTATGAACTGTAGTCTCATTCTCAAGTAGAGGTACATTGTACTCTAGTATCATTATTTAACTAGAACTACTTTCCTTACCATACTCACTTGTTGCTAGACTTCTTTCTGATAGAGTAATTTACACTTAAGGTTCACATAAGAGGGTGCCATCTCAAGTTCATAACCCAATTATATTTACCCTACCAAAGAAATATTCTACAGTTACCTTACAATGGTGACAAGATGCTCATGATGAATTTTGTAAGGTTTGGTATGATGTTCTTCAAACTAATCAACCTTAAGTCCATCATTTCTTTACTTGAAGGATACCATTACGACTTACGACTTCAACATTCATAACCTCACCACTAGGTTCAAGGTTTCACGTAAAAGACTCTTAACTTCATTCATATGTCACATTCCATTTATATATTCAATACTAAAAGACTTTAGAAGTTTAAGTCAAGACATCACATATTCACATTCATATATACACCAAGCAAGGGACACAGGTCAACCAAGACAAGACACCACATACTTTACTTTAACTCATAATGCATATCATTTTATAAGCATAAATAACCCTTATCATCCTCAAGTCATCCTATATACTATCATATAAACATAAATATGACCATTATAGACCCACTTAGTTAAGTAGGATTAATGAAGACACAACCGTATGACTATACACACAAGGTCAAGGGCATAGTGTAACATGATGTCCTGTCTATCATTAATAGAAGAACACATATATAACTTCACATGTAGATAGATATTGTCATGATTCACATGATCAAATGCTCAAATAGACACATTACTTCAGGTAATATGCCGACAAGGACATGATCATCATATTGCATAAAGTAACGCCGACAAGGCCATGATAATTGCAAGTAAAGCACATAACACCTCCACCATAAGTGGAGCATACCAATCACAATATAATTGAAGTACAAATAGCATCAAAATAAAGGAAATAAGGGAGAGTACCACCACTCCATCCTCACAACTTGATACTAAAACATCTAATGCAATAACGTAAGGCCCTTACCAATGGTTATAAACATCAATTCAACATAAAAATATAATAATCAATGAAATACGTCAATTCAATGCAAATTCATCAATATAATACAACCTAGATATCAATTGAATACAATTATTACATCATTAGTTAGAAAAAAGCAAAAAGAAATCTACACCAGAATTCATATACAATAGGTCAATATCAAGTAACTCATAACCTAGCCAAAACTAGGGTTCATCACATTCATGGGCTCATAGGTTATTTATATAAAATTATCAATACAGTATCAATTAAATCCTTATTCAATGTTTAAAAATCATTTATGTAGGAACCCATGGCAAAATCATGGAATTGGATAATCAACTATGAAAATTTTATAAAACATCTTGATTGTTGGGCTCCTTGCTGAAGAGAGTTTCAAGGAACACAATACATACCTTGATGAAGATAATTCTTCACTTTGATGAAGAATCTCCGCTCAATTCGTCACATAGCCCTTCCTTGAGTTTTTACTTTGATTGAGTCTTAAGGAATTTCTAAGGGATTTCGGGGTTTTGATTTAGAGGAATGAATTCTTCAACGTGTTTAAGACATATATACACATTTAAAATACCAAACAGACCTCTAAATAACTGCCAATACATTTATCTGGAAGAAGGCTGAAATTCTCATTTCACCTTTCTCTTAAGAGTTAAACTGCACATAGGGTAGTCCTCACATACGATTGCACAACGATGGCCCGTCGTTTGACCAACGGACCGTCCTTTTGGTCCGTGGACTAGAACTGAGGCTGGTCTTTGGCCTCCCCTATACCATGGATAAGTATCCATCGATGATACCCCACCAACGGAGTGTTGACTGACCTACAGGGCGTCGATTGCCAATCGTTGGTTGGGCTATTTTTGTATTTCCTTTGCACAAATTTGGGGTCCTTCCTCAAGGACCCTTGGATTGTCCTTGGGGATATGTTCCAAGGATTTTCCAACCCAAACATGATCGTATATGAATATAACCTCTCATATGAATTTTATCCAAACATGCCTAGATATAGAAGGTCATTTCAAGGCACATCTTTTGAACGTCATGTATATTCTTAGACGTTTTACCTCCAAACTCTACGAAACTAGACACACTTCCTATATATACTATAATAACTCATTTAAGGACCTTATAAACTCTTGAATCACACATAAACACCAGAAACCACATATGAGGTACATAGGTAACTTAGTCATCAAACGTCTTGGTCGTCCGTTGACATTTGACATTCAATGCACCTAAAGGCTTAGACATTGCCTCATAAACACATAATAGACGTATTTAGGACCGTAAACCATCAATACAAACTTTTTAGTCTCTATTTAACGTAAGACATTTTTCTGGGTCTTACATGCATCTAAGATCACAATAATATTGCTTGACAAAGGAATCATGGTTAATGGAAACAAAAGTTTAAAGCCATAGAATACCTCAAATGGAGAGATTCAAACAGAGGAGTGGAAAGACCGGTTATATGAAAATCCAATGAACGGTTAACGACCTTCCTATGCAGTTAGGGATCCTCTAATAATGCATTGAAGCATGGCTCCAAGAGTCCGCTTGACTACTTCAGCTTGTTCATCCGTTTTAGTATGGCAAGATGTAGAAAACAAAAGTTTGGTACCAAGTGTACCCTAGAGACTCTTCCCAATATTACTTAGAATCATGCAATCCATATCACTAACAGTGGTTTGAGGACTCCACGAAATTTAAGCATATTGATAACAAACAAAGATTATACATCGTATGTATCATCATATTTATGACATGGATAAAATGATCCATTTTAGAAAATCTATCTACTACCATAAATATACAATCATGTACTATTTTAGTCCTAGGCAGTCCCAAATATAAAGTCCATAGAAATATCCACCCATGGACCATTAGGAGCAGGAAGAGGAATATACATACTTTGGGGCCTAGTCGTGGATTTTGCGTGCTTGCATTGTCGACATTGTCCATGAATCCTCTCCACATCATGTTTCATCTAGTGGTAAAAAAATTTATACATAACAATATCAAGTGTTTTTGGTACCCCAAAGTGTCCCATCAAATTTCAACTCTGAGCCTCTTTGATAAATAATTCTCTCATAAGATCATGGGAACACATGCTCGACCATCTTTGAACAAAAAACTATCATCCAAATGGTACCTATCAACTCTCTTCCCTTGACTAAGATTATCAAATGTATATTTGATTTCGGAATCCATAGAATAGAATCCATTAAATCTTTCAAACCACATCATTCTAGAAACCATGGTATTGACCAATACAAACCTTCTTGATAGAACATCCTCTACCACATTCTCCTTGACTTTTTTGTAGTTGAACATATATTAAAAGGTTAAATGAATTCAAACCACTTATCGTGTCACTTGTTCAACTTGTATTTCGCCTTAAGATTCTTGAAGGACTTATCATCAGTCCATATCACAAGCTCTGTTAGCCATAAGTAGTTCGACTAATAAGTCAACACTCGCACAAGTGCATATAATTCCTTAGCATAAGTTGAGTACTTGACTGTAGATATTTTTAGGTTTTTCACTAAAGAAATCTAATGGTTATCCTTCTTGCATCAATACACCACCTATTCCAACACCTGAAGCATCATATTCAATTTCAAATGCCTTATCAAAGTTGGGTAGTTCAAGAAAAGGTGCAGAACTCAACATCAATTTCAAGGCTCGAAAAGACTTCTCCTACTCCTCATCCCATATAAAAGTTACATCTCTCTTGATCAGTTCAGTCAAAAGAGAAGCAATTGAACTAAATCCCTTTAGAAATCACCGATAAAAATGTTCTAACCAATGGAAACCTCTTGCCTCAGTTTTAATGATTGGAGTAAGCCATGTCATTATGGAGTCCACCTTCCTTTTGATCGACCTTAAACCCATTTTCACTAACCACAAAACCTAAAAAAACAACTTAATCAAAAGAAAAATAATATTTCATGAAGTTAACAAAGAGATGCTCTCATAGTAGAACATCAAACACTTGTTTCAAATGGGATACATGTTCCTCAATTTTCTTACTACACACAAGTATTTTATCATTATACAGCACAAAAAATTTGTTGATGAATTGTTTGAGAACATGGTTCATCAATCTCATGAAAGTGCTTAGGGCATTTGTCAATCCAAATGGCGTCATAAGCCGTTCGTACAACCCTATCTTTTTCTTGAAAGTCATCTTCCACTCATCACCCGGTTTCATCCAAATTTAATGATACCTAATTCGAAGGTCAATCTTGGCGAAAATAATAGAACCACAAATCTCATGAAGCATATAATAAGTTGAAGAATGGGATGGTGATAATTATTGTGATCTTATTTGTGGATCTATATTCAATACACATTCTTCAATTTCAAGAATTTTTGGGAACAAGAATTACTTTTATGGCACATGGAACTAATTTCTAAAGGTAAGGTTATCTTTATTTTCTAAGTAACCTTTCACTTGGAGAGTTAATCTCAATATTTTCAATGAAAGTTTCATAATCAAACCACTTATTCTTCAATAAATCCATGGGTTCTTTTAATCATTAAATCATGATGAATTGATGTTAATGTATTGGTTTGAACTTGATTTTACCCTAATTTCATGATGATTTCATGTTCCCTCCCTAAATCGATTTAGTCCTTGTATGGGCTTTGTGATTTTGACTTCTTATCGATTGAATTATTATTCTATTACATTGTATTGCTTATACCTACTGTTATTTATGTGAATTAATCTAGAATTGTTTGTAATGGATCCATGAGAATCAATGTGTGAAGATTTCGATATGCTTAGTCAAGGTAACATTGGTGTTTCAACGAAAATAGTGGAATTCAATTATTTTATGGTTCTTGTAGATACTTCCTATTATGTAATGAGATAATTAATTGTAAATAAGTTATGCATGTGGGTCAATGTCTATTAGCATGTTCATTGAGATCTAGAGGTTATAGAAATTGTAGTAGGATTTCGTGTAGATTATATTGTCCTTAACTACTTCCTTATATTGATGATATTAAAAAAATGTGGGTATGAATCTTGATGTTCAAAGAAAAGGAGTCTTGGCATGAATTGATCTAGGTTATTCTAGCCTACAATTTTAATATTGTAATGAACATTATGTTTTCTAAATTCTAGGGTAAATGAAGCGTTATTTAGATGTTATTTATATCTATTATCTACTTTCTTAAATGTATATTATTGATAAATGATTATTGTAGAGACTTGAAAGGTGTGCTAAAGTGTATCCTAAACTAGATAGTGATAATACATATGATATATCTATGTTAAAGAATATTCTCACATGATTTAGGTGGATGAACTTTCATCTATGAACTAGACCTAAGAATATGAGGGGATGAATCTCCTAAACCTATATTTTATAAAGTAATGCTAATGAAGGCTTTTAATTAAATAAAACTTAGCTTAACACCGAGTGAACTTGAATGTGAGTGTGTGTCTCTTCCCAATGTGTAAAGGTAGGCCACCATTAAACTCACGGGGTGGATATCCTAATGATCCAAAAGGGTGTTAGGGTGATATTTCCATAATTGAATAACCTTTATGCCCAATCTTGTCATAAAGACGGTTTACACAGGTACCCCCAAGTTTATAACTATGCTTGCCACATGGGATCTAGCATTCTGATATCACTTAGTATTCTAGCATGTGTTATACCTTTTCTGGGTAAGAACACCTTCCATATGTGTAAGCCTCTACAATACAAAATTCCATGTTTAGCACACATGGTCGGTTAAGGTTGTAGTTTTTGTAAAGTAAAAATGGACAATTGAAGTAAATAAATAGGATCCTAACTAGGAGGACTTAAGGTATGTTACTTAGGATAGGTGGAAGTAATGAACCCATCTAGTCATTGCACTAGTAACTCCTTTGGAAGTCCTAGGATGGTGACCTTATATGTTTGATTATGTTTATGTTCATCTGCATGACTTTGTAGTATTGGTCTACTTAATATGAGGTTGTGCATGGTATGAATATATATGATGTGGTTTTTTCATTATATGAACTATGTTGGTCTAAATGACTATATGACGAAGTTCTTGTATTGAAATGATTGAAGTTGCTTTCACTTACATATTGTGGTATAAATTGAATGTTAAGGTTTGTGGTCTCATGAAGGGTTTACTTAGAATGTATGGGATTATGGGGTTCCATAGTTTCATTGCACTAGTAGACAAAGATTGGGGTCATGAACAAGGTCTTATAATGATGAATATGTGAAAAGATGTAAAAATCTATACAACTTGGTGTAGATTAATGTAAAGCCAATTTAGTCTTGACTTCAACGTTTTTTTGATATATTATGCTTATATGATGATATGTGTTTGGTTAGGTAGGTTATATGTATGTTTTCTTGTGGCCTTAAGGTGATGCTTTGCACCAAGTATCACTAGAGGGTTACTTGCAAGGTTAATGAATAAAAGAAAGAAATGTTCACTGTTAAATAGGAATAGCTTACTGTAAAGTGGCTTCAGAAAATGTCATAAATCCTATATGTGATTTTATGTAATGTTTGGACTTTAAATATCTTTACATGAAGTGTATGGTTGATATAAATGAAATTTTTTAAAGTAACTATAAAGATTGAATAAAAAATACATGAACTATGACTTCAAGAAAACGTCCCTTTTAAATGCATGTTTTTGCATGGTTGCCATACTTAGTTCATTCTGGTACTAATCTTATTCTTCTCTAGTTTTTACAGAAAGGTGTAGGTTATGGATGCTTAAAGAATGTATTGGATGGTGAAAATATTGATAGATGATCCCCAAGCTTAATGAAAGAAATCCTTAAGCTTCAGGATCTCCTACTTATGTCTTTATTGTAAAGTGTATAAGTTTGTACTTATATTTATGTTTTAAGGGTCGTGTCTCTAATGATCTCTAATGTTGTTGAGTCTAAGATGACAAAGACACTTATTGTATAAATATGTATTATGACTTATGTTATATATACATATATATATATATATATATATATACATATATTATATTATATATATATATATATATATATAGATTATAATATAGATATATATATATATATTATATATATATATATAAAGTTTCTAGCATACGTTGTGCTATGAAAAGTTTTAAATTTTTCGTTAAATTTACTATGTCAATGAGATGAATGATAACTATGGGGTTATATAATATCTCCTGGAGGTCAACTATGCCATGTTAGTTCTAGGGGGTGCGCCCTTAATGTGACAAGTCCCATACCCCTACCTAGAATAAGTTAGACCCCTTGGATTATCTTAGTTAGAGTTCAATCCTATGGTTCATTTTAAATTTTGGGAACATCTTGCCCTAAATGACATAGACCAAATGGTATTGTGTGGAATCCGGTGTCATAAAACCGTAGACCGAAGGAAGGAAGACTACTTCCGAAGGTAGTACCAAAACAAAAAAAATAGCAACTACTTGGATGCACTAGCTAGTATTCCTATGGGGCAACTTAGTTCAAGAACTAGGAGATATAATTGGGACCCTTTTTATGATACATGAACTTTAGTCTCCAATCTCAACATTATATTATTGATCCTACCTTCCATATGTGATAAGGTACACTCCTCAATCTAGTCCACTCGGTACAAAGCTAGAGTACCTTTTGAAATGTCTTTATACCTTTATTATCCACTCTGTACAAAGCTAGAGTACCTTTTGAAATGTCTTTAAGCCTTTATTATAAATAAAAACTTAGTTTAGGTCATAGATTCTAACCTTTGTATAACATCTTCATTATCATAGCTCAATAAGAATTTGCATGAGTATAAGTCTTTTCATTACAATTCATATAGGTGAAGTTAGCACATTCGCATTTCATACCATGATAAGGCACATTGGAAAATAATTCACCCTCCTTGTAACATTTACATATTAATCAATCAACCACACAATCATAATCAAGACATTTAAATTCAACATCGTACAACCCTATAGTTCCTATTAAAAGGCATACTTTAATACTATATCATGACTTAATCACAATTAACCACAATTTGAAGTAAAAGATAGAGATCATAAGGCTTAACAAGTATTGTTTATAGTTCATCATCAATTTCATACCATAAACCATCAATTCAACCCAATTTGTGTATACATGATCATAAATCAATAATCAACATGATAAGAAGGCTAGAAGTATGACTACATCACAATTCAATACTAGATCATAGCTTAATACAAGATACTTGGGTCAATTCACTTCCTAACCTAGACCGTCTATTAAAGAACTAGCATGATAGACTATAGATCACTTAATTTGTTCATGATTAATTTAACAAAATCATCTAATAGTAATTCAACCAATAACCAAGTCAACTGAATCAATTACGATCGAATTCATATCAAGATCAAACCTAGGGTTTTTCAGTGTTAAGGGTCATGTTCTACAAACTAGAACAAACCATCAAGATATATCATAATTAGCTTAGAATACATGTTAATAAATTTATATTATCAAAATAGAAAACATAAAAATCAAATTTATAACATAATTTCAAGATTGAAAAGAACCCATATGAAAGACCAACATTATGAATACATCTTTAAGAAACCCTTTGAGGAAAAAGGTCTCCAAGGTGAATTAGATTTCATACCTCAACGTTTGATGAAGATATGATGGTAAAATTATTTTTTTAAAGGCCTGAAATCCCTCCCCTAGCTAGCCTTTAATAGTGTCTTCTAATAGAGAGAAAGAAGAGAGAAAGAAGAGAGTTTTTTTTAAGTTATAATAAGACTAATGGGTTTGGGTTCTTTATATGGAGGGTTAATTAAGTTAATTAGGCTTCCCTAATACACTAACTAACCACAAAAACCCCTAATTAAATAGCTTAGACTTTACTTAAAACGTGCAGGAAAATTGCAGTACCACCGACGACACCACAATCAATGGATCGTGCTTCAGTTGACGAACAATGACTCCTCCATTATGCACTTCCGTGGTTCTTGTCAGAGACTGGCGCAGGCGAGGGCTCTAACAATTTTTCTAAGTGTTGGACGACGGTTTGCAAATATGACCCATCGATCAATATGTGAATCATCGATGGCCTCTCGTCGTTGAACATTGCCTAGGCAGTGTTGACTCCAACTTTCAACGGTACTCCTCAAGGGCTCTTGATTGGTACTTGTGGAGTCATACGAAGACATTTCAATGAAGAATAAACTTAAACATAGTTTATACAGCCTACACCGATTTTCACCTTTTGCCAACCCCTAAAATCAAGTCAAATAGGCTTAGGCACGCTACTACCTCCTAGAACTAGTTTCCAAAAGTCATGGACGTTCTTGGATGTTCTTGTTTCTAGACATCCTAAATTACTTGTATAAATTAGAATAGGCCTGAAAACAGTGACTATAACTTATGCCACTTATGTTAGACTTTAAGATAAATCTTGGATTTTCGAAGTGTTACATTATCCCAGCTCAGGAACATTCATCTCGAATGACACTAAAAATCATTCAAAGGAATGAATAGACTCAATACTAGCATCCCAAAAAATAACGTAGCAACATCTATCATATCACTTACACAAGGCAATTCAAAACCTCAATTACCACACATAAGACTTAAAATTACATTTTGAGGAATCTCCTTCTCACAACAACAACATCATCTCAACATGCTCTAAATAAACCAATAAAGAAAAAGTTCAACTTACCAACATTCTACATATCATTTAATAAAGACTCATCATATCAAAATGCACAAGATAAGTCAAGCAAGCCAAAGAGCAAGTAGTTTCAAGTTAACAATAAATCTACTCAAAATGCACATTTTGAAAAATTTCACCAAAATTAAACCAACTTCAATTTATGTCATTATTTTCATTATTAGTATGAAATACTAACCTTAGTTATCTAATTGATGAGAGAAACAGGACATCATGTCGGCCTCGACCTCCTATGTTGCACTCTCAACTATGTGATTTTTCCATTACACCTTTACAGAACCCACCTATTTATTCCTTAACTTCTTGAATTTCCTATCAAGAGTTTTAAATGGAATTTTCTCATAAGAGAGGTTAACCTTCACACCAAGACCCTCAATAGAAATAATACACCCGGGTTAATCAATACATTCTTTTAGCAGGGAATCATGGAAAACCAGATGAACCGAAGTCTATTCACTAGGAAATTTCAATTCTAAGGCAACCTCACCAACCCTTTGCATGATTTCATAGGGACCCAGATAAGGAGGACTCAAATTCACTTTCTTGATAAATTAAACCACCCCTTTCGTATGCGTGATTTTGAAATACACGTTATCACCTTCTAAAAACTATAAATCCGACCTCCTATGATCGACATAAGACTTTTGCCGACTATAAGCTTTTCGCAACTGGTTCATTATGATATGAATTTTCTCCAAAGTATTATAAATAAAATCGGGACAAAGAAGTAAAGGCTCACCAACTTCAAACCATCAAATAGGAGACTTTCACCTCCTACCATACAAGTCTTCATAGGGAGCCATGGAAATGGATGAATGAAAACCATTATTATAAGCAAACTCCACAAAAAAAATATTTATCCCGATTTCCATTTAAATCAATAATACAATCCCTAAGAATATATTCAAGGGTTTGAATAGTACGTTTCACTTGACCATCAGTTTGGGGATGAAAAGCGGTACTCAACTTCAACTTAGTACCCAACCCTTCTTGGAATGACCTCCAAAACTAGATGTGAATTGTGCACCCCGATCAGATATGATGGATAACAGAATACCATGGTGACACACAGTCTCATCTATGAATATCCCATCATAATATCCTGCCGAACAAGTTGACTTAACGAGAATAAAGTGATCGGACTTCGTCAACCTATCCCCAACCACCCATATAGAGTCATATTGCTTCTGTGTCCGAGGTAAACCCACTACAAAATACATTTTAATGTCTTCACACTTCCAAGTAGGAACTTGTATTTCTTGTAGTAAGCCACCCAACTTTCGATTTTACTTGTTGGCAATTCAATAACTTAACAACAAACTCCGTTATGTCCTTCTTCATACCTTCCTAACATAATACATATACATGGTACCTTTTTGTCGAACCCGAATGAATGGAGTAGAGGGACCCATGGTCTTCCTAAAGGATACAGTTCCTCAACTCATCTACATTGGGAACACATAATCTTTCCTTTGTACCTCAAAATACCGTCCCCTCCAAGGATAATACCTCATTAAGATTCCCAAGGACTGATTTTTTAAACTCTATCAATGATTTATTAAGGTGTTGTTTGGACTTCACCTAAACTACCAATGATGTCACGAAGTTATTATGGACTAAGAATCCACCATTCGGAGAATCTTACATCTTCACACAAAAATTAGACAACCTATGAACATCCTTTACTAGGTCTTTCTTGGCTTCATCTACGTGTGACATACTGTCCATAGTGAATATAAAGCATCCGCAACCACATTGGCCTTGTCGTGGAAATAGAGGACACTTATGTCATAATCATTCAACAATCTAACCACCTTCTTTTTTGGAGATTCAACTCCTTTTGGGTAAACACATATAGAAGACTTTTATGGTCGGTATAGACATCAACATGGTTACCATACAAGTAATGCCTCCATATTTTCAAGGAAAAACCTCGGTAGCTAACTCAAGGTAATGAGTTGGATAGTTTCTCTCATGCACTTTAAGTTTCCTAGAAGAATAGGCTATCACCTTCCCATGTTACATAAGCACACACCCTAAACCCACTCACAATGCGTCACAATAATCAAAGAAATTCTTTGTACACTCCGGTAAAGTCAACACCGAAGTGGAAGTAAGACTATCTTTTAACATTTGAATACTTCTCTGACATGTTTCTGACCATTAAAATTCTTACACTTTTATGGTCAAAGTAGTCAAGGGAGATGCAATGGACGGAAAACCATCCATGAACCTCCAATAATAACCTGCTAAACCCAAGAAACTTCTAATATAGTTTGGAGTCAATAAACTAGGAAATTTTTTCATCGCATCCGTTTTCCTTGGATTAACCTGAACTCCTTCACTAGAGATGATATGACCATGAAATGTCACTTACATCAACTAAAACATACATTTGCTATACTTTTCAAACAATTTATGTTCTTTAAGTACTTGCAACACCACCGTCAAATAGTTCATGTGATCATCCTCATTTTTCAAATATACAAAGATGTCGTCAATGAAGACAATGACAAATAAATCTATATAAATGCCTCCAGAGAATTAGTGAGACCAAAGGACATTACTAAGAACTCATAATGACAATATCTATTCAAAAACCCTGTCTTTTGCATATCCCCACCTCTCACCCTAAGTTGGTGATACCCCATCCTATAGTCAATCTTAGAAAAGTATCTTGCCCCTAGGAGTTGATCAAACAAGTCATCAATTCGAGGGAGAAAATACTTGTTCTTGATTGTGACTTTATTGAGTTGGTGGTAATAAATACACATTCTTAAGGACCCATCCTTTTTCTTAACAAAAGAAATTGGAGCACCCCTTCGAGAAATACTAGGTCTTATGAATCCTTTGTCTTGGAAGTCTTTTAGTTGTGCCTTCAACTCTTTAAATTATGTCAGAGCTATCCGTTAAGAAGAAATTGAAATGGGTTTTGTATCCGGTAGAAAATAAATACCAAAATTATTTTCCGTTCGGGAGGAATACCGGGAAGATCATTAGGAAAGACCTCCAGAAATTCACTCACTATGGGGACCGACTCCATGGGAGGAATTTCATAGTCTAGTTCTTGGACTCTTAAAATATGGTATAGAAAACCTTTAGATATAATTTGGAATTCTTTCATACAAGATATCGTACGACCCCTAGGAATGTAATTTCCCCTTTTTATACTCTACAACAAGTTCATTTGGAATGTTAAACTTCACGACCCTTGTCATACAATCAATAGAGGCAAAACAAACATTCAACCAATCCATTCACAAAATGACATCAAAGTGAACCATATCAAGCTTTATTATTTCAACATAAGAAACACTATGGAAACATAAAAGAATAATTTCTATACACCCTTTTTGCAACAACTAACTCACCCACCCGAGTAGATACTATAAAAGGTTCGTGCACAATATCGGGCAAGTAGATACTATAAAAGGTTCGTGCACAATATCGGGCAAAATATTGATTTTTTTAGCTACTATAGGGTTAACAAATGATAAAGTAACACCGAGATAACGTCAGGCATAGACATCAATAGATAAAACTTTCTACATACCGGTTACCACATCGGGAGAAGTCTCTTGCTCAACCCTAGATCGGACATCATAAAGGCGGTTCTTCTTTGGAGCCTTATTTGAAACACTTGCTTGATCTTCACCACTACTGTGTCTTGACCCAACACATTAGGACAATCCCTAGCCTTGTGGCCACTTTTAACACAACCAAAAAAATTGTTCATCCACATAAGACAATCACCAGAGTTTTTCATGCCACACATTCCACAAGTTTGCTTCTCGGTTGGTGAACTAGTGCCTTTTCTCTTCTTAGGAAGGTTTAGCCACCCTATCACCACTAGCCTTAGGGAATTGGAATTCCCTGGATTAGAAACCTGGTTCTTAAATTTAGGCTTGTCATGTATCTAAAGCATATTCTTTAAAAGAACCTCTATCAAAAGTCTTGCCCTCTTAGCATCTCTACTCTTTCTCTTTACCCTTGCCTCTTCCACATGTTTGGGATGCACCATAAGACGAGAAATATTCATGTGGTCATGTAGCATAGACTAATGACCCTCCTATTGAAAATCATTCAACACCCCATCACAAAGCCGCTCATTTCATCTCTAGGATCAGAAACCAAAGTAGGAGCATATTTAGACAATTTAGTGAATTTCAAGGAGTATTCATGAACACTCGTACCACCTTGGTAAATATTGAATGAAATCCACCACTTTAGCTTCCCTCATCTACCTAAGCAATAACCGATCAAGAAAAGCCTTCTCAAAGATCTCCCAAGTCACCAAACAACTTCTTATTGTCCTATTATCCCTCCATTGGACATACCATGCTTGAGCACATCCTTGAGTTGATAAATGGCTACCTCAGCCTTCTCACTAGTGGATAACCCCATAGCCAAGAGTATCTTATAGACTTCATCAATGAACTCTAGGGGTCTTCTTCAACCTAAGACTGGTAGAACGTATGAGGGTTCATCCTAGTGAAGTCCGTTAGACGGGAGTCCATGGTAGCAATTTGTTGATTTGGACGGGGTACAATCTTCAAGATATATTAGGACGTCATAGATTAGGATTGTGTAGTGACAACTTGGGCAAATTGGATAAAGGCAGACCTTATGTAACCATCCGTCAAGGGTGGAGGATTGGTCGGAGCTTGTTCAACATTAGATTCCTCTTCATGGGATGGAACATGATCACCACGAAGAGGATCTCTCGCATTGGAAATAACCTCTTCAAGACTTCGTGCCACATTCCTTTGACTGTTCATTTTTTGTAATATCACAACAATAGGATTAGATGCAAAAGCACGCCATCAGTATACTCTAATGGCACGATAATTAGATTTCCAAGAAAGTGAGTTTACTAGGAATCACAATTGTTCCTACTCATAAGTGTGGCGCGCTTCACAATTATGAATACGAACATACATAGAAGTCGTTGAGAGAGCCATTTACTCTAAGATAATTCAACTTCATGCTCTGATACAAAGTTTCTCACATCCGAGTTTACCTCCTAGACGCAAATGGTGTCATCATCTTCATTAAGGACTAAGGCTAGCCTCTTAGTTTACATCATTACATTCACAGGTCAAATTTAGCGGAAAATTTAAAACTTTTCATGACTTATACTTGGAGGTTTACACAGACCTCCACATACAAATAATATATATCCGTATTGAGTATACAGAGAACCTTCATATATGAAGGTTGCATATCCTTCTATTTTTATTGCACATAAATATATATAGAAAAAATCATAGTCATATTAATCGTCTTATCTCATAACCATCTACTAAGAGCATATCAAATTTATTTGCGTAGCCCACACATCAATCCAATAATACTACATATAGGTCACAAAAATGTATAATACTCAATTGAAAAGAATGAAATAAAACATATGAAAGAGTCTTAAAACTCATAAAAACTCCATAAGTTAAATACTGTTATCGGCCTCACAAATTGAGGACCTACCCTACTTGGATGAATAAGAGATTCAAGTCTTCATCAAGTCGACTTCCAAAACACTTCAACGACCGGAGCCTAAAATGTTGGGGAAAAGGAAAAAATGGGGTTAGTACGCCACTTGTAGTAAGTATGAGATCGTATGCACACATACTTGGATAAACATGATAAGAAAAGGGACATTTTATAAAATATGCACTTTTCATTTAAAAACAATTATGCACATATCAACAAGACTATACCAATCAATATTTCATATTCATTAGGTCATAGGCATGTACATTAGAAAGACTATAACATCATGTTTAGTAGAGTCAACCATACATATCATATAAGTAAATACATACTTAATTTAACTTTATCATCAAGTCATATTAACAATAAACAAGAATAAGAGTACATTTCAACATAACCAAGTAAAGCCACATAACCTTACTCAATCAAGTAACCAAACAAGAATCATCACTAACGTCCTACTTCACAAAAAATAGCATCTAAAATCACATATCATGTTACTTTAACCATATATAAACCAATATATTTACATAAGTGAAACTAATCATCATATAGTATCAACATTATGCATGTTCATCATAACATGTCATATAGAATTTTAAGCATATTCATACATACGAACATCCTCCGAGGACTCCCCTCAAGGCTAACTAGTGCAATGCCTACATAAAGTCCCATACCCCCTACCTAGTTTATTTTTGACCCCTTGGATTATCTTAGTTAGAGTTCAATCCTTTGGTTCATTTTACCTATATGGAACATCTTTTCCTAACCGGCATAGACCACATGATATAGTATGGAATTGGGTGTCATATATCGTGGAACGAAGGAAGGAAAACTACTTGCCAAGGTAATACCAGAAAATAAAACATAGAAACTACGTGGATCCGGTAGCTAGTATTCCTATGGGGGCAAGATAGTTTATGAACTAGGAGATATAATTGGGACCCTATTTATGATACATGAATTGTAGTCTCAAATCTAAAGAGTAATTAGTAATCCTTCCTTCCATATGTTGGAACGGATACTCCTTAATCTAGTTCACTCGGTGCTAAGTTGGTGTCCCTTTTTGATAAGTCGTTAATCCTTTATTATCAATCATAAATTAGGTTAGGTCATAGGGGCTAACCCTTGTATAACATCATCATCATCATAGCTCAATCAGAATCGAAAGAGTACAAGTGATTTCATTAACATTCATATAGGTAAGGTTATCACATTAGCATTTGATATCATGATAAGGCACATTGGCAAATAATTCACCCTCCTTATAAAATTTATCTCTTAATCAACCTCACAATCATAATCAAGATATTTTAATTCAACATTATACCACCCTATCAATCTTAATACAAGGCATACTCAAATCGAATCTCATGACTTAATCACAATTAACCACAATTTCAAGTAAAGGTTATAGATTAGAAGACTTACCAAGTCTTTATCATAGTTCATCATCAAGGTCTTACCATAAACCCTCAATTCAACCCAATTCGGGTATATATTATCATAAATAACTACATCACAATATAATACTAGATCATAACCTAATAGAAGATACTAAGGTCAATTCACTTCCTCACCTAGATCACCTTATCAAGAACTAGCATGAAAGACTACAAATAATTCTAAATTGTTCATTATTAATGTAAAAACATCATCTACTAGTAATACAACCAATAAACGAGTGAATTGAACCAATTATGACCTAATTCATATCAAGATAAAATCTGGGGTTAAGGGACATCTTTTAAAGCTAGACCAAATGATCAATATATATCATAATTAGCATAGAGTACATCTTTATCAATTCATAAAATCCAATATAAAAAAAATTCATAACATAACTTTTGAGATTGAAAAGGACCCACATGAAAACCCAATTTTTTAAAAATACTTTGAAGGAACCCTTTGAGGAAAGAGGTCTCAAAGGTGAATCAGATCTCATTAATCAAAGTTAGATGAATATTTTATGGGGAAATAATCCATTTACATCCCATAAATCAATGCCCTAGCTAGTCTTCAATGGTGTTTTCCAATAAAGAGAGAAAGTAGAGAAAAGAAAGAGAGTAATGTTTTTAGAGTTATAATTAAACTAATGGGGTTGGGGTCTTTATATTGAGGGTTAATTAAGTTAATTAGAATTCTCTAATAACCTAACTAACCACCAAACCCCTTAATTAATCATCTAAGACTTAACTTAAAAAATGTGCAGGAAAATTGATGTACCACCGACGACAGCACGATTGACGGATCGTGGGTCAACTTACAGTCTAGGCTTCCTCCGTGGTGCACATCCGTAGTTATTGTAAGTTTGGTCAAAGCAAGGGCTCCAACCATTTTTCATAGCGTTGAAAACAACACCCTGTCTACAACACACGAGTCATCGATGGCCTCTCGTCGTTGGACACTGCCCAGGCAATGTTGACCCCAATGTTAAAGGGTCCTCTAAGGGGCCCTTGGTTGGTCCTTGGGAAGTCGTACCCAAAATTTTCAACCACAAATTGATTTAAACTCATGTTAGAAACTTTTCCACAAATAATTACAATTTTTTGACACCAAAAAGACAGTCATATAGGCTCAGGCACAATAGTACCTCCTAGAACTAGTTTCCGGACGTCATGGACATTCTTCGGCATTTTGGGTTTAAGACTTCGTGAATGACATAAAATAATTTAAAAGGCCTTTCAACAGTGTCTATACCCTTATGACACTTATTTTAGGTTTTAAGATAGGTCTTGCCTTATTGAAGTGTTATTGATGGATAGGTTTCTAAAGGTTGAAGATGAAGTATTGATGAGTCCTCATTGATTCGAGGATAATATCCACACGTGTTCCTTTATGACTTAGAAATTATTTTATTGTCTTGTATGGGCTTTAGATCCAAGAATTGTGTACTCTAAAGTTTAGATAGTTCAAGGAGATGTCGTAAAGGTTAAATGTTTTAAATGAAAGTCATTCGCTTGTGTAATAATTATGAAAATAGTTTTTCATTTGTGAAGAAGTTTTTAAATTCTTACAAATTTTATTATTTTTACTATGCAATGAATTATACGAGTAGGTTAGATGAGACATCTTAAAGTCTCATTTGCCGTGTGGCAATAAAAGGACGCTCTAACTTCTAGGTTGTACTTGTGAGTCATGAAAAAGTTTGTATCCGAGCATATGGTTAGGGAGAGTGTTAGTTTTCTCATGAACCACATCTAGTAGAGTCTTGTTTATAATGTGAATCACGCTACATTATGAATTGGAGGCTATTGGGTTCTAGGAAAAGTTTAACTTCTTCATTAATCTAATCGTGCCTAAGAGCTTTGTAAATGGTGTATTTTCCTTATTTCCCTTATGTGTTGGTCCCTTGAGGGTAACTTTATGATGATTTGGTTTAGGGAGAGAAAATATGATATGTGACTTGTTAGATGAGGTGTGATAGATGGTGTTTTTGGCCTGAGGTTGGCTTTGTTACCTTTTGAAGGGTAGTTAAATTGTTAAAGGATGGTAAGGTATATGGTATGAGAAACGTGAAGGATTGGTTTTTTAGATAGTGTGAAGTTGTTTAAGACCCAACTATAGATAAAAAGGTGATGAGATTTGAAAGCGTAAAGGTAAGTTCTCATAGTAAGGGGGAAGTAGTGGTTAGATGATGAGCCCTTTGAGAGTGTTTATTCTTTATGAGATAGAACTTGGTAAGAAAGTATTAGTAAGGCTAAAGATACTTTCAGGGTGTTCATGGTAGTAGATGTTATATTGACCTTAGAATGGGTTTCTCCTAAGAGTGAGAGTCCGGTTGTTTGGAGTGAGATGGCCTTAACTTCTCTCTATGTGTTTATTCAGGTCTAAAACAAAGACGTCTTAGTAACTTCCTTATGTATGAGTCTTTTGTGTAAGATGAGTTACAAATATTCTCCTTATGATATGAATGTTTTGATTGTAGTTTTGTTGAATAAGAAAATGAGTTTTCATACATGGTATCCTCTTCAAGATTCATGTGCATCTAGTATAATTTGATAATTATTTCATATAGTTTAATAGTGAGAATGTATAAATGGTTATATGAAAAATATTTATTGAGAATTTATAAGGAATTTCTTAATTGTTGCATTGTTTGATTGTGAATCATGTTCAGTTTAAAGAATGCCTACTCACTGTGACATTTTTTGAAAATTGACTAATTTATTGTTTGCTACAAAATTGTTGTAATGTTGTTAGAAATGATTTATATGAGCATCATAATGAATATAAAATGAGTTTTTGGTGTTCGTAATAAAAATTTATGGCATAATGAGTTGTGGAATGTATTATAGTTTCTTGTTATGTTGGGATTCTTTTAATCATTTGAAATTGAAATTTACCCTTGATTTTTTCTTGTATAATGCTTTGTGTGGAATTGTAATGATCTTTTAAGTTGAGTCTCTACTGTTGGAAGTGTTCGGAGAGTGACAAGTGTAATTCGAGGACGAATGTTGTCCAAGTGTGGGAGAATATAAGACTCCAAAATGACTTAGGTGAAGCTAGATCCTAACATGGTTTTCATGATGGTATAAGGTACTAAATTGGTATAGAATATGGTATTAAGGACATGTCTCCAGTTTTAGGTGATTTGGAGGTAAAACGTTATTAGACGACAAAGACGTTCGACGACTAAGTCATCTATGTGCCTTATATGTGGTTTTATGTGTTTATGTTTGATTCATTAGGTTATAAGGTCCTTAAATGAGTTATGATAGTGTATATACACAGTGTGTTAATTTTCTTTATGTTTGGAGGTCAGACATCTAAGAACGTCCATGACGTTTGAAAGGTTTGCCTAGAAACGACCTTGCATGTCTACGAATGTTTCGTTGAGTTTTACGTGTTTGATTTTGATGAAATTCAAGTGAGAGATCCTAAACTAGTATAAGAGCATGTTTGGGTTTAAAAAATCCTGGAAAACATCCCCAAAGGACCATCCAAGGGTCCTTGAGGAAGTACTAAAGTTGGTGCCTAAGACTTTCAAAGATAGTCCAACCAATAGATTGCAATCGACGCCTAGTGGGTCAGTCAACACCGCGTTGGTGGTGTTTCTTCAATTTAGACTTAGACATTGAAGGAAATACATAAGGTGAGTCTCTAAAGAAAATGATGGGAGGACAGGACGGTCTATTTTTTGACAAACAGTTTGTCGACTGCAAACCGCCGATGGAACTCTCCCTCCGTGCAACTTCACTATTAACTGAAGATTGAAACTGTAAATTCACCCCAAGTATCAATAAGACTTTGTACGGTAGTTTTGAGTGTTTATGGGTATTTTTATATTATATAAGTCATGAAACTCTCATTTAAACCCTAAATTCTAAATCAAAACACATTACCTCCCAAAGTTTCTTCAAAACCCTCCGTGAGAGCTCAAGGTGAAGATAGAGCTTGAAGATGGATAATCAATGGAGTTTCTTATTCAATTGTTATGGGATTATTCTAATAATATTTTTATGTTCTTCATATAAGGCTTGATATCACCCTAGAGACAATGTCAAAGATAATTTTCAAAGATCTCAAAAAGATGAAAAAGTTCAATTTCTACTCAAAATCTTTGGTTCATGCATGTAAGGTTTTCAAATATTAAGATATGATATTATTGATGTATAATTGATGTTTTCCAATGTATTTCTCTATGAACCCTTAAGCTTCACATATCTCTCAATTTGACTAAAACATGGGTTATGTGGTCATGCTTTGATATTAATGAATTCAAGTGTAGATTGTTATGGTCATTTAATTTATGTATAGATTATGATTGATTGATTTATAGGATGTTTAAATTTTATCAATTGATTAGTGTATATTCTTAGACGTATTTAATATGAAGGTTATTGAATTGATATTGACTTAATGCTTATGAATTTCAGTGTAGTTTTCTATGGGGTATTGGTTGATGTAATAATTGTATTGAATTTATATCTAGGTTGTATTAGATTGAGGAATCTATATTTAATTGACCTAGTTACATTGACTATAATAGTTTTTGTATTGAAATGATTTTCATGATCATGGGCAAGGGCCTTATGGTATCGAATTTGATGATTTATCTTTGGATTAAAGTTGTAAGATGGAATGGGTGGTATAATGACGTAATTATATTAATATTATGCATATCTTTTGCATTATAATTTTGATTGGTATGGTCCACTCATGGTGGCGGTGCTACGTTAATTGATGTGGCCTTGTGGGTGTTTCTTTATGCAATATCATGATCATAACCTTGTCGGCACTACTTGAAGTATTATGATTATTTGTGTAGTTAATTTATGTGATGTATGAACACATATATATGTATATGTAAAGTTATGTGAAAGTATGTGTTCTTTCTATGAATGTTAGGAGATCATGTAGACTATGTCTATGTTCTTGTATTTGTAGTCTTCGATGTTGATGCATGGTTGTTCCTACTTGATTATGTGAGTCTTTGATTGTTATATTTATGATGATACGGTAGGTTATAGGATAACATTAAGATGATAATGGATATTCCTAAGTCAATTAAAGAATGACATGTAATATATGTCAAAGTGAAGTATGTTGTGTTTTGTCTTAGTTGACATTTGTCCCTTACTTGATGCATGTATGAATGTGAATTTGAGATGTCTTGACTTAGGATGCTAAAGCCTCTTAGTATTGTATGTATGAATTACATGAGACCTTGAATGATGGTAAGAAGGTCCTCTATGTGAAACCTTGAACCTAATGGTAAGGTTATTATGTTGAAGTCAAAATTTTTAATAGTATACTTCAAGTGAAGGATTGAAAATCTTAAGGTTGATTGACTGGAACGACATTATCTCAAACCTTAGAAAAAACACTATAAGTTTCTTTTCTCCATTTGAAGGTAGCCCTAGAGGACTTCTTTGGTAGCGAAAAGTGATTAGGTTATGAACTTTATATTGAACCCCTTTATATTAATCTTTAATGTAAATTACTCTATGATACCAAAGGATATCACCGTGTGAGTACGGTAAGGGAATTAGTTCTATTAAGAGGATGACACTTGAATACAAGGTATGACATTCATATTCCTTAACCATGTGCCTACATTGGATGGTCCAAGTACTACCATTGGAAAGTAAAACATCGTCCTCGGAGTAGGTTAGAACTCTTGATTCCATGCTATTCTACCATTGTCTATGTTTGTTATTGCCAATTATAATCATATTGGATACCTACTAGCATTAGATAAGTTCTATGAAGTTTAGGTGGTGGTATGAGATGCTATCTAAACATTCTACTATAGGCTCTGATGGTGTTAGTTGGAGTCCCTAGGTCTTGTCCAATACCATTACATAAATGTATTTATGTCATGAATGAGTCTTAAATGAAATAAGGAATGAAATGAGCTAAGTAACAAAGTATTCTAAAATAAATAAGTACTAATTTAGAGTAGTTAAGGGTTGTCTAGTTAAGGTGTGAACGGGGCATAAGAACGGTCACTTACTATCATATGTAGATAAGTCTTATGAATGACTCTAGTTAGGAAAAATGGTTTATTATGTAGACATGATCCAAACATAGGCATTCTTACGGATTACTTTTGTAATCTAGAAGAGGTCAATCATGTCGTTATCTTCTTGATTTACTTATGAGTCTTTTAATAAACTTTGTAGGGAAGAATATCATGTTATATGCATGCTAATGTTTTAATTGAGAATGATTCTATCTTAGGTAGTCTATAGGATTTATTAAGTGTGTGTTTAAGGGATTGTATGGGCGGTCACTTCACAACTCACTCAAGTGAACCTTAGAATCAAATTTGGTAGGAGGATCTCATATTCATGGGATTGATGTATTTGTGAGTGTGTATACCTTCATTATAGGTGGTCTAAAGGATAATTTAGCTGTGCGTAGAGAGGTTGGTGTATGAGTGGTCTCTCTTTGTCTTACTTAAGTGAGTCTTAGGATAGCTCTTAGTGAGGGGAATATATGCTAAAAGGTATGTAAATTGAAGCTAAGGAACTTCACTGTAACAATGATAAAATTCACTGTAAAATTAAATTGTTCATTGTGTTATTTTCCTAAAAATGTGATTAATTGTTTAAATGATTTCTTATGTGTTTCTAAGTTATTAAATGTTGTTATTATGATTATAGTATGACGTTTTAATCAAAATTCATGAAAATCTTGTTATTTACTAAATGTTCTTTTTTCATGGTTTTTTCATGGCTTCCATGCTTTCAAATGTGCTAAATCCTTCTTTTCCATTTTTGACTAAAGTGTAGGGAATTGGAAGTATTCATGTGCAATGGAGGATGGATAGGTTTCCAACGGTTGAAGACGAAATATTGGTTATTCCTAATCGATTAGAGGACAATATCCACACATGTTCCTTTATATCTTAGTCTTTATTTTATTGTCTTGTATGGGCTTAGACCAAAGTATTGTATACTCTAAAGTTTAGATGGTTCAAGGTGATGTTGTAAAGGTTTAATGTTTTAAATGAAAGTCTTCCGCTTGTGTAATGATTATAAAAAGAGCTCTTCGTGTGTGAAAAAAGTTTAAAATTGTTACTCATTTCAGTATGTTTATTATGCAATGAATGATACGATTAACTTATATGACACTTCTTGAAGTCTCATTTGAAGTGTGGCAACACAAGGACGCTCTAACTTCTAGGTTTTACTTGCATGTCGTGATACCATGAATCCCTATCAAGTAAAAAAGTGCAATAATCAAGAAAAACCCCATAACCTTACTCAATAAAGTAACCCAACAAGAATCATGACTAGCACCCTACTTCACATGAATTTAAGATTACATATCATCTTAGTTTAACCATATAAAACAACACATATTCATAACTACACCAACACACATACAATATCAACAATGTGCAACTTCATCATATACATGTCATATAACATTATAGGAATTTTCATATATAAGAACATCCTCCTAATACTCCCTTCGAGGCTAACTAGTGCAATTTTTAGGTAGAGTCCATACCCCTACCTAGATTAAGCTAAACCCCTTAGGTAATCTTAGTTAGAGTACAACTCATTTGTTCACTATACCTTTTTGGAATATCTTGTCCTAACCAAAATAGACTACAAGAGTTTATATGGGATCCGGTGTCATGGAACACTACACCTAAAAAAGGCAGACTTCTTACCAAGGTAGTACCAAAACATGAACATAGCCACTATGTGGATCCACTAGCTAGTATTCCTATAGGGGCAACATAGTTCAAGAACTATGAGATATAGTTGGGACCTCTTTATGCTACATTCATTTTAGTCTCATATCTCATGAGTACATTAGTGATCCTACCTTCCCTATGTGGGAAGGGACACTCCTAACAATAGTTTACTCGGTGCTAAGCTAGAGTTCCTTTTTTGAAATGTTTTTAATGTGTTTAATAATCATTATATATTATTATAGTTCATAGGATATAGCCCTTGTATATTATTCATCATCCTAGGTCAATAAGAATTGTATGAGTATGGTCCCTTCATTACAATTCATATAGGTGAGATTCGGACATTAACATATTCATATCACGATAAGGCATATTGTTAAATCATTCATCATCCTTATAAAATTTACATATTAAGCCAACACCTAACAATAATAATAAAGACATTTAAATTTAACATCCTACCATCCTTTCAACCCTAATACAAGGAATACTCCAATACAAAATCCTGACTTGATCACAATTACACCATAATTTGAAGTAAAAGACATGGATTGTAAGACATATCAACTCTCCTTCATAATTCATCGTCGAGGTTTTACCACAAACCCTCAATTATACCCAATTTGAGTATACATTATCATAAGTCAATAACCAACATGGTAAGAAGGGTAGACGAATCACTACCTTACAATTCAATATTAGATCATAGCTTAAGACAAAATACTTAGGTCAATTTTTGATATACTTCATAACCTATATCATATTATCAAGAACTAGCATGAAAGAGTAAAAATAACTTCAGTTCATTCATTATTAGTGTAACAATTTCATCTAGTAGTAATTCAACAAATAACTAAGCTAATTGAATCAATAAAATACAATTCATATCAAGATCATAACCTAGGGTTAAGGGTTAAGGGTCATGTTCTACGAACTAGTCCAATCCATCAAGAGATAACATAATTTAGTTAAAATAAATGTTAAGATATCCATAATATTCTAAATAAATCATAAACAAATGAATTCATAAAATAATATCGAGATTGAATGAAACCCATTTGAAAACCTCAATTTTAAAAATCAATTTGATAGAACCCTTTGAGGAAAGAGGTCTCAAAGGTAAATTTTAGTTTTTTTTATGAAGATTAATATATAATCCTTGGTAACTTCATCCCTAGAGCACTCCCTTATATTGGTCCTGAATGTAGTCTTCTTTAGAGAGAGAAAGAAGAGAGAAGGACGTAAGTTTTATTTTGTTACTTGTGATTACTCTTATATGGTTGGGGTCTTTATATGGGGTGTTAATAAACATAATAGGCTTCCCTAATCACCTAAATATAAAACTAACCTCTAAATCAATTCATTAGGAATTAGTGCAAACGTGGAGAAAATTGGACTCCTCACATAGGTGACCTTGACCAACAGTCCCTTTGTGAGTCGACGGTTCTTAACCCCATTTGTATTGCATATCTGTGGTTTGATTTAGAGACTGTTAAAAAGATGTTTTTAAAGGAATTTTATAAGTGTTGATTGAATGATGGAATCGACGCCCCATCAATCCACACACGTTTCGTCAATGGTCGTTCATGGGTGTACACTACCCACACAGTGTTTGACTCCAATGTTCAAGGGTACTTCTTAATGTTCCTTTTTCAGTCCTTGGGGAGCGTACCCATACGTTTTTACCATGAATCAACTTAAACATATGTTATATACCCTTCCACCAATTTTCATCATTTTAAGACTTTTAAAAGCTTGTTCAATAGGCTAAGGCACGGTAGTACCTCTTTGAACTAGTTTACGGACGTAATGGACGTTCTTAAATATTTTTGTTTCTATAGTTCCTAATTGAATTATATTAATTAAAATTAAACTTAAAACAGTGTCTATACCTTGGGAAACTTATGTTAGGGTCTAGAACACATCTTGGATTTTCGAATTGTTATACTATTGTTATAACATAACTCAACAAAAGACAAATATTCATCCCAACTTCCCTTAATAGAAATTAGACAATCTCTCAGCATATATCAGGGGTTTTAATAGTATGCTCCGCTTGACCATTCGTCTGGGATGAAAAGCGGTTCTTAACTTTACTTATGTACCCTATGCTTTTTGAAACAACCTCCAATGCGTAGATGTGAATTGTGCACCCCTCTACGATGTGATGGATAATGGAATACCATGAAGACACACAATCTCATCTATGAAGATATTTTCATAAACCTCCGCCAGGTGAGTGGACTTGACGGGAATAAAATGAGCAGATTTTGCCAATCTATATGCCACCACCCATATGAGTCATTTATCCTTCTAGTCAAGGGGAAACCAACTAAGAAGTCCATATTAATGTCTTTCCACTTCCAAGTGGGAACTTGTATTTCTTAGAGTAAACCACCCGACTTTAGGATCTCGGCTTTTAATTGATGACAATTTGAACATTTTTGCTATAAATCCTAGTATGTTCCTTTTCAAACAAACCCATTAAAACACCTCTATTAGGTCGTGCTACATATTTGTAGAACCCAAATGGATTGAATAACGGGAACCACGAGCTTCCTCGTGAATTTGGTTCCTCAAATCTTTTACATTGGGTACATAATATCATGGGTAGAATGGATGACTACTAAAATGAGTGAAATGTACCACTTAACATCATTCACACGGAGTCAAGAAAAGGATCTCCAAGGCTTACAAGCAATCTCCATGAACACGGAAGCATTAGAGAAGATTGGTAGTCACTAATGATGGACCTACAATGTGTTTACATTACATCAAAGTGAAAAGAAAGAAGGAAATATCCATGTGTGCAAATAGATATTTCATGAATTCAAGTATTCACAAATAGTGGCAACTAAACAAATCCATTATCTCACTAAGGGTAAAACTGTCAAAGAAGTTTCTATGTATTCACGAATTCACAAAAGAAGAAAACCAAACAAGTAATTATTGAGTAATTACGGTGAATCTTGAGATTGTTAGTTAACTTCTTGAGTTGGATTAATCAAACTGTTACCCATTTTGTGATTCTTTTTTTAATTTGATTATTTCTCCTTGGATTAAATTTAGGTTGTTGAAGTCAGTTTGGAGGTAAGGGTTTTAGTCCCTTGTTGCACAAAATTTCAATGATTTTAGTTTTAGTCCACATATACTTTATTTCTTTGTTTCTTTTTCTTATTTTATTCTTATAATTTTCTCCCTTTTTATAAAATGATTCTACCTTGAACCCAAAGGATCACCTACAACACAAGGAGATAAATCAGTAACATTAAAAACATTATGAATATTATACTGACTTGGTAGGTGATTCATGTTACCATTGTCATTGATTCGCTTGACTACTTTGAAGGGTCCATCCCCTCTTGGGCTTAGCTTCCCTTTTCGTATTCGTAGAAACCTTTTCATTTGGAAATTCTCCCAGACCCAATCATATGGATTGAATATCACTTTCTTCCTCCATCCGATTCTTTTGAATGTCCATCTCTAAATTGTTCTTTCCAATGGTCTCTTTTACCTTGGCATGAATTTTCATCACCTCTTTTTATCTTTTCTTAGCATCCAGGCTCACAATAACATCGCTAGAAAAAGGAATCATGGTGAATAGAAACAAATGTTTAAAGACATAGCATGCTTCAAATGGAGACATTCCAATAGATAATTGGAAAGATAGATTTTATGAAAATTCAATCTTGGGTAAACGGTCTTCTCAAGTATTTTGGGTTCCTCTAATCTTGCATCAAAGAATGTCTCCAAGAATCTAGTTGACTAGTTAAATTTGTCCATCCGTTAGAAAATGGCATTTTGTAAAGAACAAAAGTTTGGTACTAAGTGTATCCTAGAGACTCATCCAAAAAACACTTAGAAACTTGGAATCCATATCACTAAAAATGGTTTGAGGGAATCCATGCAATTTAAGCATATTGATCACAAACAAAGATGCTACATGCGATGCATCACCACATTTATGACATTGAATAAAATGAGCCACTTTAGAAAATCTACCCACTACCACAAATATACTATCATATCCTCTTTTAGTCCTAGGCAGTCCTAACACAAAGTCCATAGATATATCCATCCACAGACCATTAAGAGCAGGAAGAAGAGTATATTTACCTTGGGGCCTAGTTGTAGATTTGGCTTGCATTAGTTATAGACAATGTCCACTAATCCTCTTCGCATCGTGTTTCATCTTGGGATAAAAAAATTGCTCCTTAAGAATATCAAGTGCTTTTGGTACCCCAAAGTGTCCCATCAAACCACCACATGAGCGTCTTTAATAAATAACTCTCTCGATGAGATCACGGGAACACATGATCTACCATCTTTGAACAAAAAACCTTCAACCAATTTGTACCTATAAACTGCTTCCCTTGACTAAGATTATCAAAGGTATCTTGGAAGTGGAAATCCATAGAATAGAATACCATTAAGATTTCAAACCCTATCATTGTAGAAACCAAGGTATTGACCAATACAAACCTCATTGATAGAGCATCCACTACCATATTCTCCTTGCCTTGCTTGTAGTTGATCACATATTTAATGGTTTCAATGAATTCAACCCGCTTATCTTATCACTGGTTCAACTTTGATTTCCCCTTAAGATGCTTCAAGAACTTCAGCTCTGCGTGCCATAAATAGTGCTGCCAATGAGCCACCACTCTCACAAGTGCATAAAATTCCTTGTCATAAAATGAGTGTGTGAGTGTAGCTTCTTTTAGATTTTCACCAAAGAAAGCTAATGGTTTTCCTTCTTGCATCAACTCACCACCTATACAAATACCGGAAGCATCCCATTGAATTTCAAATGCCTTATTAAAGTTTGGTATTTGGAGAAAAGGTGTATAACTCAACATCAATTTCAAGGCTTGAAATAAATTCTCCTAATCCTCATCCCATACAAAAGATACATCTTTCTTGAACAATTCACTCAAAGGAGAAGCAATTGAAATAAATCCCTTCACATATCACCGATAAAAACTTGCTAACCCATGAAAACCTCTTGCCTCTGTTGTACTGATTAGCCAAGTCATGATGGAGTCCACCTTCTGTTCATCGACCTAAATCCCATTTTCACTAACCACAAAATCCAAAAACATAATAATTAACATCAAATGAACATTTCTTGAAGTTAGCAAAGAGACACTCTCCTAGTAGAACATTAAAAACTTGTTTCAAATGGGATACATGTTCCTCCATTGTCTTACTATAGAAAAGTATGTCATCAAAGTAAACTACAACAAACTTGTTGATGAAAGGTTTGATAACATGGTTCATCAATCTCATAAAAGTTATTGGGGCATTTGTCAATCAAAATGGTGTCACAAGCCATTCATACAACCCAAGCTTTGTCTTTAAAGTTTTCTTCCACTCATCATCCAGTTTCATCCGAATTTAATGATACACACACCAATGTCAATCTTTGAGAAAACAATAGAACCGCAAAGCTCATTAAGAATATAAGGAATGGAATGGTGATACTTCACTGTGATCTTATTTACGAATCTATAATCAATACACATTCTCCAAGTGCCATATTTTTTGGTAACAAAAATTACTTGCATGGCACAAGGATTTAGGGTTTCTTTGATAAACCCTTCTCAAGAATCTCATCTACTTTCCTTGATAGCTCTTTGGTTTCGGTCGGGTTACTTCTATAAGTTGGAAAGTTGGGAATTTGTGACCCAGGTATAAATAAATTTTGTGCTTGATTCCCGTCAGTAGTGGTAATCTTGTGGGAATCTCATGTGCAAGTCGCTAATCTATCCCTACAAAAGAGAACTTAAAATACTAGGCAAAGTTTTAGTATCTTCGTTAGCACGTAACAAAATGTTCGTGTTGACAAGGCACAGTAAAAAAATTCTTTAATCCACGCCCTTTAAACACTTTTTTGGATTTTCTATCATGCACAGTTTCTTCTTATTTTTAGACAAGGCACTCCCCTCCTATGGAACGATGGTGGAACTTTTGTCGTCACCTTTTTCCTCCACGGTTTTTATTCTTTCCAAAGCTCCTTCTTAACCCCATAGTCCTCACACACTTTATATGGAGTGAGAGGTGCAAGAACATACTTTTTACCTTAAATCACAAAAATGTATATGTTAGATCTACGTTGGTGCTAAAAATCTCTATCAAATTGAAAAGGTCTCCCCAAGAGTAGGTGACATAACAACATCGGAACCATATCACAAACTAATTCTTTATTATACTTTCTCAAAAAAACAAAATACTTTCCTGTTTGAGGTCCTTCATCTCTCAATTCTCTTTGAGTCATTGTAGTTTATAAGGATTGGGATGCTTGCTGGTATTTATTTTCATACGCTCCACCAATAAACTACTCACCACATTTCTGCAACTTCCACTTTCAATTATTAAGGAACACACTTTATCTTGGATTTTGCAGCTAACATGATATAGATTCTCTCTTTGGTCAAGTTCTTCTTTTCCAAGGGATCCCAAAGATCTTAGGACAACACATGAAAGTTTTTCATTAATGTTCAAGTCTTCATCATCATGTATCAAAGACTTTACCTTCTCCATGAAGCAACCAAAATTCACCCTCACATCCAACCTTTGTTATTCATCTCCTGAAGCGCCTTCTTCTCCTTCAGCCCTCACCCCTATCACCTCTCCCTCACTTTTTTCATCTCCCTCATCTTCATCTTCAATCTTATATTCATCATAAAGAGCAACAATTGTTCTTTTATTTGGGTACTAACTAGAAACATATCCCCACCCTTGACATATAAAATATTGAATTCTAGAGGGTCGAGGAAAGTTAGGTTTAACATAGTTACATCCTTGTGGTTGCTCACTTGACTTTGATTTGTAATCAATATTGACTTTGTAAGCATTACCTCCACTTTTAGATTTTTACATGGATGTCGTCTTCAAATTATCAAAAAAATTTCTCCATGTGGATAAAGAACTTTTGGCGTTGTATGACTTTTCTTCATTCAAATCTGCTTCGACCTTTGAGGCATCATGGAAATCCTCTTCAAGAGTCTGATAGTTCTTAATCTTCATGTTCTTCAAGATATCATATCTCAATATTGCTATAATTTTATTAAAATTTATTCCATATTCTCTTCGATTTTAGACTACATCCGCAATTTCTCAAACGCATCATAATATTCTTCCACATTTTTGTAACCTCTCCTCAACATGTACACCTTATTTAGCACCTCTTGGTAGTAGTTAGGAGTCAATTATATCAACTCCATAAGTTTAATAAACTCTTTCCAAGTAGGTAACTCATAGTTATAATGCTTCTCCCTTTCCCTCCTCTTGGACTCCCACGAAGTTGATGTGTACCCCTTGTAATGCCCCAAAATGAACTAAGGTGAACTAGAGATTCATGATTGTTTCTTGATTTAATTTTGTTATAAAATGAGTTATTTTAGTTTCCTTAGGCTTTGAGTGAAGATTGGAGGTCAAACGACCAATAACGTCTATGACGTTCATAAAGTGTGCCTTAGAGAGTGCTTGTGCATCTGGATGTGTTTAAATGACTTTTACGCGTTCGTTTTGCTTGAAATTGATGTGGGAAGTTTTCTAAAAACTAGAAGACTATGATTAGATGTGTAACGTCTGGGCACGACTCAACCTAGAACACAAATAGGCTCTATAAAAGGACCAAAACTACCTTGGCAGTGTCCACCCACGAGGGAAATCGATGGCATTGGTTCAGTTAATGGCCCGTTGTCTTTCCTCATCAATTGTACCTGCATGGTTAGATATAAATTCTCCAAATTGAGAGAAGTGTTAATCCAAGAGACCATACTGTTGGTCCGTTGATGGAAAAGTGGTCCGTTGGTTAGGTCTCGTCTGTGAGTCTGCCAAAAGATGTCCTTTCCTGTGAAGGCTTAGGGTGTTTGATACATTAACCCCAATACTCATATGAACCGAGGAAGTTATTTTTAGTGTTTATTAGGTATACTAAAATATTTCAAACCCTGCGACCTAATTTTAGACCTCATTTCATAAAACCAAAAACCCCTCTAAAATTAGAACTCTCTCTAGAAGATAGAAGTCAACAAGAGTTAGGAGGGCTGTTGGTGGACAAATTAATAAGAAAAAATCATTGGGATTTATATTATCTAAGGTGTTATATCCATCCTTGAAACCTCTTCCATTAAAGGAGTCGTTTCAAAAAGATTGCAAAAAGAGTTTTCAGAACTATACTTTCATTGATGTTTTACTTTATGTATGGGTCTTATTCTAAAAGTTTTTTAATGATTAAAATACATTTCTTCTATTATGAATTGATTATTTTAATGTCAAAACCCTAATGAACTCATGTTTATGCATATTTCAAACTTTTAGCTTAAGAAATTGGTTAAATAAAAATGTTTGTGTAGGGAATGAGCTTTTGTCTTTTGTGTTATTACTTTGGCTTTATTTATGATGAAATATTGAGAAATTGGTGATAGGTCGTGATGAATTGGTTAAATGGTGAGTTGTATTTAGTGTATAATTGTTATAAGAATTTTCATACATAAGAACATCCTCTTAAGACTCCCTTAAAGGCTAACTAGTGCAATGTTTGGGTAGAGTACTATACCCCTACCTATACTAAGCTTAACTCCTTTGTTCTACTCAGTTGGAGTTCAATCCTTTATTCATTTTATCTTTAGGGAACATCTCTCCCTAACCTATATAGACCACATGACCTAATTTTGCATCTTGTATCATGGAAACCTACACCGAAAGAAGGAAGACTGCTTGCAAAGGTAGTACCAAATCATGAACATAGCAACTACGTGGATCCACTAGCTATTATTCCTATGGGTGCAACACAGTTTAACTACTAGGAGATATAGTTGGCACCCTCTTTATACTCAAAGTATTGTAGTCTCCAATATCAAGAGTACATTACTGATCCTACCTTCCCTATGTAGGAAGGGACCCTCCTCACTCAAGTTCACTCGGTGCTAAGCTGGAGTCGCTCTTTGAAATGTCATTAATATGTTTATTAATCATCATTCCTTATTGTAGGTTATAGGGTCTAAACATTCTATATTCATCATCATAGCTCAAAAACAGTTGCCTGAGTATGTTCCCTTCATTACAATTCATATAGGTGAAGTTAGCACATTAACATTCTTATATCACGCTATGCCACATTGGTAAATCATTCACCATCCTTATAGCATTTACATCTTTATCAAACATCTCATAATCATAATCAAGACATTTCAATTCAAAATCACAAAATCCTATCAATCCTAATACAAGGCATACTCCAATTCAACATCATGACTTAATCACAATTAACCATAATTTGAAGTAAAATAGAGGGATCATAATACTTAGAAAGTATCCTTCATAATTTGTCATCAAGGTCGTCTTACCACAAACCCTCAATTAAACCCAATTTTGGGTAAAAATCATCATAAGTCAATAACCAACATGATAACAAGGCTTGAAGAATTACTATCTTGCAATTTAATAGTAGATCATCGCTTAAGACAATATACTAAGGTCAATTTACAATTTACTTCATAACCTAGAACATCTTATCAAGAACTAGAATAAAAAAATACAAATCACCGTAATTTAATCTTAATTAGTTTAAAAATATCATTTAATAGTGATTCAACCAATAACCAATCAAATTGAACGAATACAATATAATTCATAAAAAGATCAAAACCTAGGGTTAAGGGTCACCTTCTACAAACTAGACCTATCCATAAAGATGTAACATAATTGAGTTAAAATAAATGTTAATATATAAATAATATCCAATAGAAATTATAAACAAATAAATTCATAACATAATTTTCAATGTTGTATGAAACCAGTTGAGAACCTCAATTATAGTAATCAATTTGATAGAACCCTTTGAGTAAAGAAGTCTCAAAGGTGAATTAGATTCCATACCTTGTTATTTGATAAGGATTGAAGGATAAACTATTTTAATTAATGTCCTATAATCCTCCCTTAGATTGTTCCTCAATGGAGTTTCCCTAGAGAGAGAGAGAAGAGAGAAGGAAGAGAGTTTTGTTTTGTAAGTTTTGATTAGTCTAATGGGGTTGGGGTATTTATATGGGGAGTTAATTAACTTAATTGTACTTTACTAAAGCCATAAAAAACAAAATTAATCCCTTATTTAACAAATTAGTAATTAGTCAAAACGTGTAGAAAATTGCACCCCTCAATGACGACACCTCGACCAACGGTCCGTCTGTGAGTCAACGGTTCCTACCACCTTCCGTGCGGCACATCCCTGTTTTGAATTAGAGATTGTGCAAAAGAGGGACTTAAATAAATTGTCTAAGTGTTTGTCAAATTATGACATTTACGCCCTGTCGATCCACATATGTTTCGTCGATTGCCTTTCATGGGTTCACATTGCTCACGCAGTATTTGTCTCCAACGTGAAGGGGTCCTCCTGAAGGGGCCTTGTTCATTCCTTGGGGAGTCGTACCCATACGTTTTGATCATGAATCAACTTAAAAATACATTAGATACCCTTCCATCAATTTTCATAATTTTTTGACTTCTAAAAGATATTCCAATAGGGTAAGGAATTCTACTACCTCATTGAACTAGTTTCCGGGTGTCATGGGCGTTCTTGAAAATTATCATTCCTACACATCCTAAATGACTTATATTCATTAAAATGGATCTTAAAACAGTGTCTATACCATAGGAAATTTATGTTAGGTTCTATAACACCTCTTGGATTTTTAAAGTGTAACACTATTGTTGTAAAAGAACTCAAACAAAAACAAATATTCATCCCAACATCCCTTGAAATCAATTATACAATCTCTAAGCATATCCTCATTCGTTAGAATAGTACTCTCCACTTGACCGTCCATTTGGGGATGAAAATCAGTGCTTAACTTAACTTGATTACCCACCTTTTTGAAAAGACCTCCAATGAACCGGTATCTGATATGATATATAATGGAATACGATAAAGATACACAATCTCATTTATGAAGATATTTGCATAATCCTTCTCGAAGTGAGTGGACTTGAAGAGAATAAAATGAGTGCAAATAGCAATTTCATGAATTCAAGTATTCACAAATAGAGGCAACCAAACAAAGCCCTTATCTCATTAAGGGTAAAATTGTCAAAGAAGTGTCTATGAATTCAACAATTCACAAAAGAAGACAACCAAACAAGTCCATTACCTCATTAAGGGTAACATTGTCAAAGAAGAGTCTTCTTTATTTACTTTATATAAATATTAGTCTTTTATCATTTTACAAGACTTAGGCGATGTTGAATATTGACTCTCAAATTGTTGTATCCTCTTTGTTTGTAATTAGGGTGAATCTTGAAATTGATAGTTAACTTTTTGAGTTTGATTAATGAAAGTATTACACACTTTGTGGTTCATGGTTTCATTTTTTATATTCCTCCTTGTATTAAATTTAGGTTGTTGAGGTCAATTGGGAGGTGAGGGTTTTAGTTTATTCTTGATCATAATTTCAATGACCTAAGTATTAGTCCACATATCCTTTATTTCATTGTTTCTTTCCTTCTTTGATCTGTATCATTTTCTCCCCTTCTTGAAAATGGTTCGTCCTCAAATCCAAAGGATAACCTAAAACACTAGGAGATAAATCAGTATCATTGAAAACATTATGAACATAATACTCATTTGGTAGGTCAATCATGTAAGCATTGTCATTGATTTTCTTTACTACTTGGAAGGGTCCATCCCTTCTTGGGCTTAGATTCCCTTTTCGTACTTATAGAAACCTTTCTGTTCGGAAATGCTCCAAGACCCAATCATCTGGATTGAATATCACTTCCTTTCTCCCTCGATTCTTTTGAATGGCCACCTTTGAATTGTTTTTTTCAATGGCCTCTTTTACCGTGGCATATTGCTCATCATCTCTTTTGTCCTAATCTTGGCATTGTCACATAACGAAACCACACCCTAGATGTTAGGAGCAATATTATATTGCAATGAACTTACTTGACCTCTCGGAGATCTTGTACAAGCCCTTACATATCATTCATCACGTAAACATAGTGAAAAGTAGTGTGAAGTTTAAAACTTTTCATAAAACATATCATAGTTTTTAAAACACTCTATCATATAAAGTCATAAGAAATACAAAGTCTTAGTTTCATCATCTTAGGACTCAAGAATACATGGGACATAACCCATACTTCAAAATACAGAAATACTTAGTCTATTACAATACTTTAAATGAAAACATAAAACACATATATGCCCTCGAGTCAAATGAGGACATACTTAAACTTTTCTTGAAAAAATGTTACGGTGCAAGTATTCCTTCCCAAATGATCCTCACCTATAAACAACTATAGAGAAAGATAATAGCATGGATTAGTACAACACATGTACTAAGTATGTCATAATGCATAAAAATCATGAAAACGGACATTTATTTGAAATATTCATCTTTCAATTTAATAGCCTTATTATAATCATAAGAACAACATTTAACAACTTAGAAACACATAAAATAACATTTAGCCAATTATTCAAATTTTTAGCTCATTTTATAGTAAGCTACTTCCACAGTACAATGTAATGCTTTCTTTTACATTTTAACACCTTCTAGAATGTAGACTACTCACTAAAAGAGATCCTAACACTCACTTAAGAAACACAAAGATCGACCACCCAGACTAACTCTTACAGTGAATTTCTTCACTGATACAGTGAAGTTCATTAACCTCACATTTAATCATTTCTAGCATGCAATCCTCTCAATAAAAGCTACTCTAAGACGCATTTAAGTAATACAAAGAAATGTCGCTCATACACCCTTTCTAGGAACACCTAAATGATCCTTAACATGACCTATAATGAGATATACACACTTTCATATAACACATAAGGACACAATAGCACACACAAGACTATTTTCTGGATGTTTTGGTCATCCTTTGAAATTTGACTTCAAAACTCTTTAAAAAACTTCTTAAGATATATTTCATTATTTTCATCAAGTTATATTCACTCATAAAACCAATGTGAGGCTCTAAATCATCCTATTTTTATTTTGAATTGTAACAATCTCCCCATTGTAAACATTCGCCCTCGAATGACACTAAAAGACTTTAAACATTTTCATGGGTTAAAGACTCAAGACTAGAAGACAACCATCATATAGTTAACAATTTCATTCAATATATAGTGCTAAAAGGAACATCTACTTCGCACGTATAGAATCAAAACGCATCAAGAAGGTCTGAACAATGTTTACAATTTATCATGTAATAAAACTCTACATTTTCTCATTTCACATTTTGGAGGTACTTCATTCTCCATATCATATCATGCGACGACAACATTTTTTAGAACATAGTGTCAATTTCTCATAAAATCACATTTATGTATCACTTTCAAAAATCAGTTTAAACATGTGATACGCTCAAACTTACTTCTCAAATAAGAAGTAAAGCGGTCACGTCAAGTAAATAACCCAACTAATGAGGTTGGGATCGTTCCCACGAGGAAAATAGTCTAGACTTAACTTCAACTTGTTATTACTATTGTTCGGTTGATAACTTCCTTAGAAAGTAAAAACATAAAAATGGGGGGTTTGTATTTCCTAATGAGTAAAAATAACTAATGAAATTGAAGGAGACACTTAACAGTTTTGAAAGTTGGGTTGTAATCAATTAATCAAAGTAACTAGGGTTTACGTGTTCCCCACAGGTTCATAACTTGATAATTCTAACTATAAAAATTCTTTCCTAGTATCTTGCATACAAAGTGATAAGTTATGTATTTCTAAATCCTTGGTCTGGCATCTAGAAAATCTCACTACGCACCTTGGTCCGACTACGTGTGTTGCTTTCCTAACCCTTATCGTTACCTCATATTAAGCATCGTATTAGATATTTGACTAAGTTATTACCTCGTACCAATCAATACTAGCCTATTAGATAGTATACACTAAATCTATGTTAATAATTCTTTTCCTATTATCTACCTCCTTGGTCCGGCAAGTAGCATTAAGGCGAGTTCTAACGGTAATCATCCGTTAAAAAGACTTCTAAGCGAAAGAATTATTAATACATGCAAGATACTATTCTAGAATTGTTATTTTAGCTAGGGTTTATCTCATTATTTGCCTATGGTTCCCACAACCCTAGTTATGGAGTTTAGTTACTCATAGCCATAAACACAATATTCAAATATATAAAATAAGAATTCATGTACTTACTTCAATGAGAAAGAGTAAAATCCAAAAGGTCGATTCATTAATCACAAAAAATCACTTGCAATCAATGATAATCCGAAAATCTAACACTAATACAAAGAGTCTAATAATATGATGTCTAACTATCTGGTGTCTAACCTCAAAAATAAGGTTTTTCGAACTATTTATATAAAAATAAAAACCTAATTACACAAGAATTCTAATTGCTGGAAATCTGCAAAAACGCGGCTGGGTCGACGGACCATGCGACGGACCGTCGTGATCATGACGGACCGTCATGGACTCCGTCGTCCCATACTTGTACACTTTCTTCTGCTGCTTTCTTTGTTCCCCTCGACGGCAAGAATGACGGACCGTCATAGGCACAATGGTCCGTCGAGGGTCGTCGTTTCAAAATACTTCAACTCTCGGAATCTGGGTACTGGGATCACTTCTCTGAACTCCACGACGAAACTGCAGAACGGACCGTCATATACATGACGGACCGTCGCAAGGTCCGTAATCCCACACTTGGTCAGACTTCACCATATTCCTTCAGCAGCTTCTCTACACTGCCACCTACGGACCGTCACTAGCACGACGGACCATCATCATCTCCGTAGGTGGTCTTTTCTGCATTTATTCTCTCAAAATCTCCGCATTTGGCTTTGGACAAATTTCCTGCAAACCAAAGAGAAACTTATATAAAAATTAGCTCAAAAAGGCTTTTGGATGCACTAAAGTAAAGAAAAAAGTATTAATTATACCGTGAAACCACGGTATATCAACACCCTCAACTTAAATTCGTTGTTTGTCCTCAAGCGAGGCACTATGACTCACCACACAATCCTTGTACAATAGTATCCACATTATATCGTTTGCAATCATTTGGCTATCAATCTCGATTAATCTCATTAAATCTATGCATGCTATCACTCATAGGCTTGAATTTTTATTTTTTTGGTGGGATCAAAACATGCCACAGACTCACCATACATTAACACCTATCCTCTTCAATCTCTCACCGAGGTGCTAACAATTCTGGTATTGCAACTAATGTCCTCACTTTAGAACAAAATCCTCATTTTTCACACAATGATTTCAGTTTGAGTATAAGGATTACATTTAAACACTCGCTCTCAGAACAAAGTCACACTCATTCATACCTATTGCCATAAGCTTGCCCTTATTTTGACTGCCTTAAGTTCGCTATACAACCCTTAGGATCACGATAGGACTTTTTTAGCTTGTAACATAGGCTCAGGGTCAGGTAGGGTACATTTTTAGGTATACGTTAGTGACTTTTTTTTTCCTTGACATATCGGCTAAACCTTCCCTTTTTATCATTTTATCTCGCCCAGTTTCTCATACTCTTTCCCTTTGCTCAATTTTCTCTTCTTTCTTCATTTGTGTAAGTGAGTCTCTTCTTTTCTTGTTTGTAATTGTTGTATATTTTTCTTTTTCTTTACTTTTCTTTCAACTAATTTTGAGTCACTTTACTTTTGTTCTTTCTCTCTTTTGTTCTTTCAACCCCACTTTCCAGAGCATTCTTTATAATCGCCACCCTCAACTCATGGCTTTGCCATGACTCAAGGTACACAATACCCAAAGTTGGGTTAGAGCCAAAACGAAGGTTGTTTACTGTATTAGCCACCCTCAACTTATGCTTTTGGCATAAGTTGAGGTGCACATGTCCAAGGAGGGACCAGGGACAACACATTGTTTCCCGAAAAGATCAGTTAGGGTGAAAAAGAAAGGTCTAATTTAAGCTCATATTATTTGGATCAAAGAAGGATAAATTTCATTCGGTTTATTTTATTTGGGTTAGAAATGGGCTTTCTTGAACAAGGGCCTATGATCCTTTCCTAATTGTTTGTTACAACTTACTTTTAGCAGGACTAACCAGGCAAGTTCTATCTCAGTACCAATAGTGGACTATTCAAATTTCCTCACTCTCACTTGACATGTCGTCACTACACTAGATTATTAGACACCTAGTTCGAATTAAAGACTTAGGGTAATGCAATCGTGTAAATCTATTTCATGCTTAGAGCCACACAATTGTCAGTTACTATGCCTAGTCATGCATTATTTTCAGTTTATCAGGATATCATTTTAGCCATCATGCTCTAGAATTAAACTATGTACAAAAGATATAAACATGCCGGTTCAACAGAAAAAATAATCAATCTTTTGGGGAAAAAGAACTCAGGAAAGAAAACCCCAAAAGAGGATAGTGAATTGGGATACTCAGACTTCACCCTAACACTCGCTATCCATTTACCCCACCCCCAATAAAAAAGCATGCAATTGTCCCCAATGCATAAAAATGTAAATACTAGAGTGGTAGGTGAAGCAAACCTATGGCGCAAAGCGCCATAGATCAACAAGATGGTGGGTCCGGATCCCCGGAACCCACGTCCTTTGCAATCTGAACACCCTCAGTGGTGTCTTCAGCAATAACCGCACCATCAGTAGTGCCTCCAGCGATATCTACAGTGCGGGAGCTAGACGCCACAACCGCTAACTCTGACGCTCTCATTCGGTGCACCACCTCGTCAGCAAGTGAGGCTCTCCGCTCAGCCTCCATTTCTTGGCACTCCTTCTTCTTTGCTCGCGCCTCATCCTCTGCTCAACCCCTACGCCTCTTGGCACTCTCTCGAGGGGGAGGTGGTGGAATGTCTGGAGTGTTTAACAGGGCCGCTAGCACGGTATCCTCAGCAGGCTCGACAGAAGAAGCCTCAGACTCCGGCACCCTTGCCGCTAGGATTGTGTCGATGTCTGTACGAAGATTATCGACTGCAGCCTGAAGATTCGACACATCCACCGGAGGAGCTGGTCGGGCTAACACTCTCAACTCAAATGAGTCCAGACGCTGGTTGACCTCAGCAATCTTCCGCTCTGTAAACTGCAGCATCTTCCTCTCTAGATGTGCTTCAGACTCTGTAATTGACTTCTGCATCCACGGCTGAATATGGTGCAGAAGGGTGGCCATTTGTGCCTCTAGTTTCTGTACCCTAGCAAGCGGGACCAGTAACGGTAGAGGGGCTGTGCCAGAGGATCTCGGGGGATGTGTACTACACTCCTACGGATAGACTCGACCGGGTAGTGTCAGTGGACGCCTGGTGTAATCTGTGCGGGCCTGGGCTACCGTGTCTGCCAGATCATCCGCAAGTGGTGGTAGCTCTGGACGGGGCCCTCTACGAGGGGCCAACTCATTGGCCTCGTCTCTGATGAGGCCGACGTCAACGGTACCTTGCGGGGTCCTCAACTGATCTATGTGCCATATGGGCACACCTACTGACCTGCAAAGGGCAAAGATCATGCACGAAAAGGGGTAGGTGGTAGTGACCTTGAATGCCCTCTCGTGCATGACTGCCTGGAGAAGCCATGCGTAGTCCACCTCAAAGCCGGCTATCATCGCCGCCATCAGCACTGCTCGATCCAAGGTTACTATGTTATCAGCAGTTGTGGGGGAAAGGCAGTGACAAACGAGAAGCCACAAGAACTTTGCAACGAACGTGAGGTTGGCCTTCTTGATGGACCCCCGAGCTGACGACGTCGCCCTCCGGACGCTCGGTTCGTGACAGTGGGGGCCGACTGATGCGCCCGCGAACGTGGGGGGTAGGCGCAGCGCCGACGCCCACACTACAGGGCAGCTAGGAGGCGGAGACAGCGGCCCACCGGCGCTCGACTCCGCGGCGCCGCATGGCGCAGGGGGGGCCGCAGCATTAGCCCGCGCAGAGGGGAGCAAACAGGGGGAGGGCACAGGTGATAGGGGCGGGCGGCCGAGGCATCACCGGCCCACGGCGTGCTCGGTCCGAAGAACGCCGGGACGCTCGAGGGTGGTCTCCCCTTAGTGTTGGCTCTCGCAGGAACTTCCACTTCACATCTGCAGCAAGGTCCATAGGTGAAAACTTCGCCCCGCGCCCGGCGGAGGACCTCCCTGCTCGGGGGAAAGCCAGGGTGGGGGTCCGAAGGAATAGCATCGCACTCTCGTGCTATTGCTGGACTGAGACGACGAAGCCCGGCGATGGCTGGCAGGAAATGTCAACTGAGCCCAGCGACTCGAACCTTGCTCCAATGGGGACTGTTTAGCGGGAGCAGGCGCCCCACCTATCGATTATGATCGGAGAGTTGCTACGTAAGACGCGTAGAACTCTAGGGACCATCTCTCGAAACACTTATTTCTCGTCCAACCCCACCGCCACCGCAGCCCTCTCCACTCGAACTATTAATCTCTCAAGACCCGCCCCTCTGAAATCGCTTCCGCCGATCCACACTCACCCACACCCGACCTCTCGTGTACGCGTAAGCAGCACTAAGAACACAACCTCCCTACACAGGAAGTGCTTTGTCACAACTTATAAGCGATTTGCCTGCCACCGCGGTGAAAGAACGATCAGGGAACCCACCTCCTCTGCAAGAACACGAGCAGAACTATCAAGCCAAAGATAACACCCACCCATGTACCCCGCTCCATGCGCATCAAAACGGCATCTGGGAACCACAATCGGCATCAAAACCACAAGGGGACAGCCCACCCGGAACAAAAACGAAATAAAGTAAAAACCAACACAGTCCGATACACCCCTTCTTATAGTGGCTGACCCCCCCCCCGCCTTGACCCGCGGCCCAATGGTCCTTATAACCACCCTCCCACCATGAAGACCCACTGGAAACTACTTTGCGAACAAACAACGCCTGACAACCCCCCAGAGACCCGCGCCTCCCCTCTACCTGGCATACCCACCTACCACCACACCACAATATTACTATTCTGCCCCACCCTACTTCCCAATGCACAAGCAAACTATCAAAGGACCGTAACCCCGCACCACCGCAGAGAGCACAATTTCAACACCCGAACTACCTCCCGAAGCTCCAAAGCACTACCACACAATCCACACCTCTCGCCCGAATAAACTCTACTCGAGACACAATCTACCCCCCCTTCCAGCCCGTTGATCCCCTCAAAAGGCCACGAGCTAACAGACCAAACCTACACCAAAAACAGCCGGCTCCCCTTCGGCGCTCTGTCAGCGGCTGGTCGGTGGGGGACCTGAACTGGTTGTGAAGAGTAGGTCTGAAAACTGTCAGCCTCACAGAACGAGTCGACGCTTCGCTTTGCAATAGTGGGGGTGTGGAACCTCTGCAGAGCCAGAAGATCATTCGGACCATGATACTCCTAAGGGCCATAAGCCCTTCCTATTTGGGACCGAAAAAGGAGGGTCAGACGTGCAGGTCAGTGTGCGATCCTATCAGAAATGGGAGGGGTAGTGACTAGGCCGGATGCCACCATCTAGGTGTAGGTCCTAGGGGCCCGTGCGCACGGGAAGGGGGGAAGGTGCCTGGGCATTGTACTCCGGTCCCGCTCATCATCAGAGCCGATGACCGTGCGGGCAGACAGGGGCCGACAGAATTAGATACGGCCGCGTGCAAGGTGCGGTCTTGCTTGGGTTGCCATAGTCGATAGTACCGTAAAAGGAGCAATATTAGTATAGTTTAGTAGCAAGCAAGACAGGCAAAAGCTCATATGACATTAAATTGTCAAATAGTGTTACTACATGAAACACTGTTATCACACAACGGGACCGATGACGGCTCGTCGTGGCTATATGACGGACCGTCATGAGGTCCGTCGTGTTTGGACTTGGTCTATGTATAATAAAGACCTGAAGGAGGGGTCTCTGACATCATGACGGTCGATCGAAGCAGGACGGACCGTCGTGTGAGGTACGACGGTCCGTTCGTAAGAGTCCGTCGTAGGACACCTGAGAAAATGTTGGGAGACCCTTATCAGTGGGGTCTCTGACATCATGACGGCAAGTAGGACGGACCGTCGTTAGTACGACGGGCATCGTAAGAGTCCGTCGTATAGGGACACTTAGAAAATGTGGGAGACCCTTATCAGAGGGGGTCTCTGACCATATGACAGGTCGTGCAGGACAGACAGTCGTGGGTAGACGGTCCATCGTCGACACTTAGAAATATTGAGAGACCCTAGAAATAGGTCTCTGACAACCAGCACGGTTGTGCAGGAGGGACGTCCTGAATACGACTCCGTAACACGTGTCATTGGGGCCAGAGAGTACTAGGGCTCTGGAACGTACCCTACGACGGTCCGTCATCGGGCGGTCTCGTCTGAGTGACAGTAGCAGAACTCCAGGTACCCTAAGCCACCCGATGCAACCATATGGTCTTGTAGGTTGTGGACCTATATTTGTCTATCCCAATACCTAGGAAATACCAATGCCAAAATCACCTATGCCTAGGTATCAACATGGGCAAATTCGAAACATTTTTGAAGCCTCGGTTTAGGACATAATCACATCAAGGAAACAATATACGACGAAGAACTAAGCTAATACTAACTACTAAACAAAATGCAAGATAAATGAATTAATTTAGAGACACAACCTTGGAAATGGAGAAAACACAAGTGGAGATGATTCAGTGGGCAAGGTAGATACCAATAGCAGCAGCACCCACTAGTAGATAATAATTATAAGGTTTGGGAGTTTGGGGGCAATGATCAGTGGGGGGGAATTTGGAAGTTGAAAAGAGAAAAAGATGAGGGGAGGGGATATGAGGGAATTTGGAATTAAAGTAGTAATGGGTGTGTGTGAAATATGGAGGGGTGGGGAGTATAAACGATCAGATTTTGAAAAGGGTCCAGCCGGGTCGGGTCGGGGGTAGAATCATTAATCACGGGCGTTCCCCGAACGAGGTCCGTCGCTAGTAGGTTGTGGGACGGGGGGGGGGGGGGGGGGGGGGGGGAAAACCCAATCGTAGGTTCAGTCGATGTGCCATAATTTTAAAATTAGCAGAAAAATGTACCTGAAGTGGATGCCATATGACGTCCGTCGCATGCACACCGGTCCGTTGTGTATCCGTCAGTGGGCTGTGACGGGAGTAGTTTTCTGTAGAATTCTGGTGATACTGTGCCTGCGAATTTAAAAAAAACCATAGTATAAAAGCTATCCTAAAAAAAAAATGACAAAATATTGGGTGCCTTCCTACCTCCCCGCTCTCTCACCTCACCTATTGCACTCGTACCTATTGCTTACCCCCCCCCTTCCCCCAAACAACGCCTGATTAATGTCGACGGCACGAACTGGGGACATTGATATCAGACTTCCTCAAGATAGTACGCCCGATTCACTTCATTCGCCAATTCAGCATTGCACGAGATAGATTTTTATGCGCTGTCCATTCACCTTGAACCGTACACCCTCATTAGTTCCAACTCAAACTGCATGAGGGAATAGTTGGGTAACCGTGTAAGAGACCAGTCCATTTGGACTTGGGGGAAAATTTTACATGGGAAACAAGCGCAATCTGGAATTGAATAACAAGCACAAATCCCCGGACCATAAACTTAGTTTTGCAATTTTGTTGTTCATGGTACTTCTTCATCTTTTTTGTATAGAGCTGAGCTTTCAGATGGCTTCAGGCGAACAATATATCAAGTTCATTCAAAACCATTTTAACCGTGCTCTGCAGCTTCGCTCAATCCATTTTTACTTCTTCATAGCCCCATGCGTTATGCTCTAACTCAACGGAAGATGACAAGCTTTACCATATACAAGTTGGTAGGCGGACATACCATGGGAGTATTTATGCTGCTGGTAGGCCCCAAAGAGCATCATCAATCTTCCTTGACCAATCCGTTTACTAGCGTTCACTATTTGTAGACAATACTGTTTGATCTCTCGATTCGGACACTTTTAAAACTTGCCCCTAGTTTGAGGGTGGTAAGGAGTGGCCACATTATGGAGAACCCCATATTTCTTAAACCTTGGAATAATCTGTTGCAGAAATGGGAGCCCCATCATTAATAATGGCACTTGGGGTGCCAAAACGAGAGAAAATATTCTTTTCAAAAGTAGTGACATCTTCCCTTCATTGTTGCGGAGGGCTAGGCTTCGGACCCATTTAGATACATAATCAACTGTACTAAGAATGTACTCCATCCCATGAGAAACTTCACGAAAGGTCCCATAAAGTCAATACACCATAAATCAAACAACTCATCACACGAAAGGGGTTTCGAGGGAGCTCTTGCTTTCTTGAAATACCGCCTTCGTGTGCATCGTCACATGATTAGTTAAAACCCATGAGCATCTGATGAGAGTGGACAATAGTAACCACATTGTAAGATCTTTTATGAGCGGTAGGATACCACTTGTTGTAGTCCACCCAAACGGTGGGAATGGATGCCTCCAACACACGCAACATCTCACATTCTGGCACACCAACGCCGAATAAATCCCGTCGCACAAATCCTATTACAAATATGGGTTCATCCCCAAAAGTACTTCGTCACATCAGTACATGAACTTGTTTTTTGATGAAAGGACAAATCTGGGAACAATATCACTGCCAGATAGTTCACAAAAATCTGCGAACCAGGGATTCAGTCTTGTGCAAGCGGACGGGCTAATACAGTTCATCGGGGGAAAGTATCATCAATGTCAGTCGTATCCCTAACTCTCTCATAGCTCATCATCTAGACGAGATAGTGATCAGCAACTTGGTTTCAGTTCCTTTTCTATCCATCACTTCAAAGTCAAATTTTTGTAGCAGTAACACCCAAACGAATAGCCTAGGTTTGCATCCGTCTTTGCCATCAAAGATCTCAATGCTAATGTCAGTATGACTAAAACTCTAGTACCTAGCAAATAGGAGAGAAATTTCTCAAAAGCAAACACTACTGCAGGAGTTCTTGCTCAGTCATTGTGTAGTTCTTCTGAGCTTCATTTAGGGCTTTACTAGCATAGTAGATGGGGTGAAGGATAAGGATTTTGTTTTTCCTCTGTCCCAGTAAAACCAAGAGCTACCCCACTACATCTTCACATTACTTCAAATTGACTGACTCAAAATCCGGGGAAGGAAATAATGATGGCGCACGATACCAATTTTTTTTTGGTAGTTCCACGAATGCCTTAAGACAAGATTCATCCAAACAAAATTTACAATCTTTTCTCCAGCAGTTTGACAATGGGTGTGATCTTGTAAAGTTGTGAGATCTTCGGTAAAAAAACCTTCATGCCCCAAGAAAGCTGCTCACACGCTTTCACAGAGATTGGTTGGGGTCAGTCTCTCTATTACCTCGACTTTAGCTCGATTAACCTCTATGCCTTTTCTGAAAGCGATGACCCAACAGCATACCCTCTTGACCATGAAATGACACTTTTCCCAGTTAGTCTAAATTGCAGAGTCTTCCACATCTATTAAGAAAACTAGATAAACTGGAAAACACGCTCTAATGCACCGACCACAGAAAAATCATCATAAAAACTTCTAGTATCCTCCACCATGTCAGAAAATATGACATAATACATCTCTGAAAGGTGCGGGTGCAGTGCAGAACCCAACACGAGCATTCTCTGAATGCAAAGTTCCCATATGGACAAGTGAAAGTGGTTTTCTCTTGATTTTGGTGCAATAGAAATTGATTATACCCCGAATATCATCAGAAACACAATACAACCCCTTTGCCAGGCAAGTCTATCAAACATCTGATCCATGAAGGGCATAGGGAAAATGATCTTCTCAGTCAATGTAGTTCAGTTACTGGTAATCCATACACACCCTCATCACAGTAAACCGTCTCATGGAACAAGTTCATTCTTTTCGTTGGGGACCACAGTCATTCCCCTTCTAGGTAACACTGAAAACGGGCATACCCAACTGCGATCGGCGATTGGATAGATTACCTCGGCATCATCCACTTGATGATTTACTTTTTCAAGCCTATTGCATAGGAGGATTTTCAAGGTCTCTGATGCTCAATCTCGGCTTGTGATCAGGCATGAGTTGGAATTTATGAGAGCAAATACCAGGGAATCCCATAATGTCCGCAATGGTCCACCCAATAGCTCTTTTGAACCTGTTTTAGTACCTCACCAAACTCTTGGTGAACCTGTTGTTCTCCAGGTCGATGCAATGATTAACCGGCAAAGTGTCACCATTTCCTAAGAATTCATACCTAAGATTGCGTGGGAGAGCTTTTAATTCAACTTTGGAGCCTCCTCTATCCGATGGTTCGCGGGTGGGACTCGCGATTTTTATATCAAGCTCAAATTTCTCGATGTTAAACCGAACACCAACTCGGTCAAGATCCGCGACTAATGAATCATACTACCTCAATGCAAATCGCTAGCAAAGTTTCATATTACTGCGCTAATGGGCGTCTACACCTAGAACGTTCTTCTATTTGTGTCTAAGATGTCTCACCCATGTAGTTAGGATATAGCAGCTGCCGATTGAGCTCACCACTTGCTCGGGACCTACAAAAATAAAGTCACTTCCTCATTGTTCAACCAAAATTTCATCTTCCCCTTTTCCAAGTCATAAGGGCTTCCCCGTTAGCAAGGAAGGGCCTCCCAAGAATTAAGGCACTTTAAAAGCGACATCGCAACCAAGAATAACAAAATCTTTATACTTAGAAATATGAAGACTCCATTTTACTAGGAACATCATGGAGATCCTAAGGTCGTGTGACTGTTCGATCAGCTTTCATCAGTAGCCGTCATAGTAGTGGGCTTTGGGGTCACCCAAACCCAACTCTTGTAAATGAAAAGGGGCATGAGATTTATGCTTTGCCACCAGCTCACATAATGCTTTGCAAAATGTAATAGCCCGATTGTACAAGGAATAGTTTGAAACGCACCCGGATCTTCGTTCTTTGGGACCAGAGAGCTTTGTAGCATAGCGCCTACAATGTTGCATTTATATTCATCATCCTCAAACGTGGGGGAACCGATCTTATCTTTCTTGTGAGCAGATCTTTAGACATTTGGAGTACCGGGGCATTTGTTTTTTTAAAGTTTCTACCAAAGGAACATTGGATAGAAAGGTGCTTCAAACTTGTTAAAAACGCCGATATTTGCCATCTCGGTGATGTTGACATAATCTGTGAGGAATAATGGTGTGGTGGCCTAGGCATAGGAGTTACCTTTTGAGGCACTTCAGCATCTTTTGCAGTGTTATCCTCATAAGTCAGCATCAACTTCTACACGTTATAGATTCTGTTGCACCTTATTGCTATTCATGGACGCATAGGTCGAGTAATGTTTGCTTACCACCGCGAGTAGTAATTGCCATACAAGTCCATCATTTTCGATTTTGGACAGTTGTTGAATAGGAAGACTGCCGTGTTGCGCCCCAGGGTGTTCACAGTTGCAGATAATTGGGCCAATTGTAACTCAAGTGCTTAAGTGATATTGCCTAAGGGTATCAATTTTTTGCCCCAATATCCCACTAAATGTCATTTTCAACTCTTTATTATGCTCAATCACTAGCATTGAACCTCCTCATCATTTTATGCAACAATCCTCAACTCGCGACATACTACCTCCACCATCCCTAGGAGTGCCTTCACATTTGAGTGAGGAAGGAAACATAGGGTCCATTCCTGTAGTTTCTATTACAATAGTTACCCTGTGAAGTGTGTGTCGCGATTGTAGTTTCCATCTCGGGACATAAGGACCCTCCGATTGTCGTTACATAGTTCGACTTGGTTCCCTTGACCTTGGCGGCCAATGATCTGATTTGATCCTTGGGCGCTGGTTGGAACCCCCATCTGTTCATTCTGCATTAGGAACGTCCTATAATAAAAATCATCGTTTGGAGGTGGTGGTTTAGCCAAAGTAGGTGAACGCATAAGCTTTTCTGCACCCCTTGAACATGTTTTAGTACAAACCAAGCTCAATTCTCATGGAGCCATTCTTCACGAATCTCATCTGTGGCTAGGTGGTTGTGAGTGGATGACACTTGCAAAGGTGTTTTCCCTGATCAGATTTCTAGTACTCCAAGCTTTGTTATTCCAGGAGATTTTTTCTAATTTTTTAGAGTCTACGCATTAAGGACATTCTCCATAAGATCCACCTGCTATAGGTCCAATACCGCTTTCTAGTTAGTAACTCAAAGTATTCTTTCAATGACTCTCATCATCTATACGGTGATTTAGAACACTTCCAAGAATGAGGTGAATCTATCCCAAACAACTACTAAACTTGACTCTCCTGTAGTTGCCACAGAGTATCACATGTCTTTGTGGTTAGATTCTTGGAGAACCGGGATAGTAGCATGCCTTAAGAAGACATCCCTAGTTATTCCAAGTGAAATGGAGTGTATGGAGCTCAGTGAACCAAATAGCAGCCTCTTCCGTCACCGTGACCGAGAGGAAAACACTCTGAGCTCCTATTACATCTCGATCCAAATCAGGCCTCCCCACACAACTTTTACACACTACCCTTACCTTAGCTATATGGGCCTGTGGATCCTCAGAAGGTAGCCTGAAACAAATCTCTGGCAAGGTGGAGCATTGCATCAGAAAACTAGTTTACCACCAAAAGGTGTGGCCTGTGGGTAGAGGAGGCAAAAAACAAGAGGCCCATCCGAATAGCTATTTTTTTTTGTTTCACGCGTATGTAGTAGGCTTGGGGCGCGTGCAGGGATCTGTCCCCTCTGTTGATGTTCACCCGGCGCATCGGTAACACTCTGACCATGCAAATCAACCGGAGCGGGGATTTGTTTGGTTTGGATTCCTCATCATTGATTCCCAAATTACGATTATGTTCGCAGTGTAAGCTCTTACACTCGTGATCTTAGGGAAACAACGGTTCCTTCCTCTCTGTGTATTTGGCATACAAGGGGAAGTTATGAAAAGAAATCCAAAAACAATAAAACAAGTGAAAATCAATAACAGATCAACTAAACTATAGTAAGAAGTCAAGTTAATCTAAAAGCTAAGTTCCCCGGGCAGCGGCTCAAAATTGAGACGCTCAAACTTACTTCGTCAAATAAGAAGTAATAAAGCGATCGCGTCAACTAAATAACCCAACTAAATGGATGTTGGGATTGTTCCACGAGGGAAAATAGTCTAGACTTAAACTTCAAACTTGTGATTCACTATTGGATTTTTTTATGCGCTTGATAACTTCCTTAGAAGTAAAAACAGAAAAATGGGGGGTTTGTATTTCCTACTGAAAAATAAATAATGAATTGAAGGAGACACTTAACAGTTTTTGAAAGTTGGGTTGTAACAATTAATCAAAGTAACTAGGGTTACATTACGTGTTCCCACACACAGTTCATCACTTGATAAANGTAGTTATTTAAGGCCTAGAGTTTGTTAGGAAGTTAGGCTCCACATGGAGTGGTCTCTTGTGCACATTTTTTCCCCTAACTACCCTAACTGAATTCGGTAAGGGTGGTCCCCTCCTTTGTCAACTTCTTCACATGTCTTGCATATGTACTTTCACATGGGTTAATTGTACTTGTCTAACTAACTATTATATATGGTTCATCTGAGAATGTTTACTTATTGTCCCAAGGACCTTCACTATGTCCTTGGGCATTGCTTAATTTACATGATCATTTTAAATGATCATGTGCTACTATACTAGGCTTGACACTTGGATGCCTAGTACTCTATTTTTGTGGTATGGTTGATTATTGAATTTCAGCTTAGGGTCTTCCTTGCAGGTGCATTAATAAACATAAATATTGGATTGGGGTGTTACAACCCAAAAAGTATAGTTCTTATTTGTATATAGAAAATTGGCTAATATCCCTTAACCAATTTTTCAATACTATGACCAATATTTCTCAACATTGGGCATTGGTGGGACTATTTACCCCTAATAGGGTATCCTAAGGGCATACTGGCTCATCATTAGACAAATGATTTTTCGGAATGTTACATTCCTCCTCAAATGTATGGCCAAACGAAAGTTACCATTCAAACACATGAGGATTTGTTAAGAGCTTGTGTTATTGATTTCAAAGAAACTTGGGATGATCAACTACTCTTGATTGAGTTCTGCTACAACCATATTTACCATTTGAGCATCTCCATGGAACCTTTTGAAGCTCTTTATGGTAGAAGATGTAGGTCTGCGGTTGGATGGTTTGAGGTTGGAGAGTCCTCACTCCTTGGTCCCGAATCTATGAGGCTATAGAGAATGTTCAAATCATAAGAAATAGATTGAAGATATCCTATAGTTGGCAAAAATCTTATTCCGACAATAGGAGAAGATAACTTGAATTTGAAATAGGTGATCATGTCTATATGAAAATTTCACCTATGAAAGGAGTGATGAGGTTTGGTAAGAAGGGGAAGTTGAGTCCCCGATATGTTGGTCCTTATGAGGTTTTACAATGAATTGGGAAGGTTTCCTATGACTTGAAACTACCTAGTGTACTAGCTTCTGTTCATCAAGTGTTTCATGTTTCTATGCTCAAGAAATGCATACACGAATCAATATCCATTTTTCTTATTGAAGGTTTAGGGGTGGATGAGAATCTCTCCTATGAAGAGGTTACGGTTGAGATCCTAGATCGCCAAGTCAAGAAGTTGAGGAACAAGGAGGTTACCTCTATAAAAGTTCTATGAAGGAACCATCTTGTTGAAGGTGCAACATCAGAGGCTGAAGCCGACATGAAGTCCCGCAACCCTTATCTTTTTACTCCTTGAGGTTAGACATTCCTCTTAGTAAAGAAATTTTGAATAATGATGAAATTGACTTGTTACTAAATAGGTGGATTTTTTTTTGTAAAAGATAGTACCAACTAGTGTTTTAAGAAAATACTTTCATACTCTATTCTTGCACTTCTTTTATATATGTATGCATATGCCTTCTTGAGATTTTGCTAATTTATTGTTGTATTGAGAAGCTTGATGCAGTTTGAGCTCATGATAATGTTGATAAGGAATCTCCTCACTATGTGTTAAGAAATGTTGAGCTCTTATATGTTTGTGCATCATGAATGAGCGCTATGTGTAATGTTGTGACATGTATTGAAAAGAGTTTGTACTCCTATGAGATGTGACTCATTATGATCTATGTTGTGATTGGTTGGGCTACTAGTATTGAGTCACTTCTTAAACTCCAAAAGATTTTAGTGTCATTCAGAGACAAATGTTCCTCAGGGGGGATAATGTAACAACACTCCGAAAATGTCATGACTTAGACTAGAGCTTAATCTATTAAATAATGTTCAAAATGATATTTACAATGCTAATGAAGTGTATATATGAGTATGCTATGCATATATGTAGGGTTATGAATATGTTAATTTGTCAAATCATGATAAGAATATGATAATGCAAGTTTATGATATTCTCTTGTATGTTTTACACAAGATGATTTATGATATGGTAATCTCAATAACGAAGGGTTACAATGAAACGAAATTATCAACTAATCCTAAAGAGATTAAGATCATATTTATGAAAGGAGTTAATCTCCTATTACTTATGATAAGATTTATGAATAAATGATTAGTTAAAGGTTAATCAAAAAAGGGACTTTAGCTTAACACCGAGTGAACTAGATATGAGAGGTTTCCCTTCCCTAGTTGGAAGGTAGGTTTACAATGACTCTCATAAGATACAGACTGCCATGTAATATGGAACTATGGATCTCTAATACATCTCCTAGTTCTTGAACTATGTTTTCACCATAGGATACTAGCTAGTGGATCCACCTAGAAAGCTATGTCATGTTTGGTCCTACTTTTGCCAGTATACCACCTTCATTTGATGTGGGGTTTCATGACACTGGATTCCATGTTTAGCTCACATTGTCTAATGTCGGTTAAGGTAATATTCCTTTAAGTAAAATGAAATACAAGTAAATGGACATTGACTAGGGTGACTTGAGAAGTCTACTTAGTAGAGGTAGGGGCATGGGACTCTACCAAGACATTGCTCAAGTTTACCCTAAAAAAAAGTCCTACGAGATTGTTCTTATATAATATGAAACATGAAAGGTATGATGCTTATGATATATGATGTTACTCTAATATGATGTTGGTTATGTCGATTAACATGTTATTGGTCTATATTGCTATATGAGATGATGACTACTATGTTTTAAGTTATATGAAGCAAAGCTTTACTTATTGTCTCCTATCTTGGATACTTGGTTATGTGGGGTTATGGGGCTTCACATGATCATTACACTTGTAGGCTTGGAATGGGATCATTGGTAAGTGTTTTGTGTGTTATGTCTACATCATTTATTGAATATAAAATGTTAACATGACTCTATGATAATATGTCCTTGATTAAGATTATTTTTTATGGTTATGAAATCCTTAACTTGTATATGTTCTATGGTATGTGCATTAAAGACTTTCATTTAACTTAGCATGTTTTTCTACGAGCTGGTCCTTTTTCATGCATGTCCTTAAATGTTATGTGCATATACCCATACTTAGTACATTTGGCGTACTAACCCCATTACTCATTTTTACTACAAATGTAGGGCCCGACCATTGAAGATTAAGAAGGTTGTTTGAAGAATCTTGGAACTCTTTCTCCAAGTGTTGATAGGTCCTCATGTTCAGGGATAATAGCTTTTCGTATTGTAGCTTATGAAAACTTTAGGAGTTATTAAAAATACTTTTGATTTCGTTTATTTTCTTTGGATTCTTCTTTATTAAGACCTATATGGCGTATTGACCTTTTATTTGCTAAGCCCTGATTCGTACTCGTCAGATGGTTTTTATATGAAAAAACTTATAGACTATGCTATGTATGTTTTGATGATTGTTAAGTACAAAGTCTAAGTATACTTCACATAATATGAAAAGTTTTTAATTTTTCCGTTGTTTTAACATATGAAATGTTATGACAAATGCTAAGGACTTGTATGAGTACTCTAAGATGAAGACGACGCCGGTCGCATCTAGGGGGTGTTCTCCGGATATGACACTTATTTCTCTAGATTGAGTAATGATAACTCATTTGAATAGGGGTATTGAAACTAGGGTGAATACTTTAAAGAGTACCATGACCTCTACATTGACGGAATCTGTCAGGATGATTCCTCTTATCTTCTTTGGTTTTAAGGTGAGTGATGATCCTCAAGAGTTTCTAGATTGTGTGTAGAAGGTGTTTAGTTCCATGGGGTGACTTATAGAAAGAATCTAGATAGAAGGTGGAGTTAGCTTCTATCACGACCCGCAAGTACCCCCTAGAAAATAGGGAGAACCCTTTGGTCATGACTGGGCTTACTTGACCCTTTCGGGTCTTGTACAACCCTTTAACTATCGTTCATTACATAACACATGAAAAGTAGTGCAGAATTAAAACATTTCACGAATAATTTAATAAAGGAAACATTTTTCATAAAATACCAAGGAAGTCTCATCGTCACATGTCAATCTTAAACACACGACATAATATCTTAGGACACGACCCTTTACATTGAAAAAAAAATACATAATAAGTCTTAACATAAAGAAACTAAAAAGACATGAACTATTCCCTTGGATATATGAGGACATATTTTTTCATGAGAGAAACTTTCTAGAGATTTTCCCTGTAGACTTAAACCTTGCTTCAAAAACCTATAGTTATAGAGTATAGGAAAGTATGAGGTTAGTACAAATAATGTACTAACTATGAAAATTTTCATGCCAATTAAGTAAAACATTCATCAATATAGAAGTAAAACAACATAAGAAACATCATTTAACACTTAGAGAAGGATTCCCAAACATTTAGCAAAAGGAAGCATTTTACAGTAAACATCCCAAAATTACAGCAAGCTTCTTCAGCATTACTGTGAACTATACTATTTCAACAAATAGTCAACTTACAAGGCCAAGATAAGAGGAAGTGAACTCATTCTTTTGGAGTTTCCCTAACTAAGGTAATCCTATGACTCACCAAGGTAAGACATGAAGGAAGTGCACATACACTTCCTTCAATACACACCAAAGTGATCATCAAGACTACCTCTTTTAGGCTTAATCACATCGGGATAACAAGCCCCCACTCAATGACAATACATTAGAAAAACACTCAAGCAATACACCAAGACTTCCCTTTCGCAATGCTGACTTAGTGCAATGAGTAGATGGCATCCCATTCCATCACCTACCCTAAGTAGTACACTCTTTTAGAAGGCTTAACACTAAGACTCCCCTTTCGGAATGTCTACCTAGTGCAGTGGATAGATAGCGTCCCATACCACCACCTACCCAAAGTAGTACTTTCTTTAAGGAGACTTAGTTCATTCGATTCATATAAGACTCACCAAGACTCCCCTTTCGGAATGTCTACCTACTGTATTGGATAAATAGTGTCCCATTCGACTACCTAAACTACGTAGTACACTATTTTAGAAGACTTAACGCTTTCATTTCTTTTGTGGGGGTTAGTTTAACAGACATAAACCATGAGAGCTAAACATTGAATCTAGATACTTCCCTCATATGAGAAGGGTCCCCTCACTTGCCTAGAGTGAAGTCTTTTCTCTTTAGCTTTTACATGGCTTTCCCAATATCTACACCTATACGGCCGCATAATGAAGGGAAAGGAGATTGCTGCTAAGTAACTTGCTCTCTGCTCTCGAGGAGTGCTCATCTCAAGAGGTACATTGGAATAAAACATCTAAACTCACGAAGTGTAACCACCTCTTTTTCATATCCTTTCGGTGTTAGGCATAATTCCACACGGATTCTCAACATTCATTACTTAAGTTAAAGGATTACTTTTGGATACCACATATCAACTCACAAAGGGTATCCATCCTCCAATCTATATTAGAAAGCTATTATGAATCGTGAGGTTGGTAGTAAACATTTCTTCTCAACTCATGAATAGTGTTCACCCCAAATTCCTCTTTTTGACTTAACTTAGATTCATTCATTCATTCAATTGTGAGTGTGTGTGTGTACATGTGAACACACCTTACACAATAAGCATAATTTCATTGATATTTCGTTCTATACATGCATAGGCCTTCTTTCATCACATCACACACCTTAACATGCTTCGCGTAGTCATATAAGTCATTTAGACATAAGCCTTAGCATACTTCTCATAACAAGCTTCATAAAACACATCAACAAGAATAACTTCATTTCCATATATATTCACATAATATGACTTCATGGCCTCATTCACAATACACAAGTAACTACACATTTATACAATTAAAGTAAACATCGCCACCAAGAAGGTGGACCATACCACTCAAGAGCATTTCATAATTAAAACTAAACAACATAACCAACTTACCTTTAATCCTAGATTCCATCACCTATAACATTTAACTCAAAAATTCATCATAAACTAAACCTTAGGGAAGTATCTAAACATCAATAAAAAGACACGTAAACCAAAGTTCAAAGACTACAAAACCAAGCTCATTTAACCCATTTCTTATGCCACAATTTCATAAAAAGCTTTATTATGAATTCGTTTAAGATATAACATTAAAATTACAAAATAACATTAGAAACATCATTTTTAAATCATTCAAAATGTTTTCATGGAATACCTATATTTAGAGTTGAATATTGAGGAAACTATGGTTGAAAACCATTTTTGAAAATCTATTAGAAGTGACTCCTTGAATGGAAGAGAATTCAAGTATGGATACAATACCTCACATAGAATAAAACCCAATGATTTTTGATGAAGAAATTGACTACCAACAACCTCTTCTATCTCTTCTTGAGTTCTAGCTTCCATGCTGACTTGAAAGAGTATTTTAAGAGAGAGGGGTTTTGGGTTTTAAGAAATGGGGTCTAAGATTAGATCTAAGTGTTTGGAACTCCTTAATATACCTTAAAAGACATAAAATTGACATCCTAGGTTAATTAAATACTTTGGGTGAATTTACCAAGAACCCCATGTCATTAAAGGAAAAACAACTTTAGGACAGTCTTCAAACGACGGATGCAACAAACGGACTTTCTGTCCATCAATGTTCCGTTGGTGGGTTTCCTGGATTGATACGTAGCTTCATTTTTTGGGGCCTTCCTTTCCTACCTTTCAGGTACAAACAACGGGGCAAGTCAACGGGCCGTTGGTTGGACCACTAGCTGTCATTTGACTTCGTTGGTGGACTTTGCCAAGACATTCTTTGGTCCTTGTTTTGGGCCCTTTTCTAGGGCCCCTTATGGGTCCTACGAAGGGTCATACCTAGACTTTAAACCCCTAAACATAGTCTTTTATATCTTAGGAACATCCTACACTAATTTCAAACAAAACAAACATGTAAAACTCACTCAAATACATGAGAACACACAAGTACTATCTAAGGCATATCTTTCGAATGTCATGGACGTTCTTGGATGTTTAACCTAGAAACTTAACCAAAATTCACACACTGCCTAAGAAAACTAATATAACCTTTTTTATTACAAAATTAGATCAAGAAATAATCACGAAGCACTAGTTCACCTTAGTCTGTTTTAGGGTGTTTCAACTTCATACCAATTGAAGGATGTTGGTCAAGTGTGGTACACTCAATGGAAAGATAATAGCCCGATTGAGTCTAGTTCCATAGAGTGGGAATATTTTAGGAAAGTTTTCTTAGGAAATTACTTTCCTCGTAAGAGGAGGGAGGGGAAGGTTAAGGAGTTTATTAAAATTCATTCCAAAATTTACAAATATATATAGTAAACTTAAATGGCGGAATGAATAGGAACCCCTTATACTTGGCTAAAATTTTTGTGTGAATCCTTTTACTCATGATATTGTCAACTAAACACTGAAAATCAATGAAAAACAATATTTTAAACCCTTTTGGCTTCACGTGACTTCAAACACAAAATGACACTTACATTTCATGATCCAAATCAAACTTTTGGTGACACGTCACTTATTTTTACTATATGTAAGAAATTTTATATTTTTCTTTTCACTTATTTTTTACTTAGTTAAAATTTATATTATTTTTCTTGATCACTATATTACTTCCTCACACTAACTTTATCAATAATTATCTCCCTCCATTTTTAACAAAAGGCACCATTGTCATATTTCATCCTTCATATTTTTTGCCATATTTATTTTTTACCAAGGTCTCAACCATTACTTGAACCATTCTGATATGTTCCCTCCATCAACACCAATGAACCACACTAAAATATCTTAATATGTTCTAATATATATACATGTTCCACTTCATTTTTTAAGATAACCATAATCATTCTACACTCTCCAAAATAATCATATCTCTATCACTTAGCCACCTGTAAATTAACCATCCATATCCCCCCAATTGCTTCTCTTCCTACATTTTTATCTGACAAAGATAGAAGTAATTATTATTGGAAAAGGGTTTCTGAAACAATTTGCAAACATATTAAAGATTATAAAAAATTAGAGAAAGGAAGCACGAAATAAAAATGGGAACTAGGTGCGGGGAAGAATGACAGTGATGTTTGGTCAAAAAAAATTAAAATGGGGAAAAGAAGATTAGTTTTTCATTAAAAAATTTCGTCTCAAAATTTTGTGTGTACACTCATTTAACGCGTGGGATTAAACATTTGTTTGACCTCAACTATTAAGTCGCCACATAGGATTGGTCAATGGTCAAAGATGTTTTAAAATATTGTATTTCATTGAGTTTAAGGGTTTAATTGGCAGAGTAATTATTAGAAGGGTCTAGTTGATAATTCTAGCCAATTATAAGGGCCTCGTAGGTCATTCCTCCATCTTTAAATTCAATAATTTCAATTTTTTTTAAATTTTTATCATGAAAATGGGTAATTCATGAATAAAAAATAGAAAAAAAATTAAAAATTATAAAATTAACGCAAAAAATTCATAAATAAATATAGAAAACTTAAATTAAATAATTTCAACTTTTATTTTATTTTTATTTTCATACTATAAATCCAAAAATGGGTAATTCATTACAGAATAATAGGTTAAATAAGAAAAAATATAAAATTAATTCCATGAATTCACAAATAAATATAATAACATTAATTTTACCAATTTTTAATTTTTTTTTTTCGAAAAATCCTGAAAATTTGTAATTATTTATTAAAAATAGGAAAAATATGAAAAATTATAAAATTAACGCTAAAAGTTCACATACAAATATTTAATATTAAAATTAAATGGTTTCATAAATTTTTATTTCTAAAATGTGACATTAAAACCAAAAAAACCATAAAATAAATTTTAAAAATAAATAAAAGTCGGGAAAATATGAAAATGCTGAAAAATCTTCTAAACACGTGAAACTAAAGATAGACTACATATTTATACAATAAAATATGTTTTAATGTCATACGTGTCGTAAATGTAATGAAAATTGTACGAATTAACCACGTGTGGCATAAATGTTGAGAAAAGATGATGGAAAATAGGTGAATATGTTGTTATGTAGGAATGAAGTTTAACACTTATGATTTTTAAAAGGCACGTGCATCCGCAAGTTGTCAACTAGAGCTCGATCAATGTCTATGCATGAGACGTCGCTCGTCTAACAAGTGCAAGACAGTGATGATGCGTGTAGGCACGTCAAACGTTGGTTGACCGAAGTGTGCAAACCACTAGTGATGCGTCCTAGACATGTCTAACGTCGGTAGAGCGATGTGTCAAGGATACGACCGATGATAGCAGGCCATGTGTGACGTAGAAAGACTAATGTGTGCATGTTACGTACGATGCTAGCAGGCCATATCAGAATTTGGCTGATTGATGTATGTAGGCAAAGGATAGTTAATGCTACCCATGTATGACGTTGACTGATCATTTTGTACTGGCCAAAGGCGATGCAGGCAGGCCATGTCTGATCTCAGCAGACCATTCTGTTTAGGGCAAAGGTAATGTGGGCAGGACACGTCTGACTTCGATTGGAAATTATATATAGACCAAAAGGCAATGCGAGCAGGTCATGCCTGACGTCGGTTGATCATTATGTTCAAGCCAACGGTGATGTAGGAAGGCAACACCCCACGTCGGTTAGTCGTAGGGTGGAGGCCAAGGGCGATACCGATAGTCCACGCTTGACATTGACTAATTGATGTGTGCACAAGCCACGACTGATGGATGTAGTCCACGACCAATGTTGGTTGAACGATGTGCACATGCCGATGTGGGTGGTCCACGACCAATGTCGCTTAGTCGATGCTGCTTGTAGTTTATCGATGTCACGTGCCCAAGGTACACAAGACTTGACAGATGTTGCTTTTGGTTGCCCCAGGCTGATGTGCACATGTCAAGGCTCAAGTATAAAGGCCTTGGATTATGTTGCCTATCACAAGCAAATATCACTTACCCGATGTGCACTTGCTAAGGACAATGCTGCCTTTCGTTGGTCAATGTCGATATCACTTGCTAGATGCAAACATTCCACGTCTGACGCGTATAAGCCTTGGTTGATGTCTCCTGCAGTTGGCTAATGTCTCTTTCCTGATGCTCACATGCCACGTCCGATGCGTGGCCGACATGGAGCTCTTGATTTTGTGGCATGTTTTTTCCAAAGATTCATAATGAATGTGTAAAACCCTTATGCATGTTCTTATGTGCAAACACACATTAGCTTCCACATATAAATTTTTTGTATATAAAAAATGGAAATGGGCCTAGAATACCCTCAAAGTATGGAATGGGTACAAAACTACCCTCCATCTACCTATTGGTTACAAAATACCCTTATATGGTAATTAATTAATAAAAAATAATTAACAATACAAAAAAACATATAAAATTAATCCCAAAAGATAACAAAAAAATATAATAACCTTAAATTCATTAATATCCATTATTTTTTTGTTTGGTATGTCCGGAAAATGGCTTATTAATTAATGAAAAATATGAAAAAATTATAAATTAATGTCAAAAATTCTCAAATAAATATAGTAACTTTAAATTCAAAAGTTTCATAAATTTTAATTTTTGAAAAGTGACATCAAAATAAAAAATAATAAATATAAATTTTAAAAATGAATCAAATTCGGGAAATATGAAACTGATCAAAAATACTTTTAAACATGTGAAACTAATGATAGATTACCCTTTTGTGCAAATAAAAGATGTATCAATATCATACAAATTGTAAACATAATGAAATTTGTAGAAATTAACCACGTGAGGCGCAAATGTTGAGAAAAGATTATGGAAAATGGAAGAATATTTCATTATGTAGGAAAGGCGTTTCACACTCTTTTGATTTTTAAATGGCATAGACATCCTCAAGTTTCCGAGTATACCTCGATCAATGTCGATGCATATAACATCGCTCATCTAACAAGTGCAAACAACTTATGATGTGGGTAGGATCGTCTGACGCCGGCTTAACGAAGTCTGCAGAACACTTGCGATGCGATTGGCCATGCCTCACTTCGACAGAGCAATGTGTGCATGCTACGGATGAGGGTAGAAGGTGACGTGCAACATTGGCAGACCTACGTGTGTAGGCTACGTACGATGCGAGAAGGGAATGTCTGACGTCTTGTGATTGATGTGTATAGACCACATACAGTAGATGCAACCCATGTAAGACATCAGCTGAGTGTTGTGTACAGGCCGAAGGTGATGAGGTTAGGCAACGTCCAACATCTGAAGACCATTGTGTGCAGGACATAGGCGTACAGGAAGGACACATCTTACATTGGGGACTATTGTGTGAAGGCCAAAGGACGACATCAGCATCGACCAATAGCATGCAACATCAGCCAAGTTCTATGTGCTCAGGCAAGCGATATCAGCCAACATGAAGCGGCATCGTCCAGGCTACATTGGTTGTGGAATGTTGTATCTGACTTGGCATGTGGGCATCAGAAAAGAGACATTGTCCAACTGTAGGCGACATCAACCAAAGCCTGCACACATTGGATGTGGCTTGTGTGCATCTTGCAAGAGACATCCTTGTTGTCCAATGGCAGGCAACATCGTGCGTAGCCAATGTGCATCGGGCAAGCGATGTCGGCCTATGACAACAATGTCAGCCAAGTCCTGCATGCATGATCCATGGCGTGTGTACATCATCAAGGTGACATCGGTGTTGGGTAATTGAAGGCAGCATCAATCAAGGCCTGTGCAACTCACCCAAGCGACGTCGTCCAATGGTAAGCAGCATCGGGCAGGTGACATTGGTTATTGAGCTCCTTCATCAGTCATGGCTTGTGCACATCACTCAGCGGACGTTTGCCTTAGATTGGTCATATCGGTCGTGGCTTGTGCACATCCATCAGTCATTATCACACGTTGAATCCCTGCATTGCCCTTGGCCTGCACACAATAGTTAGCCAATGTAAGACATTTCCTGCCCACATCGCCTTCAGCCTGCACACAATGGTCAGCGGATGTCAGGCGTGGCCTACCCACATCTCCTTTGGCCTGCACAAAATGGTTCAGCCCACGTACGTTGTTGTTTTCCCGCATTGCCTTGGTCATACACACAATTGTCAACCAACGTCAGGTATGGCCTTCTCGGATCTTATTTATCCAACATACAATGGTCGGCAAATGTCTGATGTAGTCTTCCCTCATCATTTTTTTCTTGCAAAGATCGACTAGGTGATGACAAACATGGCCTAACAATATCATCTATATCCTGCACACGTTGGTATACCAACGTGGAATATGGCATGCTAGCGTCATCAGTAGCATGCACACATCGTTCTCTCAACGTTTGACATGGAAAGTCAACAACGTCCTTAGCCTACGCACATCAATAAGCAAATCTCAAACAATGGTAGGGAGCATCAGAACAGGCCTGCACATATATGACATTTCATGAGCGCATTTTAGGATCAATATCAACTAATGGAATGTGTCTTTATCCAAGTCCTACATGCATGAACGTGTAAAGTGCGTATCTTGCAAGCGATGTCGACTAATGTCATGAAGAAGCAATCAAGGCTTGGCTACACAGATAGGACATGTATTCATCTTTAAAGTTACATCGACCAACGATAAAAAAACATTAATCATGGCTTGCACGCATTAACCATGTAATGTACACGTTATTAGGGTGGCTTCATCTAAGGCCTATACACACGGATATGAAATATGTGTAGAACGTCAGACAATGGCATGCAGCATCAGATAAGACATGCATGCATGGGTGTGGCTTTTGAGTATCTAGACGGTGACTTTGTCCAATGGCATTTAGAATCAACCAAGGCCTACATGTATCAGTCGTGTCGTAAGCACATCATATGGGCGACATTAGTCGTGGTCTGAGCGCATCAGCCAGGTGATATTAGCTATGGCCTACGTGAATTATCAGAGCGACATCGGCCAAAGACAGGGATCAACAAACAATTCTTTAACACATTAGTCGTGGCTTGTGAACATCGACTAGGCGATATCTGTCATGGTTGTCACCCATTAGCCAGTCGACATAGTTAATTTGCAGACATCATTAGACAAGTACAACATGCATCAACCGTGGTGTGTGTGAATCGACTAGGAAACATTTTTTGTGGTCTGCATGCATAGTCCAGTTGATGTCGGCCAATGGCAGGTAGCTTCAGCCAAGGTGTTTAGGCATCTGACATGGTTTGTGCGCATGTGGTCAATGACATAATTAAAGGTATGCAACATCATCAAAGGTATGCACATATAACGTATGTTTAATATTGTGTCGGTTGGGAAACATCATCGTCGTCAAACGACAGGAACTATAAGTCAAGCCTTGTGCGCTTCAGGCAAACGACGTCGACCAATAACAAAAAGAATCAGACAAGGACTATACGCATCTTTCATGGCAAGTGCGCATCATCATGAAAGAGAAATTGGCTAATAGATTGCCGCATCAACAAAGGCCTTCACGCATTTGTTGTTGCTTGTGTTCATCGGTTAGGCAAAATTTGCATTGGTCAATATCAGGCAGAATCAGCAAAGGCTTGTGCGATTAAGAGAAGTGATGTTGGCCAATGACAGGAAACATCAACCAAGTCCTGCAGACATCAGCTGGGCAATATTGGTGTCACAAAACGACAGGCACCATTAGCCAAGGCATTAGTCTTCGACCAAGTGATTTTGGCCAATTAAAATCTTTATTGTCCAGGCGACATTGGTCATGTACTTTCGCATCGAACCTGGTGTGGGTACATCACTAAACCAACGTCGTGTGTGGACAGTCCTCATCGGTCGTGGACTAAGAACATCACTCAACAGTTGTCAGTCTTGACCTTCCCACATCTCCATTGTCCTTCACACAACAGCCAATCAACATTGTACTTAGTCTCCCTGCATCGGTTATAACCTACACATTTCTACGGCGACGTCACGTGTGGACTGCCAGCATCATCCGTTACTTGTGCACATTGCTTCGACATTGTCAGGTGTGATGCAAACTACGATCTGGTGACATTAGTCCTTGCTTGTTCCCATTGCCTTTGGCCTTCATAACGAATAACTAACGTTAGGCGTTTCCTGAACCCATTGCTTTTGGCCTGCACACAACCAACGTCGAGCATGGACAATCTGCATTGGTTGTGTCCTAAGCACATCACTTAGCCGTCACTAGATTTGGCCTTCATGTATCACCCATATCCTTCAAATAAAAGCCAACTAGTGTCGGGCGTAGACTCCTTGCATCTTTCGTAGCCTACACATTACTCATCCGAAGTCGAATGTGGACTGCGAGCATCATCCTTGACTTCTGCACATCTCTTAACCATCATCAGGTGGTGAATGCCCGCATCGCCCTTAGCCTGCAAACTACTGTTAGCCGATATCAGGTGTTGCCTACCCCAATCGCCTTTGACCTGCATAATGGTAAGATGATGTCGGACCTTACCTACACCCATCACCATTTTGTTTTCATCTAATGGTCAATATATGTCGCATGTGGGCTACCCGTATCTCTTTTCGACTTCACACAATGGATAGTCGACGTCGGACGTGATCTGCTTGCATCACCTTTGGCCTACACACAAGGATCTGCCGGTGTAAGAGTGAACTACAAGCATCTTCTTTATCCTAAACACATTGGTATGCCAACATCGAACGTGTCCTCAGAGCATTGTCCATATCCTGCACACATTGGTCTGTCTAGGTCAGACGTTATCTAGTCGCATCACTAGTGGTCTGCACACTTTTGTCGTTCACGTCTAATGTGCCTACCCGCAATATTTGTGGCTTACACTTCTTAGACCAGCAACTTCGCATGTGGTGACTTTGGTCAAGATCTAGTCGACAACATGTCGATGTACATATCATATAAATAAAAAGACTATGAATCGCCCTTGTTTCATATTTACATATTCATTTATTTTTAATATTCTGGATGATGTGGTTCATTCGCTCCAATTTTATTACATTGATGGTTTGTGCGATATCGAAACATCTTTTATTTGTACAAATATGTACTCTATCATCAGTTTCACATGTTTGGAAGTATTTGTGAGCATTTTCATATTTTATTTATTTTAATTCATTTTTTCAAAATTTGTTTTTACCGTATTTTATTCTTAAAGACAATTAAAAAAATTAAATTTGACAAAATTGTTGAATTTAAGGTTCTTATATTTAATTTAGAATTTTTATGTTATCTTTATAATTGAATCATATTTTACTATTTTAATTAATTAATTACCCATTTTAAGGATTTACGAAAAAAATAATTGTTGTAATTATTGAATGTAAGGTTACTATAATTATTTTTGAATTTTTGGCTTTAATTTAATGTTTTTTTTCGTATTTTTTCTAATTTATTAATTAATTACCCATTTTCGAGATTTAACGAACAAAAATAAAAATTTAAAAAAACTATTTAAATAGTTTATTTTAAGGTAACAATATTTAGTTATATATTTTTGGCGTTAATTTTGTATTTTTGAAAATATTTTTCCTGTTTTTTGTTCATGAAATACACATTTTTTTGCTTTAACGAACAATAAGAATAAAACAATTGTTGAAGTTTTAATATTTAAGTTTATTATACTTATTTGTAAATTTTTTGTGTTAATTGTTATATTTTTAAAAAAAATTTCCTAATATTTTATTCATGAATTTCCCATTTTTTAGATTTATTGAACACAAATGAAAAAAATGTTCAAATTGATGAATAAACGATTACCATATGTATTTGTGAATTTTTGACATTAGTTTTATGTTATATTTTTTTATATTTTCTTATTTTTTATTCATTAATTACTCATTTTCTGGATTTACCGAAAAAAATATAAATACTAAAAAGTTGTTTAAATTATTGAATTTAAAGTTACTATACTTATTTTGTGAATTTTTGGCATTAATTTTTATTTTGTTTCTTATATCTCCAATTTTTTATTCATCGATTACTCATTTTTTGGGATTTACTAGACAAAAACAAAAATTAAATAAAATTGGTAAAGTGGTTGAATTTGAGGTTAATCTATTTATTTGTGAAGTTTTGGAATTATTTTTGTATGTTTTCATATATTCCCAATGTTTTATTAATCAATTACTTTGTATTTTTGAAAATATTTTTCATGTTTTGTGTTCATGAAATACCCATTTTTTGGCTTTAACGAACAAAAACAATAAAACAATTGTTTAAATTGTAATACTTAAGATTGGTATACTTATTTGTAAATTTTTGGTGTTATTGTTATATATTTTAAAATTTTCCTAATATTTTATTCATGAATTTCCCATTTTTGAGATTTATTTTAAAAATGTTGAAATTGCTGATTAAAAGATTACAATATTTTTAGTGAATTTTCGGCATTATTTTTATGTTTTATGTTTTATTTTTTTCCTATTTTCATATTTTTTATTCATGAATTACTCATTTTCTTGATTTACCGAAAAAATATAAATGTTAAAAAGTTGTTTAAATTATTGAATTTAAAGTTACTATACTTATTTTGTAATTTTTTTGCATTAATTTTAGTTTTATTTCTTATTTCTCCAATTTCTTATACATCAATTACTCATTTTTGGGATTTATTGAACAAAAAAAAATTGTTAAAGTGGTTGAATTTGAGGTTAATATATTTTTTTGTGAAGTTATGGAATTATTTTTATATGTTTCCATATATTCCATATGTTTTATTAATCATATACTTATATTTGGGATTAACCGAAAAAATAAAAGAATAACTAATGTTGAAAACTTTTTTTGAAATATAAAAAAGTTATGTGTGGAAGGTAATGTGTGTTTGTACCTTCTAACATGCATATTTGGGATGTATTTGTTCATTATGAATCTTTTGAATAAACAATATCTACTCCTCCAAGTCAAAATCCAAGCCACAGAATCAAGAGCTCCAAGTAGGCGACACAACGAACGTGGCATGCAAGCATTAAGAAAGTGACGTCAGCTAGGCGGCATCAACCAAGGTTTGCATGCATCATAACTGGAATGTGTACAATTGGCAAGAGACATCGGAGATGGCTTACGACAAGCAATGTCATCTGTATCCAGTGCAAATCATGCAAACGACATGCAGTATCTTCCATAGCTTGCATGCATGAACCATGGCCTGCGCATCGGCTGGGTGACATCGGTGTTCCGCAATGACAACCAACATCAACCAAGGCATGTTCGCTTCGCACAAGAACCGTGAGCCAACGGAAGGAGGCATTTGGTCATGGACTCCCTATATCAACTGTGGATTTTGTACATCGTTTAGTCATTGTTATTCTTGGACTTCCCGCATCAACCTTTGCGTGCACACAATGATCAGTCGACGTCGGGCATTACATGCTTGCATTGCCTTTTTCCTGCACATAATGGTCTGCTGATGTCAGGCGTGGCCTATCCACATCGCCTTTTTCCTGCACATAATGGTTAGCCTATGTCAGACGTGGTCTGCCAGCATCTCTTTTGGCTTACACACATCGGTCAGAGAACATCAAATGTGGGTTGTAAGCATCGTCCGTAGTCTATAGACATCGGTCTACCAACATCAACTATGGCGTAACAACATTGCCCGTATCCTGCACACATCTATCTGCCGACGTTGCACATGGTCTACAAGCATTGGTCTGAGCGTAACTGCCAGGCAACATCAACTGTAGCCAGCTCATATCAGCCAATTAACATCGCCAATGGAACGCAACAACAACAAAGGCGTGCACACATAATTCATGGCCTATGAATATCAACTCGGTGGACTTAGTTAGGGCATGTGCGCATCGGCGAGGCGACATCGACTAATGACAAACAACATTAGCCAAGGCATGATCGAATAATTTTTGGCATGTGCACATGGATTGGGAGAAATTGGTTTTGGATTACATGGATCGTCTAGGTGACATCTAGCAACGGTAGGCAATATAAACAAAGGTCTTCACGCATCTAACGTGGTTTGTGCAAATATTTTAACATCCCTAAAAAAGAACTAGGTGAAACAGGATCCTGACATGTGTGTCATGTGTTTTAAAGTCCAAAAATAATTAATAATAGTGTTTATAAGCTCTTTATAAAGTTTTGATGAGTTCGGAGGTGAAACGTCCAAGGCGTCTGGAAACTAGTCTAAGTTGTACTAGTGTGTCGTAGTGTTTTATAGTTGAGTTTTGGGGTATGGTTTGAGGGTGAAATTTAATATAGATGGTTGCTATGCATACGGTGACATGTAAAGGGTCAAACATACAAGAACGACATCTTGGGGACCAGCTTTAGGTCCCCAAGGAGGGCCCAAACATGTGCAAAGCAAGCTGCCGATCTAGCAATGAATTGGCAGTGCTTGTGCGTCATGCAGCCCACATTAAATTTTTCACTATGATGCGGTCACGAACCATTATGTGTCGAAATTTTTCCAGAACCAAGAATTGAAAATTCCTTTGCGACGCATAGTGACCTGCGAGATTTGATCTCTTCATTTTTAATTTAAATTTGAATCTGTTAAATGGTCCTGTATGTGAAGTTGTCTTTTGGATAATTTGGGGATGACTTATTGACGGTTATTGAATAATCAAATAAACACCCTCAATTAAATACAAAACATCTCCATTCTTTTTATTCAAACATCCATTGATTAAAATTTGACGTTCCAAGGAAGAAAATTGATTTTCCAAGTCTTTTTGCATCAATTTTGTGGGATATTCTTTATATAAGATATGGTGTCATCCTTGAATCCTCTTCTATTCAAGGAGCCAATTTCAAATGGTTAAAATGATGATAAAAAATATGAATTCTTTTATTTCAACTTCTTGACATGGGTTCTTTCATAAAACAATTTTAAATAATGATTTGTGTTATAATTGATGTTAATTGAATTATTTTAGATCAAATATTCTCTGAACCCAAATAAATCATGAAATCCTATTTTGGCTCTAATATGGGTGATTTGATCAAGGCTTAATAGTATTGAATTCTTATATAGATTTTATTGGGCTATAGATATGTGTAAGAAGCATGTTAGAATTGTATGTAGGCTTCCCTAATCTGATTAATTTCATATTGTATTATGTTTATTTAATTGATAGTTTGACATTGGAGACTAGTGCTATTGGTAAGAGCCTTTGTGTATTGGATTGGTTGTATTGGCTATGGATTGTAGGTCTTAATGTTGAAAGGTTTGTATGTTGCCCTAACCCCTTCAATATTGTGTAGTATAGGTATTGAATTTTGTTTATTGGTGTGGTCCAATTGTGGTGGCAATGCTTATGGGTAATAATTGTGATGAATATGGCCTTATCAGCATTAGTATGATAATTGTGATGAACGTGGCCTTGTCGTTATTACTTATGAATAGTAGTGTTATCATGCTAAGACTTGTATATGATTAATGTGAAGCATTATATGTATATGTGAATATGTAAGAAGAAGCATCAATTCTCCTAATTGACAATATGTGATCATGATAGAATAGGGTGATGTCTCTAGTTGTGTTACTAGTGTATCTTGATAGGTTGTCTTTGTTTTTCCTACATTAGACATGAACACAATTGTATATGTGATATGAGATGATGTGTGTGTATTGATAGGTAGACTATGTGTCTCTACTCAAGCTAAATATGTGAGAATGAACATCTTGACTTTGTAGGCTTATGTACCTTTTTCTTGTATGTCTATGGATGAATGTTGAATTAAAGTCTAGGATCGGTAGAATTAAGAAATGGTACCCTTCTAAGAATGAATAATACGTGGAACCTTCTACATAGATAGAAGATTATGATAACCTTCAAGTTGAAGTTGTAACGTTATCCTTCTTGTGTTAATGGTGGACTTAGGGATAGGTTGGCCGGAACAACATGAGACCATCTCTAGGAAAGTCATTCAGCTATCCTTATTGACCATTGTGTGGCTTCCCTGGAGGACCCATATTTTGTTGGTATATTATGGTTAGGTAATGACTAAGAGATGGTACCTTTTCATATGCCCTTGTGTGATTGAAACTTACTCTATGAGAACAAAGGCTAGCACCAAGTGAATATCTTATGGGTTGTTGCTCTACTTGATAACCAGACTAGAGTAAAATATTTCTCTACTTGAGAAGGAGACTAGATTTGAAAGAAACCATTAATATTCATTAACCATGTGTATATATGGGATGTATCCTAGTTCAACCCTTGGCAAGTAGAACACCCTCTATCAGACTAGGGTTTGACTTTGGATTCCATGCCTAGCTAGTATAGTCTATGTCAGTTCATTTCTATTCTTATCATGTGCGATACATTCTAGTATTGGATAAGTTCTACAACGTTTAGGTACTGGAATGGGATGCTATCTAGACATGACACGAGTAGACTTTGAAGATATTAGTACGTAGGTTCCCTAGGATATGAAGTCCTTATTTGATGAAATATCTCTTAATTGACTTAATGAATGACTATGATTTAAGCTAATGTAAATTAGCTAAGAGTATCCTTATCTAGGGTAGCTTTGAGGGTTTCTTAAGTACACTTGAAGAGGTTGTATGGGCAGTTTCTTCATTGTTTACCCAAGTGAATCTTAAAGTAGCCCTAGGTGGGGAGTTAATGTAATGATAAAGGAATAATTTTATCTTAGGTAGTATTAAGAATTGTTTAGGTAGTCTTGGATAGGGTGTATGGGAGACCTCTTCTTGTCTTACATAAGTAAGTCGTAGGATAACCATTGGTAGGAGTGTTATATGCATACGTTGTTTTAGCTATTGAAATTTCTATTTTGTGGGTTACTTGTAATATGACTTATATATAAAGTTTGTGTTGAAAGTGGTTCTTAAACATATATTATGATGTTTTCCTCAAAAGAGCATTTTAAGTAAAATTTCTTTTTAGAAAGTTTTTATTACATCTCACGATACTTAGTGCGTTCTAATGTACTAATTCCATAGATTGTCTTATCTCTAAAGGTGTAGGTTGCATTTGAGAGGAGTCATTTGAAGTGAAGCTTCGATATTAGCATTCATTCAAGCAAATTGTGTTATGTCGTCACTTGATTCGAAGACATAATTATTATTATCTTTTCTATTCGAAAGACAATATAATTAACCTAGATATTTTAGATGTTGTTGATGTATGAATTGTGACCCAAAATATTTGTGTGTCAAAGATGAAGACAATGAGATTTAGCATTTCCTATGTTTTATGTAAATGAGATTTGAGACATTGTTGTGAAAAGTTTTAATTCCACACTACTTTACACATATGTTTATGCAATGAATAATGTGTAAGGGTTTTTATGAGAACTTCGAGAGGTCAAATAAGCGGTGCCACGTCTTGAAAGTACCATTTTTTCTAGCCTTTACTCTAGGTTCGTGAAAAACATGGTATCAGAGAATAAGGTTATGAAGTAGTTAGTCTATACGATTCAAAGTCTCGTAAAAGACAAAGTTAGTAGAGTCTTTGTAATATTCCGAATGTGTATAGCCTAATATAGAGCCTAACATGAGATTCTAAAAGTTCTAACACTTTTTATAAGTCAATTATAATGCATTTGAGTCATTTAGGAAGTTTTAGGATCTTAACGTCAAAGAACGTCCATGACATTCAGAAATTAGTTCAGGAGGGGCTAGCTTGTCTTAGCCTATTTGGCTATGTTTAAAGAGTCAAAAATTGATGAAAATTTGTGATAAGGTATTTAACACGTATTAGAGTTATTTTATAGTCGAAAAATATGGGTACGACTCCCCAAGGACCAACAAAGGACCCTTGCAATTAGGCAAAAACTGCAAAAAGCAGTGTCCATCAACGTGTTGCAAGCGATGAGCCATTGGTAGATCACCGGGGCTTCGATGCCTCCATCGATGAAGACTTAGTAAATTTTGTGAAGGGGTTTTTTTGGAAAATCTCTGACAAGAACTATGGACGTGAAGTGATGTATCGTGGTTTCGCGGTATTTTTAATGCTTTTTCCTTAAGTTTAGTGTATTTCCAAAAGCCTTTTTGTATTGATTTTGATGTAAGTTTCTCCTTATTTGCAGGAAATCTGTCCGTAGATGAACGCGGAAGTTTTTCAGTGAAAAATGTAGAAGAGACCACCTACAGAGCATATGATGGCGTGTCGAGCCTGTGACGTTCTGTAGGTGGCACGTAGTGAGGAGAGAAGCTGCTGAAGGAAAATGGGAAGTCTGACCTAGTGTGGGATTACGGAAGTCCACGATGGACCATAATAGCCACGATGGTCCATCCTGCTGGTTCGTCGTAATGATCAGAGAGTAGTCCAAGTATCCAAATTCCAAGAAGTTAGAGTATTATGGAATGGAGTCCCTAGACGGACGCTCGTTCTTTGAATGGTCTGTCATACCTGTTTGTTGAGGGTAGTGAAGAAAGTAGTAAAAGAATTTCTGATGTACGGGACGAAGGAGGCCATCACGGTCCATCACGAGGTCTGTCTACCCAGACGCGTTTTGACAGCTTTCTCACTAATTAGAGTCTTTATTTTATTAGGTTTTTGTTTTTATTATAAATAGTTCGAAAAACCTCATTTTTGGGATTAGAATTTTTGATGGTTAGACTTTTTGATAATCTTTAGTTTTGTAGTTCAAGTATTGGAGGATTAATTTCAGCAATTGTTACACTTTCTCTTAAGTTTATTGTTGGTGCTTTTGTTAATTAATTAAGTGAATTTCTGGATTTCTTTCTTTCTCATTAAAGTAAATACATGAATTCTTATTTTAAATATATGAATACTGTGATTATGAACATGAGTAACTAAACATCATAACTAGGGTTGTTGGAACCCTGGGTGAATAATGAGGTAAAATCTATATAAAATTGCAATTCTAAAATAGTGTCTTGCATGTATTGATTTATTATCATTTCGTTTAGAAATCTTTTTAACGGATGGCTAACGTTAGGAATCGCCTTAATGCTACTTGACTGACCAAGGAGGTAGATAATAGGAAAAGAATTATATACATAGATTTAGTGTACACTATATAATAGGCTAGTGTCAATTGGTACGAAGTAATAACTTAGTCATCTATCAAATACAATGCTTAATATGAGATAAAGATAAGGGTTAGTATAGAAACACACGTAGCCGGACTAAGGTGCGGAGTGAAATTTTCTAGATTCCAGACCAAGGATTTAGAGATACATAACTTATCACTTTACATGCAAGATATTAGGACATAATTGTTATAGTTAGAATTATCAAGTTAAGAACCTGTGGGGAACACTTAAGCCCTTGTTACTTTTATTAATTGATTAAGCTCCATGATTTGAATCTGTTAGTTATTTACTTTAAATTAGTTAATTATTTTCATTAATTTAGAAAAAAATCCCCCCTTTTATTGTCTTTTGTTTTCTAGGTAAATAATTGACTAAATAATAGTAATAATATATTGAAATTAAGTCAGAACTATTTTCCTCGTGGGAGCGATCCCAACCTCATTAGTTGGGTTCTTTAGTTTATATGACCGCTTTACTTCTGATTAGAGAATTAACTTTGCGCGTAACAAATTTTGGCGCCGGTGTCGGGGAAAGTAGCTTTTAGATTAACTCAAACTTATTACTAAAGTTTAATCAATATTTTCTTAATGTTACTTTTCTGTTGTTTTTGATTCTTGCATAACTATCTTCATTGTATGCCAAATACACGGAGAGGAAGAGAACCCTTGTTTCCCTACGACCACGAATTAGAGAGTACACTATGCAATATGAATCAAAACTCGTGTATTAACGATCATGATCCAAACAAGAACATTCATGTTCATGGTAAGTTATTACCCGATGATCGTGGTGAACATTAACAAAGGGGACAAAATCCCGCTCAATGCCCTCAAGAATACTACACAGGTTATGATAACATTGCAGACTCTGATGGGCCTTTTGTCTTGCCCCCTCTACCACAAGGTCATACCTTTGTGGTAACTAGTAGACTGATGCAAATGCTCACTGCTAGAGGTTTGTTTTCAGGGCTACCTTCTGAGGACCCGCATGCCCATATATCTAAAGTAAAGGCAGTGGGTAAAAGCTGTGTTGGGAGGTATGATTTGGATTTGAATGTAATATGGCTTATAGTATCTCCTCTTTCACTGACGGGACAGGCTGCTACTTGGTTCACTGAGCTCCTTGATAACTCTATTTTCACTCGGAACCAACTAAGGGACATTTTCTTAGCACATTACTACCTAGTCTCCAAGAAAATAAATCACAAAGAAAGAGTGAACAACTTTGTGGCAGTACCAGGAGAGTCAGTTAGCAGCTCTTGGGATAGATTCACATTATTTTTAAGATGTGTCCGCAATCACCGCATAGATGATGAGTCACTGAAAGAATACTTCTATCGGGGACAGGATGATAATAATAAAGCGGTATTGGAACTATAGCGGGTTGTTCTTATGGGAAGTGTCGTTATTCCGATATTGTCAAAAAGTTAGAGAAAATATCCTTGAATAATAAAGCTTGGAGTACTAGGAAGTCATATACTGGCAGAAATACCTTCACAGTGCAATCCACACACAACCCAGCAACAGATGAGATTCGTAAAAAGATGGCTCAGATGAGAACTAAGCTTGGGTTGGTATTAAAACATGTCACTAGGGTGCATAAAAGATAAATGCAGTTAACTACTTGTCTAAACCACCACCACCAAATGATGAATATTATTATGAGGAGGATTCCTATAAGATAAATGAGCAGACGGGGGGTTTCATACCGAGTGCCCAAGGTTCAAATAAGGAGAATTGGCGACAAGGTCAAGAAAACCAAGGTTGGATCTACGGTAAATATAACCTTGAGGGTTATTATGTCCGAGATGGAATTACAACCGCGACAAAAACTTCAAAAGGGGTAGCTATGGTAACAGAAATTATAGGAATGGGCCCTATGTTCCTCCTCAAAATTGTGAAGTTACTCCTAGGGATGGTGGAGTTAGTATGGAGTGAGTTGAGGACATGTTTCACAAAATGATGGGGAGGTTTTATGCTAGTGATGAGCACATTAAAGAGTTAAGGAGTGATTTAGAGTATATTGGGTTGAAAGTCGATATACATGCAATATCGATTAAGCAGCTTGAGTTTTAAATGGCCTAATTATCTGCAACTGTGAACACACAGCAACCAGGCGCTCTTCCTAGCAACACTGTCCAAAATCTGAAAAATGATGGACACTGTATGGCAATCACTACTCGGGGTGGTAAGAAAACCATTGACCCACTATGCCGTCTAATAAGGAAAAGGTGATAAAAGGTAATGATAAAGTGGTAGAGGTTAGTGGTGAAGTAGAAGATAATTTTTGAAAAGATGCTGAAGTGCCAACAAAGGTAATTCCCATGTCTAGACCACCCCTTTTCCTCAATGATTAGTGAAAAAGATTAGGGATGGTAAATATCGGCGTTTTATAACAATGTTGAAGCAACTTTCTATCAATGTCCCTTTCGTAGAAACTCTTGAACAAATGCTCGGTTATGCCAAGTTTATGAAAGATCTGGTTACAAAGAAAAGATCGGTCACTTTTGAGGATGATGATAGAATGCAGCATTGTAGTGCTATTGCTACAAGATCTCTAGTACAAAAGAAAGAAGATCCGGGTGCGTTCACTATTCCTTGTACAGTCAAGTTATTATATTTTGTGAAAGCATTGTATGATCTGGGGGAAAGCACAAATCTCATGCCCCTATCGATTTGCAAGAAGTTGGGTTTGGGTGATCCAATGCTCACTGCGATGCAGCTACTGATGGCTGATCGAACAGTAAAAAGGCCTATAGGGACACTCCATAATGTTCAAGTTAAAGTAGAGTTGTTCATATTTACGGCTGATTTTGTTATTCTTGATTGTGAAGTCCACTTTGAAGTGCCTATTATTCTTGGGAGGCCATTCCTTGCTACGGGTAGAGCATTAGTTGATATGGAAAATGGCCAGCTGAAATTTTGGTTGAACAATGAAGAAGTGACGTTCAACATTTGTAGGTCCATGAGGCAGAGTTGTGAGCTCCAATCGGTATCTACTATATCCTACAAAGAAAAGATGAAGAAGTACCATGACCTTAAATTAAAAATTCTAGGTTGCGCTTGTTTCCGGGCAAACTCAAGTCCAAATGGACTGGCCCTTACTTGGTTACCGAACTATTGCCTTATAGAGTAGTTGAGTTGGAAACCAAGAAGGGTATGCATTTTAAGGCGAATTGGCAACAAATAAAAATCTATTTCGGGCATGATGAATCGGCGAATGAAGTGATCGAGACATACAATCTTGATGAAGTCTGAGTAATCAAGTGTCTTCAGTCGTGCCGCTATGTTAAATTAGGCGATGTTTGGGAGGCAACCCAATAATTATAGTTGTCTTTCTAGTAATGGTAGCATTTTCTACTAATGGGTTTTAAATTTGCAGGTAGACCATCACCAGGAAATTCTGCAGAAAATTACTCCGCAACATTCACTAACGGATACATTGACGGACCTTCGCATGAATCCGTCGTGCCACATATGTTTTTCATTTATTTTCAAAATTAGGGCACCCACGACAGAAACCATCATGGACCGTCGGATATGAGACAGACCATCATCGGGGGCTCGTTGCGTCATTAACCAGTAACCCCATCCGGCTGGAAATTTTAAAAAAATTCAACCTTTAAACCCCCACCCTTTCATTTGAACCGCGTAGAAGCCCACAATGCCCGTCGACTAACAAACGGCCCATCAGTCAAGGTCTCTGAGGTCAGGCCCCTGCGTTGCTGCCTTGTTCTAATTAATAAATTTAATTAGTTCAAATTTATTAGGTTTATTAGGGATTAGGGGATGATTAATTAAGATAGTTAAGTCCCTATGCAAACTACCCTAAACCTTAAACCTTCCTGAACACTCATAAATTCCCAAACCCAAATTGAACTTCCTTCTCTATTCTTTCTCTTTGCCAAAGAATCCCCATTGAATACCAAGCAAAGTAGGGTTATAGGGATGCAAAGGATTATGTTTTCTACATAAAACTTCATAAATTAGTGAGGTATTTGATTTATTTCAACTTTGAGATTTCTTTCCTCAAAAGGATCCTCAAAATTAATTTTAGAAGTATTCAATTCTAGTGGGTTTATTTCCAATACAAAATTGATCTTTTGAACTTATATCTTAATGATTTCTGTTGGTTGTTATGACTTTATTAACATGTATAATGGTTACATTATACTAATTCTTGATGCATTGTCCTAGTTTGTGGAAGATTGCCTTTTGCCCTTAACCGTAGGTTGTGATCTTGAATTGAATTGTATAGTATTGATTCAGCTAGCTTTGTTACTTTGTAAATTTCTATCCTATGTTTTTATTATGCTAATTTATTAGTAAATTCTGATATATCATAATTCAATTATTCTAGTTCTTGAGTAATTGACCTAGGTTGTGAAGTAGATTATGAACTTTATCTAAGTCTCTAATTCTATTATATGAACTAGTGATGAATTATTGTGTAATGATTTTATTGACTTCATTATTATGTTGATTACTATTGTATGATGGTATTACACTCATTCTTCGGTTGAATTGGATGGTTGATGGTATGACCTTGATGATGTCTTGTGAAGGAGATTGGGTAAGTCTTGTGATCTCAATTCTTTTCTTCAATCAAGATTACTTCTTATTAGGTAATCATGTTGCATTGAAGTATATCTTATGGAATATTGATAGGGTTGGTATGATGTTGTATTGAAATGTTTTGAACTATAGATTGTGAGTTTTTTACTAATATGTCAATGTTATAAGAATGGTGATAACTTAAATATGTGCCTTACTATGATGTGATATGTAAATGTGCTAACCTCACATGAATGAATTGTAATGAACGGAAAATACTCATGCAATTATTATTGAGCTATGATGATGATTATATCGGGGATAGACTCTATGACCTACATTAAGCTTTGATGATTAATAAAGATATTAAAGACATTTCAAAGGAGACTCTAGCATTGTACCGAGTGAACTAGAGTGAGGAGAGTCCCTTCCCACATACGGAAGGTAGGATAACTAATATACTCATGAGATTAGAGACTATAATTAATGTAGCATAAAGAAGGTCCCAACTATATCACCTAGTTCTTGAACAATGTTGCACCCATAGGACTACTAGCTAGTGGATCCACCTAGATGCGATGTTCATGTTTTTGTACTAGCTTGACAAGTAGTGCTCCTTTTTTCAGTGTGGGTTCAATGACAACGAATTCCACAATAACTCATGTGTTCTATGTCATTTAAGGCAAGATGTTCCCAAAAGGTTAAAAAAATGAAGTAAAGGAATAATTTCTAACTGGGATGACCTAAGGGGTCTTGTTAAGTCTAGGCAGGGTATGAGACTATACCTATAGATTGCACTAGTTAACCTTGAGGAAAGTCTTACAAGGATGTTCTTATAGATGTTTATGCTTAAGAATGTAAATGATATGTATATAAATATCTTACATGTTAATGATACATGGCTTTACTTATGAACATGTGTTTGGTCTCTATTTCTAAAGCATTATCTTACATCTTAATGGTATGCTATGTGAATTTAGACATTATTTATGGTTCTTGTTGGGTTTACTTTATTCAATAAGGCTATATGGGTTTGTTTATTAATTTCACTAGTTGACTTAATAAAGGTTCATGAGTAATGGTCTTGTTTTAGTTATGATGTTATAAGCTCTTATACTAGCTTGTAGATATTTTAAGTTGATGATAGAATTGTCTTGATTAAGCGCTCAATTTGGTTGATATGTATATTGACTTGACTAAACATAGTATTGTTGGTCTTGTGATGTACATGGTCTTGACTTAATGAATATATCTTAGTGATTGGTATTGGTTCTTGAGTATGCATAAGTTTTTTGAAAGTAAGTTTCATGCTTTAACTGAAATATCTCTTTTTAGCATTATTTTATATTGTGTGTGCATATAGTCTCATACTTAGTATAAATGATGTGCTAACTCCATTTTCTCCACTTATTCAAACATATTAGGTTCCGGTCGTTGAAGGGCTTATGACGACTTTTGAAGGAAGACTTAGATTCTCATTCTCCTATTTTGGTAGGTCCTCACTACATCGATTACAATGCCACTTTCTAGATTTGGATGTTGATTAGTCGTAAATACAATATGTTCATTTCCTTTCAATTTAGTAGTAAAGATTGTATAGCCTATATGTGGCTTTTAATGTATTGATGTACGGTCTATGTCCAATTGATTTAGTCTTGTTTAGATGGTTATGAGATGAGACTTCTAGTTTTAAGACTATGTTATATCTTATATATATATGTGAAATAAAAGTAGAAGACTATGTAATCCTCTTATACGAAGGGTCTATTATAATCGATATGAATATATATTATCTTTATGCAGGTCTATGTAAACCTCATGATAGATACAAGAAAATGTTTTTAAATTTTACGCATTTTAACCTATGAATGTAATGATATAAGCTAAGAAGCTAGTCTTAGTACTCGATGAGGATGCCGACGCCGGTAACGTCAAGGGAGTGCTCCTCGGATGTGACAGACTTGGTATAAGAGCTGAGGTTGAATATCTCTAGACTCGATGTCTTACCTAACCACGTCTATGTAGATTTTTATTCATAATTATGAAGCACGCCACATTTATGAATAGGAAACTATAAGATGTTTATAAAACTCTCCTTTTCTCTGAAACGTAATATTGTGCCTCTAGAATCTTGAATTTATGTGACCTTAGTATCTAATTCTTTTATTGTGATTATAATCAATGAATACTCAAAGAAGATCCAGTCGAAGTCTTGATGAAGAGATTGCTAATGTGGAAGCTCTTCCCCAAGGCAATCAAGTGTCCTCTTGAAGAATTTGGTAATAATGACCAAGCTCGAGTCAATCCTCCACTTTTTATAGATGGGGACATAAGGGAAGCATTTATCAAAATGGCCAAGCCATCACTACTCAAGCACAAACCGTCACTACTAAAGTCAAAGCCATGACGATCCAAGGTAATCGGGAAGTTATACCATGAGGAAACCAACATGTTGACCCTTTATCCTCCCATGTGAGGGATTTCACAAGGATGAATCCCCCTACTTTCTATGGGTCCAAAGATGAGGAAGACCCCCAAGAGTTCATTGATGAAACCTACAAGATCCTCTATGCTACGGGGTTAACTACTAGTGAGAAGGCGAAGTTAGCCAGTTACCAACTCAAAGATGTGGACCAAACTTGGTACGTCCAATGGAGAAACAATAGCTCTTTAAGAGGTAGACCAGTGACATGCGAGATTTTCAAGAAGGCTTTTATTGATAGGTTCTTTCCTCGGGAGAAGACGGAAGCCAAAATTGACGAATTCATTAACCTTTGTCAAGGAGGTATGAGTTTACTTGAATACTCTTTGAAATTGTCAAAGTATGCTCCTTCTTTGTTTCTGATCCTTAGGATGAAATTAGCCGCTTTGTGACGGGGTGTTGGATGACTTAAAAAAGAATATCATTCAGATGCTACATGGTAATATGAACATTTCTCAACAGGCGGAAGACACACCGGTTAAGAGAAAGAGTAGGGATGCCAAGAGGGAAAGGTCTTTTGATGGTGGTTCTTCAAAGGGTAGGCTTGACATTCAAGACAAGCCTACGTTTAAGAAGAGGTCTTCTAATCAAGTTCCTGAAAAATTTACCAAGGCTCGTGATGATAGGTCTCTAACCTTAAGTCTCAAAAGGCAAGAATTATTAGCTCACCAAACAAGAAACGAACTTGTTGAAAGTGTGGCAAGAATCACTATGGTGATTGCCTTGTTGGGAAGAACAATTGATTTGCGTGTGGCAAGAGCGTCCACATGGTTAGGGATTGCAAAAATGTGAGGGGGCAAGACAAAGGTAATGGGTAAGATAAAGCTACTGTTTCTAATGTGGATCCTTCAAACAAGAATCACTTTTATGCACTTTTCTCTAGGGGTGAACAAGAGAGTTCTCCCGATGTGGTGACCGGTATATTATAAGTCTTTTCTATTGATGTGTGTGCTTTACTTTATTTGGGTGCTACATTATCTTTTTTTACTCCCTTGATAGCTAGAAAGTTTGATATTTTTAGCGATATTGAAAATGAACCTTTTATGGTAACTACCCTAGTAGGTGAGTCGGTGGTTGCAAAGAGGGTATATAGAAATTGTTCTATAATGTTTTCAAAAGGAGTTACTCATGTTGAATTAGTTTTAATATCATTTTGGGTATGGATTGATTTCATGATTATTTTGCTTCCATTGTAAGAGGTGAGAATATACAAAATATGACATTTCAGACTAGATATGGTTACTATGAGTTCTTAGTATTGTCCATTAGTCTCACTAATACCCCAACGACTTTTATGAATTTCATGAATAGGGTGTTTTCAAGCTACCTAGATTTATTTGTTATTGTCTTCATTGATGACATCTTGGTACAATTGCTTAAATAGAAGCAACTATTTTCCAAGTATAGAAAATGTGAGTTTTGGTTGAGGTCGGTGGCACTTCTTGGTCATATCATTTCTAGTTACAGAGTTAAGGTTGATCTAAGGAAATCGAGGTGGTGAAAATTGGCCTAGACCATTGACTCCAACCAACATTAGGAGTTTCTTGAGTCTAGTAGGTTATTATAGGAGGTTGTGGATGGTTTTGCGTCCAATGTTTCTCTCTTCACTACTTTCATCCAAAAGAGTGTGAAATTTGAGTGGTTAGAGGCATGTGAAATAAACTTCAAAATCTTGAAAGATAGGCTTACTTCCGCTCTGGTGTTGACTTTATTGGAGGGTTCCAAAGGCCAGGTTGTATATTGTGATACATCCCGATTGGGCTTGGGATGTGTGCTTATGAAACATGGAAAACTAATAGCCTATGCCTCTAGACAATATAAGGTGTAAAGAAGAATTATCTAAATCATGATCTTGAGTTAGAAGTCGTGGTATTTTCCTTGAAAATATGGATACATTACTTGTATGGTTTCCATGTGGATATGTGTACCGACCAAAAGAGTCTTAAATATATGTTTACTCATATGGAGTTGAATCTCAAACAATGTGGTTGGAATTATCAAAAGATTACGACATGAGTGTTCTCTACTACCCCGTCAAGGCCAATGTGGCTGTGGATGCTCTAAGTCGTATGACCACGGGTAGAGTGTCTCATGTAGACGAAGCCAAGAAATACCTAGTAAAAGATGGTCATAGGTTGGCTAGATTGGGTCTTAGATTGGATGATTCTATGAATTGTGATTTTATGGTCCATCGTAACTCCGAATCATCTTTGGTGGTTGAGGTGAAGTCTAAACAACACCTCAATCGACAATTAATTGAATTAAAGTAATCGGTTCTTTGTAAGATTAATGATTCAAACTCTTTAGAGGGGGATGGTGTCTTAAGGTATTAAAAAAGGTCGTATGTTCCCAATGTAGATTGCTTGAGGAACTAAATTCTTGAGGAAGCTCATGGGTCCCTTACTCCATTCATTCAGGTTCTATAAAAAATTATCATGACCTTAGAGAAGTGTTTTGGTTTGAAGTCTTGAAGAAATACATAGTGGAAATTATTGTAGAATGTCCAAATTGCCAACTAGTGAATGGCAAACACCAAAAGTCGGGTGGTTGACTTCAAGAAATCGAATTTCCTACTTTGAAGTGGAAAGAAATTAATATGGATTTTGTGGTAGATTTGACTCGGATACAAAACCAATAGACTCCATATGGGTAGTTGTTGATAGAAAGACCAAACCTACTGATTTTTTTCCTGTCAAGTCTACTTACTTGGTAGAATATTATGCAAGGATCTTCATTAATGAGATTGTGTGTCACCATGGTATTTCGTTATCCATCATATAGGATTTGGGTGCACATTTCACATCTAGGTTTTGGAGGTCATCGAAAAAGTGTTGGGTACCAAGGTGAAGTAAAGCACTACTTTTTCCATCCCCAAATGGATGGTCAAGTGTGGTGCACTATTTAAACCCTTGAGGATATGCTTAGAGCATGTATAATAGATTTCAAGGGAAATTGGGATTAAAACTTTCCTTTGGTTGATTTTGGTTACAACAATAGTAACATTCATCTATATCTATTTCTTCTTATAAGCCTTGTAAGGTAGGATATCTAAATCTCCAATGGGATGGTATGAAGTGGGCGAGTCTTCACTTTTGGGTCCCAATTGGATTTATAAGACTTCGAAGAAGGTTCATATTATAAGAAAACACTTGAAACGGCCTATAGCCGACAAAACTTTAATGCTGACCATATGAGAAGAGAATTATATTTTGAAGAAGGTGATAGAGTGTATATATAAATTTCGCCTATGAAAGGGGTGGTGAGATTTGCCAAGAAAAGAAAGTTGAGTCCTCATTCTATGGGTCCCTATGAAATCATACAAAAGATTGGTAAGGTGGAATATGAGTTGAGGTTGGTTAGTTAATTGGCTTCGGTTCATCCAGTCTTCCATGTACATGCTTTAGAAGTGTATCGGCTATCCCGAGTCCATTTTCCCAATTAAAGGTCTAGGTGTTCAAGAGAACCTCTCTTATGAAGAGGTTTCGGTTCAAATCCTTGATAGAAAAGTAAAGGAGTTTAGAAAAAAAGAGGTGGCTTTCATAAAGGTGTTATAGAAGAACCACCTAGTTGAGGGTGCAACATGGGAGGCCAAGGCTGACATGAAGTGCCTTTACCCAGATCTATATGATTACTAAGGTTAGTTATTCCTACTTGTAGTGAAAATAATGAGTTTGTTTGCAATTTTCTTGATTTTTTGTTAAGTTTGGCAAAAAGGTGTCTGTTACATTAAATAATAGTGACCTTTATGCCTAAAAATGAATTTTCGTTTTAACTTGTTTTGAGTATATGTTGTGCATTTTGGTATATTTGCTTTCATGAATTATATTGAGTATGTTTACATGTGTTGAGGAAAGCATTGACATAGAGAATAAGCATAAAATGAATGTTGAACTCTTATGAGTTGAAACATGATGTATTGACTTGCATTATGGAAGAGGTCTTATGGTTATATTGATTTTGAATTGTAACTCATGTTTTAATATACTGTTGTTTGTTGGGCTGCTGGTCGTGAGTCTACTCCTTCCTTTTAAAGAATTTTAGTCTGTTACGGGGACGAATGTTCCTAAGGGGTAGAATGTAATACTCCAAAAGTCTAAGGCCTAATCTAGATCCTGACATGCGAGCCTAAGAGTCGTAACAGTTTTCTTGAGTCAATTGTAATGTATTTGAGTCATTTAGAAAGTTTTAGAATCAAAATGTCAAGGAACATCCATGACGTCCGCAAATTAGTTGAAGAGGTGCTAGCGTGCCTTATCCTATTTGTGGTAAGATGTTTAACACATATATGAGTTATTTTATACTCAAAACATCCAGGTATGACACCCCAAGGATCAACCAACGACCTTTGCAATTTGGCAAAAGCTTCCAAAAGGCATTGTCCACCGACATGTTGCATGCGACGAGCCACTAGTGGATCGATGGGGCATTAACACCTCCATTCATGAATACTTGGAAAATTTTGTTAAGGGGCCCTTTCGGCAAATCTATGACCAAAACTACGGATGTGCAGCATGGAAGGCCACACTACTCGTTGACTGATATACGACCCATCAGTAGGGGTCTTGTAGGTCCGGCCCCTGCTTTGCTACCTTTTTCTAATTAATTCATTTAATTATTTAAAAGATCAGGAGGTTAATTAGGGATTAGGTGTGGGTTAATTAAGTTATTTATGTCCCTATATAAACGGCCCTAATCCTCAAACCTCACTTAACTATCATAGCTTCCCAAACTCAAATTTTTGTTCCTTCTCTCTTCTTTATCTCTCCCAAAGAAACCACATTAAAAACTATTAGGGTTCGATGCAAAAAATCAATTTTTTACCGTCAAACTTCATCAATTAGCGATGTATTGGATTCCTTTATCCTTTAGGATATCTTTCCCCAAAGGGCTCCTCCAAATTGATTTCATAAGTACTAAATTCAAGAGGGTTTATGGTTACATTATACTAATTGTGATGTATTTCTCTAGTTTGTTGAAGATGACCTTTTCCCCTTAACCCTAGGTTGTAATCTTGTATTGAATTGTATTGTCCAAAATCTTGAAAAATAGGTTTATTTCCGCTCCGGTGTTGACTTTACCGGAGGGTACCAATGGATTGGTTGTATATTGTGATGCATCCCTAGTGGGCTTGGGGTCTGTGCTAATCCAACATTGGAATTAATATACTATACCTCTACACAACTTAAGGTGCGTGAGAAGAATTATCCAACTCATGATCTTGATTTAGCGGCCATAGTATGTGCCTTAAAAATATGGAAACACTACTTGTGTGGTGTCCATGTTGATGTGTATACCATAATAGTATTCATTATATATTTACTCAAAAGGAGTTGGATCTCTGACAAATAAGGTGGTTGGAATAATTCAAAGACTACAACATGAGTGTTCTCTACCATCCCAGAAATGCCAATGTGATTGCGGATGATATAAGTCATATGACCATGGGTATTGTGTCTCATGTATATGAAACCAAGAAAAACCAAGTGAAAGATGATGATATATTGGCTAGATTGGGTGTTACATAGGAAAATTCTCCGAATGGTGGTTCTATGGTCCATCGTAACTACGAATCATCTTTGGTGGTTGAGATGAAGTCTAAGAAACACCTTGATAAACCATTGATGGAGATGAAGGAATCAGTTCTTGGTAAGCTTAATGAGTCATTCTCCTTAGAAGGGGATGGTGTGTTGAGGCATGAAGGAAGGTTGTGTGTTCCCAATGTAGATGGCTTGAGGAACGAAATTCTTGAGGAAGCTCCTGGGTCCCGTTACTCCATTCATCCGGGTTCTAAAAAAGATGTTTCATGACTTCAGAGAAGTATTTTATGGGAAGGCTTGAATAAGGTCGTAGCGAAATTTGTTGCAAAATTTCTAAATTGCCAACAAGTGAAAGTTGAACACCAAAAGTCATGTGGTTTACTTCAAGCAATCCAAGTTCCTACTTTAAAGTGGGAAGACATCAATATGGATTTTGTGATAGGTTTGCCTCGGACAGAAAAACAATATGACTCCATATTCAAACTCCCTCTCTAACGAAAAACTCCCTCTGAAATTCCATAGAAGCTAGATGTAAAGAAGGAGCTAGGAGGGCTGTTGGTGGTGAAGTTGTTCATCAAAACTAGAGGGTTTTCTTCTATTTAAGGTATTGTATACATCCTTGAATCCTCTTCCATTCAAGGAGTCCCTTTAAAAAGATTTCAAAAAGGGTTTTCAAACTTTACTTTCTTCTATCTTTGATTCTAAGCATGGGTCTTCATGTTAAAGCGTTTAATTGATTCAAATATTTTTCTTCTAGTATTAATTGATGAATTTAATGTCAAAACCCTAATGAATTCAACTTTATGCATATTTCCAACTTCTAGCTTAAGAAAAGGGTTAAACGAATATGATTGTGTACTGTTTGAACCATGGTTTCCTTTGTTGTTATTAGGATTTAGATAGTGCCCTAAGTGTCATATTATGATGAAATGTTGAAGTATTGATTATAGGTGTATAAATCTTCATTAAACGGTGAGTTGATTTTATTGAATAGTTCTTATTGTATGTTACTCTTGAGTGGTATTGTCCACCTTCTTGGTGGAGGTGTTTAGTTGCTGTATATGGATATAGTTGGTATGTATTGTGAGTTTGTCTTGAAGTCCTAATATGTGAAATGAAACGATAATGAAGTTGTTTCTTATAATGTGCATTATAAAGTTAGAATGACATGTTTGCTTAGTTTATGCCTTAATGAAGTTATGTGTGTGTTAAGCATGTTTAAGTGTGTATTGTGATGAATCAAGGTCTAAACATGTATAGAATATAATGAAATTTAAATGATGCTTATGTGAAAAGTGTTCTCAAATGTACACACACACTCACACTTGCATGAATGATTTAAGATAAGTTAAGTCAAAAGGGGAGTTTTGGGGTTAACGCTCTTCGTGAGTTGAGATGAAATTTTTAGTAGCAACCACACTACATCTTCAGAGCTTTCAAAGATGAGTCAGAGGATGAATGCCATTCGTGAGTTGATATGTGGTGTTCACTAGTTATCCTAATCCTATAGTATATAATGTTTAGAATTTATAAAGAGTTATGCCTAACACCGAGAAGATATGAAGAAGGGGTAGATACACTTCATGAGTTGAGATGTATTCCAATGTACCCCTTGAGATGAGTACTCCTCGTTAGTAGAGAACGAGTTACTTAGTAGCAGTCTCCTTAGTCCTTAACTATGTGCCCGCATAGGTGTAGCTATTTAGTAAGACATGTAAAATTAAGAGTTTGACCTTACTCTAGGCAAGTAAGAATCCCTCATCCGATAGGGGTTAATGTTATTATTCCATGTCTAGCTCTTATGGTATATGTGGGTTAAGCTAACTCCTACAAAAGTAATGAAAGTTCAAAGTCTTCTAAAAAATGTACTACTTAGGGTAGGTAGTGGAATGGGACGCTATTTATCCATTGTAGTGGGTAGGCATTCTGAAAGGAGAGTCTTGGTGAGCCTTATATGAGTTGAATAAACTAAGTATCCTAAAGGAACGTACTACTTAGGGTAGGTAGTGGAATGGGACGCTATATATCCATTGCATAAAATAGACATTTCGAAAGGGCGGTCTTGTTACTAAGCGTTGTAAAAGAGTGTACTACTTAGGGTAGGTGGTTTTATGGGATGATATCTACTCTTTGAACTAAGTAGGCATTCCGAAAGGGAAGTCTTGGTGTGTTGCTTGAGTGTTCTTCTAATAACTTGTTATTGAGTTGTACCTTGTTCTTCCGAGGTGAGTAATCCGAAAAGGGGTTGTCTTGAGGATCACCTTGGTGTGTATTGAAGGAGGCATATGCGCACTTAATTCATGTATTACCTTGGTGAGTCTTAGCATAACCTTGGTTAGGGATAATCTTACGTAAATGAGTTCACATAATTCTTTGATTGGCCTTGAAAGTTCACTACATTGGAATAGGATAGTTCACTGTAATGTTGAAGAAACTTACTATAATATTTTGGTAACTTCAATGTAAATGGCTTTTTTTGCTATAATTATGAAAATTCTTTTCTAAGGTCTAAATGATGATTCTGATGCTATTTGAATTTAATATTCTTGAATTTTTTACTTAATATTTTGGTAACTTTACTGTAAAAGGCGTTTTTACTCAAATGTCCCTTTTTGCATGTTTTTGCATATGCCAACTTAATACATTGTTTTGTACTAACCCAATACCTTTCTATAGTCTATAAGTATAGGTTCAGCAGCAAGATTGATGTTTAGAAGGCAAGCTTGTTAAAAATTATCTCAAGACAAAGTATGTCCTCATATATTTGAGGGCATGGTTCCTATCTTTTTATTTCTTTACGTTAAGACTTATTATGTATTTCTTTAAATGTAAAGGGTCGTGTGTCTAAGATATTATGTTGTGTATTTATGGTGGCTTGTTACAATTAGATTCTCTATGTATTTTTGAAAGAATTCGTTTTTATATTAAATGTCTTGAAAAGTTTTGATTCTGCTCTACTTTTCATGTCTTATCTAATGAACGGTAGTTAAAGGGCTTCTTACAAGACCCAAGGGTCAAGTACGCCCGATTATGACACAAGGATTCTCCATTACTTCTAGAAAATTTCTTGCGGGTCGTGATAACTTCAATAATTTTAATACAGGGAATTGATGAAAAATCACCATTCAAATCTCCCATCCAAGCTCTTCCTTATATTTTGGCTTCAATGGAGTTCGAGAGAATTTCTTAGAGATTTTGGGGTTTTGATTTGGAAGATAAATTCATGTAGGTATTTAGGACTTATGTATCCACTTAAAAACCTAAAACACCCCTAAGTAACCTCCCAAAATCTTTTTTGGACTTGGGGTGAATTTACCAATTCACCCCTTAACTTAACAATGAAGCAGGCGAATTGTAGACCACTCCAACGATCGGCCATTGACGGACCATTTGTCCACCAACGGAATGTCCTGGCTGGCTGTCATTTGATTCTGAGATTAGAAGATGGGAAATTGATCTTCCTAGGGTTATGTCTTAATATACAGAAACCAATGACGGGGCGTCGACTAGCCTACTGACCGTTGATTGCCTCAATCGATTGGGGTTGGCCTAGATAGCCTTTGGGTCAAAGCTGGGTCCTTCATCAAGGACCCTTGGTTGCTCCCTGGGGATGTTTTCACGGACGTTACTACACGAATATGATATTATATGAGTTTAGGATCTCCCATATCAATTTCATAAAAAATGAAAACATAAAACTCGATGAAACATGCCTAGACACACAAGGTCGTTTCAAGGCAAACCTTGCTAACGTCATGGATGTTCTTGGACGTTTGACATTCATACCTCGTGAAACTTAACACACTGGCTGTAAAAACTATAATAACTGATATTAGGACTTCATAAGTTTATAACGCACACATAAACACATAAAACACACATGAAGCACCTAGGTGACTACTCGTCCACTGTCTAGGTTGTCCTTGACGTTTCACTTCCAATTCACATAATACTTTGATAAATACCTTATCACGATATTATAAACAATTTAGGACATTAAAACCTCAGTAAAAACATGTTAGTCTCTTGATTCACCTAATTCATTTTTGAGGTATTACAATCTCCCCCACTTGGACAACATTGTCCTCGAATGACACTAGCCACTCCCCGAACACTTCCAAGACTAGATATTCAGTTAAAAACTCATGAAAATACTACATAACACCTTATCCAATACAAACATCTAGAATAAAAGTCAATTTCACACAATCAAGAGACTCAGAACACAACAAGAAACTATAATAAAATCTACAACTCATCATGCTATAAGATTCACATTCTTTATTCCAAATAGAAAAAACTCATTTTATATTAATTACCATGCTCATATACATCAGTTATAACAACCTTACACCAATTTTCAACCAAATAATGATTTAGTCAATTTTGTAAAAATGTTACAGTGACCAGGAAACTTTATAGTTCATTATTCCACATTTTTTTCAAAAATGCAACTTTTAGGCAATTCATGATGGAAACATGATAATATTAAAGATAAAATCATATAAACACATCTTACAACATAATAATAACTTCATTAAATACAAAATACAAGGAATAAATGAAATTCAATTCCAACAATACTCCTAAACTCCATGCACATGTAATCTACTTCTATGACTATCTATCCCATCTACTAGCCATTGTCCTCCACTTAGAATTAAATCATAAAACTAAATACGTAAATACAAGAACTTACCATAATCATCATCACCCTCGTCCGACTTTGCTCCTCTAGTCCGGAGTGCATAGAAACGCCTCTTGTTTGGAGAATCATATTTCTGAACAATAGGAGTAACTTGCTTAAAATCTTTTGTAGGACAATCCCTGACTTTGTGTCCATCTTTAAAACACATAAAACAACTCTCGATACCCAATAGTTATTCCCAATAATGCCTCTTTCAACAAATAGCGCATGTTGGCTTGCCATTTTGTGAACCACCTCCTTCCTCAATTTTTTATCTTATCACCCCTAGGTTCTTCTTGAGTTGCAACCTTCTTCTTGAACCTTGGTTGACTTTGATAACTTGAACAACTTTTATTCAAGTTCTTAGCAATCCTAAAAATTTTACACTCCTCAATTGATTGGGCATAAACCATGAGTCTAGATAGGGTCATAGCATCATGGATAATGGCCGTACGACATTCTTCTCACGCTAGCTCCGCGACCTCGGTCATAAACCTATTAATCTCATCCCTAGATTAGACACTAAGGATGGGGCATATATAGACAACATAGAGAACTTCAAAAAGTATTCCTCAAAACACATGTTGCGTTGCTTGAGATTGATAAACTCCTGAACCTTGACCTCCTTCCTCTCTTGGAGAAAGTACTTTCCTAGAATAACTTCTTCAAAATTTTCCCACTCAATAGGACCCAACTCAACCGGCGCATTATATTTCAATTGAGTGTACCACACTTGAGAAACCTCCCTCAATTGGTAGAAAGCTAAATCCACCTTCTTCCTTGAAGTCACCCCCATTGTACTCAACACCTTGTACACTCCATCTAGAAACTCTTGGGGATCCTCTCCCACCTTAAAACCAAGAAATATAGGAGGATTCGTCCTCACAAAATCTCTAAACCAATATGTCATAGTGCTCTCCACAACATTCACTCTAGGCCCAATACCCATATTACATGAGCAGTTAAAGCTCGGGCTAAAGTAATTAAAGCCTCTATAATTTCTCCATTATTCATTTCAGGGGGAACCACCGGCCTCATTACCTCCACCAACAATAGGGAATTGATCAACTTGAGCACCTTGAGGAACTTGCTCAACTTGAGGAGGAATCTCCTCGTTCTCTCTTCCCTCTTCCAACCTTCTAGCGGCCATCCTTCTAGTATTCATCTTCGTATAACACAAGGAAAAACCATAAGAAAAGAATCATAATAACTTTTACTCTACGAAACGACAAAGGAGTAGAAAATAAGTTAAAATCTATCGTCCTATAGCCTATTTCCCATATATGTTTCGCGACTCACATCGATGGTCAAGACTCTACTAGACGTGACTTGATAAGACTTTTGGATTCCTAAGACAACCTATGCTTTAATACTATTTTTGTCATGACCCTCACCTATACCCTAGACGTTAGGGTATTCTTGGGTCATGACACGACGTACTTGACCTCTCAAAGGTCTTGTACAAGCACTTCTATATCTTTCATTGTATATACATATATGAAAAGTGGTGCAGAATTAAAACTTTTCACAACATTCGAATAGTGTAGACAAATATATTTCATATAAAACTCATAGGAAATACTAAGTCTCTATACATAAAATCTTAAACACAAGAGTACTTGTGACACGACCATACAATAGAAATATAGTACTACTTAGTCTATTACAATACTTCAATAAAAGAAAACCAAAGGCATCTATTCCCTGGGTCAAAAGAGGACATACTTCAACTTGCTTGAAAGATCCTATAATCAAAAGTTAGCTTCCCAAAGCACCTTCACATATGAATCAATTCAGAGACATATACAAGCATGGAATTAGTACAAACACATGCATTAAGTATGTCATAATGCATGAAAATCATGAAAACGGGCATTTAATGAAATATGCTATTTTTTTATTAAAACATAATGGTATAAGCATAAGAACAACATTTAATACGTTAGAAACACATAAGAAGTCACATAAGCATTTTATCATGTTTGATGGAGCATTACAATGACTCACAAATGTTATAGCGGAATATTTCTATTGATACATTGAAGTAAAGTCCATGTTATAGTGAATACAATTAGCATGTAATTCCCTCACTAAAAGTTATTGTAAGACTTACTTATGTAAGACAAAGAGAGAGCTACCATACACCCTTTATGGACACACCTAAATGATCATTAAGACCATTTATAATGAGATATATACACTTACAATACACCAAGCACATAGATATGAGATCCTCCTACCAAAGGTGATATGATGTCATTCCATCCAAAAAACCTTAAGTTCATCATTCATACAAGAAGGATACCGTTATGACTTTTTACTTCAAAGTTCATAACCCTACCACCAGGTTTAAGGTTTCACATAAAGGACCTTCTTAGCATCGTTCAAGGTCTCATTTTATTTGTACATACAAGACCAAGAGGCTTTAGCATCCTAAGTCAATACATGTCATATTCACATTCATACATGTATCAATTAAGGGACACAAGTCTACCACACAAGACAAACAAATTACTTCACTTTATCACATATAGCATATCATTCTAGAAACACATAGGAATAATCATTTTTGTAAGTCATCCTATACACTACTATAACATCATCACTATAACCATCATAGACTCATATAGTCAAGTACGAATAATTATGCATCAACTCTAAGACTACACACATAATGATATAGTCCTAGTCTAACATGATCACCTAACAACATCAATAGAAGAATACATACTTTCAGATTACTCACATGTAGATAGATATTATCACATTTCACAAAAATCAGTATTGAAAGCATCATATTATATCCAGTAATTTCCGACAAGGCCATGATCATCATAATACATAAAGTAACATTGACGAGGCCGCATCATTCACATAGCACCACCACCACATGTCTACCATACCTATCACAACATAATTCAAGATCTAAATTACATAAAACAAGGATAAATATGGAAGAATACCACCAATCCATTTTAGCCACTTTAATCCATAGCTAAATAATCCAATTCAAACCAAAAAGCCCTTACCCATGTATATAAATGTATGGGGTTAGTACAAATAATGTACTAAGTATGGAATATGCAAAAACATTCATAAAGGAATTTTCTTAACAACACATTTTCATGCAACTTTAGTAAAACATTCAAGAATATATAAGTTAAAAACCACAAGAATCATCTTTAACACTTAGACAATAATTTCCATAATTTTAACAAAAAGAAGCATTTACACTAAACTTCCAATTAAATTACAGTGAGTTCATTTGAACTTTTACATGGAACTACCTTAGTTCTAAAGGAGTGCACTTCCAATGTCAATCAAAGAGGAAGTCAAATCATTTCCATAGGAGTTTCCCTATCTAACAATTATCCTAATATTCACCAAGGTAAGACATAAAGGAAGCATACATATGCCTCCTTCAATACACAATAAAGCGATTTTAAAGACTACCATTTTTTGGCTTATTCACCTCGGTAGAAAAATCCCCCACTCAATGACAAGACATGAGAAGAACACTCAAACAACCCACGAAGACCTCCCCTTTCGGAATGTCTACCTAATGCAATGAGTAGATGGCATCCCATACCACCACCTACTCTAAATAGGACACTCTTTTAGAAGGATTGTCACCAAGACTCCCCTTTAGGAAGGTCTACTTAGTGCAGTGAATATGTAGCGTCCCATTCCATTACCTAACCTAAGTAGTTCGTTCTTTTAGGAGACTTAGTTTATTTAATTCACATAAGGCTCACTAAGAATCCCCTTTAAAAATGCCTACCTAGTGCAATGGATAAATAGTGTCTCATTACACTACCTACCCTATGTATTACAATTTTTTAGAAGACTTAGAATTTTCATTACTTTTGTGGGAGTTAGCTTAACCGACATAGACCATGAGATCTTGACAATGAATCCCAATATTAATCCCTATCAAATGAGGTATCCTCATTTGCCTAGAGTATGGTCATTCTCTATGCTTTCAGTGAGAAGGAAAACCACTTATTTGTGTGAATAAACACGTCAAAACCAGCCTTCCTAGATTTCCTTGACTTCTAGCTCCAATGGTGACTTTGAGAAAAAGTTATAAGGGAGAGGGGTTTGGGAATTTAGGAAATGAGGTATAAAATTAGGTCTTAGGATTTAAAATACTTTAATATACCTAAGTTACCCTAAATATTTCTCCAAGGTCATTAAAAGACTTGGCGTGAATTTACCAAACCCCCCAAGCAAAGGCAGGCACTTAAAAGCTTTTGCAAGCTTTACAGACAAGATATAACCAACAGACCATTTGTCCATCAACGGACCGTTAGTGGGGTCTCATGGGTTGACACTTATCTCCATTTGGAGTCTGGCTTACTTACCTTGTAAGTAAATCCATGATGCAAGTCGATGGACCGTTGGTTGAACCACCGGTCGTCAATTACCCTCATTGGTGGATACTTTCAAGGAAGTTTGGGTCTTTCTCTAGGGCCCCTTGTGGGTCCTAGGTGGGGTCGTACCCGAATATAAAATCCATAAACATAGTCTTATAAATCTTAGGAACATTACACATCAATCTCAATCAAAACAAACACGTAAACTCTTTCAAACACATCAAGACACCCAAGTACTTTATAAGTGCACACCTTCCAAACGTCATGAAAGTTCTTTGTTGTAATACCTCTAAACTTAAACAAACTTCCCACTCTGCCTAAGAAAACTAATGTAACTCATTTTAAATTGAAATTAACTCACGAATAAATCACGACGGTCTAGTTCACCTTAGTTTGTTTTAGGGCATTAAAAGAGTACCATGACCTCTTTATTTAGGGACTTTGTCAGGATGAATCCTACTCTCTTCTTGTTTCTAAAGTGAGAGAGATCACTAAGAGTTTCTATATTGTGTATACAAGGTGTTGAGTGACATGCAATGACTTCTACAGAAAAAGCAAAGTTAGCTTCGTACCAATTGAGGGATGTTTCTCAAGTGTGGTGCACTCAATGGAAAGATAATAGGCCAGTTGTGACGGGTTCCATAGAATGGGAAGATTTTAAGGAAGATTTCATAGGAAAGTACTTTCTCCGTGAGATGAGGAAGAGGAAGGTTGAGGAGTTCATTAAAATCCATGCCTAAAATTTACAAATAAATATAGTAACCTGAAATGGCGGAATGACCCGGGAAACCCTTAAACTTGGCTCAAATTGTCAACTTAACCGATTTACTCACGATTTTTCCAATTGAACACTTAAACTCAATATAAACAATTTTTTAAACCCTTTTGGATTCACGTGCACTTCAAATACAAAATGAAATTGACATGTCATGATCCACATCAAACTTTTAGTGGCACTACTTTATTTAAGAAATTTAAATTTTTTCTTTTCACTTATTTTTTACTTATTTAAAAATCTCATTTTTTTCTTTATGTCTCCATTTATTAATCATACTAACCTTATCATCAACCGTCTCCCTCAATTTCTTTCACCAAAGGCACCATTGTCATTTTACATCCTTATTTCTTAAGAGTTATTACTACCTTAAACTAAAAAATATCATTGTCCTCCGACTTTTCTTCCTTCATACTTTTTCGCCAATTTTTTTTTACCAAGGTCTTCATCCACCACTTGAACCACTGTGATTTGTTTCCTCCATTAAATCCAATGAACCACACTAAAGTATATTACTATGTTCTAATATATATACATTTTCCACTTAATTTTACTAAGACAACCATAGTCATTCTTCACACTCAAAATAATTAGATCTCTATCACTTATCCTCTTATAATTACCCCTCCACATCCCCCCCCCAATTTCTTCCTACATTTTTATATCACAAAGAGAAAAAATAATTCAGGAGAAGGATTTCAAAAATACTTTTTGCAAATATATTAAATATTATAGAAAATGGATAAAAGTAGCAAGAAATAAAAATGGGAACTAGTTGAATGGCAAGAATTACAATGATGTTTGGTTGAAAAACAACGAAAATGAGTAAAAGAAGATTTGTCTTTTCATTCGATTATTCATTTGTCCAAATAAATTTTCGTCTCAAATTTTTCTGTTTATGCTCCTTTAACGCGTGAGATCACACATTTGTTCCACCTCAACTATTAAATTGCCACATAGGATTGGTCAACGATTAGGGAGGTTTAAAATACTGTATTTCATTATGTTTAAGTGTTCATTCCTCAAAGTCATGAGTAGAAGGGTGTAGTTGACAATTGAAGGCAAGTATAAGGGCATCCCAGGTAATTCTGCCAACTTTAAATTCAATAATTTCAACAATTTTTTTAAAAATTTATTTTTTGTTCGATAAATCTCAAAATGGGTAATTCATGAATAAAAAATAGAAACATATAAAAAATAATAAATTAAAACAAAATATTCATAAATAAATATAGAAACCCTAATTTCAACAATTTTTTTAATGTTTATTTTTTATTGGTAAATCCCAAAATAGGTAATTTATTAATAAAAAATAGGAGAAATAAGAAAACAATATAAAATTAACGCCCAAAAATTCACAAATAAATATGGTAACATTAAATTCAACAATTTCAACAATTTTTTTAGAAATCCTAAAAATGGGTAATTAATTAATAAAAAAAGGAAAAATATGAAAAAAAAATTAATGCTAAAAATTCACAAATAAATATTTAAACTTAAATTCAACAATTTCATAAATTTTAATTTTAAAATGTGAAATTGAAATAAAAAACCGTAAGAATAAATTTTAAAAAACGATTAAAAGTCAATAAACTATGAAAATGCTGAAAAATACTTCTAAACATGTGAAACTAATGATAGAGTATATATTTGTAAAATAAAATATTTTTCAATATCATAAGAATCGTAAACATAATGTACTTGGTATAACTTAACAATGTGAGGCTCAAATGTTGAAAAAAATAAGTTAAAAATAGATGAATATGTTGTTATGCAAGAAGTGTGTTTCACACACTGTTGGTTTTTAAATGGCATGGGCATCGCTAAGTTGTCGACTAGACTATGATCAATTTTGATGCATATGACATCGCTCGTCTGACAAGTGCAAGCCACTGATGATGCGGGTAGGTGGTCCGACACCGGGTGACCAAGTTTGCAAACTATTGGTGATGTAGCCTGGACACGTTTGACGTTGATAGAGCGATGTGTACAGGATTCGATCGATGCTAGTAGGCCACCTACGATATCGACAGATGGATATGTGCAGGCTACGTACAATTCTAGATAGTCATGTACGACTTCAGCTGATTGATGTATGCAGGCCACTTACATTTTTATGAAGCCTATGTACGGCGTTGGCTGATCGTTGTGTACTAACAAAAGGCGATTCAGGCATTCCATGTCTGCCTTCGGTAGACCAATGTGTGTAGTACTAAGTAAATATGGACAGGCCACGTCTGACATCGGTTAACAATTGTGTGCAGACCAAAGGCGATTCGGGCAGGACACGCCCGATGTCCACTGACCATTATGTGCAAGCTAATGGAGATTAAGGCAGGCAATGACAAACATTGACTGATCACGAGGTGGAGGCTAAGGGCAATGTGGGCAGTTCACCCTAACAATAATTGAATGATGTTAACAAGTAACGATTGATGAAGGAAGTCCACGACCAATGTTTGTTTAGGTATGTGCACAGGACACGACTGATGTGGACGGTCCACGACAAATGTCACCTTGACGATGTGGCTTGTAGTTGGATGTCGTCGCTTGCCCAAAGCGCACAAGACTTGACAAATGCTTCTTATTATTGCCCGACACTTATGCCGCTAATCTGATGTGCACAAACCAGGACTCGTGATTGAAGGTCTCGACTTATGCTGCCTATCATTGGCCAATATCGCATATCTGATATGCAGCAGCCACAGACAATGTTTCCTGTCATTGGTCACACCAATATCACTTGCCATATTTACACATTTAACATTCATTTCGTACAAGCCTTGGTTGATGCCGCTTACAGTTTTCTTATGTCATTTTCATGATGCCCACAAGTCACGTTCGATGCGTTGCCCACATAGAGCTCTTAATTTCGCGGTGCGGATTTTGTCTTAGAGGATAGACATTGTTTTGTCCAAAGATTCACAATGAATGTGTAAAACTTGAATATGCAAGTTCTCATATGCAAACACACATTAACTTCCACATATAAATTATTTGTATATAAAAAATTGAAATGGGCCTAAAATATCCTCGAAGTATTGAATGGGTACAAAACTATCTTCCATCCACCTATTTGCTTTAAAATACCCTTATATGGGTAATTAATTAAAAAATATAATTAAAAATATAAAAACAAAAATTAATTCCAAAAGATAACAAAAAAATATAGTAATCTTATATTCATTAATTTCAATTTTTTTATTTTTTTGATTTGTAAATAAGGAAAATGGGTAATTAATCAATGAAAAATATGAAAAATTATAAAATTAATGCCAAAAATTCACAAATAAATAGAGTAACTTTAAAAGTCGGGAAGATATGAAAATGCTCAAAAATACTTCTAAACATGTGAAACCAATGATATATTACATATTTGTACAAAGAAATTATGTTTCAATATCATACGATTCGTATATATAATGAAATTTGTACAAGTTAACCACGTTAGGCGCAAATATTTAGAAAACATCATGGAAAGTAGATAAATATTTTTTTATGTAGGAACTCTTTTGATTTTTTAATGTTGTGGAAATACGCAAGTTGTAGACTAGACCTCAATCAATGTCGATGCATGCGACGTCACTCGTCTAAAAAGTGGAAGCCACTAATGATGTAGGTTGACATGTATGATGTCGGCCGAACGAAGTGTACAAAGAACTTGCGATGTGGCTAGCCACGCCTCAAATCGAAAGAGAGATGTGTGCATGCTACGGATGATGCTAGCAGGCCACGTGTGACGTTGGCAGCCCAATGTGTATAGACTACAAACGATGCTACCAAGTCACTTTCGACGTCGGGTGATGAATGTGTGCAAGCTAAAAACAATAGATGCAAACCATGTAAGATATTGTCTAACCATCATGTACAGGCCAAAGGCGATGTGGGTAGGACACGTCCAACATCAGTAGACCATTGTGTGCGGGCCAAAGGCAATGCAAGAAGGACATATTCCGCGTTGGCGATCGTAGTGTACATGCCAAAGGGGTGACATCAGCGTCGCCTAACGGCAGGAAACATCAGCAAGTCTATGTGCTTCATGCAAGCGACATCAACCAACGTTAAGTGGCATCATCCATGCTACATTGGTTGTGGACTATCACATTAGACATGGCATGTGGGCATCGAGCAAGAAACATTGTCCAACTGTAGGTGGTGTCAACAAAGGAATTTACACATCGGACGTAGCATGTGTGTATCTTGCAAGAGACATCCATGTCGGCCAACATTAGGATACATCGTCCTTAACCAATGTGCATCGGGAAAGCAATGTCGTACAATGACAAGCAACATAAGCTAAGTCCTGCACGCATGAGTTATGGTGTTGGCACATCATCAGGGTGACATCGGCGTTTGTCAATGGCATAAAACACAATCCAAGAATTGTGCGCTTTATCCAAGAAACGTCGGCCAAAGTAAAGAAGCATTAGCCAAGCGACATTGGTGGTTGAGTACCCGTTTAAGTCATGGCTTGTGCACATCATTCAGCGGAAATTGGCCATAGATTGGCGACATTGGTTGTGGCTTGTGCACATCCCTTAGTCATTGTCAGGCATTGAGTCCCAGCATTGTCCTTGGCCTGCTCGCATTGCCTGTTGCCTACACATAATGGTCAGCCGACGTCAAGCGTGGCCTACCCACATCTTCTATTGCAAGAACATAATGGTTAGCCCAGATAAATTGTTGCCTGCCTGCATATCCTTGGTCATGTACACAATGGTCAACCGACATCGGGTGTGCTCTGCTTGCATCTTATTTGTCCTGCATAAAATGGTCAGCCAACGTCTGATGTAGTCTTCCTACATCGCCTTTGTCTTGCACACATTGACTAGACGATGTCAAATGTGGCCTGAAAGCATCATCCGTAGCCTACATGCATTGGTATACTGATGTGGAATGTGGAGTGCGAAAATCATTAGTAGCGTGCACACATTGTTCTCCTGACGTCTGACATGGCCAACCAACATAGCCCTTAGCCTGCATACATCGGTATGCATATGTCAGACAATGGTAGGTATCATCAGCACAAGCCAGAACATATATGACATTGCATGTGCACATTTGGCGAGCTATATCTGCTAATGGCGTGTAGCTTTATCCCTAAGTCCTGCAAGCATGAACGTGGAATGTGGGTTCTGGAAAGCAATTTTGGCCAATGCCAAGCGGAAGCAATAAAGGCTTGTGTACATGTATGTGTCATGTATGCATCTTTAAAGTGTCATCGACCAATGACATAAAACATCAATCAAGGATTGCACGCATCAACCGTGTAATATGCATAATGTCTTAGCAACTTCAGCGAAGGACTGCACGCACGAACATGGAATGTGCATATATGATAATGGACGACACCAATGGCATGCGTCATTAGACAAGGTATGCATGCATGGGTGTGGCTTGTGAGCCTCAAGCAATAAACGTCGGTCAATAACATGTAGCATCAGCCAAGGCCTGACTGTATCATTTGTGCCAAGTGACCATCGTCTGGAAGACATTAGTCGCAGTCTGAGGGCATTGGCCAGGAGACATCAACTATGACCTACGTGTATCGTCAAAGGGACATCGTCCAAAGGGAGGGAGCAACAACCAATTCCTCCACAAATCATCTATGGCTTGTGCATATCGACTCAGCGACATCTGTCAAGCCTTGCACCCATAATAATGGTGACATCATTAATTTACAACAAACATCATCCAAACCCTAGAAGCATCAACCATGGCGCATGCGCATCGATTAGGAAACATTGATCGTGCCCTGCATGAATCTCCCATGCAATGTCGGCCAATGGCCGGTAGCTTCAGCAAAGTTTTCACGCATCTGACATGGTTTGTGAGAATCTGGTCTGCGACATCAAACAACAGCATGCAACATCATCAAAAGAATGCACACAAAACTTATGGCATATTAACGTCGGTTGGGAAACATAGATGTCAGCCAAAGATAGGCACCATAAGCAAAGGACTGCGCATTTCAGGCAAGCAACATCATCTAACGACAAGAAGCATTAGCTAATGCCTATACTTATCTGACATAGTATGTGCGCATAAGGAATGAGACATTGGCCAATGGATTGCCGTATCATTCTTTGCGTGTGTGCATCGGTTGGGAGATATTTGCATCGGCCAATTTCAGGCAGCATCAGCCTAGGCCTATGCGCTTTAGAGAAGTGACGTTGGCCAACAAAAGGAAACATCAGCAAAGGCATGCACACATTAGCCATGGCGTGTGCACATTAGCTTGGCGATATCAACGTCGGCCAACGACAGGCACTATCATCCAATGCATGAGTGATTCGGGCAAGTGATATCAGAAAATGACAATCGTTATTGTCAAGGAACATTGGTCGTGGACTTTCAAATCAAACGTGGCGTGGGCACATCACTCAGCCGACGTCGGGTTTCAATATTTGTCTTCGGTCATGTCCTAAGCACCTCACTCAGTTGTTGTCAGGCTTGTCCTTCTCGCATCTCTTTTGTCCTGCACACAATAGCCAACTTGCATCGGATGTAGCCTCCCTTTATCGGTCATAACCTCTACATTGCTCAGCCAACGTCGAGCTTTGACTACTAGCATCACTCGTGACTTGTGCGCATCGCTCAACATTAATCAAGTGTGAAGTGGTTACATCACCTTGGCTTGTGAACTACAATCAGTTGGCAAAAGGCCATGCCTTCCCCCATCGCTATTGTCCTTTGCAACAAAACCGACATCGGGCATAGCCTGCACCCATTGCCTTTGGCCTACAAAACAAAAGTCGGGCATGGACAAACCGCAAAGGTTGTGGGTCTAAGCACATCACTCAGCGATCGCTATGCTTAAAATTCATGCATGACCTATATCCTGCACACAATAGCCAATCGATGTTGGACGTAGGATCTTGCATCTGTGGTAGCCCAAACATAACTCAACGGACATGGGGTGTGGACTGCGAGTATCAGCCGTCACTTGTGCACATCTCTTAAGCTTCAATAGGTGTGGAGTGTTGCATCACTCTTAGACTTCAAACTATGGTTAGGCGACACCAGGTGTTTCCTACCCCCATCTCATTTGTCATGACAATGGTTAGAGGATGTCGGGCATTACCTTCACCCATCACCTTTTTCTTGCATACAATTTTCCAGCAACGTCGAGCATGGGCTACCTGTATTTCCTTTGGCCTGCACACAATGGACAATTGATGATGAACGCAATCTGCTCACATCGCCTTTTCCATGCACACAACGATCAGTCGATGTCGAATGTGAACTGCTTGTATTGTCCTAATCCTAAACACATTGGTCTAACATCTTCGATCGTAGCCTCAGAGCATTGTTTATATCCTGCACATGTAGCTTCGTGATGAGAGAAAGATGTCAGGGGGGCAGAGATGAATATATTTATGGGAGCTGGCGAGTTTAGACGTGGCCTAGTTGCATCACTAGTGGTCTTCACACTTCGGTCGTCAACGTCAAATGTGCCTACCCACAATATTTGTGGCTTGCACTTGTTAGATGAGCAATTTCGCATGCACAGACATTGATATTGGTCTAGTCGACAACATGTCGATGTCCATACCATATAAAAATTAAAATATTGTGAAACACCCTTGTTGCATAGCAAGATATTCATTTATTTTGAACAATTCTGCTCATGTGGTCATTCACACCAATTTTATTATGTTTACAGTTCGTAAGACATTGAAACATCTTTTATTTGTACAAATATATACTATATCACTAGTTTCACATGTTTAGAAGTATTTTTGAGCATTTTCATATTTTATTTTCTTTAATTCATTTTTTAAATTTCTTTTTACCATATTTTAGTTATACATAGCATTTTAGAAATTAAATTTTATGAAATTGTTGAATTTAAAGTTCCTATATTTAATTTTGAATTGTTTGTGATATTTTGTATAGTTGAAACATATTTTCCCATTATAATTAGATAATTACCAATTTTAAGGATTTACCAGAAAAAAAGTTATTGTAATTGTTGAATGTAAGGTTACTATATTTGTTTGGGAATTTTTTATTTTAATTTAATATCTTTTTTCCATATTTTCCTATTATTATTATTAATGAATTACATATTTTTGGGGCTTATCGAACAAAGATAAGAATTCAAAAAAAAATGTTTAAATTGTTGATTTTAAGGTAAAAATACATATTCGTATGTTTTTGGTGTTAATTTTTTATTTATAAAAATATATTTTCTTTTCTTTTCTTTCATGAAATACACATTTTTGGGCTTTAACGAACAATAAAAATAAAAATAAAAATAAATTGTTGAAATTGTAAAATGTAAGGTTATTATATTTATTTTATAATTTTTGGCGTTACTTTTAATATTTTTAAAATTTTTGCCGATATTTTATTCAAGAATTTCCCATTTATGAGATTTATCAAACACATATAAAAATTATAAAAAATCTGGAAAATGATGAATTTAAGATTACTATATTTATTTTTGAAATGGTGGAATTAAATATTTTTCTTCATATTTTCCAATATTTTCTTCATGAATTAGTAATTTCTGGATTTACCAAACAAAAATTTAAGTTTGCAATTTTTTTCTAAATTATTGAATTTAAAGTTAATATACTTATTTGTGAATTTTTGCATTAATTTTATATTTTCTTATCATTTTTCCAATTTTTTATTCATCAATTACTCAATTTCTTGATTTACTGAATAAAAATTAAAATTAAAAAAATTGTTAAAATGGTTGAATTTGAGGTAACTATATTAATTTAATTTGTAAAGTTTTGTAATTATATTTATACGTTTCCATATATTCCCTATGTTTTAATTATCAATTACTTATATTTGGGATTAACGGAAAAAAATTAAAATAAAAAACATTGTTAAATTTGCTTTTAGAACATAAAAAAGTTATTTGTTAAAGCTAATGTGTGTTTGTATATTAGAACATGAACATTTGGGTAGTACACGTTCATTATGAATATCTAGAAAAAACAATGTCTACTCCTCTAAGTAAAAATTCGCGCCACAGTATTAAGAGCTCCAAGTAGGTCACGCATCGAACATGGCATGTGGGCATCAAGAAAGAGATGTCGGCTAGGAGGCATCAACAATGGTTTTGCATGCATTGGATGTGGAATGTGTGAAATTGGCAAGCGAGATCGGCGTCATCTTACGGCAGGCAACATCATCTGTTTCCTGTGCGCATCGCTCAAATGACATCGGAAAACGATAGGCAGCATCATCCATGTCGTGTACGCATGAGCCGTGGCCTATGCGCATCAGCGTCGGGCAACGACAAACGACATCAACGAAGGCATGTGCGCTTCACACAAGCGATGTTGGTCGAAGGCAAGAGGCATCAGCCAATTGACATTGGTCGTGGACCGGCCACATTAATCGTATCTTGTGCACATCGCTTTGTAGACATTGGTCGTGGACTGCCTATATCAACAGTGGATGTTGCACATCGCTCATTAATTGTCTTTCTTGGACTCCCTACATTACCCTTGGCATACAAAAAATGGTCAGCTATCGTTGAGCATTGGTTAACCGCATTGCCTATTCCAAGAACTCAATTGTTAGCCGATGTTAGGTGTGCACACAATGGTAAGCTGACGTTGGACGTGGTCTGCCCACATCGCCTTTAGACCGCACACAATGGTCAGCCAACGTCTAATGTGGTTGTCAACATTTTACACAGTCTACACACATCGGTCTATCGACTTCAAGTATAGCCTAACAACATCATTTGTAGCCTACGCAAATCGGTTTGCCGATATTGTACATAGTCTGCCAGCATCATCCATAGAACGCTCACGTTGGTGTGACCACGCCATAGGTGGATTACCATCATCGTCCTTACCCTATAAATATTGATCTGTAGATGTCGACCAACTGTTGGCAGAATCAACGAAGGTCTGCACGCATATGGTAGGTAATGTTGGCCAATGGCATGCGACTTAAGTTAACGCCTGATTGCATGAACATAAATTGTGCTTATATTGCAAGGGAAGTCATCCAATTACATGCTACATTAGCCTTAGCTTTCATGCAAAGACGTGGAATGTGCGAATGTGTCTAGAAACATCAGCCATGTCCAAATTGGCTCATGTCCAAATTGGCTGGGCAACTTCAGTCGTGGTCTGAGTGCATCGGTAGTTGACATCAATAATAACCTATGTGTATCATCCAATTTACATCGCCAATGAAAGGCAACAACAATCAAGGCGTGCATGCATCATCTATGGCGTGTGAATATCTACTCGGTGGCATCAAATAGGGCATGTACGCATCGTCCAGGCGACATCGACCATAGGGAGGCAGCATCAGCCAAGGCATGAACCCATCATTCGTGGAATGTGCACATCAACTGGGAGAAATTGGTCTTTTCTTACATGCATCCTCTACAAATGGCAGGCAACATAGCCTAAGGTCTTTACACATCTGACGTGTTTTTTGCACATTTTGTAACGTCCCTAAAATCGAACTGGATGAAGCTAGATCCTAATAGGTTTTTTGAGGGTTTACAGTCCTAAAATGTTTAATAATAATGTTTATAGTCAGTGTATAAAGTTTTGATGAGTTTGGAGGTCAAATGTTCAAGAACGTCCAATACGTATAGAAATTAATCGAATTTGAACTAATGTGTCGTAGTGTTTTTTAGTGCTGTTTTGGCGTATGTTTTGCGGTGAAATTGTGTATCGACGGTTCCTATACATACAATGGCATGTAAATAATCAAAATGATTGAGAACGACGCCCTTGGGACCAGCCTAAGGGTCCCCACCCAAAAATGGGCTTAATAAGCTGCCGAGCCACCCAAGAATTTGCACTGGCTGCGAAGCGTGTAACCTGCATTGAGAAGGGAATTTTTTTTACTGAAATACGGGGACATGAAAAACCATTCTGTCTCAAAAATTTCAACAATCAAGAGTTGAAAATACCTCTGTGATGTGCATTAACCTCCTAGATTTGGTCGCGTCATTTTTAAGAAAAATTTGAATCGGTTAAATTATTATTTATGTGAAGGGTTCTTTTGGGTATTTTAGGGATTATTCATTAATCCTTATTGAGTATTTTTAAACCACCTAATCTCACCAATCAAATCAAAAACCACAACTCAAAGCAAAACCTCTCCATTACTTTTCTCCAAAACCTCCATTGATAAAGGTTTGAAGCTCCAAGGAAAAATATTGATTTCCCAAGTTTTATCAATAAATTTATTGTGATTTTCTTCATATAAGTTATGGGGTTTCATCATTGAATCCTTTTCTGTTCAAGGGCACAATTTCAAATTGTTTCAAAGATGATCAAAAATAAGAATTCTTCTATTTCAACTTCTAGGCATGGTTTCTTGCATAAAACTATTTGAAACAATGATTTTTGTTATAATTGATGTTAATTGATTGATTTTAGATCAAAAATCATATGAACCAGAGAAAATGATGAAAGCTTATTTTGGCTCTAATATGGTTGATTTGATCAAGGCTTAATAATATTGAAATCTTATGTAGATTTTATTGTGCTATATATATATATATATATATATAGATATATATATTTATATATTATATATATATATATATATATATATATATATATATATATTTATATAAATATATATGAATGTAAGAAGCATGCTAGAATTGTATATAGGCTGTCCTAATTGGATGAATTTCATATTGTAGTATGTTGATCCAATGTAGTTTAATTATCGGTTTGAATTTGATATAATGACAATTGGTAAGATATTTTGTGTATTGGAATGGTTGAATTGAATATGGATTGGAGGTCTTAATGTTTAAAGGGTTGTATGTTGCTCTAACCTCTTCAATATTGTGTAGTATATGTATTGAATGGTGTTTATAGGTATGGTACAATTATGGTAGCGGTGCTTATGTGCTATAATTATGACAAACATGTCCTTGTTGGCATTATTATGAGCATTGTGATGAATGTGGCCTTATCGACATTACTTTATGAATTGTGATGTGTTATGACTAGTATATGATTAATGTGAAAGATTATATTGTATATATGAATATGTAATATAAAGTATGCATTTACCTAATTGACTATATGTAATCATGATATACTAGGGTTATGTATCTAGTTGTGTTACTAGTGTATCTTGATAGGTTGTCTTTGTTGTTCCTATAGGATACTTAAAAGTTATTGTATATGTGATATAAAGATAATGTGTGTTTCTTGATAGGTATATTATGTCTCTCTACTTGATGCATGCTAAATCTGTGAGAATGAAAATCTTGACGTAGTAGTCTTATCCACCATAGTCATGTATGTATATGGATGAATGTTGAATTAAATTCTACGATCGGTAGAACAAAGAAATGGTACCCTTTTAAGCATGAATAGTACGTGGAACCTTCTATATAGAAAGAAGGTTATGATATCCTTGAAGTTGAAAGTTGTAACTGTATCCTGCATGTGTGAATGATAGACTTAGGGATAGGTTGGTGCAAAAAACATGAGACCATCTCTAGGGAAGTCATTTAGCCATCCTTATTGACCATTGTGTGGCTTCCATAGAGACCCATCTTTGGTAGGTGCATTGGTTAGGTAATGACTAAGATATGGTACCTTTTCATATGCCCTTATGTGATTGAACTTACTCTATCAGAAAGAAGTGTAGCACCGAGTGAATATGTTATGGGTTGTATCTATGAAGGAGACTAGAGTGTAGTGTAGCTCTACTTGAGAAGGAGACTAGAGTGCAGTGTAGCTCTACTTGAGAAGGAGACTAAGTTCATTCTCTACTTGATAATGAGACTATAGTGAAAAGAAACCCTTTATAATTCTTAACCATGTGCCTACATGGGATGTGTCCTAGTTCAACCCTTGGAAAGTAGAACACCCTCCATAGAAGTAGGGTTTGACTACGGATTACATGCCTAGATATTGTGGTCTATGTTGGTTAATTCCTATTCTCATCATGTGGGATACATTATAGTATTGGATAAGTTTTACAACTTTTAGGTAGTGGAATGAGACGCTATCTAGGCATGGAATGAGTAGGGTTTGAATATGTTTGTGCGTATGTTCCCTATGTCTTTTGTAAGACCCTTATTTGAAGTCGTTAATGAATAAAATGTCTCTTAGTTGACTTAATAAATAACTATGACTTAACTTAAGGTAAGATGAAGAAAAGGATCTTTATATGGGTAGCTTTAAGGGTTGCTTTGGTATACTTGAAGAGGGTGTATGAGCGGTCTCTTCATGTTTTATTCAAGTTAATCTAAGAGTAACCTTTGGTGGTGAGTGTATGTTGAAAATGGAGTAATCTTATCTTGTTCTCTTCTTGGCTTACTTAATTAAATCTTACGTAACCTTTGGTTGGAGAGTTATATGCTATATGATTTGAAGCATGGATAATGCTATTATGTGAGTTACTTGAACTATGAGTTATATGTGATATTTTGTGTTAAAAGTGTCTCTTATACTTATGTTATGAAGATTTCCTCAAAAAGAGATGACTTATACAAACCTCGTTTTATCATGATTTTATTGCATATCACCTAATTAGAAAATAAAAATGTGCTAAGTACATATATTGTCTTACTTCTAAAGGTGTAGGTGGCAATTGAGAGAGGTCATTTAAAGTGAATCTTTGAAACTAGTACTCTTTCAAGCAATGTTGTGGTAAGTCCTCACTTCTTCTGAGGACATAACTATCTTTAGATTTCTTGTTAAAAGCATAGTGGTAGATTTGTTATTTATGCATTGTGATGTATGGGTCTTGTCACAAGATATTTGTGTGTCTAAGATGGGGACTTGAGACTTAGAATGTCCTTATGATTTTCTATGAAAGATATTTTTAAGTATTATTGATGTTTATGAATAGTTTTAATTCTTCACTAATTTTCATATATGTTATGCAACGAATGATGTCTAAGTGTTTCTATAAGAACTCCGAGAGGTTGAATATGCCGTATGGAGACACAAGAGTACTCTAACTTCTAGGGTGTACATGGGGGTCTTAATACATCTGCAAAAAAACGTAGTACATAGTGATGCATCATTATTTAAAGCATACATGCATAACCAATGGCATGTGTGCATAAGATGGGTGACATCTACGATAGACAACATTAGACACAAACAACATAGGCTTGTGCACTTAAGGTATCTAACGTTTTGCCACAACTGGCATCATCATCAAAGGCTTGCACGTATATTACATGGAATTTGTGAATTTGGAAAGAGACATTTTTTCAATGGAATGTAGCATCATTTAAGGCCTACAAGCATCTGTCGTGGTGTGTGTGCACCGATTGGGAAATTTTTTCATCTGCGAAAGTCAGCATAATATGCCAAGTCCCGTTGGCTTCGAGCAAGCGACATTGGCCAATGCAAAGATACATTAGCCAAGTCTTGCATGCATTATTCGTGTCGTGAGAGCATTAGTAGGGTGACATCAACATCGATCAATGTTAGGCAACATCGTTAAAGTCATCTATGCTTTGGGCAACCAACATTGGCCAATGGAAAGAAGCATCGTCCAAGCTACATTATCTGTGGACTTCCGCATCGACCTTTGGCCTTTGCACCTCGTTCAGTCGATGTCATGAGTGGACTAACATCATTGGTTGTGGTATGTTCACATGTAACATTCTAAAAGTCGATGACTTGTTCTAGAGACTCACATGAGTAACTAAGGCTTCATCACTGTTAATAGGCCAAAAATAATGTATAAAATTCAATTAGGATGTTTTAGATTCATAACATCAAGAAACGTCCATGAAGTCCGGAGACTAGTGAAATTGAGGTTAGTTTGCCTTGGCATACTTTATGGGGTTTTAAGAGATGTAATTTAATGAAAATTTGTAAAACAATGTTAAAAATGTTTTAGAGTATATTTTGGTTTGAAAAATCCAAGTATGACTCACGAAGGACCACCAAAAGGGTCCTTGAGGAGGAACCCTTCCATTTACAAAAAACTGTCAAATTGACTGTAGCCAAATGACGAGTCATCGAGGGATATACAGCCCGTCTATGGTAGTGGTTTTCAAACACTTATAATTCTCAAAGATTATCCCAAAAAAATAGTCTCTTAACTCATCGAAGTCTTGCGAGTACAGGGAGTTGATGGACCTACAGACCGTTGGTCGGGGTCTCATAGGTGGAGGTCTTTTTTGGACTACCTATTTTTAGTTAAGTTAGTTAGTTAGGTATTTAAGGGTTAGTGTGTGTTTAAGTTTGTTATTTAAGGGACTACAGAAGTTATAACCCTCATTAAAGTAGCCCAATACTCTTCAATTCCCAAAACTCCTCCTCATTCCCTCTACTTTGTCTCTCCCCCAAAGACACCGAAGAAGACCAAGCTTCAATGGTATTCGGGTTGCAAGAATTCAACTTTCTCTCCATAAATATTTATGAATTAAAGAGGTATGGAAACTCTTCAATCTTGGGAATCCTTTCCCCAATATGTTCTTTAAAAAAAAAGTTGATTTTCTAAAGTTGATAAAAACATGGATTTCGTTCTTACTCTGAAATTGATATTTTAAATTTAATTTTATTTGGATTCATTTTACTATTATTACTATGTTATAAAGGATTATTGGTTATTTATGGTAGTTCTTGGTAATTGACTTAGTTCCATGAAAGAAATCATGATTTGACCCTTTTCCCCTAACCCTATGTAATGAATTGAGAATGGTTTGATGTATAGGAATACAATTAAATTAGTTCATATATAAAATTCTATAATATGATGTTTTTGAGTATAATTATATATTTATATGGTAGGATTGGTGGTGAGGTCTTGAAGATGGCTTATGAAGGTGAATTGTTAAGACTTTGTGATCTTGACTCCTTACTTCAATGATGATGGCCTATACGTGTTATTGATTTTCAATTAAAGTATTGTATGTTATTAGTTTAGAAAGGTGATGGTATGATGAATGTGATTAAGTGAATTATGGGATCATGTTAAGGATATGAAGATGTAAGGTTGAATGTTATTCCACTTATGTTCCTTACTATATTATAAATGTGATATGTTAATCTCACACATGCACAGTTATTATGAAAGGAAGTTCTCATGAAATACCTAATGATCTAATGATTATAAATATACAAGGGGTTAGTCTGCTATGGTCTATACTATGTTATGATGATTAAGAAAGTCTTAAAGACATTTCAAAAAGGAACTTTAGTTTAGCACCTAGTGACCTAGATGTGAGATGTGCCCCTTTCCAATATGGGAATGTATGTTCACTGTTGTACTCATGATATAGATATTACAATGAGAAATGCATAAAGAGGCTCTCATGTATATCTCCTAGTTCTTGAACTATGTTACCCCCTTAGTAATACTAGATAATGAATCAACCTAGAATGCTATGTTCATAATTTTGTTCTACCTTGGCAAGTAGACCACCTTCTTTAGGTATAGGTTTTAATGACACCGGATTCCATATTTAGTTGATGTGGTCTATATTTGTTAAGGAAATTGTTCCCAAAAGTAAAATGAATCACTAAATTTAAATGAAGATGGACACTAATTAGGATGACGTGAGAAGTTTACTTAGGATAGGTGGGGTATGTGACTTTACCTAGACATTGAACAAATTAACTCTAAAAGTATTCCTAGGAGATGGTCTTATGTATTATGATACAATGGATTGTGAAATGTTGAATTTATATGATAAAACTCTTATATGATGTGGATTATGTTGATGAATCTTCTATTGGTCTAAATTTCTATATGTTGTGATGACTACATATGATGATGTGTTGTATGAAGCAAAGCATCACTTATAATATCCTATCTAGAGTTGATTGCAAGCATTAGCCTTTGCCTACACACAACGGTGAACTTTCGTTGAGCGTTGCCATCCCTCATTTCCTTTGCATTGCACATTCTGGTTAGTCGACGTCGAGAATGATCTGGTGCATCGCCTTTGAACTGCACACTAGTCCGCTAACTTTGGATGTGGTTGTACCGCATTGCCTTTGTCCTACAGACAATGGTCAGTCGATGTAGAATCCGGGCTGCAAACACTATCTGCAACATGTGCACATCGGTCTGCCGATGCCGAACATGGCCTGGTAACCTTATCCGTATCGGGCACACATTGTTCTACCAATGTCAAACATGGTCTGCCTGCATAATCCAAAGCATGCACACATAAGGGTTTTGACGTCAAATATGGCCTTCAATTATCGTCCTTAGCCCACACATATTGGTCTATAGATGAGTGCGAATGACAGGCAACATACGCAAGACCTACACACATCTGATGTGGCATGCGAGCATCCGACAAAAGATGTCGTCGAACGGCATGAAACTTCAGCCAAGTCCTGAACTCACGGACATGGAATGTGTACATTTTGAAAGCGACATCGACCAATTGCATGCGACATAAGACAAGGTCTTTATGTATGCACATGGCATGTGTGCGTCTCGCAAGGGATGTCGACCTATGGCATGCGACATTAGTGAAAGCGTACACACATTAACTATGTTGTATGCACATCAATTGGGTGACTTTAGTCGTTGTGTGAGCTCATCAGGCAAACGACATCAGTTGTGGCCTATGCGTATTGGCCAAGCGACATTGGCCAATGGAAGGATGCAACAACCAAGGTTTGCACACATCACTCATCGTATGTGTGCATCGACTCAACAACATTAATCGACGCTAGCACGCATAGTCTAGGTTTAATCAACCAATAGAAGGCATCGTCATTCAATGAATGCATGCATCAGCCATGGAGTGGTTGCATCGATGTGCAATTTTGTGTGTGGTCGGCATGCATTTGCAAGGCGAAGTCGACCAATGGCAAGCAACATTAGCCAAGGTTTTCACGCATATGAAGTTGTTTGTGCGCATCTAGAAGCGACATCGGACAATGACATGCAAAATCATCCTACACACGACTTGGCTAAATCAATGTGGTACCAATAACATAGTTTGGTGTTCTTCAAGAAAACGACTTTTCCCAAATACAGGCTGAATTAACAAAGACTTTACGCATCTGAAAGGGAATGTATACATCTAGAAAGTGACATTGGGTGGATTGCGGCATCAATCATGGCCTGCAATTATCGATCATCGAATGTATGCATCGGCTAGGTGGTATTTGAATCGGCCAATGTCAGGAAGCATAAACCAAGGCCTACACACTTGGGGCAAGAAACATTATCCAATGGTAGGGAGAATCATCCAAGGCATGCACACATCTGTCACATACGTAGAGCACCCCCTGGATGCAATAGACGACGTCGTCCTCGAAGAGGACTTAGATTAGCTCTTAGCATTTATCATTACATGCTATAGGATAAAAAAATAATTTTTTTTACATATATATCGTGAGGTTCTATAGAAGTCTCACAATACTACATATAGGGATTTTACATAGACTCCTCAAATAGGAATTAAACTTAGGCTTCTCCTTCACACAACATAACAAATATACAAAATATAGTTTAATAAGATCGTCCCACATAAAACAATCTAAACAAGTACAAATTGTTGGACATAGCCAATACAAAGTTACTATGCAATTATACGCTTACATCAATGTATAAAATTATAACGAAATGAACAATGTCTTTATGACAATACAACTTCAAAGATAGAATGTTAAACTGGTAACATCCTCGAACATGAGAACCTACCAACACTTGGAGAAAAGAGTCCATGTCTACTTCAGTCGACCTTGTAGAACCTCAATGGCCTAAACCAACATAATTGTAAAAAACAAAGAAATATGGGTTAGTACAACCACGTGTACTTAGTATGGGTATACACAAGTAAACCATTTGAAGAAATGCATGAAAAGGACCATTTAAAAAAAACATATTCAGTCTTTTTGAAAGCCTTTAATGCACACACAAGAGAGAACATACAATATAAGGATCACAATGACATAAACTTGTTCATAACCAAAAGAAAGATCAACATAAATGCATATCAACATTTGATAATCAATAGTTCATAACAACATAAAATACAAAACCTTTACCAACAATCCCATCCAAATCCAACAAGTGCAATGTCATGTGAAGCCCCTTAAACCCACACAACCAAGTAAACAACATAGGAGATCATATAATGCTTTGCTTCATACAATATAGAATCATAGATAGTTACCACCACATATAGCAATTTAGACCAATAACATATTCATCACCATTGTCAACATCATATAAGAGTGTCATCATATAAAGACAACATTTCATAATACATGATATCATAATACAAAAACCCTCTCCTAGCACTCCTTTTATAGTTAACTTGTGCAATGTCAAGGTAGAGTCCCATACCCCTACCTATCCTAAGTATACCCGTCAAGTTATCTTAATCAATGTCTAAATTTTTTTACATTTACTTATTCATTTTACTTTTAGTCACAATTCCCTTAACTGACATATACCAAATGAGCTAAATGTGGAATTCGACGTCTTGGAATCCTACAATAAAAGAAGGTGGGTCTACTAGACAAGGTAGAGTCAAAACATGAACATACCATTTTAAGTTGATCCACTATCTAGTCTTCTTATGGGGGAAACATAGTTAAAGAACTAGGAGATATATTATAGACCCTCTTTATCTACATGGTATTACTGTCACTATCTCATGAGTACAATAATTAACATACCTTCCAACATTGGGAAGGGACACTTCTCACATATAGCTCGCTCGATGCTTATCTAAAGTCCCTTTTTGAAATGTCTTTAAGACTTTATTAATCATCATATCTTAGTATAGCCCATAGGAGACTAACCCCTTTTATATTCATAATCAAAAACTGATTAAGTATTGCATGAGAACTTCCTTCCATACCAACCCTTCATGTGTGAGATCAACATATCACATTCATAACATAGTAAGGCACACAAGTGAAAGCACATTCAACCTTGTATCTTCACATCCTTAACATGACCTCACCATTCACATAATCAAGACATTTCATCAAATTTATCATACCATCACCTTCCAAATCTAATCATATACAATACTTCAATTTTACAAAAATAACATGTATAAAACATCATCATTGAAGTAAGGGGTCAAGATCACAATATTTTAACAATTCACCTTCATAAGCCTTTTTAAAAAATTTACTATTCATCCATTACAATTGTCCAACAACCACATTACCCTCCTCATAATCATCTACAAGTCCAACTCATATCAAGAGTTTAGGGGAAAAGGGTTCATCCATACATTCTTAAAGAATTAGGTCCAATCCCTACAATAGGAGACAATAGGCAGTCCATTAATGCAATAGGATAAGTACAACAAACCACACATTCAGACATCCCCCATCGATTCATAAGCAAGCCAAGATTTGGGTAAATTGGGTAGGGGACATATCTACATGAAATTCCAATTAATTAACATCAATTACTCAAAAATCTACACTTAATTATCTATAGGTAATCACAATTCGTCATAATCAATTATCAATTTAAAGTTTAGAAGAGAACCCATTTGTACGAGAAACCCTAAGCATTGAGATCTTTAGAAATATCTTTGGAAGGACCTATTGGGGAAATAATCTCAAGAATGAACTACCCATACCTTAAAGAAGCTTTGTCTACAAAATTTGAGTGAGAACTTTGGAGACTTTGGCTTCTTCTTCAAGCATTTTGCTTCTTCAATGGATGATGAATGGAAAGAGAAAGTAGAAAGAGGTGGGAGCAATATGGGTTTCAATTTATGTTTGAGTTTTGGAGTGGAAAAATGATGATATTTTACCTAAAATTAATATAGATTTCAGCACCAAAATACCAAAAACTACCCCTCATTAAGTTTGAATTCAAAAAGTGAAGTCCAACTTAACCTTAAATGTGAAGCCCCGTCCATTTTCACTCCCCACTTAATGGTCTGTGAAGTTCTTGATGGACCGTGGTTGTGGTCATGGAAAGTGGGGCAGTATCTTCCCAAACTAGACACCTTCATTTTTCACCAAGGAATCTTCTCGACCCCGTGCTCTCTTCCGTGAACATGCACCACAATCCATTAAGTGGCTCTGAGTACTCTTAGGCAGTAGCTCACCAACACCTCACCCATTTTATTCCTACTGGCTAAGGCGTGTTCACTACTTCCATCTTCCTTCCGTCATGTCCACAAGTAGTCGTGAAGTGGCTCGTGGTGTCTTGGACGTTAGATAGATTTTTATATTACTTCCCTAATGCTCACCTGGCCGTGGTAATGACAACGAGCTGTGGTCATGCTCGTGAAGATTAAGAGATTAACCTCCTTCCTTGGAAAACCTCAACCCTTTGGCTTTGACTTCCCTTGAAGGTTGAAAATCCTCCCTTGGTCTTGCTTCCTTATACTCGTTCTTACGAACCTATATCCACTCTTTTCATATCACTATGAACAACCCTTTAGACACTTCTTTGAAACCATCCTAAGCACTACACTAGTCAAAGTTACTTGATCACTAGACATCGTGGATGTTTCTTTATGATTTGATTCTAACACCTCCTAACTAGTTTCAATTCATTAGTTTAGGATTAGAAACATTTTTTCAAGGCTCAGTTCAACATGTGTGGCTCTAGATTTAGTAAGGGACTTTTAAGAGTATTACATTATCCCTCCCCTTAGGAACATTCGTCCCCAAATGACACTAAAACTTTTGGAAAGGAATGATAGACTCAGAACTAGAATCCCAACCGACAACAACATGAAAATCATCATGAGTCACTACTCATAGGAGTAATTTAAAACTCCCTCCAACACATAAATACAACATCACATATAGAAACTCAATTCACAATGCACAATATATATGAGCTCAAAATTTTATAACACATAATGAGGAACGACCTTCTCAATATAACCAATGAGCTTAAAGTACATCAAAGAGTTACCATGCTATCCTTCTTTCAAAACAACATCAAAATAACAAAATCTCAAGAAGACAATATATACTCAAGTATTTATATAGTGAAAGTTACAACAAGAAACCTTTTTCATTCAAATTCATTTTTTTGGACAATCTTTACCAAAATAAGTACCTACATAGAAAATTAGTCAAAATATATAATATTCATTATCTCTATTTTAAAGAGAAATAACTAACCTCCCTTAGGAAAAATATAAGGATAACGAGACTTGATGTCGGCCTCGGCCTCCCATGTAGCTTCCTCTACTAGGTGGTCACTCCATCGAACTTTTACGGAGGCCACCTCTTTGTTTCTCAACTTCATTACTTGACGATCAAGGATTTGTACCAGAACCTTTTCATAGGAAAGGTTCTAGTTTACACCTATACATTCAACAAGGAGTATGGTCTCGAGGTGACCAATACACTTTTTAAGCATGAAGACCTGAAATACTAGGTGAACAGAAGATAGTTCACTTGGTAATTTAAACTCATATGCAACATTGCCCACCCATTGTAATATCTCATAGGACCCACATATCGGGGAGTAAGTTTACCCTTCTTGCCAAATCGCATCACCCCTTTTATCAGTGAAATTTTCAAGTACACCTTATCACCCACTTCAAATTCAAGGTTTCTTCTCCTATTGTCGGCATAAGGATTTTGTCGAGTATATGACGTTTTCAATGTATCCCTTATCACATGAACTTTCTACAAAGCTTGATTGACTAATTCTGGACAAAAGAGTGAAGACTCGCCAACCTCAAACCACCCAACCGGAGTCCTACATCTCCTACCATATAGTGTTTCAAAACAAGCCATGGAAATAGTAGAATGGTAGCTATTATTATAAGAGAACTCAATCAAAGGAAAGTGTTCAACCTAACTTCCCTTGAAGTCAATAACGCAAGCTCTAATCATATCTTCCAAGGTTTGAATGGTACGCTCCGTTTGACCATCCATTTGAGGATGAAAACTGGTGGTTAATTTTACTTGAGTACCTAAACCTTTTTAGAAAGACCTCCAAAATCGATAAGTAAATTGAGAAAATCTATCCGAAATGATTGACAATGGGATCCCATGAAGACTCGCAATCTCATTAATGTAGATACTTGTATACGCTTCCACCGAATAAGTAAACATAACAGGGATTAAGTGAGAGAACACTCATGCCGTAATCCTTCAATAATTCCAACCATCTTCTTTGTTGGAGATAAAATCTTTCAGAGTAAACACATATTGAACACTCTTGTGATTGGTCAATACATCCACATAAACACCATAGAGATAATGTCTCCATATCTTCAAGGCGACCACTATGGACGCTAACTCAAGATCATCAGTTAGGTAATTCTTCTCATGTACCTTAAGTTGTGTAGAAGAATATGCTATCACCTTACCATGTTGCATAAGGAAACAACCCAAACTTACTCGAGAAGAATCAAAATAAACAAAAAAAAACGGTTGGTACCCTTCACTAAAGTCAACACCAGAGCAAAGGTTAGATTATTTGTCAATTCTTGGAAGATTATTTCACAAGCCTCCGACATCTCGAATTTAACCTTCTTTTGAGTCAATGTTGTCAAAAGAGATGCAATATACGCAAACCCATCGACAAACCTTCAATAACACCCGGCTAGACCCAAGAAACATCTAATATCGGTTTGAGTCAAAGGTCTAGGAAAATTTTTTACCTCTTCCGCTTTGTCGAATAAACCTCTACACCCTTAGTAGAGATGATATGACCAAGAAAGGCAACCGATCTTAACCAAAATCCACACGTGCTATGCTTAGTAGAAAGTTGATGTTTCTTAAGGACTTGCAATACCACCTTCAAATGGACCATAAGCTCATCCTAACTCTTAGAATATACAAAGATGTCCTCAATAAAGACAATTACAAAGGCATCAAGGTAATTTTAGAAATCTCTATTCATTAGGTCCATAAAAGCTTCCAAGGAATTTGTTAACCTAATTGACATGACTAGGAACTCATAGTGACCATACCTAATTCGGAAATTTATTTTGGGAATGTCTTCACCTACCACCCTAAGCTTGTGATATCCCAACCTCAAATCAATCTTCGAAAAGTAACTCGCACCTTGTAGTTGATAAAACAAAACATCAATCCTAGGAAGAGGATACTTGTTCATTATGATGACCTTATTCAGTTTACGATAATCGATGCACATCCTAAGTGACCAATCCTTTTTTTTCACAAACATAAATGGAGCACCCCATGAAGAAATACTAGGTCATATGAATCCTTTCTATAGTAAATCCTTGAGGTTTTCTACTCTTTCAATTTGGTCTAAGGCATATGATAAGGAGGTATTGAAATGGGTTTCGTATCCGGCAATAAAACAAAACCAAAATCAATATCCCGTTCAAGAAGAATTCCAAGCAAGTCATTCGGAAAGACTTCCAGAAATTCCCTCACTATGGGCACCGACTCAATAGGTGGAGTTTTGGAGTCTAAATCTTTGACTCTTACAATATGATATATACACCCTTTATAGATCATTTTACAATACAAGAAATGATACGACCTCTATAAATTGAATTACCCCCTTTGCACTTTAAAATGGTTTCATTAGGAAAATTGAACTAGACTACCCTTGTTTTACAATCTATGGACGCAAAACAAGCATTCAACTAATCAAAATCAACCATATCAAGTTCTACTAATTAATCATGAATAACTATATTGGGCAACATTATAGGAAAAAATTTCTATATAATTTTTATACAACCACCGAATCACCCACCGGGGTAGACACCATAAAAGGTTAATTTAAGATATCGAGCGATACATCAAACTTTCTATCTACCTAAGGAGTAAGAAATGACAAGGTAGTACTAGTATCAAGTAAAGCATAACCATTTATAGAGAACACTTGTAACATATCGGTAACAACATCATGAGAACTCTCTTATATACCCACATTAGAACATCAACATTAGAACGACTTGCTTGAGGTCTACCGCTACTCTTCTCTTGAACCCTCACAGTCGGGAAATCCCTTACCTTATATCCACTTTAGCCACACCCAAAAAAAGGTATTCCTTTCAACAAGACATTCACCCAAATGCTACTTGCCACACTTTCCACAAGTTTTCTTCTAGTTTGGTGAATTAGTACGTCTTCCCTTTTGGACCATAGGGTAAGAACCCTATCATCACGAGCCTTGTGAAATTTTTAAGAAACATGGATTGAGAACCTCTTTTAGAACCTAGGCTTGTCTTGAATTTCTAACCTTCCCTTAGAGGAACCACCTTCATAAGAATTGGCCCTCTTAGCATCCATAACCTTCCTCCTTAGTCTAGTATCTTTCTCTTGTTGAGCATGAACCATTAAACGAGAGATACTCATGTTGTCATGAATCATGACCACACGACATTCTTCAACAAAATCATCAAACACTCCCTACACAAAGTGAATTATCGCATCCCTTCGGTTAGACACCAAGGACAGACAATACATAGAAAATTTAGTGAACTTTAATGAGTTATAAAGTACACTCATACCTCCTTGACGAAGGTTGGACAATTCTCTCACCTTAGCTTCCCTCTTCTCTCATGGAAAGAAACTATCAAGGAAAGGTCTTCTGAAGATCTCCCAAGTCACGGGACACCTCTTAGCACCCTATTATTCCTCCCTTATGTATTCCAAGTTTGATCCACATCCTTGAGTTGATAGGTGGCAAACTCGTCCTTTTCATTTGAAGTCACACCCATAGAAAATAAGATATTGTAGACTTCATAGAAAAAGTCTTGGGGGTCTTCACCAACCTTTGACCCAAAGAACATAGAAGGTTTTATCCTTGTGAAGTCTATCAAACAAGAAGCCATAGTGCTACATGTTGGAGCCCACGAGTTCCAACTTTGCTATTCACTTGAGTCGTCATAGCTTATACTTGAGTAGTTACGACATTATCATAATAATTCATAGATTAGGCCATATTGACAAAACCCAATTTCTTATTTCTATCCGTCATAGTCGGAGGATTGACCAGAGCTCGATCACCCATACGAACTTTCTCTAGTAGAGGAACTTAGTTGCCTTGTGGAGGAGCTTCGTTGTCTTGGGGAGGAGCTCCCGCATAAGAAATTTCTTCCTCGACTCTTGTTGCGGCTTCCCTTCTAGTAGTAATACCTATAACAACAATAAGATTGCTAGGTGAAAAGAATACATAGATTTGAAACTCTATATGCACGCCATAAGCTTACCAAAAAGGTTCGAATTTCCTAAGCATCACATAGTCTCTCATTCATAAGTGTGGTGTGCTTCAAAATTCTTAATAAGAATCTATGTAGACGTGGTTTAGTGAGATATCGATACTAAGATTTCTTTAACCTCATGCTTTAATATCAGGCTTGTCATATCCGGGGAGCACCCCCTTGACGTAAAAGACGTCCTCCTCCTCGAAGAGGACTTAGACTAGCCATTAGCATTCATTATAACATGTCAGAGGATAAAAAAATTGAATAATTAATTTTTTTTACATATATATATAGCGAGGTTTACATTGACCTAACACATTAATACACATAGGGAGTTTAAAGAGACTCCTTAAATAGGAAATTTACTTAGGCTTATTGATACGCTCAAAATTACTTCTCAAATACGAAGTAAAGCGGTCGTGTCAAGTAAATTACCCAACTAATGAGGTTGGGATCGTTCCCACGAGGATAATAGTTTATACTTAACTTCAATTTTTACTACTATTGTTCAGGCAATTACTTCCTTCAAAAGAAAAAAATATAAAAATGGGGGTTTTTATTCCTAAATAAATGAAAATAACTAGCGCAATAAAAGGAGAAAACTAACAGCTTCGAATGTTGGGGTTAAATAAATTAATCAAAGTAACTAGGTTTACGTGATCCGCACAGTTTCATAACTTGATTAGTCTAACTATAACAATTCTTTCCTAGTATCTTGCATGCAAAGTGATAAGTTAAGTATTTCTAAATCCTTGATCCGACATCTAAAAAATTCCACTCCGCACCTTGGTCTAGCTACGTGTGTTGCTAGCCTAACCCTTATCTTTACCCCATATTAAACATCGTATTCGATATTTGACTAAGTTATTACCTCGTACCAATGAATACTAGCCTATTAGAAAGTATACAGTAAATCTATGGTGATAATTCTTTTCGTATTATCTATCTCTTTGGTCCTGTGGGTAGAATTAAGGCAAGTTCTAACGTTGGTTATCTGTTAAAAAGACTTCTAAACGAAAGAATTATCAATACATTCAAGACATTATTCTAGAGTTGTTATTTTAGTTAGGTTTTACCTCATTATTAGCCTATCGTTCCCACAACCCTAGTTATGGAGTTTAGTTACCATAGTGATAATTACAATATTCAAATATGTGATATAAGAATTCATGCTCTCACTTCGATGAGAAAGAGTAAAATCAAAAAGTTCACTTGATTAATTAGCAAAAGTCACCAACAATCAATGATAAAAGTCTCAACATAATCAATAATCTCTCAAAATGTCTACAAAATTATCAAGAGTCTCCCAATATTGAAACGTCTAACAATGATCCGGAGTCTAACCTCAAAAACGAGGTTTTTCGAACTATTTATAGAAAATAAAAACCTAATTAAATAAGGACTCTATTTGCTGGAAATATGTCAAAAACGCGGCTGGATCGACGAACATCTTGACGGATCGTCGTGGTCATGATGGACCATCATGGACTCCGTCGTCCCATACTTGATGAAATTTCTTATGCTGCTCTCTTCAATACTCTCGATGGCAGGTATGATGGATCGTTACGAGCACGATGTTCTATCGAGGGTCTCCGATCTAGAACACTTGAACTCTTGGAATATGGGTACTGGGCTTACTTCTCTTATCTTCATGACAAACCTGCAGGACGGACCGTCATGGCTACAACGGTCCGTCACGTTTTATGTAACCCCACACTTGGTCAGACTTCCCCATCTTCCTTCAGCAGCTGCAATACGCTGCCACCTACGGACCATCGTAAGCATGACGGTCCGTCACAAGCTCCGTAGGTGGTCTCTTCCACATTTCTTCGCTCAAAAACTTATGCATTCATCTTGGGACAGATTTCCTTCAAATAAGGAGAAACATATATAAAAATTAGCACAAAAATGATTTTGGACACACTAAAATTAAGGAAAAAGTATTAATAATACCGTCAAACCACGGTATATCAACACCCTCAACTTAAATTCGTTGTTTGTCCTCAAGCGACGCACTATGACTCAATACACAATTTTTGTACAATAGTATCCATGTTTTATCCTTTGCAATCATTTGGATGTAAATCCCGATTAATATCATCATATTTATGCATGCTATCACTATTAGGCTTGAATTATGTGGAATCAGACCATGACACAGACTCACCATGCACTAAGACCTATCCTCTTCAATTCCTCACCGAGGTGCTAATATTTCAGGTAATGCAACTAGTGTCCTCACTTTAAAACAAAATCCTCATTTTTCACACAATGATTTCAGTTTGAGTATAAGGATTACTTTTCAACACTCACCCTCAGAACAAATTCACACTCATTCATACCTATTGCCATAAGCTTGCCCTTAATTTCACTACTTTAAGTTCGCTATACAACACTTAGGATCACGATAGGACTTTCTTAGCTTGTAACATAGGCTTAGGGTCAGGTAGGGTATATTTAGGTATACTTTAGTCACTTTTTTCCCTCCTTGACATATCGGCTAAACATACCATTTTCGATCATTTTATTTTGCCTAGTTTCCCACATTCTTTCACCTTGTTATTTTCTCTTTTTTCTTCATTTGTGCAAGTGACTCTCTTCTTTTATTGGTTGTATATTAATTTTTTTTCATTTTTACTTTTCTTTCAACAAATTTTTTGAGTCACTTACTTTTGGTCTTTCTCGTTTTTTATTCTTTCAACCCCACTTTCCAGAGCATTCCTCATAATAGCCACCCTCATCTCATGGCTTTGCCATGAGTCAAAGTACACAATATCCAAGGTTGGTTCAGGGCCATAAAAAAGTTGTTTACTACATTAGTCACCCTCAACTTATGCTTTTGGCATAAGTTGAGGTGCACATGTCCAAGGAGGGACCAGGGCCAACACATTATTCCCAGAAAAGATCAGTTGGGGTGAGAAAGAAAGGTCTAATTTAAGCTCAAATCATTTAGATCAAAGAAGGATAAATTTCATTTGGTGTTTTTTTAATTAGGCTAAATATGGGCCATATCGAATAATGGCCTATGATCCTTTCCTAATTGTCTATTACAACTTACTTTTAGCAGGACTAACCAGGCAATTTCTAGGTCAGTACAAATAGTGGACTATTCAAATCTTCTTCACATTCACTTGAAATCTTATCACTCTAGCAGATTAACAGACACGTAGTTCGAATTTTAGACTTAGGGTCATGCACTTGTGTACCTCTATGTCATGCTTAGAGTCACAGATTTATAGATTACTATGCCTAGTAAGACATCATTTTCAATTTTATCAGGATATCATTTTAGCCATCATGCTCCAGAATTAAACTATGTACACAAGATATAGACATATCGGTTCAACAGAAAAAGTAATCAGTCTTTCAGGGAAAAAGAACACAAGCAAGAAAACCCCAAAACAGGATAGTGAATTGGGCTACTGATACTTCACCCTAGAACTCACATTCCATTTACCCCACCCCCAATAAAATGACATGCAATTGTCCCCAATGCATAAAAAATTAAAATAATAGAGTGGCAGGTGAAGCAAACTTGGGGCGCAAAGCGCCGACGATCAGTAATCTGGTGGGTCTGGTTCCTTTGAACCCACTACATCTGTAATATGGACACCCTAAATGGTGTACTCAGCATCAACAACACTATCAGTAGTTCCTCCCGCTATCTCCACAATTCCAGAGCTAGTTCACCCAGCAGCTAACTCTTCTGCTCTCATCTCACGCGCCTCCTCCTCAGCAAGCGAGACTCTCATCGCAGCCTCCATCTTATGGATCTCCTTCTTGCGTGCTCGCGCCTCATCCTCTTCTCGAGCCCTACGCATCTTGGCATGCTCTCGAGGGGGAGGTGGTGGAATCTCTGAAATGGCGAATAGGGCCGCCATCATTTTGTATTCAGCAGGCTCTTCAGAAGGGGCCTCAGACTCAAGCACCCTGGCCTCTATGATCGTATCAATATCTGCTCGAAGACTATCGACCCCAGCCTGAAGGGTCGACATATCCACCGTAGGGGCTGGATGGGCTAGCACTCACAACTCAAAGGCGTCCAAGCGCTTATGAACCTCAGCCATTTTCCTCTCTGTGTGATGGACCATTCTCCTCTCCGAGCGCTCTTCTGCCTCGGTAATCGACCTCTGCATCCAAGGCTGGATATGATGAAGAAGTTTAGCCATTTGCGCCTCTAATTTCTAGACCCTAGAAAGCGGGAACAGAGCGGGTAAATGGGATGAGCGAGAGGAGCTCAGGGCGGTGCAACTACTCGAGATAGACTCGGTCGGGGTAGTGTCAGTGGAAGCCGCCTGCGTAGCCGTGAGGTTATGTGCTATTGTATCAGCCAGATTGTCACCAAGTCCAACTAATATATGACATGTGTTGCGCGCATCACCTTTATCCTACATATCACTTTGGTTGTGGACTACCCCAATCGGACATGGCTTGTGTACATAACTCAGTTTTCATTGGGCGTGGACTATTTGCGTCGCCCTTGAAGTTCAAAAGACGGTTAGGCAACATAGAGCCTTGCCTTCCCCCATTGTTTTTGGCCTGCACACCTATTATTTTTGTCGTGCAAACATAGGTTAGCCGATATGAGACATGGCCTACCAACATTGTTTGTAGATCGAACATATTGATCTTCGACATATCACATAACCTAACCACTATCATCATTAGACTGCACACATCGGTCTACTAATGTCAAACATGGTTGGACGCATCACATGTGGCCTACACAATTAAGTTAGATTACGTCAGACATACATACCAACATCGTTTGTGGCTTGCAATTATTAGACGATCAACTCGCAAGCAACGACATTGATTGAGGTATAGTTGACAACATGCGAATGTCCATGTCATAAAAGAATCAAATGAGTGTGAAATGACATTCCTACATAACAACATATACATATATTTTCCATCATCTATTCTCAACATTTCTGCCTCACGTGGCTCATTTGTACCTATTTAATTACATTTATGGTTTTTACGATTTGAAACATCTTTTATTTTCAAAAATATATCTCTATAATAAATTTAACATATTTAGAAGTATTTCCAAGCATTTTCATAATTTTTCAACTTTTAGTCATTTTAATAAAATTTATTTTTATGGTTTTCAAATTTTATGTCACATTTAAAAAATTAAAATTTAAAATATTGTTGAATTTGATGCTACTATATTTATTTGTGAATTTTTTGAATTAATTTTATAATTGTTTTCATATTTTTCTTTTTTTATCATTAATTATATATTTTTGAGATTTACCAAACAAACATACAAATTCAAAAAGATTATTGATATTGTTGAATTTAAGGTTACTACATTTATTATTGATTTTTCGGTGTTAATAATATCTATTTTTTTTCCTATTTTTACTATATTACATTAATGAAATACCCATTTTTGGTATTTACAAAACGAAAATAAATATTAATTTTGTTTTTGAATTTGAGTTTACTATATATTTGTTAATTTTTTTCATTATATTCATACTAAATCATATTTTCCCTATGTTTTATTAATCAATTACTTATATTTGAGATTGACCAAAAAAATAAATAAAAAACATTGTTGAAAATTATTTTTTATTTATAAAAAGTTATTTGTGGAAGTTGATGTGTATTTGTGCGTTAGAACATGCATATTTGGGTTGTACATGTTCATTATGAATATGAAAAAAATTGTATCTGCTCCTCTAAGTAAGAATCCGCGCCAAAGAATCAAGAGCTCCATTTGGGCCACGCATAGGACATGGCACGCGGACATCGAGAAAGTGACATCGGCCAACTGAAGGATACATTAACAAAGGTCTGCACATATCCGACGTGGAATGTGTACTTTTTGCAAGGGACATCTGTGTCGGCCAACGACAGGCAGCATCGTCCGTAGCCATTGCACATCAGGCAGGCGACGTCCGTTAATGATAGGCAAAATCAACCAAGTCCTGTGTGACGTTCCTAAAATAAACTAGGTTAAGCTAGACTCTAACATAAATTTCACGGGTTTAATGTCTTAAAATGGTTAACAATAATGTATATAGATGGTGGTTAATGTTTTGAAGAGTTGGGAGTTCTAAAATCCAAAAATGTTCAAGATGTTCGAAAGATAGCTTTGAGATGTGCTTGTGTGTTCTAGTGTGCCGTTACATGTTTTACGTATTTGTTTTGGTTCAAATTGATGTGAAAAGTTCCTAACGTCTATACTATCGACGTGTATTTAGGTTGGAAACATCCGAACATGACTCCCCAAGGACCACCCTAAGGTTCCTTGAGGAAGACCGAACTCGTGGTTCAAGACTGCAAAAGTAGTCCTAACCACTGAGGCTAATGAAAGGACAGTAGGTACATCGACGCCCCATCGATTGGGGACTACGCCCCATACTTGGTGGTGGGATCTTAGGACCCACTTTGCATAGCCTCTGAATCAAACGATAGTTGGGTGAATGACCCATCATCTGATCGACGCCCCGTTTGTGCTTACGTCAATTGACACCTCCAAGTTTTCTGCAGGTGTCTCAGCCAAGACAAGGGCATTTTGGGTATTTCACCTACCGTTCTGAAAATAGTTTGGGTTGTTAATTAGGGTAATATTTGGTAATTTATGTGGGGTTATAATTTCTAAAACCATAAAATGAGTTCATTTTTCAAAATCAAAACCAAAGATCCCAAGAGAACCCTCTAAAACTCCATTGAAGATTGAAGGGAGATTGGTGATTTGAGCTTGATTTTTCCATCAAATTTTGATATTTTTCGTGGATTTACATCAATCAAGGTATGGTGTTTGATAAATGAGCTCTCTTTCTTCAAGGAGCCAAACTTCAAAAGGCTTTTCTAAGACTTTATCAAAGCATGAACTTCTCAAAATGAATTCTAGACATGGGTTCTTCCATAAATCAATTTAAATCAATAATTTATGATTCAATTGATGACAATTTTAAGTCAATAACTCTACGAATCCATGCAAATCGTGATTTCTCTATTTTGTCTCTAATGTTGGTGATTTTATTATGGCTTAAGGATAATAAATTCTTATGTAGATTGTATTGTAATATTGAACTGTGTAAACATCATGTTAGAATTGTGTAGAAGCTTCCTGATTTGGTAATATTCATGTTATGTATTGTTGGTTCCTTGTATGGTTTTGTTATTGGATTGGAGTAGTGCGTATGACTATTGTTAAGAGCCTTTGTTAATTGAATTGGTTGAATTGGATAAGGATTTGAGGTGATGATGATGGAATGGTAGTATGTGGACCGAACCTCTTTTATATTATGTAGTATAGGTATTGAATTGTGTTGATTGGTATGGTCCACTTATGGTGGAGGTGCTTACGTATTATACTTGTGAAGAACATGGTCTTGTCGGCATTAATATATGAATTATGATATTATTATATTATAGATTGTGTATTTGATAATTGTGAAGTATGATTATGTTTATCTGTATAAGTAAAGTGAATGCATGTGTTCTCCTAATTGATTATAGGAGATAATGATAGACTATAGTGATATCCTTATGTGTGTATACTTGATGTTGAAGTGTGATTCTTCCTAATTTAATATATGAACGTTACGATGAATATGTTGATGTTGTGATAGGATTTAATAGGGTAACTTGTAGTAGAATTAGTTGTCTGTATGTGCTTATTGAATGTTATTGTACATGTAATAAATTAATGATGTGTGTGTCTTGTTTGGGTGGACCTATGTCCCTCTACTTGATACATGAAAAATGTGAATATGAAATCTTGACTTAGTAGGCTAAACCACCTTAGTCATATATGTATATGTTTTATGGAAATATGACCTTGAACATGTTAAGAGAGTCAATTACTTGGAACCTTCAAACTAGAAAGAAGGTTATCATATCCTTGAAGTTGAAATCCATATTGGTATCCTTCTTGTGTGAATGATGGACTTAGGGGTAGGTTGGCTGGAATAACATGAAACCATCTCTATGAAAGTGATGGTGCTATCCTTATTGACCATTAAGTGGCATCCCTACTAGATCCATCCGTGGTGAGGTGCATTATGATTTGGTAGTGACTAAAATATGGTACCTCTTCATATGCACTTGTGATTGAACTAATATATGAGAACAAAGGCTAGAACTAAGTGACTATGCTTGGGAAGTGAATCTACTTAAGTCGATACTAGAGTACAAAGAAATAATTGATATTCCTTCACCATGTGCATACATGGGATGTGTCCTAGTTCTACCCTTGTCAAGTAGCATACCCTCCACCGGAGTAGGGTAAACTCCGGATTCCATGCCAAGCTAGTATGGTTTAATTTAGTTATTGCCTATTCTCATAATGTGGATACATTCTAAGTTGGAGAAGTTCTACAACGCTTAGGTAGTTGAATGAGATGATAACTATACATGGTAGAGTAGGCTTTGAAGATGCTAGTATGTAGGTTCCTTAAATCTTTTCTCAAGACCATTATGTGAAGTACTTATTTGATGTAATATCTCTTAATTGAGTTAACTAATGACGATGACTTACGTTAATTCAAATTGACTAAGAGTATCCCTATTTAGGATAGCTTTGAGGGTTTCTTAAGTAGACTTGTAGAGGGTGTATGGATGATCTCTTCACTTTTTACTCAAGTACATGTTAGAGTAGACTTAGGTGGTGAGTTAATATAATGAAAAAGGAATAATATTATCTTAGGTAGTGTTAAGGATTATTTAGGTAGGGTTATAGAGGGTATATGGGCGGCTTCTTGTTGTCTTACTTCAGTATTTTTTATGATTACCTTTTGTTGGAGTGTTATATGCTTATGTGGTTTTAAGTATTGATATTGATATTATGTGTATTACTTGTAAAATGACATATGCGAAAGTTGTGTTGAAAGTGGTTCTTATACTTCTGTTATTATTTTTTTGTCAAAAGAACATATTTTATACAAATGTCCTTTTGGCATAGTTTTATTACATGTCACCATACTTAGTGCATTCTAAAGTAATAATTCCATATACTGCCTTATATCTGAAGGTGTTAGTGGTACGTGAGAGGAGTCGTTTGAAATAAACCTTGGATATTAGCATTCTTTAAAGCAAGTTGTGGTATGTCCAAACTTCATTCGAGGACATAACTATGTGTAGGTACCCTCAAAATGAATTAACGTACCTAGAGCCTCAAATGTTCCTAAAAATGATATTAATATTTTAATAAAGTGTTTATAGTATCTAAAATTTTATTGCAGTGCTTTGAAGGTGAAATGTCCAAGAATATCCAAGATGTTTGAAAGTTATCCCTTTGACGTGCTTATGTTTTCTAGTGTTCCTTGTATGATTTATGTGTTTTTTGATGCTCAAACTTATAAGGAATGTTTCTTACATGTGTATGACTTCATTATGGCTGGAAACGTGTGGGACTGACTCCTCAAGTACCGCACTAAGGATCCTTGAGGAGGACCCATCCTTTTGGCAACAAGCTTCCCAAGGCGACAAGACTTTGTTCCTTGATGAAATAAGTTCGCGTAGAAGACTAGGTCCTCCATAGGAAAAATGTTTGGTCCACATCGCAGAAACAATGTGGACTCCACTGCCCCAAGAAGTTATTATAAAAAATCATATGGGAACAGCAACGCGTTGCGGAGTTGCACCTAGACGATAATTCAAATAGTTGAAGTTAAGTTTGACTTGTCTAAAAGTGTCCAATTAATATGAGGGTATTTGGGGTACTTTTGGACTAGGTTTATTACGGTTTTTAATTTATATTTAACCTTTTTCCCAAGAAAAAAAACCAAATGCCCAATAAACAAATCAAAATAGCAAAACCTCTCTTCTCTTCCAAGTTCTCTCAAACCTCCATTGGAGGGAAAACTCAAGCTCAATCTAGAAGATGATTTTTCAAATGATTTATCATCCAATTTAATGGTTCTTGAATCAATAAGGTATGGTGATCCTTCATCCTTAGTTATCCATTCATCGAAGGAGTTCCTTTAAAGGTTTTTAAAGAAGATTTCATGTTCAAAATTTCTATCTTTCAATCTAGCCATGGGTTCTTTCTAAAATTGATTTCAAAATCATGTTTACGATAAATTGATGATTACTCACTATTCAAAATATTAATTTACATCCAATTTAATGATGAACCCATGATCGTCCAGATACTTAATTATGATATAATGTGTGTGTTTTGATCTTTCATTAGATTATGATTTAATTATGTTTAGATTGTAATGGATTAATTAGTTCTATATTCCTTTATGTCAGTCAATGATGAATTGTTGGGAATCGTTTGATGGTGATTAAATCTTGGACAATTGATGAGTTCATCCTAATTCCTAGCATATTGTAATAGGATTGGCCTTATATGACATTGATTTATATGGTCCACTTATGGTGGCAGTGTTCACCTTCATGACTATATATCGATATGTTCTGATCATGTACTGTAAGACAAATCTATGTTTGATGAAGAGTGGTGATAAAGATAACACACATGAGTCTATATGCTGAGTTTTCTAATCTAGAATCATGTTCTACGTGTATTGATTACTCATTGTTTTGTGAAGAGTGGTGATGAAGATAACACACACGAGGCTATATGCTGAGTTTTCTAATCTAGAATCATGTTCGACGTGTATTGATTATTATTTCTATATGTGAATAAGGTTGTTAGGGTTACATTGGTCTACATGTTTATCATTATTTAACCCTATTGATGAAAGTCACCTACCTATGTACCGCTATACTAATGTGTGATCTTAGCCATTGTTAGGAGTCCTGGATTCAACTATTTCAGGTGGTTGTCTCTTCTGTTATAATGTTATTGTGAGTGGTCCATAGTTCCTATTACTCTATATGTAAGTTGTCTATGGTTTAAGGGACCTGAATGTGTGTAGTAACCTTTGTAAGGTGGCTGCCTCAATGTTAGGATTGGTTCCATTAGGTGATCATGTTGTCGAATGTACACACAGACCTCATGCATTACTATAAGTAGAATAACCTCAAGGTACATAATGAAAGGATACTTCTCATCTATACCTAATGTCTACTACTAGGTATGACAAGAATATGTGCATGAAAGCATGATAAGGTATCTTAACTCAGATGACTTGATAGGTATACTAGTATGGACAAGGGTGTGGGACCTTACCTATGCATTTCACATGTCTATCTTGATAGCATAGTTCCTAAGGTGATTTCTTTATGTATATGAATATGAATGCATGAATTAGCAATGAACATGAAAGTATATGATATGATGATGTATTAATATGTGTACTATCAAAAAGTGTTTATATGAATGTGTTGCTCATATATGTATGTACACCTATACACTTATGCATGAATCCAATACAATATGAACATGTGTGGTCTAAGTGTGCATGTGTGAAATATTTACCCACACACATGAAATGTATGAATGAAGCATAATATGAAATTTTAGTAAAGTAGGGTCTCTTGAAATGTTTCCTCAATTGTACTATAACTAGACTATGCTTTATAGGTGCTATGCCCATGTGAAAGGTTTTCTCGCATTAGGTAGGTTGATGAAAGGAAATTATCATCTATGAATTAGGGTAATGAATATGAGGAATTAATCTCCTAAAGACTATTTTTATAAAGTAATTTTGATCAATGCTTTTAAATAAAGAGAAGTTATCTTAGCACCGAGTGAACTTGATGATGAGGGGTGCCCCTTCCTAAAGGAAAAGCTTGTTCACTACAGTCCTCACGAGGTGGATAACTATAAATGCCAATTCACATAATAAGGGTTTCAATATATACCTCAAAGTTCCATAAACTATGTTTCCATATAGTTTACCTAATGTAAAATGAACAATGGAAGTATCGTTCGGAGCCCTAACGAGGATAACCTAAGGTAATTACCTTAGGATATGTGAGTGTAATGAACTTACCTTTGCATTGTACAAGTAACTCTTGAAGGGAGTTCTAGGAAGTTTTTCTATGCGTGTGTAATATATATATATATATATATATAGACATATATATGTGTGTGTGTGTGTGTGTTTGTGTGTGTGTGTGTGTGTGCATGTGTGTGTTGTTGTTCCTTATGCATGAGAGTGTAGTGTTGGTCTACTTGATATGATAATACGCATAGTGTTGATCCTGTTGAGTCTGTATGATAAGGTCTTACCTTATATGCATAATGTTTGTCTTAGTGACTAGATGATTGTATAACGTTGTCTATACTTGAAATATTAATGTATGAAGTAAATATTAGGTCTTGTATTCTATTTGTAGGTTTACTTAGTATGTGTGAGGTTATAGGTCTTCACATGTTTATTGCACTAGTAAGCTTAGATTGGGATTATGAGTAGAGTCCCAAGATGTATTTATTATGTGAAGAACAAGTATGCTATATGTCGAGTATGGCCTCTCTGTGATGTGATTGGTAGTGTTGACTTGTATGTTATCTTGGAACGAATCTTCTATGTGGTCCATGAAGTATGTTCGGTCATATATGATGTATAAGTCTCATGATATGCTATGTTATATGAATGTGTATGTATAAGTTAAAGAAGGTTGCATGGACATTCTAATACGACGAAAGTATAAAGCCTAATCTAGAGCTTAATATGAGAGTCTAATAGTTGTAACACTGTTTACAAGTAAATTATAATGTATATAATCATTAAGAAGTTTTAGAATCAAAACATCAAGGAACATCCATGGCGTCAGGAACATATATTCAAGGCGTGCTAGTGTATCTCAGCCTATTTGACTATGTTTTAAGAGTCATAAAATGATGAAATTTTTTTGCAAAGTGTCTAACACTTATAAGAGTTAGCTTATAGTTAAATAGTGTTGGTACGACTCATCAAGGACCAACCTAGGGCCCTTGATGAGGACCCGTGCAAATGTAGCTAAAAATCGTCAAGAGATAGTGTTCACCAACGTGGGCCATCGATAAGGCGTGGTCCAATCGATGGGGCATCGATGGATACCATCGACCGACGCTTAGTCAATTTGTCCAAGGATACATTTTGACAAATCTCTTACCAAACCGACGAACCAACATGACGGTTGGTCCCTTGGTCGTTTATTGACAAATGGGGCGTGGGTCGGGGTATCACCTGTCAAGAATATTTTCACTGCACATTTTAGGATTAGTTAAATTAATTTATTAGGTGGTTAGTTAATCCGTTAGGTGTTAACAAAGGTCTAACTAATTTAGTTAATGACCTATATAAAGACCCTGACCTTATTAAACTAACCTAACCCTCATAATTTCCCAAACACAAATTGCTCTTTCTTCTCTCTTCTTTCTCTCTCCCAAAGAAACCTCATTGAAGACCAAGCAAACGAGGTCTAGGGCTGAAAAGGATCAAATTTTCTCCATCAAACTTCATCAATTAGCAAGGTATGGGATTCCTTTAATCTTTGGGATCTCTTTCCCTAAAGGGCTCCTCCAAATTGATTTCAAAAGTATGAAATTTAAGTGGGTTACTTTCAATACAAAATTGATCTTGTGGATTGATTTTTTTTATGACTTATTTATTTTATTGTGAGTAGATTAACATGTATTATTGTTACATTATACTAATTCTTGACGAATTGACATAGTTTGTTGAAGATGACCTTTTCCCCTTAACCCAAGGTTGTGATGTTGAATTGAATTGTGTAGTATTGATACAATTATCTTTGATAGTATATGAATTACTATCCTATGTTTTTATCATGATAATTATGAGTAAATTGTGATATCTTGTAATCCAAAAATGCTAGTTTTTTGGCAATTGACCTAGGTTATGAACTAGTGATGATTTATTGTGTAGTGATTCAATTGACATCATTATTATGTTGGTTGCTATTGTGTGATGATATTACACCCATTGTTGGTTTGAATTGTATGGTTGATGGTAATACCTTTATTATGTCTTATCAAGGAGATTGGGTAAGTCTTATGAACTCAATTCTTTCCTTCAACTATGATTACTTGTGATTAAGTTGTGATGTTGTATTGAAGTATACATTATGTTAAGATTGATAGGGTTGGTATGATTTTGAATTTAAAATGTCTTGAACTATGGATTAAGAGTTGGTGGCTAAGATGTAAATATTATAAGGATGGTGATAACTTAGCAATCTGCCTTACAATGATGTGATATGTCAATGTGCTAACCTCACATGTATGAATTGCATTGAAAGGAAAATACTCATGCAATTCTTATTGAGATATGATGATGACTATATAAGGGATATACCCTATGACATACAGTAAGCTATGATGATTATTAAATGATTAAAAATATTTCAAAAGATACTCTAGCTTAACACCGCGTGAACTAGGGGGAGGAGTGTCCCTTCCCAAAGATGGAAGGTAGGACCACTAATATACTCATGAGATTTGAGACTATAATTCATGTAGCTTAAATAGGGTCCCAATTGTATCTCCTAGTTGTAGAACTATGTTACCCACATAGGAATACTATTTTGTAGATCATCCTAGATGCTATGTTCATGTTTTGGTACTATCTTCACAAGTAGTTTGCCTTCCTTCGGTGTAGGGTTCCATGACACCGAATTCCGCATTAGCTCATGTATTCTATGTCGGTTAAAGTAAGATACTCCAAAAGGTAAAATGAAGTAAAGGAATGAACTCTAACTAGGATGACCTAAGGGGTTTAGCTTAGTCTAGGTAGGGGTATGGGACTCAACCTAACATTGCAGTAGTTATCCTTGAGGAAAGTCCTAGGAAGATGTTCTTATATATGTATATGCTTATGATTCAAAATGATATGTATATATGATCTTACATGTTGATGATACTATATGATGTTTGTTTCACTTATTAATATGTGTTTGGTCTCTATTGCTAAAGTATTATGCTATGTAGTTTTTATGATATGCTATGTGAAGTTGGAAAATGTTTATGGTTCTTGTTGGTATTACTAAAATGAGTTAGGTTATGGGGATTTGCTTTATCATTGGACTATTTTACTTAAATGGTTCATGAGTAATGGTCTTGCTTTGGTTATGATGTTATGAACTCTTATCCATGCTTGTTAATATTATAACTTTATGATAGAGTAGTCTTGATTATGTCTCAATTATGTTGATATGCATGTTCGCTTGACTAGACATAGCATTGTTGGTCTTGTTTTGTACATGATATTCATTTAATGATTATGTTTTATGTATTGGTATTGGTTGTTGAATGTGCATAAGTCCTTTCGCGGTAACTTGCATACTTTGATACAATGTTCCTCTTTAGTATGATTTTAAGTTTTGTGTGCATATGGTCTCATACTTAGTACAAGTGATGTGCTAAAACCATTTTCTACCTTTTTCTCAATATTTTAGGTTCCACTCATTGAAGTCTTGTGACGAATTTTGAAGGAACACTTGGATTCACACTCTCCAAGTTGGGTAGGTACTCACTACTTCGAGGACAATGCCATTTTCTCGCTTCAGATAATATGTTGTCTAAAAGACAAAATGTTCATTTCCTTTGATTTGAGAACTAAAGATCGTATAGCATGTATGTCTTTTATTGTATCGTGTATAGGCTATGCCCAATTGTTATACTCTTGTTTAGATGGTTATGAGATGATACTTCAAGTTTTAAAACTATGTTATATCTCATATATGTATATGTGCAATAAATGTAGAAGACTATATAATCTTCTTATACGGAGGGTCAATGTATAGTCGATATGACTATATTATGTGTATGTGATAGGTCTATGTAAACCTCATGATAGATAGAAGAAAATTTTCACCTTTTCCGCACTTCTAACCTATTAATGTAATTATGTAATCTAAGTGGCGAATCTTTGTTCCCGATGAGGACGACAACACATCTAGGGGTGCTCCTCGAATGTAAAAAACATTCTATCAGAGCATGAGGTGAAGTACCTTTAGAGTCAATGTCTCACTTAACCACATCTATGTAGATTCTTAATTATAATTGTGAAGCGCTCCACATTTATGAAAATAAAACTATAAGACGCTTAAAAAATTCTCCTTTTCTTGGAAATCAAATATCGTGCCTCTAGAGTCTTGACTCTATGTAACCTTACCATCTAATTATTTAATTGTGATTATAGGCAATGAATACTGGAAAAACAACAACTTGAAGATTTGATGAATAGATTTCCAATGCGGGAGCTCCTCTCTTAGACAAAGAAGTCCCTCCTCATAAAGAAGTTTCTAACGATGACGAAGCTCCGGCAAATCCTCCACCTTTGATACATATGGACATAAGGGAAACTTTTGTCCAAATAGCCCAAAACATTACTATTCAAGCATAAGCCGTCACTACTCTATCCCAAGACATGACGGCCAAATCTAATTAGGAGGTTGTACACCGAGCAAAAACAATATATTGGAACCATGTCCTGCCTTTTGAGAGAATTTACAAGGATGAATCCCCATACATTCTATGGGTCCAAATTTGAGGAAGACCCCCAAGAGCTCATTGATAAAACTTACAAGATCCTCTATGCTATGGGGTTGACTACTAATGAGAAGTTGGAGTTAGCCGCTATGGGGTTTACTACTACTGAGAAGTTGGAGTTAGCCACTTACCAACTCAAAGATGTTGACCAAACTTGTTACGTCTAATGGAGAGACAATAGGCCTTTAAGAGGTGGAACCGGTGACACGGGAGATTTTCAAGAAGGATTTTCTTGATAAGTTCTTTCCTAGGAAGAAGAGGGAATTCATAGTGGAGGAATTCATCAACCTTCGTCAAAGAGGTATGAGTGTAATTGACTACTCTTTGAAATTTACTAAATTGTCAAAGTATGCTCCTTCTTTGGTTTCTGACCCTCGGGATGAAATGAGCCGCTTTATGACGGTGGTATTGGATGACTTGAAGGAAGAATTTCGTTCGTCTATGCTACATGATAATATGAACATTTCTCATCTCATGGTTCATGCTTAACTAGTTGAGGGGACTAGGGTTAAGAGAAAGAGAGAGATGAAAAGAGGGCATGGTCTTTTGATGCTGGTTCTTCAAAAGGTAGGCTTGACATTCAAAACAAGCCTCGGTTTAAGAGGAGGTACTCTAATAAAGTTCCTACAAAATTTCCCAAGTCTCGTGATGATAGGATGTCCAAAAATAAGTCTCAAAATGGAAGAGGAACTAGATCACCAAACAAGAAGCCAGCTTGTGGAAAGTGTGGCAAGAAGAATTATGGTGATTTCCTTATTAGAATAGACAATTGCTTTTGAAGTGTCAAGAGTGGCCACAAGGTTAGAGATTTCCCAAATGTGAAATGGTAAGGCGAAGGTAGCGTGCAGGATCAAGCTAGTTTTTCTAATATGGATCCTCTAATGAAGAATCGATTTATGAACTTCTCTCTAGGGCTGAAAAAGAGAGTTCTCCCGATTTGGTAACTGGTGTTTTACAAGTATTCTCTATAAAATTGTCTTATAATGTTTCCCAATAGAGATACTCATATTGAATTAGCTTAACTTGATATGTTCAATTTTAATCTCACTAGGGGATGGATTGGTTGAGTGATTGTTTTGCTTCAATTGATTGTAAAATGAGGATTGTCAAGTTCAATTTGCCAAATGAATATATTTTAATGTGGAAGTGGGAAAACTCTATTACTAGAGGTCATTTTATCTCTTGTATTAAGTCTTGTCAAATGATCTCAAAAGGGTGTCTATATCACATTGCAAGAGTCAGATTTAGACCCTAAAAAACCCCTATTGAGTTATTCCCCGTAGTAAGGGAATTTTCAGATTTTTTCCTAATGATCTACCCGGAATCCCTCCAAAATGGGAAATTGATTTTCGTATTGACTTCCTATGGGATGCAAATCCCATTCCAATTCCTCCTTATCGGATGGTTCTTGCCGAATTGAAAGAGTTGAAGGTTCAACTCAATGATTTAATAGACAAAGGCTTCATTATATCTAGTATTTCTCCATGGCGTGCTCCGATTCTTTTTGTTAAGAAGAAGGATGGAACCCTTAGAATGTGCATCGATTATCGCCAAATCAATAAATTCACTATTAAGAACAAGTATCCTATCCCTCGGATTGATGACTTATTTGATCAACACCAAGGGGCAAGCTACATTTCTAAGATTGACTTGAGACAGGGGCACCAACTTAGGGTGAGAGGTGAGGATATACTAAAAATGACATATAGGACAATATATGGTCACAAATAATTCTTAGTAATGTCCTTTGGTCTCAATAATGCCCCACCGACATTTATGAATCTCATGAATAGTGTGTTCTGAAGTTACCTAGATCCCTTTGTATTTGTCTGCACTGAGGACATGTTTGTGTATCAAAAAATGAGGGTGAACAAATGTGTCACTTGAGTGTGGTGTTACAAGTGCTTAAAGAGAACCAACTATTTTCCAAGTATGACAAATGTGAGTTTTGTTTGAGGTCAGTGGCATTTCTTGGTCATATCATCTCTAGTAAAATAGTTTGGGTTGATCCAATGAAAATTGATGCAGTGAAAAATTGGCCTAGATCGTTAACTCCAATCGATAATCGGAGTTTCTTTTGTCTAGCGGGTTATTATAGGAGTTTTGTGGATTGTTTTTCGTCAATTTCTTCTCCCTTGACTACTTTGACCCATAGGAATGTGAAATTTGAGTGGTTTGAGGCATTTGAGAAATTTCCAAATATTGAAGGATAGGCTTACTTTTGCTCTAATGTTAACTTTAGTTGAGGGTACCAAGGACTCCATTGTATATTGTGATTCATCCCCAGTATGCTTGGGTGTGTTCTTATGGATTATGGGAAAGTAATAGCCTATGCCTCTAGGAAATTTAAGATGAATGAGAAGAATTATCCAACTCATGATCTCGAGTTAGCGGTCGTAGCATTTGCCTTGAAAATATGGAGGCATTATTTTTATGGTGTTCGTTGATGTGTATACCGACGACAAGAGTCTTCAATATGTGTTTACTAAAAAGGAGTTGAATCTGAAACAAAGAAGGTGATTGAATATTTTGAAAGATTACGACATTACTATTCTCTACAACCTCGACAAGGCAAATGTGTTTGCAGATGCTCCAAGTCGTATGAACATCGGTAGTGCTTCTCTTGTAGAAGAAGCAAAGAAAGACGTAGTAAAAGATGTTCATAAGTTGGCTAGATTGGGTGGTAGATTGGAAAATACTTCGGATGGTGGTTTTATGGTCCATCATAACTCTGAATCATCTTTGGTGGTTGAGGTTAATTCAAAACAACACCTTGATCAACCATTGATGGAGTTGAATGAATCAGTTCTTGTTATGGTTAATGAGTCATTCTCCGTAGGTGGTGTGTTCCCAATGTAGATGGTTTGAGGAACCGTATTCTTGAGGAAACTCATGGGTACCGTTACTCGATTCATCCGAGTTCAACAAAGATGTATCACGACCTTAGGGAAGTGTTTTCGTGGGGAATATTTGAAGAAGGACATAGCAGAATTTGTTGCAAAATGTCCGAATTGCCACCTAGTGAAAGCCGAACACCAAAAGCCTATGGTTTGCTTTAAGAAATCCGATTTCCTACTTGGAAGTGGGAAGACATTAATATGGATTTTATGGTAGGTTTTCCTTGGACACAAAAAATATATGACTCCATATGGGTGGTTATGGATAGGTTGACCAAATCCTCTTATTTTAATCCCGTCAAGTCTACGTACTCGATGGAGTATTATGCAAGGATGTTCATATATTAGATTGTGTGTCTCCATGGTATTTTGTTAGCCATCATATCAGAAAGAGGTATATAATTCACATCTAGGTTTTTAAGATTATTCAAAAAAAGGTTGGGTACCAAAGTGAAGTTAAGGACCGCTTTTCATCGTCAAATGGATGGTCAAGCGGAACGTATTATTCAAACCCTTGAGGATATAGTTAGAGATAGTATAATTGATTTCAAGGGAAATTGGGATAAACACTTTCCTTTGGTTTAGTTTGCTTACAACAATACTTACTATTCATCTATATCTATGGATCCTTAGGAAGCGTTGTATGGTAGGAGATGTAGATCTCCAATTTGATGGTTTTAAGTCGGTAACTCTTCACTTTTCGGTCCCATTTTTTTTATAGGACTTTGGACAAGGTTCATATTATAGGGAATCACTTAAAAATAGTCTATAGCCAGCAAAAGTCTTATACCGACCATAGGAGAAAGAAGACAGAATTTGAAGAAGGTGGTAAAATGTATCTAAATAGTTCGCCTATGAAAGGGGTGGTGAGATTTGTCATAAAAGGGAAGTTGAGTCCTCGTTATGTGGGTCCCTATGAATTTTTTCAAAAGATTGGTAAGGTTGCATATGAGTTGAGGTTTCCTACTTAACTTACTTTAGTTTGTCATGTGTTCCATGTTTCCACGCATAAGAAGGGTATCGGTGATCACAAGTCCATTCTTTTAATCGAAGGTCTGGTGTTCAAGAGAACCTCTCTTATGAGGAGGTTCCGATTGAAAGCCTTGATAGACAAATAAAGAATTTAAGTAACAAAGTGGTGGTTTTCGTAAAGGTATTAAGGAAGAATCACCTTATTGAGGGTTCAACAAGGGAGGCTAAGGACGATATGAAGTCCCATTACCCTCATATATTTGATAACTAAGGTTGGTTATTCCTACATGTAGTGAAAATAATAAGTTCCTTTTAAACTGCCTTGATTTTTGGTGAAGTTCTGAAAAAGGATCTCTTTCCCCAAAGGGCTTCTCCAAATTGATATCAAAAGTATGAAATTCAAGTGGTTTTACTTTCAATACGAAATTGACTCATGTGAATTGATTTATAATGATTTATTTTAGTTACTATGAGTAGATAAACATTTATTATGGTTATATTATACAAATTCTTGTTTTATGACCTTGTTCGCGTAAGATGACCTTTTCCCCTTAGGTTGTGATCTTGAATTGAATTATGTAGTATCGATACAATTAGCTTTATTAGTGTGTAAATTATTATCCTATGGTGTTATCATTCTAATTATGAGTAGATTGCATTATATTATAATCCAATTATGCTAGTTCTGGAGTAACTGACCAAGGTTGTGAACTAGATTATGAATTTGACCTAACTCTGATTCTAAGATCTGAACTAGTGATGAATTGTTGTGTAATAATTCAATTGAATTCATTATTATGTTTTTTCTATTGTGTTATGATATTACACCCATTGTTGATTCAAATTGGATGATTGATGGTAAGGCCTTGATGATGACTTATGAATGAGACTAGGTAAGTCTTCCGATCTCACTTCTTTAATTCAATTATTATTACTTGTGATTAAGTGATGATGATGTATTGAAGTTCCTTATGTTAAGATTGATAGGGTTGTGTATGACGTTGAATTAAAATGTTTTCAACTATGGATTGTGAGTTGTTTGCTAAGATGTAAATGTTATAAGATTGGTGATAACTTACCAATGTGCCTTTTTATGATGTGATATGTGAATGTGCTAACCTCTCATGTATGAATTGTACTGAAAGGAAAAATACTCATGCAATTTTTTTATTGAAGATGATTAATAAATAAGGGATAGACACTATGACCTACATTAAGCTATGATGATTAATAAAGGATTAAATACATTTTAAAACGGACTCTAGATTAGAACCGAGTGAACTAGAGTGAAGAGTGTCCTTTCCCACATAGGGAAAGTAGGATCACTAATGTACTTATGACATTGAAGACTATAATGCTTGTAGATAAATAGGGTTAACAATATCTCCTAGTTCTTTAACTACGTTGGCCCCATAGGAATAATAGCTAGTGGATCAACCTAGATTTTTTGTTGATATTTTGGTTCTACCTTAGTATAACAACCCTCGAATGACTTAGGTGAATATAGATACTAACATGGTTTTAATGATTTTCTAAGGTCCTAAAATATTCTAAAATTTAGTATTGATGCAGTGTCTAGAGTTTAAAGTGATTTGGTATTGAAATATAAAGGGACGACCAAGGCATTCGACGACTAAGTCACCTGTGTGCCTCATATGTGGTTATGTTCCTAAATTTGTGTTGCATGAGTTAATGAGGTGATTATATGAGTTATTATGGGTTTTACAGGAAGTTCATCAAGTTTTGTGAAGTAAGGAGGTCAAACGTCCAAGAACGTCAATGATGTTCAAAATATTTGCCTTGAAATGACCTTGTGTTTATATGCATGTTTTGTTTAGTTTTACGTGTTCATTTTGGATGAAATTGATGTGAGAGGTCCTAAACCCGTGTAAAAACATATTTGGGTTGTAAAAGTCTGGGTAAGACTCCAGGTCGAAACAATAATGAGCCCTAGAAGGAGGACACTAGGTTGGACCTCAACACTCTCAGGAAGTGGTAGTAGATTTCCCCAAACGACGACCAGTCCACTAGGCGACATCCCTTTGATGGTTGGTGTCGATGAATAAATGTGTCCTGCAGGTTGATGAGTTGCAGGAGCTACCAACGGACCCTATTAATGGGGTGTGGTCTCACCCACGGACCGTTGATGTTTGAGAATTGATAGTGCTGTAATTGCAAGTTTTGTATTAAGGCTTGGGGGTTTTGGAAAATTCACACCAAGTCTTATAAAATAACAGGAAAGTGGTTTTAGTTGTTTATGGGTGTTTTAAGAGTAGTTAAGTCGTTAAACTCTCATTTAAACCCTAGAACCTATATCAAAAGTTGTTCCCTCCTAGAGATTCTTCAAAAACCTCCATGAGAACTCAAGGTGAAGATAGATCTTGAAGATATATTTTAAATGGAGTTTCTTCTTCAATTATAATTATATTCTTCTAATAAGGTATGGTAGTTCTAAATTTATGTCTTTCTATAACCTTAGAGTCAATTTTAAAGATGATTTTGAAGATTTTAAAAATATGAAAAAGTCTGATTTCTACTCTAAGACTTAGGTTGCTACATGATATGTTTTCAAACTTTTAATATGATATTATTGATTATAATATATTTTTTCTATGAAATTCTCCATGAACCCTTGAACTTCTCAAATCTCTCAATTTGACTAAAATATGGGTTATGAGATCATGCTTTGATATTGATGAATTCATATGTAGATTGTTATTGGCTTTTGATTCATGTATAGATTATGATTGGTAGTTTTATAGTCTTTTTAAATTTTATCAATTGATTATTGTATATTCTTATATCCGTTGAATATTAAGCTTATTGAATTGATATTGACTTAGTGCTTATGAATTCTAGTGTAGTTTTATATGGGCTATTTATTGATGTAATGATTGTATTGAATTGATTTCTAGGTTGTCTTAGATTGATATAAATCTATGTTGAACTCACCTAGATTCATTGAGTATTATAGTTTATATACTCAATTGATGTTCATGTCCATGGGTAAGCGCCTATTGGTGTTTAATTAGATAAATTAGCTTCGGATTGAAGTGGTGAGATTGAATGGGTGGTACGCTTTCCTAACTCTCATAATATTGTGTATAGTTTTTGTATTACAATTATGATTGGTATGGTAAATTTATGATGGTGGTGCTATGTCAATTGATGTTTCCTTGTTAGCGTTACTTTATGTAAGATGATAATCATGGACTTGTCGGCACTACTTAAAGTATTATGATGATTTGTAGTTGAGTTATGTGATGTAGGAGCATATATATCTACATGTTATTAAATAAAAGTATGTGTTCTATTGACGTTAGGTGATCATGTAGACTATTACTATGTGCTTATCTGTGTAGACTTAGAGTTGATGCATGATTGTTCCTATTTGACTATATAATTCTAAAATGGTAATATTGATGATGTTATATTAATAATGTATAGGATTACCTGAAGATTTTAAGGGTCATTCCGAAGTTCTTTAAAGAATGATATGCTATAGGTGATAAAGTAAAGAATGTTATGTCTAGTCTTTGTTGACTAGTGTCCCTTACTTCATGAATATATGAATGTGAATATGAGATGTCTTGACTTAGAATGATAAAGCCTCTTAGTACTATATGTATGAATGAAATAAGACCTTAAATGATTTTAAGAGGGTCATTAATGTGAAAACTTAAACATAGTGGTAAGGTTATGAATGTTTAAGTCAAAAGACGTAATGGTATCCTTCACGTTAAGGAATGGTGCACTTACGGTTGATTGTATGGAACAACATCATATCATAATTAGGGAAGTCATTATGAGCTTTTTGTCACCATCATAAGGTAACACTAGGGGACCTATTTTGTAGGGTAAATGTGATTGGGTTATGGACTTGATATGGAACCCCTTTATATTAACCTTTAATGTAAATTACTCAATGAGAACAAAGTCTAGAATCAAGTGAGTATTGCAATTAATAGTTAAAGGATGAGACTAGAGTACAAAGCATTCCCTTCATATTCCTTAACCATGTGCCTACATGGGATGTGTCCAAGTTCTACCATTGGCATGTAGAACACCCTCATTGAAGTAGGTAAGAACTCTGGATTCCATGCTTTGCTACCTAGATCTATGGGGTTTATTGCTTATTCTCATCATATGGGATACCTTTTAGCTTTAGAGAAGTTCTATGATGTTTAGGTGGTGGTATGGAATGCCATCTAGACATTGCACAATAGGCTTTGAAGGTGTTAGTTAGAGCACTAGGTCTTGTACAAGACCATTACTTGAATGTCTGTATATGATGAATGAGTCTTAAATCAACGAACGAATGTAATGATCTAAATTATGAAAGTATGTTAAATGAATAAGTACCTATCTACCGTAGTTAAGGATTGTAAGGTGTGAAGGGGGCATAAGAATGGTCACTTCGTATCTTACCTAGATAAGTCTTAAGAATGACTCTAGTTAGGGAATATGTGTTTATTATGTAGAAATGATATAAGCCTTAGTTAATCTTACAGATTATTTAGGTAATCTTAATGAGGTCAATGAGGGACGTTATCTTCTTGATTTACTTAAGTAACTCTTTTGATAGACTTTGGAAGGACAATGTCACATTATCTATTTGTTGATGTATTAAGTGAGAATGATTCTATCTGAGGCAGTTTATAAGATCTCTTACGTGTGTGTGTAAGGGATCTTATGGGTGGTCGCTCACAACTCGCTCAAGTGAGACTTAGAATCACATTTTGTAGGAGAATATCATGCTCAGGTGTTATGTGCTTTGTGTGTATATCACTATAGGAGGTCTTAAGGATCATTTAGGTGTCCCTAAAGAGGGTGTATGGGTGGTATCTCTTTGACTTACTTAAGTGTGTCTTAGGATAGCCTTTAGTGAGGGAATTACATGCTAGAAAGTGTCCAAGGTAAAGTTAAAAGACTTCACCGAATAGTGAAGCAACTTCACCGTAACAGTGAAGCAACTTAACTGTAACAGTGACAAAGCTCACTGTAATGATTTCCTAAATAAGTGAATAATTGCTTAATTGATTTCTTATGTTTTCTTAAGGTGTTAGGTTTGTATAGTATGATGTTTAATCCAAATTAATGAAAAGCATATTATTACTAAATGTCCCCTTTTCATGGTTTTTACACAGCTTCCATACTTAATGTATTTAATGTTTAACCCCTTCTTTTCCCTTTTTGACTAAAGTGAGGGAATTGGAATTCTTGATACGCCATAGAGGATGGATAGGTTTCTAAAGGTTAAAGATGAAGTATTGGTGAGTCCTCATCGATTCGAGGACAATATCCATATGTTCCTTTATGTGTTAGTCATTATTTTATGTGTTGTATAGGCTTAGTCACAGGTGTTGTATACTCCTAAGTTTAGATGGTTCAAGGAAATGTAGTAAAGGTGTATTGTTTGAAATGAAAGTCTTCCGCTTGCGCAATGATTACATAAAGAGTTCTTCGTGTGTGAAGAATGTTTTAAATTCTTACTTATTTTAGAATGTTTATTACTCAAAGAATGATATGAGTGGCTTAGATGAGACATCTTGAAGACTCATTTGTTATGTGGCGACACAAGGATGCTTTAACTTCTAGGGTGTACTTGCGGGTCGTAACACTTGGAAAGTAGTCCGCCCACCTTCGGTGTAGGGTTCCATTACACCTGATTCCACATTACTCATGTGGTCTATGTCATTTAAGTCAGGATGTTTCCAAAGGTAAAATCAAGTAAAGGAATGAAATCTAAGTAGAATGACCTAAGAAGTTTAGCTTTGTCTTGGTAGGGGTATGAGACTCTGCTTATACATTGCACTAGTTAGCTTCCGGGAAGTCTTAGAAGGATGTTCTTTTATACATATATATATATTTTGATGAATGTAAATAATATGTATATGATGATCTTACATGTTGATGATACTATATGATTGTGGTTTCACTTATGAACATGTGTTTGGTCTCTATTGCTAAAGTATGATGCTATGTACTCTTGATTATATGCTATGTGAAGTTGGACGTTGTTTATGGTTCTTGTTGGGTTTACTAGATTTAGTAAGGTTATGGGGCTTTGCTTAGTTATTGTACTGGTGGACTTAATGAGGGTTCATGTTTAATGGTGTTGCTTTTGTTATGCTGTTATGAACTTTTATCCATGATTGTTGATATTATAATTGATGATCGAGTAGTCTTGATTATGTGCTCAATGAATTTGATATGCGTGTTGGATTGACTAGACTTCGTATTGCTTGACTTGTGATGTACATGGTCTTGACTTAATGAATATGTCTTATTGATTGGTATTGGTTCTTTAATGTACATAAGGCTATTGAAGGTAAATTGCATTTTTTAATGACATGTCTCTCTTTAGAATGATTTTATGTGTTTTGTGCATATTCTCTAATATTTAGTAGAAGTGATTTGCTAACACACTTTTCTCCCTTTTCCTCCAACATTTTAGATTTCGGTCGTTGAAGGTTGGTGACAACTTTTGAAGAAAGACTTGGACTCTCACTCTCCAACTTGGGTAGGTCCTTACTACTTGGAGGACAAGGCCATTTTCTAGCTTCAAATATTGATTAGTCTTAAATAAAGTATGTTCATTCCTTTCATTTGAGTATTAATGATTGTATAGCCTAGATGTGGCTTTAATTGTATTGTTGTATGGACTATGCCCAATTTTTTTATACTCTTGTTTTTATGGTTATGAGATGAGACATCAGGTTTTAAGAATATATCTTTTTTTTATATGTACATGTGCAATAAAAGTACAAGACTATGTAATTTTCTTATACTAAGGGTCTATGTATACTTGATATAACTATATTATGTGTATGCGAGTGTTCTATGTAAACCTAATGATAGATAGAAGAAAAGTTTCAAATTTTCCGCATTTTTGACCTATGAATGTAATGATGTAAGCTAAGAGGCTAGTCTTAGTCCCCGATGAGGACGATGACGCCGGTTACGTCTATGAGTTACTCCCTAGATTAACAAACGTTAACCATGGTGACCTTAAAGTGATGCTTAAGTTTGGATAGTGGAATGGGACACTATGCATAGCACTGAGTATCACTAGAGGGTTACATGGGAGTTAAAGAGTTAAGGTAAAACAAGTATAATATTATGAAAATATATATGTGCCCTAAATGTAATATGAGTATTTTTGTGTTGTTGTGATTATTGTATATGTCTATATGAATTATGTGACTTATATTGTAGTTATTGTATAATTGTAAATGAAGTTCTACTAAAATACAAGATTTGAAAGTAAAATGTCCTGTTTAAATGCTTATTTTTGCAAGGTTGTCATAGTTAGCGCATTCTTATACTAATACCATTCTTATTAATCTTTTTACAAAATGTGTAGGTGCTGGTAACTAGAGGTTGTCTCTTAATGTAAAGGACTTGGATATCTTCCCCAAGTCCAAGGAAAGGGATCCTAAAGATTCAAAGATTACGTGTGTCATATTTTTTTTCAAAGTTACGTAATAGTTTACTTATTTTTTTATGTTTTAAGGTTTTGTACCTGATCTACTCTAATGATGTTGACTCTAAGATGACAAAAGAAACTTAGAGCCTAACTATGTATTATAAGATTATTTTAATCTATAACTGAAGTAATGTTCTATCATATGACGTGCTATGAAAGTTTTAAATTTTCCGTTAAATTTCTTATGACAATGTGATGAATGATAACTATGGGATTGTATAAGACCTCCGAGAAGTCAAGTACGCCATGTTACTTCTTTGGGGTGCTCTTTTGTTGTGATAAACATGGCATAAGAGCATGAGGATATAAAAGTTGTTTTAGGGTGCAAAGACTTATATTGCAACATCTAGAAGAGTCTCATTCATTGGTGGTGAGTCACGACACATCTATGAATGAGAGTCTATAGGACGATAGAGTTTCCCTTCTTCATTATGCTCATGGTGTGTCATAGAACTAAACTCTATATGATCCCTTTCTTATTTTTCCTTGTCCAATGATCCTTTAGATGTGATTGCTTTGATAGGATGATGTCTTAATTCTTTAGGGTGAAGAGGTGAGTTTTCATTCATACCTTGGTTTTATGGTTCTATGAGTAAGTATGAAGGTGATTTTTACTTTTAATGATTTGATGTCAATTATGGCTATATATATGCTTTATGAGGAATTTAAATGTTATGTTGAGAAGTTATGTTGTGATATGGATATAGTTTTTTAAGAGTTATTATAGTAGTATGGAATTCTCTTTGGAGCAATAAGTTGTGATATGGTTTTGTATGATGATATTCTAATGATATTGTTTAGGCTTGAAATGTTTTGAATAAGTGTGGTAAATAGCTAAACATGCATGTTGCCTTTATATATGTGTAATGGTTAAATGTTTCCCTTTTTATATGTGTGTTTCTTCATGGTTGCCTTGTGTGGATTGGAGTCTTTGATATAGGCTTGATCCTAGGAATGAAGGTAGTGTGCTTACCATTTGAGGTGATTGTGGAAGTATTCTAGTTAATCAGAGAACCCTTATAACTAGTTAATGATTCCCTATGTAAACCTAGTATAAGAGTGAGGAAACAGGAAAGAAAAGATTTCATTCCACAAGCTGAGTTTATGTATTTCCCTAAGTTTACTTTGAAGGACGTATGTACCTCTTAATCCATATGGAGATGAAGAGTATTGATTTTTACCTACTTTGAAAGTGGTTAGTTGTCTTCTAAGTTTGATCTCATCTTTGGTCATTTGATAAGGGTACTTAGATTATAATTTTTCATGGTTAGTTGGAAGGTTCTAACCAAGATGAGATTGTGGGTTCAACTGACCTAGAAGTTACTTTGCTTAATGTTGAGAGAAAATAAAGAGGCCTTCATGGCCAAGTCACTACTATGATTCCGTAAGGTGTGATCTATAGATTATGGTTACCCTAAAATATGTATGAAAAGGTTGTAGTGGACCTTAAGAGTCCCAACATGTGTTTTATGTCATTGTGAAATAATGGACATACCCTTGGTATTCATGGTGTAGCTAAGTCCTTATGTCGTTGGGTAGTATGACCTAACTTGATTGTTATATGTTTCCTTGGGTGTGAGGCTTAGAAGAATGATGGTTATTGATTTATTACACTCTTTGATGTGATATTAGGAGTGGAAACCCTCAATAATGTTAAACTTTCTTACATAAGGAGTATATAGGTTGGTCTTGACTTGCCTTGACTGTAAGGACACAAAAATGAATTATGTACAAATAGATCCTAACATGTGGTGAGATGAGATTATTTAGAGGTAGTGTGTAAAGATTGAGAGAATTTAGAGGTGAAACGTCCAAGAACGTCTGGTGATGTTTGAAAGTTTAGGTTTAAAAGCGTACTAGCATGTCTTAGTCTTTTTTATGAGTATTTATGCAATTTTTTGATCTCAAAATGATAGGGGAGGTTCCGAACATATAGAAGGTCATATTTATGGTGTAAACGTTTAGGCACAAATCCCCAAGGACTGCCATAGGGGTCCCTGAAGAAGAACCAAACCTTGGACTAGCACGCTGCCAACTTTTGTTCTTGGTGGGAGTTTGTCAGCATGCCAGACCTTGGCCATGAAGGGTCAAATTTTGGGTCTGCGTCATGACCATGAGGCAGACTCTAATATCCCAGAATTTATTTTCAAAAATCATGCTAGAGAAGCTCCGGTTTGAAAAACATGTTCATCGATGAATGTTCCAAAAATTTAAATTGAGATTGACTTTTTTTGAATGGTCAAATTTATATGGGGGTAATTGGGTGATTTTAGAAACAGATAGAAAAAGTTTTTAGAACTTGTTTAACCCTATTCCGAAGAAAAAACTATAATACCCAATAAGAAATAACAAATCAAAACCTTTCTCTCCCAAAATTGTCCCAAAACTACCAATGAAGAAGAAAAGAAATTTCATTAGCTTTTTTAGGACGAATTGATCATGAATCAAGATGGGTTTAAGTCTATAATCTAAGGTATGTGAAGGTTATTCATCCAGGTACTCTTCCATCCATGCAGTCCCCCTAGTTTCTTTCAAAGGTGAATCCAAAGAACCCATTCTAGAGAGGGTTGATATTGCATTGTGGGTAAGGCTTTATGGTAATGCCAATCAAGTGGATAGAAATCAGTTATGTTCATGTGATAATTATAAGATGTTTTAATGAACTTCTCATGCTAAATTTTAGTAATGGATATTGAGGTGATCGTTGTGGTTTTAGGCCATAGAGGCTAGATGAATGTGTTCTGTTGATCTTCTTAATTCAATTATATTCTATACTATTTGATGATGATTGAATCACAAAGATATGAATGGAACTAGGTATAATTGATTAAGGATGATCTTTACCGAGGAAGTTGAAATTGAACTTATGCAATCATGAATAACTAGAATTTCCTTCTAATGATCTAATTGAATAGATTAACATGAAATTGAGTATGAATCATAAGGACTACGTGTAGTAGCCATTGGTAGGTTTTATGACCATTGTTTTTAAGCATTTCGGGGGTAAATTCATGATGAAGATGACGTTTTTTATCTCTTCTACACCTACATATAAACATGATTAGGAAAATCAAGTTCTCAACTAGATGAACCCCTAGTTGACCTAAAAACCTAACATGAATCAAACATGGTAGACTATGATTAGCTTGAAGATTAGTTGTATGGCTTCTACTTGTGTAGTAGACTTGGTGAGACAACACCAAGGGCATGGAATATTGACTTGAAGTACTGCTGATAGTTTGAGATGGTAGATCTCAAGTTTAGCTTGGGATAGTAAATCTGAAGGACGCTTGAGTTAAAATAATCATTGTAGCTTGAGATATTAATTCTCATGGAAGCTTGGGTTAGATTACTCATAGTAGATTGAGGTGAGGAACTTCATGACAACTTGAATTGATTTGGACAAAACCCTTTAATGCTAGGTTTAGGCGAAATGCCTTTACTCTCCTAATGGTAGCTTGACTTTCATGCAAGATGCATTTCATGGTAGCTTGATTTGCATGTAAGGTGTATTTCATGGAATAGCTTTAGATGGTTTCTCATGGTAGCTTCGGGTTGAGGATTCATGCTCCTCTATGATTAGCTTGCATCCACATGACAAGATACGCTTAGTGTTTGAGGTATTATAGGATGCTTCGCATGCAGTGCACAAGTCTTTTTAGGTAGATAGGGGTAAAGTACTCATATGTTATGATGAACTTAGGACTTAATTATTAAAGTGAACTATAATCACTAATGACAAAGACATGTACTTAAATTTTGTAGTTGTATGGTATGCTACCTTAGACTTGCACAAGGATACTTGGAGGTGGCTTTTCAGATAGTTCATAATGGTAAGAAAGACGATGATTTAATAATGAACTTTCATATGTTTTAGGATGCTTTAATATGCTTATGATATTCGTGATATGATTATGTCTTAATCTCATATGATAATGTGTATTATTAACTAACCCTTTCAAATATCTTATTTTTGATATGATGTTTCCATACTTAGTACTAATTTTAGTGTAAATTGCCTACATGTTGTCCATGTAGGGTCCTGAGAAGATTGAGATATCATAAAGGGTAGAGTTCCATGGTTTCCAAGAAGTGAAGATTGGGTGAGTCCTCAGAGAATACGAGGACTACAACCACTATGTTGTCTTTATGTTTTGCATTATATTAGACTTTTATGGGTTGTGTGTGACCCAAGACTCTTGTTATTCATGTTGTCATAGATGGTTTTGAGACATATGTTAGACATTTTATGAAATGACTTTAGCATTATGATTTTGAATTAAAAAGTTTTTAATTCTGCACTACTTTTCGTATATATGCAATGAATGATGTCTAAGGACATGAACAAGACCTACAAGAGGTCAAGTACGCCATATCGCATTTCGAAAATACCATATCTTCTAGTGTTTACTCTTGGGTATGAAATTGACTTTGTTGGTAATGGGGATGATGTGATTAGGCTTACCCCAAGTGGGGGATAATGTTCCTAGATGGTAAAATTATTAGTGCCCTTGATGTTCCTATGATGAGTTCCTTGAACTTCTTTATGTTGAGAGTAACTTTAGGTGATGTTGATGAAGGTTGTTCATAAGCATAGATCCCAAGAGAGGGATAATGTGCTTAGCTGTTAATGCTTGTGAGCTAAAGCTCCTTGGATTAATTTAAGTTGCTCTTAAATGTGTTTACCCTATGTGGGGGATGATGATGTGAGAAGTAAGGTTGTTCATATCCCTATCTATTCCTTCTATTCTTACTCAAGATTGAAACCAAAGAGTTCCTAAGTAGGTTGTTCATGATAGGAATTTTGCATGTAATCTTAAGTTGGATGTTCTCAATATGTTATGCATATATTAAATGACATTATGTTATATGTCTTGAGAGGTTTTCATCGAATGAAAAAGGGATTTTGTGATACGTTGCATTTTGCTAATGTTGTTGTGCATATTTATATGTTAAATGTTCATTAGATTTCATCAAATGATTTAATGAGCGTTGTAGATGTCACTTTTAATGTGTGGTATATTTGCCGCAAAATGAGTAATTGAGTTCCTCTAAATGAAGATGGTGAATCCCTTTTAAAATGTGTAATTTGTATGACTTGGGAAGTATGAATATAGACTCACTCTTGATAAGCTAAAGTATGCCTAGCCAATGTCCTTGTATGTACCTATAAATTTTTATGAATTTCCTTAAATGATGCATATTTATGGAAGATAGTGTTATGCTAGAAATTGAATCTATGTGAAATAACTTCCTATTGTTGTGATGTGTATGGTTTGATTTACTATTTTGACTTCGTTAGGAGGGGAGTATGAGAACGCTTTGGTTAAAAAATACAGAAGTTCTTATTAAAGTGCATTTCTTGTGTACGAACACTTGATGACATGTAAGTGTTTTGAGGAGAATGACATTCCTTATTAAAAATAGCTAAACATGGTAACGTTAAGTATGACTTTAATGGTATTATGTCTAAATGAAAAGATCCTTGTTGATCTACTTCACTCAAGTCTATGTGCATTAAGTATGAGTTGCTTATTTGCTTCTTGAGAGATGAAGTTGAATATGCCTATATGTGATCTAAATGATTATACATGTTTATCTCTTAATAAAACTTTATGTAAAGACCATGTAATGATTAGGAAAAGGTTTTTCCACCTCTAAACATGAGAGATGACTTTTTGTTTGATGCATAAGGGAGTGAGTGAATTTGATTTTTCTTCCTTGTGTGCATTGAGTGAAAAATGTTATTAATTTTGTTCTCATTGAAATTTATTTGAATTGACTTTTATGTGATGATGTGTTGAATGTTGTGAGCTTCTATATAGGGCATGAATGTCCTTGAACTGTTTTAAATGCTCCATGTGTCATTAGAGGATGAAGTATGGAATATTGTATTGTCCGTCAAAATGAATAATGGTACCTAGAGTCTCACATGTTACTTAATGGTTATTAATATGTTAATAAAGTGTTTTAAAGTATGTATACTTTAGTTGAAGTGATTTGGAGGTCAATCGTCCAAGAACGTCCTAGATGTTCGAAAGTTAGTGCTTAGACGTGCTTTTATGTTCTCATGTACCTTGGAATGTTTTATGTGTTTTTTTAAGCTAATATTTATAGGGAAGGTTCATAACATGTATAAGAGTGTATTTAGGGTCGAAACAACCGGGCACGACTCCCCAAGAACCACCCAGGGTCTTTGAGGAGGCCCATTCTTTGGCTAACAAGCTGCCAAGGCAGCAAGAGTTTGTTCCTTGGTGAAATATGTCTGCATCCCGGACTATGTCCTATATAGGAAATATATTTTTTACACAACGCGTACTCCGCTTCCCCAAGGATTAATTCCAAAAATCACGAGGGAATAGCTCTGCTTCGCGGGCTGCTCCCCGACGATAATTCAGAAAATTGAAGTTAAGTTAGACTTGACTAAAAGTATCCAATTAATGTGGGGGTATTTTAGGTAACTTGGGTGTTTGTTATTGACGGGTTTTAAGTCATATTTAACCCTTTTACCAAGGAAAAACCCCAATACTCAATAAGAAACAAAAATTCCAAAAGCTCTTCTCTTCCAAATTCTCTCAAACCTCCATTGGAGGGAAAACTCAAGATCAAGCTAAAATATGAATTTTCAAATGTTTTCTTCTCCAATTTCATGGGTCTTAAAAAAAAAAGGTATGGTTTTCCTTCATCCTTTATTATCGATTCATGTCAATAGTTCCTTCAAGGTTTCTCAAAGAAGATTTCATATTTAAAATTGCTGCCTTTCAATATTATCATGGGTTCTTTCTCTAATTGATTTCAAAAGAATGTTTAATATAAATTGATGATTATATACTATTTTAATGATTAATTTCAATCCAATTCTATGATGAATCCAGGATCTTCCAAAATTGGCAAATTATGATATAATGTGGGTCTTTTGATCTAGATTAGATGATTAATGAATTATGTTTAGATTATAATGAATTGATTATTTCTATATTCCCTTATGTAAATTAATGATTAATTGTTGGGAATTTATAAATGGTGATCAAATCTTGGATAATTGGCGAGTTCATCCTAATTCCTATCATATGGTACTAGAGTTCTATATATATATATATATATATATATATTATATATATATATATATATATATTATATATATATATAGATATATATATATATATATATATATATATATATATATGTTGTGATCATGGACTTGAAGGAAAATCGATATTTGGTGAAGTATGTTTATGATGATCACACACATGAGGTTTTATGCTTAGTCTTCTAATCTAGTATTATGTTCTAGGTGTATTAATGTTAATTTCTATATGTGAATAAGGTTGTTAGGGTTAGGTTGGTCTACATTTTTATAATTGATGGAGTCTGTTGATGAATAACCCTACCTATGTACCCTTATACGAATGTGTGATCTTAGCCAATGAAAGGAGACTTGGATTCAACTAATAAAGATGTCTTATCTCCTATCTCATAATGTTGTTGTGTGTGGTCCATAGTTCCTATTACACTATTTGTTAGTTGTCTATGATTTAAGGGACTTGAATGTGCATTTTGACTTTTGTAAGGTGGCTGCCTAAATGTTAGGATTGTTGTCATTACGTGATCATGTTGTGAAATTCACACACAAACCTCATGCATGACAATAATTAGGATAGACTTAAGGTAGCTATTGAAAGGAAAGTTGTCATATGCACGTAATGTCTACTACAAGGTATGGGAAGAATATGTTCATGATAGTATGTTAATATATCTTAACTAGGATGCCTTGATAGGTGTGCTAGTGCAGAGAAGGGTATGTGACCTTGTGTATGCATTAAACATGTCTACCTTAAGAGAATATTTCGTAGGGTTATTACTCTATGTATGTTAATATGAATGCATGACTAAACTATGAACATGAAATTGTGTGATATGATGAAGTATGAATATGTGTAGTGTCTAAATGTGTTTATATCAAAGGGTTGCTAATATATGTACACCTATACACTTATGCATGAATGAAATGAAGTATGAACATGTTGGTCGAAGATAGTATATGTGAAAGGTCTTCTCATATATATGTGCACACACACACATGAAATGTATGAATGAAGCATAATATGGTTTTCTAGTAAAGTAGGGTGTCTTGAAAGGTTAGCTCAATTTTACACTAATCTAGACAATGTCTTATATGTGCTATTATTATATGAAAGGTTTTCTTAAATGAGCTAGGTTTATGAAAGTACATTCTCATCTATAACCTAGAGCTATGCATATGAAGATTTAGTCTCCTAAATCATATTTTTATAAAGTAATGTTAATCAAGTCTTTTAAATAAAGGGAAGTTATCTTAGCACTGTGTGGACTTTATTTTTTTATAAAGTAATGTTAACCAAAGGAAAGGTTTTTTCACCATAGTCCTCAAAAGATGTATAATTATAATGTTCAATTGGCACAAAGAGGGTTTCGATGTATACCTCCAAGTTCCATAAACTATGTTGCCCCGTAGGACATAGAAAAGTGGATCCACCTAAGATGCTATCATGATATTCATGTCATACCTTGTCAAGTAAGATCCCATCTTTAGTGTCAGGGGATGATACTAAATTCCATGTTTAGCATACATGCTCTTGATGTCAGTTAATTATATTGTTTCCCTACTATAAAATGAACAATAGAAGTAATGTAAGGTGGCCTAATAAGGATAACCTAAGGTATGTTTCTTAGGATAGTTGAGAGTAATGAACTTACCTATGAATTGCACAAGTAGGTCTTTAAGGGTGTTCAAGGAAGGTGTTATATATATATATAATATATATATATTATATATATATATATGTTGATGTTCCGTATGCATGCCATTGTAGTGTTTGTTTACTTGTTATGGTAATATTAATAGTATTTATCCTATTGAGTCTATCTGATGAGGTCTTACCTTATATGCATAATGTTGGTCTTAGTGACTACATTATGAAGGTCTCTGTTGGTATGCATGAAGTTGTCTATGCTTGCCATATCGATGTATGATGTATGTGTTAAGGCTTGTAGTATCTTTGTAGATTTACTAAGTACGTGTGAGGTTATAAGGATTCAAATATTAAACTAGTAAGATTATATTAGGATTATGAGTAGAGTTCTATGATTTTTTTATGATGTGAAGCACAAGTATGCTATTTGTCGACTATTGCCTCTTATGATGTCATTGGTAGTGTTGACTTGTAGCTTATCTTTGAATGAGTCTTCTATGTGGTCCCTGAAGTATGTTGGGTCATATGTAAAGTCTGAAGCTATTATATGATATGTTATATGAATATGTATGTTTATGTTACAGAAGGTTTCATGAACATTAACCTTAATGACCTTAAGGTGATGCTTGAGTGTGGATAGTGGAGTGGGACACTATTCATGCATTGCACCAAGTATCACTAGAGGGTTACTTGTGAGTTAAGGAGTTAAGGTAAAAGAAAGATAATGTCATCAAAATTCTTAATTTTCCATAAATGTAATATGTGTGTTTATGTTATATTGTGACTAGTGTCAATGTGTATATGAAGTATGTGAACTATATTGTACTTATGGTATCAGTGTTCATGAAGTTTTACTAAAAGACATCATGCATGGTTTTAATGTAAAATGTACTCTTCAAATGCACATTTTTGCATTGTTGCCATACTTAGTGCATTTTTGTACTAATACCATTCTTCTTCATCTTTTTACACAAAGTGTAGGTGGTGATGGCTATCGGATGTCTCTTAATGTGAAGGAGTTGGAAAGCTTCCCCAATTTCAAGGAAAGGGATCCTTAAGATTCAAGGATTACCTATGTCATGTTTTATTCAAAATTATATAATAATTTAATTATTAATTTATGTTGTATAGGGTATACTCTCGGGTCATTACAAACTTGGTATCAAAGCAAAAGGTTATGAAGTAGTCTATAGAATTTAAAGTCATGTAAATTCCAAGTCTAGTAGAGTGTGATTCATTGATGTGAGTTGGTAACAATCCATGAGTGAGAGGCTATAGTCAATAGATTTCCCCTTCTTCTCTACTCTTAATTCTTGTCGTAGAGTTAAACGTAATGAGTGTCCTTTCTTAATGTTTTTCCTTGTGTTTATAGGATATTACTACTACAAGAATGGCCACAATAAAGGTTGAAGAAGAAAGGGTGAATGAGGGAGTTCCTCCCCAAGATGAGCAAGTTCTCCAAAGTGGACAAGCTCTATAAGGTGTGAAAGTTACACAATGTGATAAAGTCCATATATTTGGACAAGAGGATGAGTTTCTAGTGGTTCCCCTGGATATGACTAATGGGGAGATTAAAGAGGCTCTTCTTGACCTAGACCAAGCCATGACAACACATGTAAATAGGGGTATTGATCCTAGGGTGAATACTCTAGAGAGTACAATGACCTATATATTGAGGGACTTTCTAAGGATGAATCCTCCTATTTTCCTTGGTTCTAAGGTGAGAGAGAATCCCCAAGAGTTTCTAGATGATGTGTACAAGATGTTGAGTGCCATAGTGGTGACTTCTATAGAGAAGGCGAAGTTAGCATCGTACTAATTGAGGGATGTTGCTCAAGTGTGGTACACTCAATGGAAAGATAATAGGTTGGTTAAGTTGGGTCCATAGAGTATGTAGAGTTTAAGGAAGATTTCTAAGGAAATTACTTTCCTTTTGAGAGGAGGGAGGTGAAGGTTGAGGAGTTCATTATCCTTAGGCAATGTAATATTAGTGTTGAAGTGTATTCTTTGAATTTTACCTTGTTGTTGAGGTATGCTCAATCGTTGGTGTCTAACCCTAGGGATGACATGAATATGTTTATGTCATATGTTGCCGACCTTGTGAAAGAAAAGTTTCGTACATCCATGCTACATAATAACATGAACTTGTCTAGGCTTATGGTGTATGCACAATCCATTGAATAGTTTAAACATAGTAGGAACTCAAGGAATTGGAAGAGGATTAAGGCCGATGAGAAAAAACAACCTAGGTTCAAGAAAAAGGATCCAAAGTATGAAGGATCTAGTTCTCATGAGGTTAATATTGTTAGAGATAGTGTTTCCCATGTGGGTAAGCCTACTTGTGTTACTTGTGGGAAGAAGCATTTTGTGAAATATTTAACTAGTATAGGTGGTTGCTTTTATTACAGTAATGATGGTCATAAGGTGAGGGATTGTCCTAATATTGCGTCTAGAGGAAGAGCGTCTAATAAAGTTTTTTCAAGTGTTTTTGAAGGTGATGCTCCAAGACAGAATCGCTTCTATGTTCTCCAAGCTAAAGAAACAAAGTTGGGTGATGATGTGGGTAAGTTATAGTTTTCTCTTTAGTTGATATGGGTTCCTTCTAAATGGTGGATTATGGTGAGTAGTTCGGTTGCATATTGTTGTATCTTCTCTTCTATTCCATTCAAGCATGTGAAGTAGAATGTTATAGTAGCATATTGCATGTTGTTTAGGAGTCTAGTAGAAAATAAACTACATCAATCTCCTTGCATTGTGCAATTTCATGAAGTTATGTTTATGTTGCAAAATGAGATTGTATGATCTTTTCTCTCATATTGTCATGCTTCTTTAATAAATTGCTTTAATGTTGCATTAGTGTGTTAGTTACTATGCTTCACTATAGAGGAATTTGATCTTCACTGTAATTAATTCAAAAAATTTAACCAAATTGTTCTTCCATTAAAAATTGTTATAATGTTTATAGAATTGATGTACATGAGCATGTGAATATGCGGAGGGTGAAGTTTTTCTTATAAGATATGAAAAGGTAGGGTCCTATTACATAATGAGTAGTAGATGTTGTGTCTACATTATTGTTTTGTTTTTATTCTCTTATGATATGGACTTTATGTTCCTCCTATCTATGTTTATTGTATATTCTGTGGTATGTTTATGAGATGTTAGTCTTGAGCCTTATCTCTTGAAAAGTGTTTAAAATGAAGCAAGTGTCATTCGAGGATGAATGTTGTCAAAATAAGGAAGAATGTGACGTCCCTAAAATTAATAAGATGAATCTAAAGCCTAACATGTGTCTCATGAGGTTTTAAAGTCTTAAATTTTAAATAATAGTGTATAGAGGCATTTTTTAAAGTTTGGAAGAGTTTTGAGGTAAAACGTGCAAGACGTTCGAAATATAGCCTTGAGACGTGGTTGTGCGTTCTAAAGCGCCTTGGTATGTTTGACATGATTTTTAATCAAATTGATGTGAAGGGTTCCTAACATATATACGAGTGTATTTATGTTGGAGACGTCCGGGCATGACTTACCAAGGAATACCCTAAGTATCCTTAACGAGGATAAAACTTGTTGGTTAAGACTGCAAAAATATTCCCAACAAATGAGGCAAATCAACGGACTTTAGGTCTTCAACGCCCCATTGATTGGGGCATAGACCCATAATTGGTGGTGGGAGCATAAGACCCACTTTGTGTAGCCTCTTAAACAAACAACGGCTGCCAAAATAGCCTGTTGTTTTGTAAAACCTTGAAAATCCAAGATACATTAACATATGTGTCATGAGGTCTAACTACTGTTTCTAAGTCCATTTAAAATGAATATAGCACGTTTAAGAGGTTTAAGAACCAAAATGTTCAAGAACGTCCATAATGTTGGTTCAAAGGGATGTTAGGGTTCCTTAGCCTATTATACTAACTTTTAGGAGTCGAATATGTACATATTTTTTTGAAAGGTAAATAATAGGTTTTTGAGTTATTTCATCGTGGAAATGTCTAGGTATGACTCCCCAAGGATAAACCAAGTTCCTTGAGGAGGACCCTGGCAGTTTGATTCAATACTGCCTCACGGTGTTCATCGATGAGACATAAGATGGCACGTGTGTGGATCGACGGCGCTTCATCATCTCTGACTTAAGTTGGTGGAGAATGTCCCTTCACCCGCACAACCACTGAACTCATCGACGAAGTGCAGAGATTCAGGCTATGGTCCGTGTGTGGATAGACGGATCATCGATGCCAACCGTTCATCCCACACTTAGACAATTTGGAAAAATCCCTCCCTACACATTCTCTGACCAAGACGACGGAGTGGATGATGGAAAGGGGGCTGTCCGTTGACTCACAGACGTCCCAATTATCGGTGTCTCGTCTATGAGGACCGAGTTTCACTACCAAATTTTAAATGATTTCATTTAATTAGTTATTAGGTAAGGCAGTTTAATTAGGTGTTAAGGGGGTTAATTAAGTTGATTAAGACCCTTTAAAAATACTCCCGACCCACATTAACCTAAAGACAACTCTCAAATAAACTCTCTTCCGTCTCTCTAATTTTTCTCTATACATGAACTCACCATTGAAGACTAGAAAGGACTAGGGTTTAGGGGCAGGAAAGGTATGAATTTACCATCAAATTGTTGACAAATGTTAAGGTATGGGTTCTATTCACTTTTGAGACTCTTTCCTTAAAGGGTTGCTTCAAAATAAATTTCAAAAAGTTTAGTTTTCTTATGGGTTTAATTCAATTACGAAATTGAAGTTATGGATTGATTTGTTAATGAATTCTTAGGGTGATATTTATTAGATTAATATGTATTTCAACTTTTTTATGGTAATTGTTGATGGTTTGATCTAAACTGAAAAATATGATCCTCTATCCCTAACCCTAGGTAGTAATCTTGACCTATATACTATTGTGATCATTCAGTTGAGTTGGTTTTTGATTTGATTACTCTCTTATGGTATTATTATGCTTAAATTAATATGAATTATAGGCCTATCATGAATGTTCTAGAGATGTGATTTAGGTTATGAATTATAAATATGAAATTAGTCTATATATCTTGTGTCAAGTTGTGATCTAAAGATGAATTGTGTTATAGAGATAAAATTTTCCTTGTTATGCTATTTATCATAGTGTGATGATGTTACTCCTCAAGTTGGGTTTAGTTGTTGGTTGATGGTAATACCTTGACGATAGATTATGAGAAAGACTTGGTAAATCTTAGAATCTCTATCTTTATTTCCAATTGTTACTAATTGTTGTTAATCCGTAATATTACATTTTAGCATGACTTATACTAGGATTATAGGGTTGTATGATGTTAAATTGAAATGTCATGACTATATTGTGCGGTTGATTAAGGTGTATGTAATATAGGGATGGTGAAAACTATCAGTGTGCCTTGATATGCTATAAAATGCTAATGTGTTAACCTCACTTATATGAATTGTGATGAATAGACTTATACTCATACAATTCTTATTGAGCTATTGATGATGATGATTATACAAGGGTTAGAACATATGGTCTAAATTAAGCTATGATTGTGAATTAAAGTCTTAAAGGCATTTCAAAAAGGGACTCTAACTTAGCACCGAAGGAACTATATTGAGGAGAGTCCCATGCTACATAGGGAAGGTAGGAACACTACTTTACTCTTGATATTGGAGACTATAAATCATAGCTCATAAAGAGGGTCCCAACTATATCTCCTAGTTCTTGAACTATGTTGCCCCCATAGGAATATTAGTTAGTGGATCCACGTAGTTGCTATGTTTCATGTTTTGGTACTACCATTGCAAGTGGTCCACCTTTTTTCGGTGTAGGGTCTTATGACACTAGATTCCACACTAGCTTATGTGGTCTATGTCGGTTAGGGAAAGATGTTTCCAAAAGTAAAAAGAAATAAAGGAATTGAACTCTAACTTGGATAACCTAAGGGGTCTAGATTAATCTTTGTAGGGGTATGTGACTCCACCTAAACAATGCACTAGTTAGCCTTGAAAGGAGTCTTAAGAGGAGGTTCATATATAAGTTTCTGTTATGATGATATATGATGTATATATGGTGACCATGGCACATTTTTCATCCAATATGTTTACTAGTTCATTTATGAATATGCCTTGGGTTGTAATGTTAATATATGATGAAATATAAACATAAATGGCATGATATGTAATGTTTGACTTTGGTCATGCTTTCTTGTTGAGGATACTAGATTGACTAAGGTTATGGGGCTATGTTTGGTTATTGCACTTGTTGACTTAATAAGGACTTTTGAGTAGTTTTCTTGTTTACTATGATATGTTTAACTCTTATTCATTTTTGTGATATTATTCCTTGATGTTAGGATTGTCTTAAATCATGGTTTCAACTATGTAGGGATAAGTATTACTTGTTGAGATAGTGAGGATGTTTTGTTGGTTGATATGACTTACTTGACTTTGCGTTAACTCCCTAAAGGGGTAAAATGACATGTTTTGACTAAAATTCCCTTTTAGGATGTTTTTCTTGTGTATGTGCATACGATTCCATACTTAATACATGTGGAGTACTAACCCCATTTTCTTCCCTTTTCCCCAAATGTATTACGTTCTGGTCATTCAAGAGTTTTGAAGGTGACATTGTTGAAGGCTTGGATTGTTCCTTTCATTAAAGTAAGGTAGGTCCTCAACTTTCGAGGGCTATGTCATCCTCGAGCTTACGGATTTTGTTATGAGCTCATTGACTTTTTCATTCCTTTACTTTTTATTGAATATTATACTTTCGTATGACCTATACATAGTCTTGTTGAATTGATGTAAGGGATATGCCCATATTGTTGTATTCGTTTAGATCCATATTGTTATATTCATTTATATTGTATGATTTGAGACAATCTTTGAGACTATTTCTATATTTTACGTATATGTATATGCAATAAATGTAGAATGCTATGTAACCTTCTTATATGAAGGGTCTATGCATACTCGATTTGAATTAATGTTTTGTGTAGGAAGTAGAGGTCTATGTAAACCTCCAAGTAGTGATAATGAATGTTTTAAATCGATATAGCAAAGATGGACTTTCGGACTAGGTGTAGGCACTACGAGTTCTTGGTCATGTCTTTCGGTATCACTAATTCTCCGACAGCATTTATTGACCTAATGAATAGAGTATTTTGAAATAACCTAGATTCATTTGTCATTGTCTTCATTGAGGATATCTTGGTATATTCAAAAAATGAGGATGATCATATGGATCATTTGAGAGTAGTACTGCAAACCCTTGAATAAAATCAATTCTATGCAAAATATAGTAGGTGTGAATTATGGCTGAGGTCGGTGACTTTTCTTGGGCACATCATTTATAGTGAGGGAGTTGAAGTAGACCCAAGGACAATGGAAGAGGTAAAAACATTCCTAGACCGTTGACTCCGACTTATATTAGGAGTTTCTTAGGTTTAGCAAGTTACTGTCGAAGGTTCGTGAATGGTTTCGCATCCATTGCATCTCCTTCGACTACCTTGACTTAAAAATGTAAGATGTTTTAATGGTCGATGGAGTGTGAGAAAGGCTTCCAACTATGAAAGATAGCCTTACTTCTTCTCGGGTTTTTACCTTACGGAGGGTTCAAAGGGTTTGTTGTGTATTGTTATGTATCCCATGTGGGTTTGGTGTATGTGCTTATGCAACACTGTGAAGTGATAGCCTATGCCTCTATGAAACAAAAGGTACATGAGAGAAACTACCTCACTTATGACTTTGATTTGTGGCCTTGATGTTTGCTTTGAAAATTTTGAGGAATTACTTGTATATGGTTCATGTTAATGTTTTTACTTATCATAATAGCTTCAAAAATGTGTTTACCCAAAAGGAGTTAAATATCCAAAAAAGAAAGTAATTAGAGTTGTTTAAAGATTGTGATATGAGTATCCATTATCTCCACGGCAAGGCTAATATAGTTGTGGATGCCCTTAGACGGATGACTATGGGTAGTGTATCCCATCATGACAAAGCCAAGAAGGACCTAGCAAGGGAAGTAGATGTTTTGATATGTTAGGGATGAGGTTGGTGAGTTATCCAGATGGGGGTGCAATAGTTCATCATAAGACTGAGTCATCTTTAGTGGTTGAGGTGAAGTCAAAACAATACCTTTATTTAGGCTTAATAAAGTTAAAAGAATCAATTATCGGCAAGTTGAATGAACATACTCTTTAAGGGGGGATGGTGTGTTAAGGTACCAAGGGATAGTATGTGTTCCCGATGTAGATGGGTTGAGAGATCGATCCTAGAAAAAGTACATGGGTCTCGCTACCCAATTCATCCGGGGTAAAAAAAAATTGTACCATGACTTAAGGGAGATATATAGGATGGAAGGTCAAAAAAGGGACATAGCAGAGTTTGTCTCTAAGTATACGAATTGACAACAAGTAAAGGCCGAACACCTAAAGTCGGTTGTCTAACTAAAAGATACCAAAATTCCTACTTGGAAGTGGGAAGACATCAATATGGACTTTGTAGTAGGTTTACCTCGGACTCAAAATTCTTATGATTCCATATGCTAGTTGTGGATGTATTGACTAAGTCCACTCACTTTATTCCCGTCACGTCTTCATATTTGGAGAGGATTATGCAACAATCTTCTTTAATGAGATTTTGTGCCTCCATGACATTCTGTAATCCATTCTATCAGATAGGGGCACACAATTCACATCTAGGTTTTTGAGGGCGTTCAAAAAAGGGTTAGGTACTGAGGTGAAATTGAGCACCGCTTTTCATTACTACACGGATTGTCAAGCGGAGGGTACGATACAAGACCTTGAAGATATGCTTAGGGTGTTCATCATTGATTTTAAAGGGAGATGGGATAGACATTTACCTTTGGTGGAGTATGCCTACAACAATAATTTTCATTCATCCATTTCTATAGCTCCCTATGAAGTTTTATATGGTAGGAGGTGTAGGTCTCCTATTTGATGGTTTCAAGTGGGTGAGCCACCAGTTGTTTGTCCCGATTTGATTTATAAAACTTTGGAAAAGGTTCTTATTATGAGGAACAAGTTGTAAACGGTCTATAGTCGGCAAAAGTCTTATGCCGATCAAAGGAGAAAGGATTTGGTGTTTGAATAAGGTGTATTTGAAAATTTCACCAATGAAAGGGGTGGTTAGATTTGTCAAGAAGTGGAAATTGAATCCTCATTTTTGTGGGTCCCTATGAAGTCTTGCAAAAGGTTGGTAAGGTCACCTATGAATTGAATCTTCCTAGTGAATTGGTTTTGGTTCATCCATTTTCCATGTTTCTATGTTGAAAAAGTGTATCAGTGATCCCGGGTTCCTTCTTTCTATTGAGGGTCTTGGTGTCAAGGATAACCTCTCTTATAAGGATGTTCCGGTTCAAATTCTTGATAGGCAAGTCAAAAAGTTAAGGAATTAAGAGGTGGTTTCCGTAAACGTGTTATGAAAAAATCATCTAGTTGATGGTGCAACATGGGAGGCCGAGGCCGACACGAAGTCCCTTTACCCTCATCTTTTTGAGGATTAAGGTTAATAATTCTTTTTAGTAATATAAATATGACTAGAAATCGAAGTTTCTTGATTTTTGGCTGAAGTTTTGTACCTAGTGCATTTTTGAAATACTTACAGTGAAGTCACAGTAGCATTTCTCTTAAAAACATGAAAATTTTCTTTTAAATAGTTTTGAGTTGTTATATATATTTGATATTCAGGGTCTTTATGTAATGATAGGTATCATGTTGTTAAGTACAACCTTGTGCTAATTGATTCATGTAATATTTGTTGAGATCGTAAGTGTTGTGAGAAGGAAATACCTCACGATGAAGTGTTTTGAGCATTATGTGTGTTAATATGAGTTCTTATATTTGCCTTGTTGAAATGATATGGTTTATGTTGATTTTATATTAGTTATTTGTTGGGGTTCTAGTTTTGAGTCTATTCCTTCCTAAAGAAGAATTTTAGTGTCATTCGTGGACGAATGTTCCCAGGGGGGGGGGGATAATGTAACACCTTGAAAATCCAAGAAACATTGTAAATTCTAACATAGGTTTCATGAGGTCTAAGTACTGTTTATAAGTACAATTTAAATGAATATAGGACATTTAGGAGGTGTAAGAGCCAAAACGTCCAAGAACGTCCACGATGTCTGAGAAGTTGGTTGAAACGGATGTTAGTGTGCCTTAGCCTATTTGACTAACTTTTTAGGAGTTAGAAATGTATAAAAAGGGTGGAATCATATCTAATAGGTGTTTTAGTTGTTTCATGATTGAAACATCCGGTTACGACTCCCCAAGGACCAACCAATGGTCTTTGAAGAGGACCCCTGTAGTTTGATGCAGCATTGCCTATCAGTGTGCATCGACGAGATAGATGACGGACCGTGTGTGGATCGACGGGGTGTCGATGCCACCGTCGTCCCACACTTAGGCTGGATGATAAGCTGCCTTGACCCGCACAACCTCAGAAATCATCGACGGAGTGCAGAGGTGTAGGCTATGGTGCGAGTGAGGATCGACGGGGCGTCGATGCCAATGCCATCCCATACTTACACAATATGGAAGAATCCCTCGCCTGCAATGTCTATGACCAAGACAACTGAGTGAAGGACTGAGGGGAAGCTGTCCATCGACTCAGAGACGGCCTGTCGATTGGGATCTCGTCTTGGAGGGTCGAGTTTAACTACAAAATTATAAATGATTTCATTTAATTAGGTAAGGGGTTAGGCAGTATAATTAGGGGCTAAGGGGGTTATTTAAGTTTATTGATACCCTTTATAAATACTCCCAACCCACATTAACCTTAAGATATCTCTCAAATAAACTCTCTTCTTTTCTATTATTTCTCTCTCAACATGAACTCACCATTGAAGATTAACAGGGACTAGGGTTAGGGGGCTGGAAAGGAACGAATTCACCATCAAATTATTGAGAAACATTAAGGTATTGATTCTATTAACCTTTGAGACTGTTTCCTCAAAGGGTTCCTTCAAAATAGATTTCAAAAAGTTTATTTTTCTTATATGTTTCATTCAATTACGAAATTGAAGTTATGGATTGAGTTGTTAATGAATTCTTAGGGTTATATTTAGTAGATTCAAATGTAATTTAACTTGTTCATTGTAATTGTTGATCGGTTGATCCAATTTGAGGAATATGATCCTCTATGCCTAACCTTAGGTAGTGATCTTGAGCTACATTGTGTTGTGATCATTAAATTAAGTTAGTTCTTCATTTGATTGTAGGCCTATCATGCTAGTTCTTAAGAAATGATTTAGGTTATGAATAATATTGTGAAATTAGACTGTATATATCATCTCAAGTTGTGATCTAATGATGATTTGTGTTATAGAGATGAAATTGGCATTGTTATTCTTTTGATTATCATTGTCTGATGGTGTTACTCCCATGTTGGGTTGAGTTATGGGTTGATGGTAAGTCTTTCATGGTAGATTACGAGGAAGACTTGGTAAGTCTTAGAATCTCTATCTTTATTTCCAATTGTGATTAATTGTTGTTAAGCCATGATATTACATCGAAGCATGTCTTATACTAGGATTATAGGGTGGTATGATGTTGAATTGAAATGTCTTGACTATGTTGTGAGGTTTATTAAGGTTTATGTGATAAAAGTATGGTGAAAACTATCAATGTGCCTTAATATGCTATGAAATGCTAATGTGTTAACCTCACTTATATGAAATGTGATGAAAGGACTTATACACATATAATTCTTATTGAGCTATTGATGTTGATGATTAGACAAAGGGTAGACCCTATGGCCTAAATTAAGCTATAATATATAAGTAAAGGCATAAAGACATTTCAAAAAGAGACTCTAGCTTAGCACCGAGAGACTACATAAAGGAGTGTTACTTCTCACATAGGGAAGGTAGGAACACTACTTTACTCTTGATATTAGAGACTATAATGTGTGGCGTATAAAGAGGGTCCCAACTATATATCCTTGTTATTGAACTATGTTGCCCCCATAGGTATACTAGTTAGTGGATCCACGTAGTTGCTATGTTTCATGTTTTGGTACTACCTATCAATGTAGTCCACCGCCTTCTTTCAGTGTAGGGTTTTATGACACCGGATTCCACATTAGGTTATGTGGTCTTTGTCGATTAGGGAAAAATGTTCCAAAAAGGTAAAACTAATTAAAGGACTTGAACTCTAACTTGGATAACCTAAGGGGTCTAACTTAGTCTAGGTAGGGGTATGGGACTATACCCAAACATTTTACTAGTTAGCCTTGAGGGGAGTCTTAGGAGTAGGTATTTATATATGTTTATGATGTGAAAATATGTGATGTATACATGGTAACCATGGAACATTGTTAATATTATATGTTTATTAGTTCATTTATGAATATGTCTTGGGTTGAAATGTTAATATATGATGAAATATAAACTTCAATGTCGTGAAATGTAAAGTTGAGCATTGGTAATTTTAACTTGTTGAGGATACTTTATTGAGTAACGTTATTAGGCTTTGCTTGGTCAGTGCACTAGTTGACTTAATAAGGACTTGTGAGTAAATTATGATATATTTGTCTCTTATTCATTCTTGTGATATTATTCCTTGATGTTAGGGTTGTATTAAATCATGGTTGCAAGTATATTAGGATAATTATTGCTTGTTGAGATAGTAGAAATGTTTGGATGGTTGATATGAGTTACTTGGCTTTGCATTATGTCCCTAAAGAGGTAAAATGAAATGTTTTGACTAAAAAGTCCCTTATAGCATGTTTTGCTTGTGTAGGTGCATAAGATCCCATACTTAGTACATGTGGAGTAGTAACCACATTTTCTTCCCTTTTCCCCAAACATTTTAGGTTCTAGTAGTTGAAGAGTTTGGAAGGTGACATTGTCTAAGGCTTGGATTCTTCCTTTTATCCAAGTAGGTAGGTCCTCAACTTTCCGGGGCTAAAATATCCTCTAGCTTACGGATTTTTTTATGAGCTCATTGACTCTTTCATTCCTTTCATTTTAATTCTATATCATAATTTCGTATGACCTATACATGGTCTTGTTGAATGGATGTAAGGGTGATGCCAATACTGTGATATTTGTTTAGATGGAATGAGATGAGACAATCATTGTAACTATTTCTACATTTGACATATATGTATGAGCAATAAAATTAGAGGGATATGTAACCTTCCTATATGAAGGGTCTATGTATACTCGATATGAATATATATTATGTGTATGCAGAGGTCTATGTAAATATCAAAGTACTGATAATGAAAGTTCTAAATTATTTCAAATATTTCAACCTATGAATTGAATGACATGAAACTAAGAGGCTAGTCTTAGTCCTTCAAAAGGAAGACTACGCCGGATACATCTAGGGGGTAAACCTAGATGTGAAAAGTTTAATGGACGCCCCATTGGTGCATTCACCAATTGACACCTGCATATTTTTAACATATGTCTCAGCCAAGTCAAGGGCAATTTGGTTATTTTAAATAATGTTCTAAAAACATTTTGAGAGGTTAGTTAGGGTCATTTTAGGTATTTTAAATGGTTTTATATGTCTTGAACCTTAATATGAGTTCATTTCTCAAAATCAAAGACCAAGACACCAAAGAGAACACTATTGAAACTAGAATGGAGATTGGAGTTGGAGCTTGATTTCTCCATCAAATGTTCAAAATTTTCGTGGATATTAATGAAGGTATGGTGTTCAATCCTTGAACTATCATTCTTCAAGCATCAAAACTTTAAAAGGATTCTCTAAGACTTTCCCAAAGCATGAACTTCTAAAATTAATCTAGTCATGGGTTCTTGCATAAAACGTTCTGAATCAATTATTTATGATTGGATTGATTCTAATTTGATTTTTTAAGTCTAAAACTCTAGGAACCCATGCAAATCATGATTTACTCATTTTGGCTCCAATATAGATGATTTGATTATTATTTAAGGGTAATGAATTTTTATTTAGATTGTATTTTACTGTGGAACTATGTAATGATCATGTTAGAATCGTGTACAGGCTGCCTTGATTGTGTAATTTTCATTTTATGCATTTTTGGTTCTTTGTATGATTTGATTATTCGATTAGAATGGTGTGTATGGCGATTGGTAATAGCCTTTGTGAATTGAATTGGTTGAACTGGCTAATGATTGGAATTGTTGATGATGGAATTGTGATATGTTGACCTTACTTCTTCTATGATGTGTAGTATATGTATTGAATAATTTTAATTGGTATGGTTCACTTAGAGTGGCAGTGCTTATATGTTTTACTTGTGAAGAACATGACCTTGTCGGCATTACTTTATGAATTGTGATATTATTATGTTATAGCTTGTGCAGTTGATCGATGTGAAGTATGATTATGTTTATATATATGAGTAAAGTGAAAGCATGTTTTCTCCTAATTTATTATAGGTGATAATGATAAACAATAGCTATGTCCTAATGTGTATATACCTGATGTTGAAGTGTGATTCTTCCTAATTGAGTATATGAGCCTTATAATGAATATGTTGATTTTGTCATAGGAGTGAATGGGGTGACTTTTACTAGACCTAGTTGTCCTTATCTACATCTTTTATGTTATTGTATATGTGATAAGATGATGATGTGTGTGTCATGTTTTAGTAGACCTATGTCCCTATACTTGATACGTCAAGAATGTGAATATGAACTCTTAACTTAGTAGGCTAAATCTCCTTAGTCATGTATGTGTATGTTTGATTGAAATATGACCTTGAATATTTTAAAAGGGTCGACTACTTGTAACCTTCAACTAGAAAAGAGGTTATAATATCCCTGAAGTTGAAAACTGTTATGGTATCCTTTTTGTGTGAATGATTGACACAGGGGTAGGTTGGCTGGAACAGCATGAAACAATCTCTAAGAAAGTCATTAAGATATCCTAATTGACTATAGAGTGACATCCCTAGTTGATCCATGCTTGATGAAGTGCATTATTATTTTGTAGTGACTATAATATTATACCTCTTCATATGCCCTTGTCAATGAACTACTCTTTGAGAACAAGGGCTTGCACCAAGTGAGTATGCTTCATAAGTAACTTTACTTATTTTGAGACTAGAGTACAAAGAAACACGTGATATTCCTTAACCATGAGTCTATATGGGATGTCTCCATGTTTTACTCTTGGCAAGTAGAACACCCTCTATCGGAGTAAGGTAGACTCTCGTTTCCATTCCTTGATCGTATGGTCTATGTTAATTATTAAATATTCTCATCATGTGTGATATATTTTATTGTTGGAGTAGTTTTAGAACATTTAGGTACTGGAATGAGAGGCTATCTAGATATGGCATAAATAGGCTCTTAAGATGCTTGTATGTAGGTTCCCTACGTCTTTTATCAATACCATTATGTGAAGTCCTTATTTGATGTAATATCACTTTATTGAATTCATGAATGACTATGACTTAAGTTAATTTAAATTAATAGAGAGTATCCCGATCTAGGGTAACTTTAATGGTTGCTTAAGTAGACTTTAAGAGGGTGTATGGGTTGTTTGTTCATATTTTACTCAAGTTAATCTTAGAGTAACCTTAGGTTGTGAGTTAATGTAATGAAAAGGGAATAATCTTATCTTAGGTAGTCTTATGGATTATTTAGGTAGTCTTGGAGAGGGTGTATGAGCGGCCACTTCTTGTCTTACTTAAGTTTGTCGTAGGATAACCTTTGTTAGGAGTGTTTTGTTTATATGTGGTTTGAAGTATTGATATTTTTAATATGTGGATTACATGGAAAATAACTTATATGTGAAGCTTGTTTTGAAAGTTGTTCTTTACATATGTTATGATATTTTCCTCAAAAGAGCATGTTTTCTACAAATGTCCTTTTAGCATGGTTTTATTTGAAGTTACCATAATTAGTGCATTCTGATCTACGAATTCCATATATTGTCTTACCTCTAATGGTATAGGTGACATTTTATAGGAGTCATTATAAATTAAACTTTGATATTAACTATCTTTCAAACAAGTTGTGGTACATCCTCATTTAATTGAGGACATAACTATGCTTATTCTTTATATTCGGAAGACATTTTAATACACTTAGATATTTTATTTGTTGTTGATATATGGGTTGTGACCCAAGATATACGTGTGGCTAAGATGGTGACAATGAGAATTGGCATTTCCTATGTTTTTTATAAATGAGATTCGAGACAATGTTATGAAAAGTTTTAATTCTACACTACATTTCATATATATATATATGCAATGAATATTACCATTTCTTCAAATGTATACTCTCGGGTCATGACAGCCTGCACGCATGAGCTAGGGCGTGTGAATATCGTTTGGGCGACATCTGTGTTGGGCAACGACGGTCACAACATCCAAGTCATGTGCGATTTAGGCAAGCATCGTTGCCCAACGGGAAGTGGCATCGGCCTGGTGACATTCGTCATGAACCGCGTTGATTAGTCATGGACTGTACACATTGATCAGGGAATGTTGGCCATAGAATGCCCACATCGGTCGTGGCATGTGCACATCCATCAGTCATTTTTGGGTGTGGACTCCCAGCATCGCTCTTGGTATGCATATAATCGTTAGCCAACATCGGGCATTTCCTGCCAACACCACCTTTGTCCTGCACAAAATAGTTAGTCGACATTAGGCAAGGCCTGTCCGCATCGCCTTTGTACAGCACACAAATTGTCGGTCCATGTCAGACGCTGCCTGCTGGCATCGCCTTGGGCCTGCATACAATGATCAGCCGATGTTGGGTGTTTCCTGCCCACATCCTATTTGTCTTGCACAGAATTGTCAGTCGAGACGAAACGTAGTTTTTCCGCTTTGTCTTTGGTTTGTACACAATGACAATCCAATATCAAACGTAGCATGACAATATCGTCCATAGCTTTTACATTATTGTATACCGATGTGGAATGTAACGTGTCAGCATCATCCGTAGCCTGCACACATAATTCTTCCTCTGATGTGGAAAGTTAACATTATCTTGAACCTGCACACATTGGTATGAAAATGTCGGACAACGGTAGACAGTACCATCCAAGGCTTTCACATATATGATGTGGAATGTGCATATCTGTATAGAGATATCTGCTAATGAAATGCGGTACAACCAAGGCCTGCAAGCATGAACATGGACTATGCATATCTAGCAATCGAGTTAAGCCAATAACATGCGGCAGCAGTGAAGGCTTGGTTGCACAAATATGGCATGTGCGCATCTTGAAAGCAATGTTGATCAGCAACATAAAACAATAGCCAAGTCTTGCACACGTCAGCTGTGTCATGTGCACATCAGCTGGGCGACATAAGCTAGGGTCTAAGTGCATCGGCCATGCGATATCAGATATGGAATGTGTGCATCACCAAGAGACATCATTAAATGTCTTGCAGCAATAAACAAGGCCTACGCGCATAAGTAGTGGCGTGTGCACATCGACTATAAGACATCTGTCGCGTCCTGCGCACATCACAAGGTGATATCGACAATGGTAGGTAAAATTGACCTAGCCCTGAATGCATCAGTTGTGGTGTGTGGACATATATTGGGCAACATCGGTCATTGCCTACATGCATCAGTTAGGCAACGTCGATCAATGGCAGGCAATATTAGCCAAGATCTTGACACATTAGACGTTGTTAGTGAGAATCTGGAAAGCAATTTCCGACAATGAAATGCAACATTATCCAATGCATGCACGCATAACCTTTGGCGTATCTGAAGCAGTGTGGTGACAAATGATATTAGGCTACGACATGCACCATCAGTAAATGATTGTATGCTTCATGTAAGTGATATAGGACAAGACATAACATCTGCAAAGGCCTTCACACATCTGACATGGCATGTGCACCTATGACAAACTATGTTTGCCATTGGAATGCAATATCATTGAAGTCCTACACACGTAAGTCGTGGAATGTGTGAATCTATTAGTCGACATTTCCATAGGCAAAGGTCAGGCATCCTTATCTAAGGAAAGTGTTCTTCTTAAAAGAGACATTCTCCAATGGGAAGCATCATAACCCAAGGCCTGCATGGATCAACTTTGACGTGTGCGGATCGGTTCGGCGACATTGGTGTTTACCAACGGCAAGCAACATCAACCAAGGGCGGTATGATTTGGGTAAGTGCAATCAGCAAACAACAAGGGGCATTGGAAAGATTACATTGGTTGTGGACTTTGGCATCAACCATGGCATGTGCACCTCGCTAAAAATAGGTTGGTCGTTGACCGATCGCATCGGTCATGGTTCTGCACAACACTCAGCGATCATTGGATTAGGCTTTCACCCATCACCCTTGTATTAAATGCAACGGTAGGCCGAAGTTGCGCGTAGGCTTCCCACATCGGTCCTATTCTTCACTTTGATCAGGAGACGTCGATCATATACTTCCCGCATCGGCCATGACTTATCTGCATCGCTCAATCGTCGTAAGGTGTTTCCTGCCCCCATCGCCTTTTGACTGCAAACAATGGTCAGACGACATGGGCGTTGCCTAATATCATGGCCTTTTGCTTGCAAAAAGGTCACCCAACATAAGGTGTGGCCTTCTTACAATCCCCTTTAGTGTGCACACAATGGTTAACAATTTCGCGCCTGGACTTCTCACATCACCTTTGGCCTACATACAACGGTGAGTCGAGGTCAGACATTGCCTGCCCAATTTTCTTTCAAGTTGCACAAAACGTTCAGCAAAAATAGGATATGGGTTGCACCTATCGTATATGGCATGCACACATCGGTCAGCCTATGTTTGATATGGGCTGATAGCATTTTTTGTAGCTTGCACACATCTGCCTACCAACGTCATATTTGGCCTTCCATCATCGTCCCTAGCCTGCGCGCATCAATCAACCAATGTCAGACGTAGCTTGGCTGCATCGCTTGTTGCCTACATAATTCAATTAGCCAACGTTAGATGTGCCTCCGCACATCGTTCGAAGCTTACACTTGTTAGATGAGCGACATTACATGTGGCGAAAGTGATCGAGGTCTAGTCGAAGACATGTGGATGTTATATGCTTTACTTGCAATTGACGTGGCCATTTCGGCATTACTTTATGCAATATGATGATCATGGCCTTTGTCGGTAGTTCTTGAAGTAATGTGGACCTTAATATAAGTTATATGTGAAGTATGATCATATGTATCTATATTATAATCAATGAGAAATAATATGTGTTCTATTCATGTTATTTAGGTGATCATGTTAGATTACGACTATGTCCTTGTGTGTATAGTCCTAGGGTTAAGACTTGGTTATTCGTACTTTACTAGTTGAGTCTATGTTGGTCACATTGATGATGTAATGATAGTGTATAGAATGACTTGAATATTATATGGTTTTATTTATTTGTTTCTAGAATGACATGTATTATGAGTTAAAGTGAAGTATGTAGTTTCTTGTCTTGGTTGACTTGTGTCCCTTACTTGATGTATATAAGATTATGGATATATGATGTCTTTACTTAAGATTTTAAATTTCTTAATATTTAATGTATGAATGACATGTGACCTTAAATGAAGTTAAGAGGGTCTTTTATAAGAAACCTTGAACTTAGTGGTAAGGTTATAAATGTTGAAGTCGTAAGTCGTAATGGTATCCTTCAAAGTAAAACAATGATGGACTAAAGGTTAATTGTATTGAATGGGATCATATTAATCCTTAGGAATGTCATCGTGAGCTTCTTTTCGCCATTAGAAGGTAGCCTTATGAGGACCTCTTTGGTAGGGTAAATGTAATAGGATTATAAACTGTTTATGTAACCCTTTTATTTGAACATTAAGTGTGGATTACTCTATGAGAACGAAGGATAGCACCAAGTGAGTATGTTAAGGGAATTAGTTCTAGTTAATAATGAGACTAGATTACAAAGCATGCCCTCCATATTCCTTAATCATGTGCCTACATGGGATGTGTCTATGTTCTAACATTGGCAAGTAGAAGACCCTCATCGGAGTAGGTTACATCTTCGGAATCCATGTCTTGCTACCATGGTCTATGTTTTTTATTGCCTATTCTCATTATGTGGAATATATACTAACATTAGACAAGTTCTATTAAGTTTAGGTGGTGGTATGGGACGCTATCTAGACATTGCACATTAGCCTTTTAAGGTTTTAGTTAGAATCCCTAGGTATTGTCCAAGCCCATTACTTGAATGTCCTTTATGTGTTGAATGTCTCCTAAATGAACTAATGAATGTAATGACATAAGTTAAGTAACAAAGTATGTTAATCGAATAAGTAATTATCTAGAGTAGTTAAGGCTTGTATAATAAAGGTGTGAATGGGGCATAGGAATGGTCACTTTGTATCTTACCTAGATTAGTCTTAAGAATGACTCTAGTTTGGGAAGATGTTTATTATCTGGACATGATCAAAACTTAGGATGTCTTAACGATTATTTACGTACTCTTGAAGAGGTCATTCATGGATATTATCTTCTTGATATACTTAAGTAAGTCTTTTGATAACCTTTGATTAGGAAATATCATATTATGTATATATTGATATGTTTGTTGTATTGAAGTGTGTGTGTGACAGGATGGTACGTAGGTCAAGGGACGACCCGTTCATTGTTGTGTTTCGATGCCACGGTGTCCTACACGCTGCTTCACTGTAAGTTGAGGAGTGAAGTTGTAATTTCACCCCACTTCCAAATAAGAGTATTGGCTTTTATTTAGGGGTATTTTTGGTATTCAAGATTTGTTTATAATCCTAAAACACTTTGAAGATTTAATTCTTCCACAACAAAACCATAAATTCCTTAGAATTCTTTCTAAGACTCTATTAAAGTCCAAAGGCAAAGAATAGTTTGGTGTGAAGAATTGAGGGGAGATTCATTATCAAAGTGAAAAATTATTTTCAATAATCATTTTTATAGATTTTGATCCTTGAAACTCTCTTCATCAAGGAGCCTAAATTGTCAAGATGTTTTCTAAAGTTCTAAAGTTTAATTGTCCAATTTCATGATACTACCATGGGTTCTTGCATTAATGATTTCTAAATATTGAATTATTATTTAGTTGATATTTTATTTATGATTTTAACCTAAATTACCTTTGAAACTATGAATCGGATTAACCTTAGGTTTTGGCTAAGTTATGGGTTACTTGATATTGACTTAGTGTTTATGAATTCTAGTGCATATTTCTATGGGCTTTCTAATAATGTAAGAATTGTGTTAAATTGTTATCTAGGTTGTATTAGATTGATTAGTATTTGTTTAATTGACCTAGTTTCTTTGATTATATAATTTATATGGTATTGAATTAGATGATTTAGCATCAAATTGAGTGGAGAGGATGTTGGCGTGGTTGGAGGCCCTATTTCCCTAATTTTGATTTTATTTGTAGTTAATTTTTTTTTTGATTTTTATGGTCCACTTATGGTGGCGGTGTTATATGCATTACTTGCAATTTGACGTGGCCTTGTCGGTGTTACTTTTTGGAATGTGATGATCATGGACCTGTCGACACTTCTGGAAGTAATGTGGCTATTTGTATAGTTGATTATGTGAAGTGTGATGATATACATCGACATGTTAAGTAATGATAATGTGTATGTGTTCTATCGATGTTATATAGGTGATCATGTTACACTATGAGTTTGACCTTGTATGTATAGTAATAGGGTTGAGTCTTGGTTATTCCTACTAGGCATTATAAGTCTACGTTAGTCACATTGATAATGTTATGATAGTGTATACGAAGACTTGATGATGATATGATTATATTTATGTGTTTCTAGAATGGCATGTATTATCAATTAAAGTGAAATATGTGGCGTCTTGTCTTGGTTGACTTGTGTCCCTTCTTGATGTATATATGATTATGGATATATGATGTCTTGACTCAGGATGTAAAAGCTCTTAGTTTTTAATATATGAATGACATGTGAACTTTAAGAGGCTCTTTTATGCAAAACCTTGAACTTAGCCTTAAGAATATGAATGTTGAAGTCGTAAGCCATAATGATATACTTTAAAGTAAAGGAATAATGGACTTAAGTTTAATTGGCTTTAACAACATCATATTAATCTTTAGGAAAGTCATCATGATCTTCTTGTTTCCATTGGAAGGTAGCCTTAAGAGGACCTCTTTGGTAGGGTATATGTAATGGGGTTAAGAAATTGTTATGGAACCCTTATGTGAACCTTAAGTGTGAATTACTCTATAAGAACAAAGTCTAGCACTGAGTGAGTATTTTAAGGGAAGTACTTCTAGTTAAGAATGAGACTAGATTGCAAAGCATGCCTTTCATATTCCTTAACCATGTTCCTACATAGGATGTGTCTAAGTTCTACCATTGGCAAGTCGAACACCCTCATCAGAGTAGGTTAAAACATCGGATTTCATGTCTTTCAACCATGGTCTATGTTGGTTATTGCATATTCTCACTATGTGGGATACTTACTAGCATTAGAGAAGTTCAATGAAGTTCAGGTGGTGGGATGGGACGCTATCTAGACATTGCACAATAGGCTTTGAAGGTGTTAGTTGAAGTTCCTAGGTATTGTCCAAGACAATTACTTGAATGTACGTTATGTGTTTAATGTATCCTAAATGAACTACTAAATGTAATGACTTAAGTTAATTAATAAAATATGTTAATGGAATAAGTACTTATCTAGAGTAGTTAAGGTGTGAAGGGGTTATAGGAATGGTCACTTCGTATCATACGTAGATGACTCTTAAGAATGATTCTAGTATGAGAAGATTTTAATTATGTGGACATGATTACAACTTAGTAAGTCTTTAGGATTATTTAGGTAGTCTTGAAGAGGTCAATCATAATCTTTATCTTCTTGATCTACTTTTAGTCTTTTGATAGACTTTATAGGAAATGTCATATTATATATATGTTGATGTGTTTGATGTCCTGAAGATTGTATGTGACTTATTATATGTGTTCTTGAGGGACATTTAGGTATTCTTAGGGCGGTTTTATGTGCGGTCTCTCTTTGTGCTACTTAAGTGGGTCTTAGGATAGATTTTAGTGAAGAGACTACATGCTAAGAGGTGTTAAAATACACAAGGAAGCATTATATAAAGTTAACTTAAAATTAAGATATTTCTTTTTAAATGTTATCTTATGTGTTTCTAAGTTGTTAAATGTTGTTCTTATGATTATTATATGATTTTTAAATGTAAATGTGCATATTTCAAATAAATATTCATTTTCATGATTTTTATATATTGTGTCATACTGAGTACATGTGGTTGTATTAATCCATGTTTTATCTATTTCTATAGTTTTTGGTAGGTGAGAAGATTTTGGGAAGTAAAGACTTCTACAATAGCATCGTTCAAGAGAAGTTGAAGTATGTCCTCACTTGTCTCGAGGGCATATATTTCTTTTATGTTTCTTTTGAAGTATTGTAATATACTAAGTATTTCTATATTTTTGATGTATGGGCCGTGTCCCATGTATTCTTGTGTCTTTAGATGATGATATTGAGACTTAGTATTTTCTATGACTTTATATGAAGAGATTCTTAAAGACTATGATATGTCTTGTGAAAAGTTTTAATTCCGCCTACTTTTTACTATGTTTATTAAATGAATGATCTGTAAGGTCTTGCACAAGACCTCCGAGAGGTCACGTATGCCGGTTGCAATCCGATATTGCCCTTAACATCTAGGGTATGGTTTCGGGATATGACATTTATTTTTATCATTTTTTATTTTCTATGTCATAGTTTAAAATTTTTAATTTATGATATTGTTGAATTTAATGTTTCTATATTTGTTTGTCAATTTTTTGCGTTAAGTTTATGATTTTTTCATATTCATACTACCCAATTTCAGGATTTATCGAACAAAAATAAAAATTCAAATAAAAAATATTGAAATCGTTGAATTTAAGGTTACTATATTTGTTTTTGAAGTTTTCGCGTTAATTTTATATTTTTCCCTTTTTATTAATTGATTACCCATTTTCGGGATTTATCAAACAAAAATAATTATTAAAAATTTTTTGTAGTTATTGTATTCATGGCTACTATATTCTTAAAAAATTTTGGTACTATTTTTATATTTGAGATTAACCAAAAAAAATAAACATTGTTGAAAACAATTTTTATATATAAAAAACGTATGTGGAAGCTAATGTGTGTTGGTACCTTATAATGTGCATATTTGAGTTGTACATGTGCATTATGAATATCTAGAAAATCTATCTCTACTCTTCTAAATCAAAATTCGTGCCACAAAATTAAGAGCTCCAAGAGAGCCCGCATCAGACGTGGCATGCAGGCATTGGTCAAGCGACGTCGACCAACTGCAAGCGGCATCAGCCAAGGCGTACACAGATAAAACATGGATTGTTTCCATCTACAAAACGACATCTGTGTTGACTTACGGCAGGCAACATTATCCGTAGTGATTGCGCATTTGGCAACGGGTGTCGACCAATGAAAGGAAGCATCAGCAAATGCCTGCATGCACGACATGTGGTGTGTCTACATCAGTTGGGTGACATAGGCGTAGGTCAACTGCAGACAACAACATCAAATGACTATGCGCTTCAAGCAAGAAACATTGACTAACAACAAGCATTATCGACAAGGCAACATTGGTCATGGACCGCCTGCATCACTCTTGGCCTGTGCACATTGTTCAGCAGACGTTGGCCATAAACTACCCACATTGGTCGTTTTTTTTGAAAATCGCTCAATTATTTTTGGATGTGGACTCCTCGCATCGCCCTTGGCCTACCCACAATGGTCAACTTACGTCAGGCGTTTGTTTCCCGCGTCACTTTTGGCCTTCACATTATGTTCAGCAAACGTCGTTTGAGGGCTGCCATCATCACCTATTGCCTGCACATACTGGTTAACCCATAATGGACGTTTCCTACCCACATTGCCTTTGGTCTGCACACAATGGTTAGCCGACGTTAGGTATGGCCTACCCGCATCGCGTTTTCCTGCAAACACTGGTCAGCTGACGTCAAACATAGTCTTTCTCCATCAACTTTGGCCTACACACATTGGTCATCCGGCATCAGGTATGGCTTTCCCTCATCGCAATAGTCTTGCACACAGTAATTAGTTTACGTCCGAAGTAGTATTCCCACATCGCCTTTAACATGCACACAACGTCCAGTCGACATCAAATAGCCTACAAATATTAGTCTACACAAAATCAAACATGGCGTGCCACCATAGTTCATATCCTTCACACTTTAATCGAACGATGTATTAGGTGACCAAACAACATCGTGCTTATCATCTACACATTGCTACGAATATATTAATCAACGACGAGTAATATCATCCAAGGCATGGACGTCATTTACATTTCATGTGCACATCTTGAAAGTAATATCCTCTTATTTAAAGTGTCTTCAACTAAGGCCTCCATGCATGTATATTCAATGAGCTTACCGTTCTAGCGACTATGGCCAATAACATGTGGCAGCAGTCAAGGCCTACAAGAATGGATGTTGCATGGGTTAATATAGCAAGCGACATTGAATAATTGTATACAACATCGCCAAGGCCGGCAAACATCATTCGTATCTTGTGCACATCGTCTAGGAGACATTAGTCGTCGTCTTAGCGCATCGGCTAAGCACATCTACTATGGCACGCATGCATCAACCAAGTGTCTTCAGCGAACACGTAACATTAGTTATGACCTACACACATCAGTTGTGACGCGTGCACATCAACTCCGCTATATCGTTTGTGGCCTGCGTATATCAACCAGGAGAAATCGACCAATGGTAGGTAGAATCATCCTTGTTGTGCAAGCATTAGCCGTAACGTATGTGTATCAAGTTAGAGACATCTGTCATGGTCTCCATACATCGGTAAGGTGACGTCATCCAATGGCAGGCATCATCAACCAATTTATTTATGAACCACGCGTGGTTTTTGCACATTTGGAAAGTGATTTCTGACAACATCAACCAAGGAATGCACGCATAACCCGTGGCGTGTGTGCATCATTTTGAAAACATCGATGTTGTCCTATAGTAGGAACCATTATACAAGGCTTCTGTGCTTCAAGAAAATTATGTGGGCCAACGACCTTGACGCATTTGACATGGCATGTACGCATCTCGTAAGAGACATTGGCTAGTGGAATGCAGCATCATATAAGGCATGCATGCGTTGATCGTGGTATGTGAATATCGACTAGGTGAATTGATCGTGGAAGTTTGCATCACCCATGATGTGTGCACATCACCTAGAAAACGTTGAGCATTAACCGACTGCATCACTCATGGCCTGTGTGTATCATTCGGTGATCTCGGGTTATCCCTTTATGCATTGCCCTTATCCTACACACAAAGGCAAGTTAAATTGACATCATTCATGGAATTCCCACCTCGATCATGACTTGTGCACATCGCTCAATCATCGTTGGATGTTGCCTCTCCCCATCTCCCTTTACCTGCAAGCAATGGTGAGGCAACAACGGGCTTCTCCTTACCCCATTAGCTTTGTCTTGAACACAATGGTCAACTTATTTCAAATATGGCTTCCACATTTCCATTGGCCTGCATACAATGGTAAGTCTACGTCAGACGTGCCATTTACGCATTTCTTTTTGCCTACACGCAAAGGTCATCTAACGTTGGATGTGGGGTGTATGTATCATCTGTGACCTCCACACATCGGTTAACCAACGTTGAATGTGGCTTGCTAGCATCATCCATCTTATGCATACATCATTATGCCGATGTAAAATGTGATCTACCAGTATTTTCGTAGCCTACACACATCGGTCTACCAAGGTCAAACGTGTCTTTGCAAGATTAGATGTGTCGTGCATACTTTGGTTTGCCAACGTTAGGCGTGCCTACCTGCACCATTCGTGGCTTGCACTTGTTAGAAAATTGATATTGCATGCAACAACTTTGATTGAGGTATATTGGATAATTTTTGGATGTCCATGCCGTACAAAAATCAAAAAGAGTGTGAAATGCCTTTCTTGCATAACAACATATTCATTTATTTTCCACTATATTTTCTCTACATTCAATTTCACGTAGTTTATTCGTACCAATTTCATTATATTTACGGTTTGTACAATATTGAAAAATCTTTATTTGTACATATATGTACTCTATCATTAGTTTCACATCTTTAGAAATATTTCCAAGCATTTTTATACATTTTAGAAATTTAAATTTATGATATTGTTAAATATAATGTTACTATATTTTTTTGTGAATTTTAGGTGTTAATATTATGATTTTTTCTTTAACATTTCCTTTTTACTTATTAATTACCCAATTTTGAGACTTACCAAACAAAAATAAAAATTCAAAAAAAAATTGAAATAAGTAAATTTAAGGTAAATATTTATTGGTAAATTTTTTCCATGCGTTTTATTATTTCATATTATTCCTATTTTTTACTAATGAATTACCCATTTTTTGGATTTACTGAATGAAAAGAAAATTAAAATTAAATTGTTGAATTGTGAGTTCCTTAATTTATTTGTTTTTACTTGGCATTATTTTTATATTTGGGATTAACCAAAAAAATAAAATTAAAAAACATTGTTGTAAACTATTTTTAAAAACAAAAAGATTATTTGCGGAAGCTAATGTTTTTTTGTACCATAGAACGTGCATATTTAGGATGTACATGTTCCTTAAGAATTTTTGGAATAAACAATCTCTACTCTTCTAAGTCAGAATTCGCGCCATAGAATCAAGAGTTCCATGTGGGCTCGCATCAAATATGGCATGTGGGGACAAGTAAACAACATCTTCCAAATTCAAGAGGCCTCAACCAAGGCATGCACGCAATGTGTAACAAACCCTTAAAAAATGGCAATGTTCAATGTGTGTACAATGCCTTTGATGAGAATGGGTTCACACGGATTAATGCGCATAGTACAGGACCTCTAAGCCCTTACGACATACAAGACAACTAACTTGGGAAGTTATTTGAGGTAGGAAAGGTTGAGTCCAGCGATGTAGGGCTCCCGAATATGAAGCTTTACGAGGATGAGTCTTTAATGGACTTAAAAAAGGGGAAATCTTAAGTTTGGTGTGTCTACGGTAAAATGGTCTTTTTAAAGGCTAAGGGTCATCTCTTAATTGCCCTAAATATGTACTTAATTATATAATTAATTAGGTGGAGGGACATTTTGTGGAGAGAGGACCGAAAATTGGCTCTTACAGTGAAGTCTTACTCAACCAGGTCCGAACATAGATGGAAGCGATGATTTATTTTTTTTTTAATTTAAGTTGGTAAATTAATGTATTTAATTAATATTTATTATTTATTATCTGATTTAAAATAAAAGGGAAATCAGATTTTTTTTATCATTTAATAAACACCTTATTTGACTGAGTCCTATACTAAACTCTTAAGCTTAATAAAACTCTCACTCTCGCACGTATAGCTCCTCAACATTCACGTTCAATATCTCTTCTCCCATTCACGTTTCCCTCTGCCAAATAACATTATAGAAAAGAAAATGTACCAAGGTTCTGCACACTCGAAGAACTCACACGAAAATATAAGAAAAACAAAACTTAATCAATCACGTAGGCAAAGAGAAGGTTTTCGGTGGATTGGGGTGTTGAACTTACAGTGTTGGACGTGTGGTTGGAGAAGTCTTTTGGGCAGCAAGTCGAGTTTTGAACGTCAAAAATGTATGGGTTCTTTTCTCTCTTTGTCCCTTTCCCAAGAGACCCATAAGATTCAGTATATTCAATCAAGAAACTAGGGTTGTTCCCCGTTGTATGTCCCTGCCACTAGCTCCCAATGATTCATAGGTTTGATATGTTTGCTGGTAGATATTAGGCATGTGTTATGTTTTCGTGATGAATATTTTCATATATATGTGTTTGAAATTAAATGAAGGATCACCTATGTGATACAAAACTATATATACGTGTGTGCAATGTGAACCATGACTATGTGACTCGGGTTTAAGGCTCTAATATGTGATGTTAGTTCTTTGTATTTCATGTACATATGTTTATGAAAATCGTGATGTTCATCAGTGATGTAAATATGCTGTTTTGAGTGCAATTCTTTATCAAATGAAATCTTCAAAATGCACCTAAAGAACTCACTAAAAACTACTTAAAACGTCTATACATTTAATGTTAAAGAAGTGAAAAAATAGGCTGCGAAAATTTCCAGCATCTTGTTAATGAGTTTCGGTCAAACTAAGGGGATTTTCATTCTATGAAAAAATGAATAAAAATATGTGAGATCACTCAAGATTGAACTCGTGACCTCCCTATGTTAAAAATTAATGAAATAAAATGAGAAAAAAGGAATGTGACATGTAGGATTCGAACCAACGACCATGGATGGATAACAAATTATGAAAATAAGAAATGAGAAGAGTGGGATTTGAACCCATCACCTCTCAGTCAACTTAAGAAAATTAAAAGAAAAATAAAGAGTGAGGCGTGTGGGAATCTAACCCACAACCTGTAGGCATAACCAAGACAAATTAAGGAGAAGAAATTAAAGTGGGGCTGTGGGGGTTCGAATCAACACCCTCTTGGCCAAAGGAGAGAAATTAAAAGACTTGGAAACTAAAATTAAATGGGGTTGTCAAGGTTCGATGCCACATCCTTTCAATACCATTGAGCAAAAAATGAAGAGAAAAATTAAGGTAAAATAAAATGAAGGTGTTGGGGCTCAATCTTGGGTCCCCAAGATGCATGGATCAAATCGAAATGAATAATAAAACGTAAGTGTTGTCCAAGGGATTAAAAATTGGGTTCCCTTGTCCAAATCTCGTATTGATATATGAGTCATACATGAATTATATATTCAAGAATAACTCTGTGTATTTAGATCAAAATTGAGATGTTGTCATACATACAAGATGCATAAGACTTGTACAACAAAATGTAGGAAGATATGAATCACTTAAACGACCTATGAATGAAGATTGATGGCTTGTATGTATAGACCCATAAGTCTAGTATTCGTTTAAAAATAAGTGAACCTAAGATGTATGTAATGAAATGATGAAATGAACAATGAAATGATTAAACCCTAGAAGTGTTAAGTAAGAGTGTGAAACACACTAAATGGCCTAGTGCATTGACATATGATTAAATAAACATTCACATAAAAAAGGGTGAGTAATTATGAAGAGTAAATGTGCTAATGCCAATGAATGTGGTGACAACATAATATGAGACTAATGTAAAAGATGAGAGCAATCTCAAATGATCCAAAGTAAATGTTACTAAAACGTACTCACCTATGAGAGTGTAGAGTTTGTGAAGAGGACAGTCTCTACGAACACTCTTATGAAAGTAATAAAATGAATATAAACATAATACTAATGATGAGATGAGAAATCATCTATTGATGTATGATGTACACATACTAGAAGCCATCTTCCGTGACATATGAGTTGAACGTAATGGAACATTATACACAGCACCGATGGACTATCTATGAGCGGTGATGTCTTCCTTTGGGAAGGGTGGAGGTTCACGTAAATCTCATTAGATGAGAGTGTCTGGCATGTTGATTATAGGTAGTGTTTGAACCTATACTACCAATATAGGGATTTGGCGGGGTTTAACTCCCATCTACGCTAGCATGTTTTGGGTCATATTTTTAGGTCATTCAAACTCTTTTCGCTGTGGAGGAGAAACTGGATTTCATGATGCTCACATGATCTATGTCGGTTAAACTTATAGGTCCCAATAAATGAATGAGGACAACCTCAAATGATGCACATAACGAAATGAATGATACAAAAGTGTTTTAGGATAGGATAATCAATAGATGATCTCGACTTAAGTAATGACACTAGGTCATTCTTGATCATTGCACAACAAACTCGATGAAAGTCATAAATTATATTTTAGGTATAGCTGGTGTTCACACTAGCCTATGAATGAAACAAAATGTAGTACATATGAAGGAAAGAAGCAGACTATGTGTTTGCTTAAGAAGGCTCCCTAGTTCAGGTCCTATATGTTGAGCCCTCATTTTGGGAAGTCTTGATGTCAAGTCCATGATTTCAAGGTCTCATTGCATATGGACGAATGACATGAAAATGTTATGTGCTATATGTAATATGTTATGTGCTATGTGCAAGATGTTATATGTTGTGTGTAGTACGATAAGTATGATGATGCATGTTACAATAATGGAATGACTTTCATAATCCAAATTTGTAAAGTTCACTCACTTTCCTAATCCAAATTTCTCACTAACTATTCTAATCCCAATTTGGCAAGTCCATCAACTTGACTTTCCATAATCATGTTGTTAGGAAGGATCTATTCTTACTCTTGCATTTCCTTAGTATGTACATGCATATACCCATACATAGTACAAGTGTGTACTTACCCATACAACTCTATAATTTTTAGGTGAAGGCACAAGTGGACGCTAGAGCTTACAGGTTGACATTGTAGTAATCCGTACATGGAGCTTTCATCCGGACATGGTAGCTTTCGACGATGTCTACCGTTATTATCTATCTTAGATGTAGGCTTTATCTAGTGGATGTTTCACTATTGTTTGTTTCCACTTTCATTTCAGACATTGTATTGGTGCCGTTTTGGGAAGATACGTTGAATGCAATTATAAACTATTTTTTTTTTCATTTGATTATCTCTATATTAGATGTTTGATTTGTGAAATCCAATGATGTTAAGTTTAACATGTTTCGCATGAAATAAAAAAAAATATGAAATTTTCCGCTAAAATTAACCTAGATGATGTGATAATGACTTATGTAGGATTTACTGTGACTTCTTAGAAGTCAACAACGTCGGTGTCATCTAAGGTCTAGATTCCGATCGTGAAGAATATTATATCAGAGTCCTAGGTTAAATTACGAGGATAATAAGTTCACATCAACCACGTTGAGTAGTTTCTAAGTCATGGTAGTGAAGTACACTACTATCCTGAATTAGAGACTGCATGATGCATAGGAAAAGTTCCCTTCTTCTGATCTTAGCGTTCCTTTCCTAATGTCTGATTTCTTAATGTTTTGAGCGTGTCAAAAATTGATCCTTGTTGTTTTCAGAAAATTAATACTAGGAGGACCATTAGTCAGAGGTGAGAAGGATAAGCTACTGAGGGCAATCAGGTTCAACACCAACATCTAGGTGAAGGAGTCCCTACGCCGGTTAACCCTGCTGGGTTGACAATGCTTAGATGCAGGCATATCTGGCCCATATGGCACAGGCCATCACTATGCAGGACCAGGCTATGACTGAACAGGTCAACCGGAAGAATGTTAAGAGAGAGAACCCACCGGCTCGCAGTATGGATGAAAGGTTGACATACTTAATCATCATATTTTCGCAGGGTATAAGACTTTAAAGGATCCTCAGGAGTTTGTGGATGAGGTTCATAAGATCTTGGTGGCTGTGGGGGACACAAATACTGAGAAAGCAGATTTGGCTTCCTATAAACTGAAGGATGTTGCACACACTGGGTGGAAGATGTGTCAAGATATTTGAGTTTGGGTCACTTGGGAGCTTTTTAAGACAACCTTTCTGGAGAGATTCTTTCCCAGACATATGAGGGAGGCCAAAGTTTAGGAGTTTATCAACCTGAAGAAGGGATCCTTGATAGTCAAGAAGTATTCCCTGAAGTTTGTTAAACTTTCCAAGTATACCACTTTCCTTGTATCTAACCGCAAGGATGATATGAGAAGGTTCCTCACAGGAATGAATAGATATTTCGAGGAGGAGTGTCGGTTTGTGATGCTTCACGATAACATGGACTCGTCCTGGTTGATGGTGCATGTCCAGCAGGTAGAGAAAAACCTCAAGAAGAGGGGAGTTTGTCTTGGAGGCCTAAGCCTCAAGATCAGGCACGTCCCAGCGGTAGAGGCCACAGAAACAATTTTGGAATCCGTGAGCATCCCAAGTTCAAAAAGGGGCAACAGAGTTCTGGGAACTCTAACTGTAATAGGAGTACAAACACCTAGTGGAGGCAGACCCGAGCCCAGGAAGGGAAATGGAGGTGAGATGCAGCGTCGCTGAAAGGACTGTGCTAAGTGCAACCGTGCTCACAGTGAACAGTGCAGACAGGGCACTACTGCCTTCTTCGGTCGCAGTAAGAGCGAGCACATTGTTAAGGAATGCCCACAGAAAAGAGGTCAGCCTAGAGGTAATGCTCATCCTAGAACTAATACACAGGATTTAACAGCAGTCGAGAGTCGTAAGAGGAACAAGTTCTATGCCATGAAGGGCAGGAAGCAGCAGGAGAAGTTCGTTGATTTGGTCACATTTATGCTGCAACAATTCTCAACTTCTGTTTATGCTTTACTTGGTCTAGGGTCTAGGTTTTCCTTTCAAACTCCATTGCTTGCTCTTACTTTTGAGATATTGCCTGAAGTTCTGCATGAGCGTATAGTGTTTAGTACACCTTTAGGAGAAAATGTTAGACATGATAGACTATAAAAGGATTGCCCAATAGTTGTAAGTGGTAAGACTGTGAGTGCAGACCTTGTTGAGTTACCCATGCATGATTTTAATGTTAATCTTGGCATGGACTAGCTTCATAGTTGTTATGGTTGTATGGATTGCTATAGTAGTTTGTGAGAATTTGTTTCCCTGATGAAGAATAGCTAGTCTGGGAGTTGTACAACTCGAGTCGTCCTAATCCCTTTATTTTGAATCTTAAAGCCAATAAAATAATGTCCAAGGGGTTATTGTGTCATCTTGTGAGTGTAAATGATTTAGATCATGACATTCCATCCATAGACTCGGTGCCTATAGTGAATGAGTTCCAAGATGTATTTCTTGATTATTTTCTTGGATTTACTCCCCCTCAAGAGATTGACTTTTGTATCGACTTAGAACCCGATATAAACAAATTTCAATTCCTCCTTACATAATGGCTCAAGCTGAACTCAAAGAGTTGAAGTTGCAGTTAAAAAATCTCACTGATAAGGGTTTCATTTAGCCGAGCATATCCCCTTGGAGCTCTCCTTTGTTGTTTGTGAAAAATAAAGATGGAACCCTTAGAATCTATATCGATTATCGGCAGCTCAACAAAGTCAATATAAAGAATGTGTATCCACTTCCCAGAATAGCTGACTTGTTAGACCAACTCCAATGGTCTAGTTTCTTCTTGAAGATTGATTTTCGTTCAGGGTACCATCATCTTAGGGTTAGGGATGGAGATATCCAAAAGACATCCTTTCAAAGCCGTTATGGTCATTATGAGTTCCTAGTTATGTCATTTGGTATCACGAATGCACCTGCTGCATTTATGGATCTCATGAACGGAGTCTTTCGTAAATACCTTTACACTTTCGTCATAGTATTCATTGATGAGATTCTAATCTACTCTAAGACAAAGGAAGAGCATGAACATTATTTTAGACTAACCTTGTAAGTACTTAAACAAAATCAGTTGTATGTCAAATTAAGCAAGTGTGGATGTCTTAGATAAGTGACCTTCCTAGGTCATGTTATGTCCAACAAAGGTGTGGAGGTAGATTCAAAGTTGACTGAGGTTGTTAAGAACTAGTTAAAACCTCTTACTCGCGCAGATATTTGTAGATTCTTTGATTGGCTTGTTATTATTATAGGTTCGTGGAGGGTTTTTCTTCAATTGTTGCACCAATGACAGATTTGACTAAGAAGAAGGCCAAGTTTAAATTGACAGAGGCTTGTGAGAAGAGTTTCAAGGAGCTCAAGGATAGACTTACTTCAGCCCCGGTGCTTACTTTGCCTAAGTGTGGTGTGAAATACATTGATTCTGATGCATCTAGGGTTGGTTTGGGTTGTGTTCTTATGCAGGGTGGTAAGGTCATTACTTATGCGTCCAGAAAGCTCAAGGTTCATGAAAAGAATTATTTCACTCATTGCCTGAAGTTGGCAGCTGTGGTGTTTGTATTGAAGCTGTGGAGGCACTACTTTTCTAGAGTGCACGTGTATGTGTTCACAAACCACAAGAGTCCCCAATATGTGTTCACACAAAGATAGTTGAATCTATGTCAATGGAGATGATTGGAACTGTTGAAGGACTATGACTTGAACGTTCACTACTATCCAAGTAAAGCTAATTTTGTAGCTATTGCTTTGGGTATGATGAGCATGGGAAGTACAACCCACTTTTAGGATGGGAAGAAGGAGTTGGTGAAAGATATACATAGACTGCCTAGACTAGGTGTGCGGTTAGTTGACTCTATTGGTGGGGGTGTTTAAGTTCATTCTAGTCCTCAATCATCCTTAATGGTTGAAGTCAAGGAGGGTCAGCATCTTTATCCTATATTGATGGAGTTGAAGGACTCAATGTTGGTTAATATTAATGAGTCTTTTGCTTTTGGATATGATGGCATATTTAGGTACCAAGACAGGCTGTGTGTACCAGATGTGGATGATTTACGGACCAGGATCATTGTAGAGGCCCATGGTTCTAGATATTCCATACATCCAGGTTCCACCAAGATGTATCATGATCTTAAGTAGATCTATTGGTAGGATGGCATGAAGAAGGACATTGCAGAATATATGGTCAAATGTCCTAATTGTCAATAAGTTAAGGAAGAACATCTTAATCCTGGGGGTCTTACTCAAATTATAGAGGTTCCAACTTGGAAATTGGAGTCCATTAATATGGACTTCCTTATTGTCCATCCAAGGACTAGGAGACATCATGAGTCCATATGGGTTATTCTAGAGAGGATGACTAATTATTCCATCTTTATCCATATGAAGTCTACTAACACAGCTGAGAATTATTCGGAACTCTAACTTGATGATATTGTGATATGGAATGTGATTCCTTTGTCTATCATTTCAGATGTAGAGGCTCAGTACAGTTCACATTTCGGGATATCCTTTCAAAAGAGCAAGACACGCAGGTGAAGCTTAGTAATGCCTTTCATCCTTAGACAGATGAGCAGGAAAAGCGCACCATTCACACATTGAATGACATGTTTAGGGAGTGTGTGATTGACTTGAAGAATAGTTGGGATGAAAATTTTCCTTTTATACAGTTCTTGTATAATAATAGTTATAACTTCAGCATATGATGTCACCATTTGAGACAATGTATTGTAGTAGGTGTATGTCTCTTGTTGGGTGGTTCGAGGTTTGAGAGTCATCCATTTTGGGTCCATAGATCATTCATGAGGCCTTAGAGAGGGTCAGAGTGATTGGGACACGTTGTTTACTACTTACAGAGTCATCAGTAGTCTTATGCAGACAATAGAAAATGGCCCTTAGAGTTTCATGTTGGTGACAAGGTCTATTTGAAGATATCGCCCATGAAGGGGGCGATGAGGTTTGGCTGGAAGGGGAAGTTTAGTCTGAGGTATGTTGGGCCATATGAGATCCTACAGCGTGTGGTGAGGTGTCCCATGAGTTGGCATTGCCTATGGAACTAGCTTCTGTTCATCTAGTTTTTCATATCTCTTTGTTAAAGAAGTTCCTAGGTGATCCAACATTGTTTCTACCTATTGAAGATAGGGGGGTTGATGAAAATTTATACTATGAAGAGGTACCTGTTGAAATTTAAAATAAAAAAGTAAAGAGGCTGGGAATAAGGAGATTGCCAAAGTTAAGGTATTGTGGAGGAATCATCTTGTTTAGAGTGCTACGTGGGAGGCCTAGGCCGATATGAGATCCCGCTACCCCATCTTTTCAACTCTTAAGGTTTGACTTCCTACTCTTAAGTCTAAGTTTCCTTATATCTCCATTCTTTGTTGCCATTACTTGATTATGTATAGTAACTATGTTATCATCTGACTGGCATTACGCGAAATAGTTAGTTGTGTCATGCGGGGACAAATATTCCTAAAAGGGGATAATGTAACAACCCTAAAACAAATGGCAGTGCTTTATGTATGTAGAATGTCTATGATTAGACCGGGTTCACATGGATTTATGCGTGTAGAACCGAAACTCTGGACCCTTACGAAATCAGAGCAAACTAAATTGGGAAGTTAGTTTAGATAGGAAAGGTTGGGGTCATGTAGAGCTCCCAAATAGGAAGATTTACTCAGATGAGTCTTTAGCGGACTTAAAAAGAAGAAATATTATGTTTGGAGGGTCTAGGGATAAAATATTCTTTTCCTAGGCTATTGGTAGTATCTTAATTACCTAATTATACAATTTATTATTTAATTAATAAGGTGGAGGGGCATTTTGGGGAAAAGGGCCGAAAATTGGCTCTTAGAGTGAAGTCTTTCTCAACCCAGGTTCGAATCTAGGTGGATGTGATGATTTACATTTGTTTTAGTTTTAGTTGGTAAATTAATATAATTAATTATATTCATCATTTATTATCTTATTTAATATTAAAGGGATATTAGATTTTTTTTATCATTTAATAAAAACCTTATTTGACTAAGTCCTAAACTAGACTCCTAAGCCTAATAAAACTCTCACTCTCTCACGTCTATCTCCTCAACATTCACGTTCAATCTCTTTTCTACCATTCACGTTTCTCTCTGCCAAATAACATTCAAGAATAGAAAATCTACCACGGTTCTTCACACTCGAAGAACTCACACAAACATATAAGAAAAACAAACATTAATTAATCACGTAGGCAAAGAGACGATTTTCCGTCGAGTGGGTTGTTGAACTTTTGGTAGTGGACGTGTGTTTAAAGAATTTTTTTGGGGAGAAAGTCGAGGTTTGAACGTCCAAAAGTATGGTTTATCTTATCTCTTGGTCCCATTCTCAAGAGACCCCTAAGGTGCAGTATATTCAGTTCAAAAACAAGGGTTGTTTCCCGTTTCATGTCCCTTCCACTAGCTCACAATGATTCGAAGGTTGGATATGTTTGCTGGTATATATTAGGCGTGTGTTTTATTTTCGTGATGAATATGTTCATGTATGTGTGTTTGAAATCGTATGAAGGATCACTTATGTAATTCAAAACTATGTATACGTGTGCAATGTGAACCATGACTATGTTCCTCGGGTTTAAGGCTCTAAAAATGATGTTAGTTCTTTGTATTTCATTTACACATGTCTATGTAAATTGTGATGTTCATAATTTATGTAAAGATGATTATTTGAGTGCGATTCCTTATCAAATAAAATCTTGAAAATGCACCTAAAGAACTCACTAAAAACTATTTCAAACGTCAAATCATTTAATGTTAAAGAAGTGAGAATATAGGGTGCCAAAATTTCAAACATCTTGTTAATGATTTTCGGTAAAACTAAGGGAATTTTCATGCTGTGAAAAAATGAATTGAAATATGTGATATCACTGGGGATTGAACCCATGACCACCCCATTTTTAAAATTAATGACATAAGATGAGAAAAAGGGAATGTGACATGTAGGATTCAAACCCATGACCTTGGCTAGAAAATGAATTATGAAAATAATAAATGAGAGGAGTGGGATTGGAACCCACCACTCCTCACTCAACTTAGGAAAATTAAAAAAAAAAAGGGTAAGGAGTGTGGGATTCGAACCCACGACCTCTACGAAGAACTAAGAAAAATTATGGAGCAGAAATTAAAGTGGGGATGTAGGGGTTCGAAACCACACCCCCTCGACAAAAGGAGAGAAATTAAAAAAATTGGAAACTAAAAGTTAATGAGGTTGTGGGGTTTCGATCCCACATCCTCTCAGTCCCATTGAGACAAAAATGAAGAGAAAAATTAAGGGAAAATAAAATGAAGGCGTTACGCTTGATCTTGGGTCCCCAAGCCGCATGGATCAACTTAAAATGATTAATAAATTTTAAGTGTTGTTCAAGGGATTCGAAACCGGGTTCCCTTTTCCAAATCCTGTCATACGTTAATTAAATATTGAAGAATAATGTCGCCAACTTAGATTGAAATTTATATCTTGTCATACATACAAGATGCATATGTCTTGTACCACATATTCTTAGGAAGATCTGAATCACTTAAATGAACTATGACTGAAACCTCATAGCTTGTATGTATCGACCCATAAGTCTAGCATACATCTAAAAATAAGTGAACCTAAGATGTTTGTAATGAAATGATGAAATGAACATTGAAATATTGAAATGAACGATGAAATGATGAAATGAACAATAAAATGATGAAATGAACAATAAAATGATGAGACCCTAGAAGGTTTAAGTAAGAGTGTGAAACACACTAAATGGCCAAGTGCATTGGCATATGATAAAATGAACATTCACGTAAAAAGGGTTAGTAATTATGAAGAGTAAATGTGCTAAATTTAATGAATGTGGTAACAAAATGATATGAGGCTAATGTAAAACATAAGACCAATCTCAAATGAGCCTAAGTAAATGTTACCAAAACGTACTCACATATGAGAGTTTAAAGTTAATGAAAAGTTTACTCTCTATGAACACTCTAATGAAAGTATTGAGATCAATCTACACTTAATACTAATGATGAGATGAGAAATCATTTATTGAGCTATGATGTCCTCATACTAGAAGCAAACTTTCAAGACATGTGAGTTGAATGTAATGGAAATCCATACTAAGCACCGATAGACTAGCTATGAGAGGTGATGTCTTCATTAGAGAAGGGTGGAAGTTCACGTAACTCTGATGAGATGAGAGTGTCCGGCATGCCGGATATGGGTCTCGTTATATCTCTTAGTATTTTAACATATACTGCTAATATAGGGATCTGGCGAGGTTCAATTTCCATTTATGCTAGCATGTTTTGGGTCACTTTGGCCGGTGATTCCACCTCTTTTTGCTGTGGGGGAGACAGTGGATTTCATGATACCCAGATGAACTATGTCTGTTAAGGTTAAGGTTCTAAATGAATTAATGAGTCCAGCCTCAACTAATGCATATAATTAAATTAATATATCAAACTTGTAAGGATAGGATAATCAAGAGGTCAGCTAGACGCAACTAATGACATTAGGTCATTCTTTATCATTGCACAGCGAACCCGATGAAATTCTTAAACTACATTCTAGGTATAGCTGGTGTTCACACTAGCCTATGAATGAAATGAAATGAAGTACGTATGAATGAAATGAAATGAAGTACGTATGAATGAATGAAGCCGACTCTGTTTTTGCTTAAGAAGGATCCCTAGTTGAGGTCCCATATGCCTAGCCCTCATTTTGGGAAGTCTTGATATCAAGTCTATCATTCCTGGGTTTCATGGCATATGAACGAATGATATGAAAAATGTTATTTGCTATATGCAATATGTTATGTGCTATGCGCAAGATGCTATGTGTTTTGTGCAATATGATAAGTATGATTGATGTTACTCTCATAGCATGACTTTGATAATAAAAATTTGGAAAGCTCACTCACTTTTATAATCCCAATTTGGAAAGATCACTAACTTTCTTAATCCCAATTTGGCATGTCAATTGACTTGACTTTCCATAATTATGTTGTTACGAAAGAGCTATTTTCACTCATGCATGTGCTTGGTATCTGCTTCCATATACCCATACTTAGTGCAAGTTTGTACTAATCCCATACAACTCCATATTTCTAGGTGCAGGCACAGGTGGACGCTAGAGCTTACAGGTTGATGTTGCAGCTATCCGGACGTAGAGAATTCATTAGGACTTGGTAGGCCCTTATGCTTTTGAGGATGTCTACCGTTATTATATAGCTTAGATGTAGGCTTTAGCTAGTGGAGAATGTTCGGCTAGTGTTTCTTTCAACTTTCATTTCAGACATTGTATTGGTGCCGTTTTGGTAAAAATATATTTAATGCAATAATGAACTCTTTCTTTTATTTAATTATCTATATATTAGATGGTTGATTTGTGAACTCCTATGATGTTATGTTTAAAATATTTAGCATGAATAAGAAAACAAAAAGATCAAATTTTCCACTAAATTAACCTAGATGAAGTAAGAATGACGTATGTAGGCTTTTCGCGACCTCAGAGAAGACAACGACGCCGGTCTTGTCTGGGGTCTAGATTTCGGTCGTGATACAATGGTAAGTTGATGTCGGGTGTGGTTTGTCTGCATTGTTTTTGTCCTACACACAATGAGCACCCGACGTCGGCCATAGTCTTCTCATATAACCTTTGTCATGCATACAACGGCCAACCCATGTTGAACATGGCTTGACGGCAAAAGCTTTGGCATGCACTGAATGACCAGCTGACGTCGAACGTGTCCTGACAACATCCTCTATAATCTACACACATTGGTCTACAAACTTCTAACGTGGCATGCTAGCATAGTGTAATTACCTGAGATTACCCCTAGAAATTCAGACAATCTCGAATGTCAACACGGCGTCCTTGACCTCTCGGAGGTCTTGTACAAGCCTTTAGATATCTTTCATTGCTTACAAGGATGAAAATTAGTGCGGATTAAAATTTTTCACACAAAATATCTTTCATATTAAAAATCATAAGAAACACTACGTCTCAATATATGCCATTCTTAGATTGAAGAATACTTGGTATACGACCCATACAATACGAATATAGAAATACTTAATCTATTACAATACTTTGAATTAAAGACATCAAAAGACGATTATGACCTCTAGTCAAATGAGGATATACTTCAAGTTTTCTTGAACGATAACTATAATCCAAGATTTCATTCAATATCTTTCTCATCTTCCACCTACATCTTTAGATATAATAAAATATATTAAATTATTACGAACACTTGTACTAAGCATGGATGAATGTATAAAATCATGAGAATGTACATTTATTAGAAATATGCTCTTATTTATTAAAACGTCAAATTCAAAGTATAAGAACCACATTTAAGTACCAAACATCATAAATAAAATCAAGCATAGAAACGAGCCTTCCCCTTTGGAGCACCACCTTCGGGAACACTAGGAGAATCTTGCTTACCTTATTTTCCTCTAGCCTTTATAGTAGGACAATCCCTCACCTTATGTCAACATTTATCACAACCAAAACATTTCCCTATACCAACTAGTCATTTCCCATAGTGCATCTTTCAACAAGTAGCACAAGTAGGATTACAACTTTCAGAATCCCTACCCTTCTCAAGTTTGGCCTTAGGATCTCTAGGTTCATCTTGAGTTAGAGAGCTCTTCTTGAACTTAGGTTAGTTTTGATCATTTGGTCCACTCATATTCAAATTTATAGAAATCCTACCAAGATTAGACTCCTCAATGAATTAAGCATTCACCATAGAACATGGACGTACGACACTCTTCTTTCACAAGGTCGGCAACACCGATCAAGACCAATTCTTCTCATCCCTAGGGTTAGACATCAAGGATGTTGCATACCTAGACATCATAGAGAACTTCAAGGATAATTCCTCAACACTCATATTGCCTTTATTAAGATTAATAAACTCCTCAACCTTCACCTCCCTCCTCTCACGGGGAAAGAACTTTTCTAAGAAAGCCTCATTAAATTCTTCCCACTCCATAGGACCCGACTCAACATGCCTATTATCTTTCCATTGAGTATACCACAATTGAGAAACCTCCCTCAATTGGTACGGATCTAGGTCCGTTTTGTCTATAGAAGTCACCCCCATGGCATTCAACAACTTGTACACACCAAACTCTTGGGGATATTCTCCCACCTTATATCAACAAAAATAGGAGGATTCATCCTCACAATGACTCTCAATCTATAGGTCATAGTGCTCTCTACAACATTCATTCTAGGTTCAATACCCCTATTCACATAGGTACTCATGTCTTAAGCTAAAGCAAGTAAAACCTCTCTAATATCCCAATTATTAATTTCTGGGGGAACCACCGAAAACACATTACTTTGATCTCCAACGGGAACTTAAACGCCTTGTGAAGGAATTTTAGCACCTTGAAGAACTTTCTCAACTCGCTCGACATGAGGAGGAACTTGCTCATCCACCTTTCCTTCTTCGGACCTTCTAGCAGCAATCCTTCTAGTATTCATCTCCTATAAACACAAGAGAAGGGTTTAGGAATAGACACTTAAAACCTCAACTTCATAGGCACGACACAAGATTGATAACGAAAGTTAAACTTTATCGTCCCATAGCTTCTCGCCCATAGATGTGTTGCGACTCACACCGATGGTGAAGCCTCTACAAGACATGGCTTTATAAGACTTTTTTTATTCCTATGACCACTTTCATAATCTATGCTTTGTTACCAAGTTTTTTACGACTCTAGAGTACCCCTAGAAGATAGGGCATTCTTTGGTCACGACATAGCGTACTTGACATCTCGGAGGTCATGTACAAGCCCTTAGACATCATTCATTGCATACATGTATGATAAGTAGGGCGGAATTTAAACTTTTCACACAAAATATCTTAGAATATCTTTCATACTAAAAATCATAGGAAATACTAAGTCTCAATATATGTCATTCTTAGACTCAAGAATACTTGGGACACAACCCATATAATACGAATATAAAAATACTTAGTGTATTACAATACTATGAATTAAAACACATTAAAAGATGATTATGCCCATACTTCAACTATGCTTGAACGATAGCTAGAATCCAAACATTCCTTCAAGATCCTTGTAACTTTCCTCCTACACCTTTAGATATGACAAATTATATGGAATTAGTACAAAACTTGTACTAAGTATGACTTAATAATTAAAATTATGAGAAACGGACATTTATTATAAATATGCTCTTTTTGATTAAAACATCACATTAAAAGTATAAGAATCACATTTAAGTACAAAACGTCACAAATAGCATCAAACATATATCAAAATATATAGATATGATATCCTTTTACCAAAGGTGATTCTAAGTCTAACTTAAATGTGTTATGAAGTGATCGCCAATACAATTCCTTCACACACACGTAAGAGAGCCTTTAAACTACCTAAGATAAGATCATTATCACTTCACACAATAGTATACATATAAGATTCTCTTCCAAAAGGGTATGTAAAGACTTACTTAAGTAATGCTAGAAGAGACCACACATACACCCTCTCCGAGCTTACCTAAATAATCGTTAAGACTACCTAAGTTTATACCATGTATACTTATTCCATTTACATTCCCTATATGGAGTCATTTTAAGACGTCCCTAGATAATAAATGAAGTGAACGTTCATATGCCCCCTTCATACCTTACTAAGTAACCCTTACACTACTCTAGGTGAAAACTTAGTCATTCACATACTTTCTAACTTAAGTCATTATCTTTATTAGTTCACTAAGATACATTCAAGACATAAGGACATTCAAGTAATAGTCAAGGAGGAGATCTACAGACTCACTTTCAAACATGTTCAAAGCTAATAGTGCAATGTATAGATAGCATCCTATATTACTACCTAGACTTCATAAAACTTCTCAAACACTTGTAGGTTTCCCATATGATGAGAATAGCAAATAATCGACATAGACCGTACTAGCAAAGCATGGAATCAAGAGTCATGAACCTGCTCTGATGGAGGGTGTTTTACTTGCAAAAGGTAGAACTTGGACACATAACATATAGGCAAATGGATAAGAAATATTGAGGTTTCCTTTATACTCTATTGTCATACTTAACTAGAGCTACTACACATGCATACACAGTCGGTGCTAGACTTTGTTCTCATAGAGTAATTTACTTAAAGCATCACGTGAAGAGGTTCCATATCTAGTTCGTAACCCAATCACGTTACACCTTGCAAAAGAGAGTCCACTAAGGCTTCCTACAATGGTCAACATGATATCTCAACGACTATACAAAGGATGATTTCATGTTGTTCCAGAAAATCAACCCTAAGTCCACCATTTACACAAGAAGGATTCCATTACGACTTTCAAATTCAAGGATATTAGAGCCTTCAATTAGGTTGATTGTTCAACATAAAGGACCTTATTACCATAATTCAAGGTCACATGTCATTCATACATACAAGACTTAAAAGCTCTAGCATATTAAGTCAACCATTCATATTCACATTATACATGTATCAAGTAAGAGACCCAAGTCTACAAAAACAAGACACACACATACTTCACCATATCACATAAATATATCATTCTAGAAGCACATAAGTATAACAATTATCAACTATAGGTAATCCTACTCACCACTATAGTATCATAAATCTTACTATAAAAAATATCATATCACCTATCATGAAAAATCATACAACAATATCAAGCAATATACATACTAACTAAATTATAGTATACATAGGGACATACATCATCTACTAAAAGAAACTCAAGCTTTGACTCCACATAAACACATAAGTTATCATGACATTCATAATAACAACATAATAAAGTTATAACATGATAAATCCATGATAAATAAACTAATGTCGAAGAGGCAACATCATTCACAATTCATAAAGTAATGCCGACAAGGACGCATTAATCACAATATATCACATAATCTTTGCCATCATAAGTGGACCATACAAAGCATCATCCTCATATAAGAACTAGACAACACAATGTAGAGAAAGTTAGGTCAATATACCATGAATCCAACATTATAACTTCAATCCATAGCCAATTCATCCAACACAATACTCAAAACCCTTACCCATGGCCATGATCATCAATTCAACCCAATAATTACAATACATAATGAACTAGAGATAATTCAACATATATTTATGAAATTTGTGCAGTATAGTAATAATTCTAGCATGATTCTATCATAATTCATTAGCCCTAATCACTCTACACAATAATTCAATAGCATTAAGACATAATCAATTCACCCATAAAGTAGTCAAAACTAGAAATGCATGGTTTGCATGGGTTCATAGAGTTTTTATGTTAAATAAATAAAATTAACGTTAATTCAATCATAATAAAATGTTTCAAAAACTTTAATGCAAGAACCCATGGATACATTTCACAATTGGACAATTCATTGTTTTTATTATCTTTGAAAATCATTGCAATTGACTCCTTGAAGAAAGAAATTTCAAGGTTGAAGAACCATACCTTAATTGTAATGTAAAGACCACAAAATTGATGATTTTTTTTTTTTGAGAAAATCAGTCTTCTTCCTTGGATCTACAAACCTTCATCAATGGAGGTTTTGGAGAGAAGAATGGAGAGGTTTTATTTAATGTTTAGGGTTTTCATTTGATTGGTGAGTTTAGGGTATAAAAAGACTCTATAATCGTCAATAATTCATCACCAAATTACCCAAAAGATTCCTGAACTTATTGGACAGTTTAACCCTCTCAAATTTGACTTAAAAACAACGCAACAAAATCTTGAAGTTTACTGCGCTTCACGGAGCCATTTTCAAATCTTCTTTTTGGAATTTTTTGAGATAGAATAATTCGTGACAACCGTGCATTGTAGGCATAATATTTTTCCAATTGTGTGTCAGCTGCGCGTCGCACAATAACCACCCTAATATGGCTTGCGCGGCAGATTTCTTTGCCATCTTTGAGTCCTCTTTGGGGACCCTTTGACGGGTTACCTAACGTAATTCTCGGATTTTTCGACTCTGTGCGTGTCACGATAAGCGTATGAACTATATATATATACGCAATTTCTTCCGCAAAAAATCCCTCAAAACATTACTACAAAGTGGTACAACACAGTAGTTAAACTTTGACTCATTTTCGGACGTCTTGGACGTTCATGGTCATTTGACCTCGAAACTCTTCCATACTTTAAGTACTAACTATAAACACTATTTATTAACAATTTTTGGACTTAAAAACATCATGAAACACATATTTGGTTCTATTTCAACCAAGCTCATTTTTAGAGGCATTAAATATCATTTGTAGCTTGCACACATCAATCTGCGGATTTCTGATGTGTCCAGCCAATATCTTCCTTAGACTTCACACATTGATATGGAGATTTAGTAAAAAAACAAGGAGAATAAGACATGGCCTCCATGAATACATGTGGAATATGCGTATTTGGAAAGCGAATTGGTCAATTGCATGCTGCACCAATGAAGGCCTACCAACAGATGTTGCATGTGCGCATGTGGCAAGCGACGTCCACCAACACCATACATAACATCATCCAAGGCCTGTACAAATCCAATGTGTTATATGCACATAGGTTGTGCGACTTTAGTCGTGGTCTTAGCGCATCATCTAAGATAAGTCAGCTATGGCCTGCGTGATCAGCTAATATCATCAGCTAACGACATGAAATAACATACAAGGGCTACACACATCAGTAGTGGCATGTGTTCATCAACTCGGCAACATTGATCTTCGCTTGTGTGCACAGACCAGGTGACATCAACCAATGGGAGTAATAATCATCTAAGACCTGCACGCATCAGTCGTGGTGTGTGTGCATAAACGGGGAAACAATTGTCTTGGCCTGCATGCATTTGTTAAGCGATGTCGTACAACTACAGGCAACATAAAAAAACGTATTCACATATTATACGTTGTTTGTGCACATATGAGAAGCAATTTTGGACAACATCATGCAATATCATTACAGGCATCAACGCATAACTCGTGGGTGTGTGTGCATCAGCTGGGTGACATCGATGTTGTCCTACGACAAGCATCTTAGGCCAAGGCTTGGTGCACTTCGGGATAGTGATGTAGGCCAATGACATTCACTATTAGACAAGGCCTTCACGCATCTAACATGGAATGTGCGCACCTTGAAAGAAGAATTGGACAATGGAATTAAACATCATCTAAGGACTAAACGTGTCGGTCGGGGCGTGTGTGCATTGATTGCATGACATTTGCATCGGCAATGGACCAGCATCACCAGCTAAGGATTTTTTTGTTTGAGAAAATCAACATTGTGAAACTGTAGTCAACACCAACCAAGTCTTTCACGCATCAACTATAACGTATGTGCATCAGTAGTGCGATATTGGCGTTGGCCAATGACAGTTAGCATCATCCAAGGCATATGGTCTTCAAGCAAGTGACATCAGAAAAGAACAAGGGTCATAGTCTAGGTGACATTGGTCGTGGACTGTAGCATCAGTTGTGGCCTAAGAACATCACTCATCTGACGTTTAGCGTTGACCGACCACATCGACTGTATCTTTTAAACATCACTTGGTGGTCATCTTGTTATTCCTTTATGTATTTCCCTTATCCTGCACACACCATCCAGTCGACATTGGATGTGGGCTGCTCGCATTAGATATAGCCTGCACATTGTTTAGGATACGACGACCATCAAATGCCCACCTCGGCCATGACTTGTGCGCATAGCTTAATCGTCATCGATCGTTGCCTCCCCTCATAAGCTTTTGCCTAAAAATAATGTACAAGTGACATCATGCGTTACCTGCCCTTATTATCTTTCACCCAAATTTTGGAATTCAACCGGTGTCACACCCAAATTCTGGAATTCTAATGCAACGGGTGTTGTTAACCTTCAGAGGTCGCAGACAAGCCTCTTCTTAGATTTCATCACAATCATATAGTTAAATTTGTGAAAAATTTAAAACTTTTTAAAACTCAATGAAATATACTTAGAATTCAAATAATTTGTGCATAAGAGTAATATGTTACGACTCAAACTATATTAACCACCGATTACGGATTAAATAATAAAAATAGAGAATCATAATAATAATAATAGTTTAACAATAGACCTTATTAGAAAGGCTTGAACAAATGTTTGAAATTAAACGCTAGGGACTACATTCACAAGGTATGTCTATTGTACAAAATCTAGAATAATAAAGTGTAGTATCCTAGAACTCAAGAGAACCTACCAAAATCTAGAGATCGCTAATCCAAACTTCTTCATCGAATCTTAAATATTCTCTAGAACGAGCACCTATAATAATTGTGCTAATATATGGGTTTCGTACACACTTGTACAAAGTATGGGTATATGAAAATAAACACATAAGGACTATTCATGATCAAGAAAAGCTCTTCCTAAAGCAACATTTCGTTTCTGGAAAGTGAAGTCACTTCACTTTCCTAATTTGTTATTTATGAAATCATGTCATGAATATGAAATATTTTAATTCATTCAAAGCACACAATTCATTTTATATATGAAAATAATACCTTGGAATCATGAACATAGTTTTAGAATAACTCGAACGAACAAATACAAATTTGCTCCCTCTAAACTATGTCTTCCAGACAGTTTATTTTTCAATATTTTATTCTTATTTTTTTCTAGTTCAAAGATCTCCTTTGACCTATGTTTTAATTAAAAGTGAAATGATTCATTATAGTCTCATACCATGAAAACTTTATAAGCCAATTTTTATCGGCTAGGCCAATTATTTGATCATTTTTATATTATGAAGATGTTGGGGCATATATTAATACTTACAATTGATGAGGTATTAAGTTTTTCTCAAATAAGATAATCTTTATTACATATAGCCATTATTTGATCATTTGAATGATATGAAGAAAATATTATTGGCTATGCCCATTATTTGATTATTGGCATGATATAAAGATTATGGGGCATTGATTAGCCATTATGTTTTCCTCCCTTTATTGGTAAAATATAAGTCATTATAAGATAATATTTATTGACTATGACCATAACCTGTTAAAAACTTCATTCTTATCAAAACTGATGATTGAGATTTTAGAGCTCTTGATTTCGTAGTTCACTTTGAACTTACATTTCTTCCTCTTTCTTTCTTAATTTCTTAAAAAAATCTTTAGCATTAAGATCATATTAGCTAATATAAAATCCATTGTCTACCCCACACTGAAAAGGTTGGTTCACCGGTCAAAGTGATCTTAGATCATCTGAGTTAACATAAAATCCAGTGTCTGCCCCATACTAAAAAGGGGTGGTTCAGCGGCTAAAGTGAAACCAAGTATAATGTCTTCCCCATACTTAAAAGAGGTAGTTCACGGCTAAAGTGAAACCGAATACTTTCTTGAGAACTTAACCGACATAGATCATTTGAGATAAACATGAAATCCAATGTGTTCCCCACACATAAAAGGGGTGGTTTCACCAGCCAAAGTAAAACTTAATACTACCTAGCTCTCTTAGGTGGAATCCACAGGCTAGTTCCTATGCTGGCAACATATTTAGAAGACTAGGAGATTTTCGGAGACTCTTATTCACCTTGGTGGAGCCTCATATTATGAGGCTTACATGTTCTTGAACAAGATCATTGCTAGTCTATCGGTGCGTTTCTCAAATTATTTTTCTTTATTACTTTTAGAGTTGACTCAAACATTATGGAATCTTGCTTCTAGTTATGACAATTCGTTAACTCTATGGATGACTAGTCATCCCTTTCTTTACTTGATGAAATGTGAATTTAACCTTACATTATCATCGTGGTGTTAACAAGACTTGTTTCACGATTTATAACAGTCTCTTATGTGAGTATATTTAACGTAGCTCAATGGGCGTCTTGTCACCCCTCTCTTTGCTTGATGAATATGAACTTAAGTTTTACATTATCATCATGGTGTAAGTAAGACTTGTCTCACGGACTCTAGCACCCTCTTATGTGAGTATTTTTGAGATAATCGATTAAGAGTAATTGAGACTTGTCTTGCTGCTTTTAATACTCTATATTAGGTCAATTTCATAACATGAGCTTTTAGTTATTTATTACTCAACATAACTTGTTCAACGTTTATTGGTAGTTTTGTACAATTCTTTATGAAAGTTATAACTACATATTCAATGCTATTATGTTCACAAGTTTGTGTGGATAGAGTATGTTTGGACTTGTCCCATTGATTGGCATACCCTATGTTATGAGTTTATTGATGCTGAGACTTGTATGACTTTAAATGATTATGAACTAATATGATTGGGCATAGTTTTGCTATCCAATTTGTTGGCATAAATCACAATTTCACTTGTAATAACATTATCACTAGCTAAGCGAATTACTTCATTAATACATTATAATAATTCATCATGTTAAGCAAGCTAACTTTTAACCTTTGATTAGCCTATGAAAAAATTCAATGAACGACTTATAACAATTTCATCTTCTCGAACACAAGTAGGCATTATAACATTTAAAATTCATGTAGATAAGACCGGAAGTATGCGGATGTAAAAAGTAGGTTTCATTAGACATTATAATAATCGAAAATACACATAATAATAATTTAACACCATACAAACAACATGCTTGAAATTTACATCATACATATTACAAGAATTAGAAATCGGGAGAACTAGGGAGATGAACATGCGATTCATTGGGAACACCCCTAATTTCGATAATCTTGATTTCAAAACATTTGAAAAGTCTCTTGGAAAAAGTATTCCAAGAGATAAAACCCATACCTTATGTATAATTGAATCTACGAAGGTCAGCTTGCACGAAAACCTTGAAGAATACCTTGAAATAGCCTAAGAGAACTTTTGTCTTTCTACGTTTTGGTTATTGCCTTTGAGTCGCGTTTCTAATTGAATAATCGTAAGTTATAGGTCTTAGGAACTGCTATGGATTTATTATACTTTAGAGTAATTAAGTTAGTTAATAAATCAATTATCTAATTACCAAAAACCCCCTCCTAAATAGACTACACATAGGAGAATATTTGGCTTTGTCAGATTATGAATTTTCATTAATTAATTAAGTTACTAATTTAATTAATTAAGGTACGAAGGGTAATTACTAAAGTAAACCTAAGTCATAAGGACCATAACCAACCCCTTTTGAACATCTAGGGTAAGGTACTAGGACGTTTCTTGAGTTAGTTACTAGGTTAGTGTCACCCGGTTAGGTCTTATGTTATCGGGTGCACTTGTTAGTTAATTTCGATAGGTCATAGGTTATTTAGCTAATTAGGTAAGTTATATAGAGCCTAGATTTGGTTAGGAGGATTACACCCACATGGGTTGACCCCAACATATGTGCCTGCCCCTTGCCGCCCTAACTGAATTTGGTTGGGCTTGTCTCTTCGCCGGTTAGCACTTGTGCTTGAATATGTGCTTGCACATGTGTTGCACATGTGCTTCTGCCCATTTTGGTTGTCCCAAGGATTCTCACTATATCCTTGGGCACTACTTACTCTACATGATCATTTTAAATGAGCATGTGCTAGGGTACCTAGGCTTGACACTTTGATGCCTCGTACCTAATTCGTGGAATCTAAGGAATGAAAATTTTATTACTTTAGGGTCTTAATAGCAGGAACAATTCCTAAACAAACTTGAAGTGGGGAATTGGAACATCAATGTATATCTTAATACATAGACATTGGATAACACCCTTAAGCCAATATTCTCTAATATGCCAAATATTACTCAATATTAGGCATCGGGATGCCTATGTACACGTATTCTTGAAACGGTATAGACTCTTCACTAGATGAGTACAATTCAAAAATGTTACAGCCTTCCTGCATTTACTTTAGCATACAAACAAATCTGATTACAGATGTGCCCTTCCAAAATTTTCTTTGGGATGCATCCAACAGTCAGTCTACGTGTGACATGTCCTGTCTGCAACACCTTTGGCCTTCACATAACGGTCGGCTAACGTGTATGTGGGATACACCTATCTTCCGTGGGGTGCACACATGATTAATTCAACATTAGATGTGGCGTCTTCGCATCATTCGTAGCCTGCACACATAAGTCTGCCAGCGTAAGATGTGGTCTACTAGCATCATCTGTAGCCTATTAACATTGGTATACTATTGTCACACGTGGTGTAGCTGAATCACATGTGGCATGCACACTTCGTTTAGCCAATGTTAGACATGCCTACCTACATCCTCCGTGGGTTTCACTTGTTTGATGATTCACATTCCATATAACGACATTGATCGATGTCTAGTCGAACACATGTGGATGTCAATGTCGTACAAAAATTAAAAGAATGTGAAAACCCCTTCTTGCATAACAAGATATTCTTCTATTTTTTAAATATTTTTTATTCTCTACATCTTCGCTTTACATGGCTAATTCTTACCAATTTCATTACATTAACGGTTCGTACAGTATTAAAAGATCTTTTATTTGTAGAAATATGTACTCTATCATTAGTTTCACATGTTTAAAAGTATTTTTAAGATTTTTCATAGTGTTTCCACTTTTATTCATTTTTTAAAATTTATTATTATGTTTTATATTTTGTAAGACATATTTTAAAAATTAAATTTATGAAGCTATTCAATCTGGGTTACTATATTTATTTGTGAACTTTTGGTTTTAATATTATGTTTTTTTTCCATATTTTTTCTTTTTTATTAATTACATTCCCAATTTTGAAATTTATTAAACTAAAAGAAAAACTCAAAAAAATTGAAATTGTTGAATTTAAGGTTACAATATATATCTGTGAATTTTTGGTGTAAATTTTAAATACTTTTTCATATTTTTCCTTTTTTAATTAATTCCCCATTTTCATGAATGGCCGAATGAAAATAAAGTAAAAAAAAATATTGAGACTGGTGAATGTAAGGCATCTTTATTTATTTTTTAATGTATGGAGTTTTTTATATTTGGTATTAAATGAAAAAAAAATATTGTTGAAAACTATTTTTTGATATTAAAAAAGTTATTTGTGGAAGCTAATTGTTGTACCTTAAAACGTCCATATTTGAGTTGTTCATATTCATTATTAATCTCTGGAAAAAACGATCTCTACTCCTCTAAGAATCCTTTCCACGGAATCCAAAGCTCCAAGTGGCCCCCCGCATTAGACGTAGTTTGTGGGCATCGCACGAGCAACTTATGCAAAGTACAACGGCATTAATAAAAGCCTCTTAAGCATCATACATGGCATGTGTGCATCTAGCAAGTGACATTGGTGTTGGCCAAAGACAAGAAATATCGTGCACCTTTATGCACTAGGCAAGCAACATTGGCCAACAACGGGAAGCATAAGCCAATACCTACACGTATGAGTCGTGGTGTGTGCGCAACAAGTGGGCGACATCAGTGTTGGGAAATTGCAGGCTGACTCAGCCAAGTCTTGTGCGCTTCACGCAAGAAACGTGAGCCAACAAAAAAATACATTAGCAGACAACAAATGTCGTGGACCACCCGCATCAGTTGTGGAATGTGCACATCGCTTAACATATTTTGCCATAGAGTGCCCACATCGACTGTTGCTTGTTCACATCTCTCAGTCATTTTTAGGCATTGACTCCCCACATCGCCTTTGTCCTACATACAATGATCAACCGATGTCGGGTGTTGGTTGGGTGCATCGCCTTTGGACTGAACACAATGGTTTATTGATATTGTGTATGGCTTTGCCGCATCCTCTTTGGCTTCCACACAATGGTCATCCCACGTCAGATGTTTCCTTCCTTCATCGCCTCTGTCATGCACACAATGGTCAGCGACGTCGAGTGTGGCCTTCCTATATTGCTTTTGTCATGTAAAAAATTAACGTCAGACAGAGTGTTTCCCCATAACCTTTGGCATACACAAAATTGCCTGCCGATGTCAGATTTTGCTTGCCTGCATCGTGTTTCTCTTGATCACAATGGTCAGCTGGCATAGGACTTAGGCCTCATTTGTTTCCATTAAGATTAAGAGGTATGAATTTGAATACACATCTGAATATTAAGATTCAGGTATTTTGATCTGAATATAAAGATGTTGTCTCTAAATCTTAACACTAAATTAATAATAATGTTTGTTTTCAATATCTTAATGTTCATGTGAACTAACATTAAATTAATAAAAAATTATAAAATTTTCATTTCAACAAAATATATCGCTTTTGTTAAAAAGAAGTTTTAAAATTTTATTAATCATGATTTAGAAGTACAATTTTTTTCATTCAAAAACCTTGATAAACGCCAAAACAACAATAGCGTGCTTATATAATTAATAAAACAAAATTATTAATATAAATACAAATTGAAAGGATTAATTAAAACTTACCAAATCAAGAGCGAAAAATGGTTTTTGATTGAGAAAAGAGAGAAACAAAGTTTTTATTTATGAGATAAAAGTACAGAAGCAATGATTTATTATTTGATAACTTATTAAATGAGTCTTGTTGATTTTTAGAGTCTAATACAGAACTGATTCGTTCATACCTCTTCAGACTTAATAAGAGGTTTATAAAAAATAAAACAAAATGAACTTAATGGGCTAAGTTTGAATGCAGATTCAGATCTAAAAATAACTTACTTAGTAGGCTGAATCTGAATGATTAAGATTCAGACCTCCATTAAGTGAAAACAAATGAGGCCTTAGTCTTCCCACATCGCTTTTGGCATGCATAAAAAGGCCATCAAACGTCGAACGTGGCCAGACAACATTCCTCGTAGCCTTTACATATTTGTCTACCAATGTCGAACGTGGCATGCAACAACGTCCGTAGCCTACACTCAACGGTCTGCTGTCGTCTAATGTGTCCACCCAACATCATCCTTAGCTTTCCTTCATCAGTATGGATATGTTAGAAAAGGACTGGTAGCATTAGCCTAGGACTTCACGTATATGAAGTGTCATATGCGCATTTGGCAAGCGATATCCGCGAATAGAATGTGTCTTCAACTAAGACCTGCACGCATAAACGTGGAATGTATGTATCTTGCTGATAACATCATCCAATTGCACGTGGTAGTAGTCAAGGTCGTCCATCAAAAAAATTTCCTGTGCTCATCAGGCAAGTGACATCGATCAAAAATATACAACATCAGTCAACGTGTAACACTTCGAAAATCCCAGATGAGCTCTAGAGAATAATATAAGTGTCATAATGTTTAGATATGATTTTAAGGTTTATTTTGATGAATATATGTTACTTAAAAGGTTTAGAAACAAAAACGTTGTGACAACATTGAACGAGGTATAGTCGAAGACATGTGGATGTCCATTCCATAAAAAATCAAACGAATGTGAAACACCTTTCTTGCATAACAATATATTTATCTATTTTGCACCATTTATTTTTCGCTTAACCTGGTTCATTTGTACCAATTTCTTTACGTTTACGGTTTGTACAATATTTAAAGATCTTTTATTTGTACAAAGATGTACTCTATAATTAGTTTCACATGTTTAGAAGTATCGTCAATCATATTCATAGTTTTTTTTACTTTTATATAATTTTATAACTATTTATTATGACACATTTTCAAAAACAAAAGTTATCAAATTAGTGAATTTAAGGTTACTATATTTATTTGTGATTTTTTTTGCGCAAATATTAGTTTTTCCCCTATTTTAATTAATTAATTACTTATTTTTGGGTTTAGAATTCATATATATGAATAAAAAAAACTGTTGAATTTGTTTATTTTAAGGTTACTATATTTATTGCAGAAATTTTGGTGTTTGTTTTATGTTTTTTCATATTTTTCCTATTTTTTATTAATGAATTACCCATTTTCGTCATAACCTAAGATAAAAAATATTTATTTAACTTGTTGAATTTAAGATTACTATATTTATTTGTGAATTTTTTGCATTAATTTAATTTTATTTAATTTTTTTCTATTTTTTATTCATGAATTACCCATTTTAGTGATTTAACGAACAAATTAAACATAAATTTTTTTTGTTGAAATTCTTGAATTTAAGGTTACTATGTTTTTTTTTTTTGCAGTTATTATGTAATAATGTCATATTTACGCTATATTTTATCGATTAACTACCCATTTTCGGGATTTATCAAACAAAAATAAAAATCAACCAAAATTTTTGAAATTGGTGATTTTAACGTAACTTAATTTTTTTCATATTTCTCCAACTTTATTCATCAATTACTTATTTTTGGGATTTACTAAAAAGTAATAAAAAAAGATTCTATATTTATTTGTGAATTTTTTTTGTAATTTTTTCATTTTTTCCTATATTTTATTAATCAATTACTCATTTTGGGGATTAACCGAGAAAATTAAAAAAATTGTTGAAAACTATGTTTTATATATAAAAAAATTATTTGTTGAAGCTATTGTTTCGTTTTATCTTAGAACGTGCATATTTGGGTTGTACATGTTCATTATCAATCTCTAAAAAATGACGTTTGTTCCTCTAAGTTAGAATCTATTCCATAGAAATAAGAGCTCTAAGTTTTCCATGCATCAGACGTGGCATGTGGGCATTGGGCAACAAACGTTGGTCAATTGCAGGCGATATTACCAAAGGCATGCACACATCGTACGTTGCATATGTGAATCTAGAAAGCCACATCACCATCAGCCAATGGCACGCAACATCGTTTGTAGCCAAAGCACATCAGGCAAACGACATCGAGAATGATAGGCACCATCAGCTAAAGCACACACTCATGAGCGCTGGCGTGTCACAATGGTTGGGCAACATCGACATCGAGCAACGACAGACAGCATCATCCAAGACATGTGCGCTTCAAGCAAGCGACGTCGGCCAATGAAAGACATTGGTCGTGGACCGCCCGCATTGGTGATTGCCTTTGGATATTGCTAAGACAAAGGTTTTCATGGACTGCCAACATTGGTCGTGGCTTAGGAACATCACTTAGTCATTATTAGGTTTGGAATGTATGAATCACCATTATCCTGCACAGAACGGTCAGAGGCTTGGGGCATTTCCTTATGTAATCACATTTAGTCTACACATAATGGTCAGCCGACGTCAGGTGTTTCCTGCTCGCATTACCTGTCCTGCACACAATAGTGAGTAAACATCGGACGCGGTCTAACCGCATCGCCTTTGGCCCATCAAAAAACGGTAAGCCGACATCAGTGTGTCGATGTTGAACTTGTCCTGGTAGCATCTTTCATATATTTCATACATCGGTCAGCCGACGTCTTATTTTTCCTTCCATCCTTATCCGTAGCCTATATACATCAATCACCCGACGCCGGATGTGGACTATAAGTGTCGTCTGTAGCCTGCACATATTGGTCTTTAGTTGTCGGCTAATGACAGTCAGCATTAACCAAGGCCAACATACATATGACATCGCATGTGCACATCTGAAAGTTATATGAGCCAATGGCTTGTAACTTCAGACGAGGCTTACATGCACGAACATGGAAAGTGTGTATATTTCAAGCGACGTAGGACAATATAATGAGACATCAACAAAGGTATGCATTCATGGATGTGGCATGAGTTCATGAGGCAAGAGACGTCGACAAACAACATTCAACATCAACCAACGCTTGCACGCATCTGCCTTGTCATGTGCATATTAGAAGGGCGACTACAACCGTGATCTGAGTGCTTTGCTTGGCAACATCGACCTAAGGCACAAAGCAACAACCAAGGCATGCATGTATCATGTCAACAATATAAGTCGTGGCCAACATTCATTGGCTATGCGACATAAACCAATGGAAGAAAGCACTAGCAAAGGCATGCATGCATCAGTCATGGTGTGTGAACACCAACTGGGTGACATTAGTCGTCGACTACATGAATTGTCCAGGCGACATCAGCAAACTATAGACAGAATCAACCACGATCTTCACGCATCTTCCAAGGAATGCATGCATAACCCTTGGCGTGTGTGCATCAGTTTGGAGAAATTAAAATTGGCCAGTGGCAGGAACCATCAATCATAGCTTGTGTAGTTCGGGAAAGAAACATCGTCAAATGAAATGCACAATAATATAAGGTGTGGACGCATCTGACATTGCATGTTGGCATCTAGCAAGAAATGTTGAACAATGGAATGCAACATGTGCATAGGACTACAAGCCTCAGTCGTCGCGTTTGATCATCGGCTAGGCGACATTTGTACTGGCTAACGTCAAGCAGCATCAGCCAAGGCATATGCGCTTCGAGAAATCGACGTTGGCTAACGACAGGCAACATCTACTAAGGCTTGCACGCATCAGCCATGGAGGGTGCACATCGACAATTTGACCTCACCGTCATCCACAAACACACACCATTTTCCAAGACCAGTGTGTTTTCGGAAAGTAACATAGGCTAACAAATAGCGACATCCTTTACGCGAAATTGAGCATGGACTACCTCATTTTCTGTAGCCTATGAACATCGCTAATACGACATCGATCATGAACCGGTCGTGTCCTATTTACATGACTTAGTGATCATCAGGATTGGCCTTCGCGCATCGCTCTTGGACTACATACAATGGGCAGCTTACGTCAGACAAGGGTTTCCCGCATTAGCCATCACATGCACATTAGTCAGCTGACGTGGGCGTGGCCTGTACAAATCACAGTCATCATCAGGTTTGGACTTCTTGCATCGCCATTGGCCTTCAAATAATTGTGAGGCGATATTGGGCGTTTCCTGCCCCAACCGCTTTTGACGTACACAATAGTCAGCCGACGTCGAATGCTGCCTGCTTCCATCGCCTTTGTCTTCCATCGCCTTTGTCCTTCATAATGATCAGTAGACGTCATGCGCGGCCTTCCCGACTCACTCTTGTCCTGCACACAATGGTTAGTCGATGTCAGAAGTGGCCTTACAACATCGCTTTTTCCATTCACACAATGTTCAGCCGATGTTGGACGTGTCCTGCGTACAACGTTTAGCCAACATCAGACATGGGATGCACGTATAATTTGTGAACTAAACACATTGGTCATCAGACGTCAGATGTGTCCTTCCAGCATCGTTCATAGCCTACACACATCAGTCTGTCAACGTCAAACATTGCCTACCATAATCGTCCATAGAATGAACACACCCTTCTACTGACGTTAGACGTTGCTGTCACATCACTTATGTCCTGCACACTTCATCCAATCGATGTCGAATGTGAGAACATGCATTATTGGTGGCTTGCACTTGTTAGACGAGTGGCGTCGCATACGGTGACATTGATCAAGGTCTAGTCTATAATATGCGGAAGTCCATACCATACAAAAGAGTGTGAAACACCATTCCTGCATAACAACATATTCATGTATTTTCCATCAACAATTTTCAATGTTTTTGCCTCACGTGGTTCATTCATAGCAATTTCATTACATTACGATTTGTATGATATTGAAAAATATTTTATGTGTAAAAGTATGTACTCTATAATTACTTTCACATGTTCAGAAGTATTCTGAGAATTTTATATTATTCCAAATTTTATTTCTTTTCTAAAATTTCTTTTTCTTTACATCACATTTCAAAAATTAGAAGTTTTGAAAATTGTTGAATTTAAGGTTAGTGCATTTATTTTTGAATTTTTTGAGTTACTTTTATATTTTTTTTCCTATTTTTATTAATTAATTACCCATTTTTGCGATTTACCAAAAAAATATAAATTAAAAAAAATGTTGAATTGTTGAATTTAAGGTTACTATATTTATTTATGAAATATTTGCAATTCTTTTATATATTTTTCATGTTTTTCCTATTTTTAGTTAAGGAGTTACCCATTTTATAGATTTACCTCAAAAAAATGAAAACTAAAAATAATTATTTAAATTGTTGCATTAAAGGTGACTATATTTATTTGTGAATTTTGGGCATTAATTTTATATTTTTAAAATATTTTTCCTTTTTTCAATTCATGATTACCCATTTTTAGGATTTATCAAACAAAAATATGAATTAAAATGTTTGTTTCAATATTTTAATTTTTGTTACTATATTTATTTGTGAAGTTTTTGAGTTAATTTTTTAAATTGTTTAATGACAATTCCTTGCCCAGTCGACGCCTCGTTGATGGGAGGCGCTGGTCAAGACTTAGCGTAGGGAGATATAGCTACCATTGTCTAGTCTCTGAACTCATCAATGGAGGACAGGACGGTATGTTTGTGGCCTTACGCCCTATCGATGGTCAAGTCGTCGATGGACTGTCTTCTTCACAGTTCTACTGAAAACTAAAGGATGATGGTAAATTCACAAAACGTACAAATAAGATTTTGGGTGGTTACTTAGGGTGATTTTAGGTATTTTAAGTGGATATAGAAGTCCTAAATTCCTAGATGAATTCATTCTTAAAAATCAAAAACCAAAATATCTTAGAAATTTTCTAGAACTCAATTGAAGCAAAATCTCAAAGATGATCTTGGATCGGAGATTTGAGTGGTGATTCTTCACCAAATTTGTGGATTACCATCATTGAGGTATGATTTTTGATTCTTGAAACTCTATTCATCAAGGATTCAATCTTCTAAGTGATTTTCAAAGAATTCTCAAAATATGAGTTTTCTAAATTAAAATCTATCCATGGGTTCTTGCATTAAAGATTTTAAATAATTGAATATTGATTGAATTGTTGAATTAAATTATTGTAACTCAATAAATCTATGACCCCAAGTAATTTAGGAACCCTAGTTTTTGTCTACTTTCTGGCTTAAGTGATATTTACTTATTGCCTATGAATTCTAGTGTAGTTTTTTTATAGGATATTGAATTATGAGAGAATAATATTCAATGGATGTATATGTTGTCTTATATTAATAAATCTATATTTAATTGACCTTGATTCATTGAGTATTATTGTTTTGCATTGAATTGATGTTCATTCCTATGTGTAAGGGTCTTATAATATTGAATTGGATGATTTAGCTATGGATTGAAGTGGTGAGGATGGATTGGTTTTACGATTCCCTAATTCTCTTTATTTTATGTTAATCAGACTTGAATTATGTTGTGATTGTTATGGTCCACTCATGGTGGCGGTGCTATGTACTTTACTAGCAATTGATTTGGCCTTGTCAACATAACTTTATGTATTATGATGATTATGTCCTTGTTGGCACTACTTGAAGTACTATGATAATATGCGTACTAATTTATGTGAAGTATGATCATGTTCATCTAGTTGTGATAAATTGATAGTATGTGTTATTCTAGTGATGTTATTAGGTGAACATGTTAGACTACGACTATGTTTTTATGTGTGTAGTCTTAGAGTTGATGCATGATTGTTCCTATATGACTATATGAGTCTATAATGGTTATATTTATGATGTTATAGTAATAGATAGGATGATTTGAAGATGATGTTGGTTGTGCCTATGTGATTCTCGAATGACATGCTAAAGGTTATATGTAAAGTATGGTGTGTCTTGTTTGTTAGACTTGTGCCCCTTACTTTATACATGTATGAATGTGAATATGAGATGTATTGACTTAGGATACTAAAGCCTCTTAGTCTTGAATGTATGAAGTACATGTGACCTTGAATGATGTTAAGAGTGTCTTTATGTGAAACCATGAACCTAGCGGTAAGGTTATGAACCTTCAAGTCGAAAGTCGTAATGCTATCCCTATTGTAATAAATGATGGACTTAAGTTTGATTTGTTGGAATTACATCATATTATCCTTGTGAAAGTAATGATGAGCTATAATTGTCGCCATTGTAAGGTATCCCTAGGGAACCTCTATGGTAGGCTGAATGTGATTGGGTTATGAATAAGCTATGAAACCTTTAGTATGAACCTTTAATGTCAATTACTCTATTATAACAAAGTCTAGCATAGAGTGAGTATGGTAAGGGAAGTAGCGATAGTTAAGATTGAGGTAGAGTAGAAAGTAAGCCCTTCATATTCCCGAACCATGGAGGCCATATTCCTGAACCATATGGCTACATATGATGTGTACAAGTTCTACCATAATCAAGTAAAACACCCTTATCGGAGTAGGTTACAAAGTCAGATTCCATGTTTAGCTACCATGGTATATATCGGTTATTGTCTTTTCTTATCATGTGGGGTGCGTATAGCATTACAAAAGTTCTATGAAGTTTAGGTGGTGGTATGGGACGTATCTAGACATTGCACAAGAAGTTTTGAAGATGTTAGTGAGACTCCCCAGGTCTAGTCCAAGACCATTAATTAAATGTCCTTATGTGATGAATGACTCTTAAACGAACTAATGAATGTAATGACTTATGTTAAGAAAGCATGTTAAATGAATAAGTTCCTATGTATAGTAATTATGGGTTGTATTAAGGTGTGAAGGGGGCATATAAATGATCACTTCGTATCTTACCTAGATAAGACATAAGAATGACTTTAGACAGAAAATATGGTTGATAATGTAAAAATTATCCAAACTTAGGTAGTCTTAAGAATTATTAGATAATCTTTGAGAGGTCAATCATGGACATTATCTTCTTGATTTACTAAGTTAAGTCTTTTGATAACCTTGTGAACAGAGAATTTCATAGTACTTGTATGTTGTTATATTAAGTGAGAATGATTCTATCTTAATTATTCTATAGGATATCTTAAGTGTGTGTGTGTAAGGGTATGTATGGGCGGTCGCTTCACAACTCACTCATGTGAACCTTATAATCACCTTTAATAGGAGGATCTAATATCAATGTCGTTGATGTTTGTAAGTGTATCTATCTCATTATAGGTGGTCTTAATGATCTTAAAGATCATTTAGGTGTGCCTTGAGAGGGTGTATGGGAGGTCTTTCTTTGCCTTACTTAAGTAAGTCTTAGGATAGCTTTTAGTGAGAGGATTGAATGATAAAAGGTGTCCAAAGTGAAGTTAAAGAACTTCACTGTAACAGTGATTTAGTTCACTAAAAAGTTACATGGTTTCATTGTAAGGTTTTCTAAAAATGTGATCAAATGTTTAAGATATTTCTTATGTGTTTCTACGGTGTCAAATGTTATTCTTATTATTATATTATGATATTTAAATAAAAAGATGAATATTTACAAAAAATGTCTATTTTCATTATTTTATGCATTATGCCATACTTTCGTGTTTTGCAATAATTTCGATGTTTTTATCTATATCGAAAGTGATTCATAGGCGAAGGTGCTTTGGAAGATCTAAACTTGTATTAGAGGATCGTTCAAGAAAGTTGAAGTATGTCCTCATTTGCTTCGAGGGCATCAATGTCTTTAATTTTTTCATTAAAGTATTATAATAGACTAAGTATTTCTATAATAGTATTGTTTGGGCCATGTCCCAAGCTCTTCTGAGTCTAAGATTTGATGAAATGAGACTTAGTATTTCCTATGGATTTTATATGAACAATGTTTTAAGATATTCGTCTGAAAAGTTATAATTCCGCACTATTTTTCATACGTTTATTGTCAATGAAAGATACAGAAGTTCTTGTACAAGACCTCCGAGAGGTCAAGTACGGCGGTTGCAATCCGAGATTGGGCCTAGATTCTAGGGTGTGGTCTCGGGATGTGAAATGCACGCATGTACGTTGAATGTGCGTATCTTGCGAGCAACGACGACCAATGGCATGTGGCATCAGTGATGGCCTACCAGCATAGAAGTAGCATTTGTGCATCAGGCAAGCGACGTCGACCAATGACATACAACATCATCCAAGGACTGCATATTTTAATCGTGTTATCTACACATCAGTTTAGCGACTTTAACCGTGGTCTTAGCGCATCGGCCAAGCTACATCGTCTATGGCATGTGTGAATTATCCAAGCGGCATCAACGAACAATATGTAGAAACATTTATGGCCTACACTTATAGTTGTGGCGTGTGCACATAACTTTGGCAACATCGGTCATGGCCTGCTTGTAACCACCAGGCTACATCGACCAACGGTACGCAGAATCAACCTAGTCATTCACATTACTCGTGGTGTATGCACATTAATAGGGATATATCGGTTATGTCCTGCTTGAATAATCCAGACAACGTCGACTAATGACAGACAACATCAAACAAGGTCTTCACGCATCATACGTTGTTTGTAGGCATCTGAAAAGAAATTTCCTACAACATTATCCATGGCACGCACGCATGACCTATGGCACATGTGCATCGTTAGTGCAACATCGATGTTGTCTTACAAGAGGCACCCTCAGCCAATGCTTGTGCACTTCCGGCAAGGGTCGTGGGCCAATATCTTTCATGCATTTGACATGGAATGTACGCATCTAGTAAGTCACATTTCCTAATGGAATACAAAATCATCTAAGGCCTTCACACGCCAGTCGTGGAATGTGAATTTTTCATGGGCGATATTTGCAACGGAGAATGTCAGATATCATCAGCGAAGGTGTGTTCCCTTTTAGCAAGCGGCGTTGTCCAACAGGAAGAAGCATCATCTAAGGCCTGCACACATCAATTGTGACGTATGCGTATCGACAAGGCGACATCGACATTTGCCAACGACATGCAACATCAACCAAGGCCTGTGTACTTAGAGAAAATGACATCGGCCAACAATATGTGTTTATACCAATTTCTATGTTTTTATCTATCTCTAAAGTGATTCATAGGTGAAGGTGCTTCTGGAGAGCTAAGCATATACTAGAGGATCGTTCAAGCAAGTTGAAGTATGTCCTCATTTGACTCGAGGGCATAGATGTCTTTTATTTCTTTCATTGAAGTATTGTAATAGACTAAGTATTTCTATATTAGTATTGTATGGTCCGTTTTCCAAGTACTCTTGAGTCTATGATTTGATGAAATGAGACTTAGTATTTCCTATATGTTTTATATGAAACATATTTTATGATATTCGGGTGAAAAGTTTTAATTAAGCACTACTTTTGATATGTTTATATGTGACTAACGATACAAAAGGCTTGTACAAGACATCCGAGAGGTCAAGTATGTTGGTTGCAGTAAGAGATTAGCCCTAGATTCTAGGGTATGGTCTCGGGATGTTACATGCACATATATACGTTGAATGTACGTATCTTTCAAGCAACAACGATGGCATGCAGCAACAATCAAGGCCTACCAGCATGGATATAGTTTTGGTGCATTAGGCAAGCAACATCGACCAACGACATACAAAATCATCTACGACTTGCGCACATCAGTCATGTCGTCTACACATCGGTTGGGAGACTTTAGCCATGGTCATAGCGCATCGGCCAAGCTACATTGGCTATGTAATGCATGCATCAGCCAAGCGGCATTAGCAAACAATATGTAACAACAGTTACAGACTACACTTAAAGTTGTGGCGTGTGAGCATCAACTCGACGACATTGGTGGTGTACTGAGCGTATCCACCAAGCTACATCGACCAATGGTATGAAGAATCATCCTAGTCCTTAACATCAACCATGTTGTATGTGCATCAATTGGGTACATCGGTTATGGCCTGCATGCATCTGCTAGACCACGTCGGCCTATGATAAACAACATCAAACAAGGTCTTCATGCATCAGATGCACGCAAAACCCATGGTTTGTGTGCGTCGTTAAGGAAACATCAACGTTGTCCTACGACAGGCACCATCAACCAAGGCTTGAGCACTTTCGGAAAGCAATGTGGTCCAATTTCCTTCACGCATTTGTCATGGCATGTACACATATTGTAAGAGGCGTTAGCTAATGGAATGTAACATCATCTAAAGCTTGCATGTGTCGGTCGTCTTGTGTGAATGTCGAATGGGAGACATTTTCAACGGAGAGGGTAAGGCATCATCAGTTAAGGAATGTGGCCAAGCGACATTGTACAATGGAATGAAGCATCATATAAGGCTTGCATAGATCAGCCATGATGTATGTGAATCGACAAGGCGACATTGGCATTGAAAACTGCAGGCAACAACAACCGAGGCATGTATACATCGGGCAAATGACATCGTCAAACAACAAGGGGCATTGGCCAGGTGACATTGGTCGTAAATTTTCTCGTATCACCCGTGATGTTTACACATCGCTCAGTGCATGCTTAGATTTAACCGACACAATTGATCCTCGCCTGGCACATCACTCGGTGATCGCCGGGTAAGGCCTTCATGCATCGCCCTTGTGCTGCACCCAATGACAGAATTTCCACCTCGACCATCACTTGTGCGTATCACTCAATCATCCTGAGGAATTGCCTGTCGACATCGCCTTTTGACAACAAATAATGGTCAGACGACATGGGGTGTTATATGTCCCAATAGCCTTTAGTTTGTACAACGTACACCCGACATTGATGTAGCCTTCCTGCATTATCTTTGGCCTACACACAATTGTCAACCGATTTTAGATGTATCCTTCTTTGATTGCCTTTGGCTTGCATTCAATGGTCAACAGACATTAGATGTGGCTTGTCCACATCTCCTTTTGCGTGCATACGAAGGTCAGATGACATCGGATGTGGGCTTCACCTATCATGGATGTCCTACAAACATTAGTCAACCAACGTTGGATATAGCCATCTAGAATCTCCCATAGACTGCACACATCGATCTACAAATGTAAAATGCGGTCTACCAATATCTTCTGTTTACTACATACATCGGTTTTTCAACGTTGGATGTGGCGTGAATGCATCACCTATAGCGTTCACACTTTTGTATGCCAATGTGAGACGGGCTTACCCACATCGTCCATGGCTTGCTCTTGTTAGACAAGCGACATCCCATGCAACGACATTGATTGAGGTCTAGTCAAAATCATGTGGATGTCCAGGTCGTACAAAAATCAAAAAAGAATGTGAAACACCTTTCTTACCTAACACATATTCATTTATTTTCCATCATCTATTCTCTACATTCCTGTTTCTTATGGTTTATTCATACCAATTACATCATATTTACAGTTCGTATGATATCGAAAGCTCTTTATTTGTACAAATATGTACTTTATCATCAGTTTCACATGTTTAGAAGTATTTTCAAGCATTTTCATGGTGTTTTGATTTTAATTCATTATTTAAAACTAATTTTTATAATTTATTATTTATAGAACACATTTAAGAAATTAAAATTTATGATATTTTTAAATTAAAGATTACTATATTTTTGTGAATTTTTGGCATTAATATTTTTTTTCTTCATATTGTTCCTTTTTATTGATTAATTACCACATTTCGAGAATTACTAACCAAAAATAAAAATTTAAAAAAAAAGTTGAAATTTTTTAAATTTAAGGTAAGTATATTTTTTATGAATTTTTGGCATTAATTTTATATTTTCATATTATTCCTATTTTTTATTAATGAATTACCTATTTTTTGGGATTTATCGAACGAAAACAAAAATTAAAAAATTTATTTAATGTAATGTACCTATATTTAGTTGTTGATAATTGCATTATTTTTATATTTGGGATTAACTGAACAAAAAAAACATTGTTGAAAACTATTTTTATATATATCAAAAAGTTATTTGTTCAATGTTTGATTTTACTACTCTTTTAAGTCAGAATCCGTGACACAGAGTCGAGATCTCCAAGTGGGCTTGCAGCAGATATGGCATCTGGTCAACGAAGAAGCGATGTCGACCAAATGCAAGTGGTATTAACCAAGGCGTGCAAATTTTAGACATTGCATGTGTGCATCTTGCAAGAGAAAACGGCTACGGCCAATGGCAAGACACATCGTCCGTAGTCATTATGCATCGGGTAAGATACATTGGCTAACGACATGAAACATCAACCAATGCCTACACACATGAGTTGTGGCATGTGCGCATCAGCTGGGCAACATCACCATTGGACAACAACATGTTGCATCAGCCTAGGCCTGTGCGCTTCAGGTATGTAACGTCGTCCAACAACAAGCTTAATCAGCTAGGCGACATTGGTCGTGGACCGCCTGCATCTGTCATGGTCTATGCATATTGCCCAACAAATATTGGCCATATAATACTCACATCCACTGTTTCTTGTTCACATCACTCATTCATTATAGGGCTTTGACTCCATGCATCGCCCTTGGTGTGCACACAATGGTCAGCCAATGTTGAGCATTGGCAGCCTATATCTCCTTTTGCCTGCACACAATAGTTACTTGGTGTTAGGCATGGCTTGCCCGCATCACTTTTGGACTGCACACAATGGTCATCCCACGTAACATGTTGCCTATTTGCATCATCTTTGTCCTGTACAAAATGGTCAGCCGATGTCGGGTGTGGCTTACCACATCCATTTTGTCGTGTAAATAATTGTTAGTCGACTTTGGATATAGTCTTCCCGCAATGCCTTTGTCCAGCACACAATGGTATGATGACGTTGGGTGTGGCTTTCCCACATTGTATTTTTCTTACACTCAATTGTAAGCCAACTTCAGATGTAGTCTTCCCAAATCAACTTTCGCATGCACACAACAGCTTGGTGAAATCTAACGTTGATTTGACAACATCCTTTGTAGCCTGCACACGTTGGTCTACCAATTTTGAACGTGGCGTGCCAACATTGCCTATATCCTGCACACATTGGTCTGTCGAAATCTCAAGTGGACAACCAACATCATCCTTAGCCTGCACACACGGGTACGGAGATGTCGAATAACGACAGGCAGCAGAAGCCAAGGCGTACACACATATGACGTTGCATGTGAGCATCTAGCAAGCGATATTTGCTAATGTATTGTAGATTAAGCTAAATCCTACATACATAAATGTGGAATATGCCTATCTCGCAAGCAACGTCAACCAATTACATGCAGCACTATTGAAGGTCTACCATCACGGATGTTGCATGTGTGCATCTGGCATGTGAGGTCGACCAAAGACATACAACACCACCCAAGACCTACACATATTAGTTGTGTCATATGCACATTGGTTAGATGACTTTAGCCATGGTCTTAGAGCATCGACTTGGAGACATTTCCTATAGCATGCGTGATTAGCGAATGACATTAGCAAATGGCACACAACAATAACCAAGGGCTACACACATAATCGGTGGTGTATGCGCATCAACTCAGCAACATTGATCGTAGCCTGCGTTCATCGACCAGTCGGTATCAACCAATGGAAGGTTGAATCATCAAAGGCATGCACGCATCAGTCGTGGTGTGTGTGCATCAACTAGGCAACATCTATCATGACTTGAATGCATTGGCCAAGAAACGTTATCCAATGACAGACAAAATCGGCAAAGGTATTCATGTATCAGAAAAGGTTTGTGCCCATCTGGAAAGCGATCTAAAACAATGGAATGCAGGAATATCACATGCATGCACACATAACTCGTGGGAAATGTGCATAGGCTCCGCAACATAACTCTCTCATGAATTGGTATGTCCTCACATATTCGAGGACATAGTTTATTGTTTCATAGTTTTATTATTAAGACTTATTATGTATTTATCTTTTAATGTAAAGGGTGGTGTTCCAAAGTTATTCAGTCGTGTCTTAAGTTTGGCTTGTGACAATGAAATTTTTTATGTATTTATGAAATATTTCCTTTTTATTGATTTATTCATGAAAAGTTTTAATTTCGCTCTACTTTTCATGTCTTATGCAATAAACGATAGTTGAAGAGCTTGTACAGTACCCCAAAGGGTCATGTACTCTCGATCACAAAACGAGGGCTCCTCCTAACTTCTAGGGGGTCCTTTCGTGTCGTGACAACTGTAAGTTGAGGGGTGAACTTGTATTTTCACCCTACTTCCAAATAAGGGTTTTGGCGGTTCCTAAGGGGTCTTTTGGGTACATTAAATATTTATATAATTCTTTAACACTTAAAAGATTTCATTCTTCCAAATAGAAACCCCAGATTCCTTAGAAAAAATCTCTAGAACTTCATTGGAGTCAAAACTCAATGAAGGGATTGGATTGACGAATTGAGTGGAGATTCTTCATTATATTGAAGAATTATCTTCATTGAGGTATGAATTTTGATCCTTGAAACTCTCTTCATCAAAGATCCTAACATTATACCATGTTTACTAATGTTTTAAAAGTTCAATTGTCCAATTTTATGATCCACCCAACGGTTTCTTACATTAATGGTTTCTAAACATTGAATAATGATTGAATTGTTATTGTATTGATATTTAAAACGAAATTCGCATATGAACCCATGAATTGGGTGAATCATAGTTTTTGTCAAAGTTATGGGTTACTTAATATTGATCGCATGTTGATAAATTCTAATGTAGTTTTATGTAGGCTATCGATTGATGTAATAATTACATTAAATGGATATCTAGGTAGAATTATATTAATGAATATATAGTAATTTGACCTAGTTTAATGATGATTTTATTAATTGTATTGAATTGTTTGGGTATGGCCATGGGTAAGGGCCTTGTGATATCGAATGTGGTGATTTGGCATTGGATCAAAGTACAGAGTATGTTGTGGTGGTAAGATGCCCTTTTTCCTTTTGTTTTATGATTTTTAGACTGAAATATATTGTGATTGGTATGGTGCACTTATGGTGGAAGTGTTACGTGCTTACTTGCAATTTATTTGGCCTTGTCGGAGTTATTTTAAGTAATATAACAATCTTGGCCTTGTCGAAAAACTACTTGGAATAATATGGATAATTGCATAGTTGATTATGTGATGTATGAAGATATCTATCTACATGTTAACCAATGTAAAAGTATATGTGTTCTATTGATGTTATGTATGTGATCATGTTAGACTATGAATGTGGCTTTGTGTGTATATTCTTTGGGTGGATGTATGTTATTCCTAGTTGTCTATATAAGTCTGGGATGGTCATGATAATGTTGATATGATACTATATAAGATTACTTGAAGATGATAATGGTTATTTCTATATGCTTCTAGAATAACCTGTATTATGAGAAAGTGAAGTATGTGGTGTGTTGTCTTGGTTGAATTTTTCCCCTTCATTGATTTATTTATGAAAGTGAATATGTTATGTTTTAACTTTGGATTCTAAATTCTCTTAGTCTTGAATGTATGAATGACATGTGACCTTAAATGAAGTTAAGAGGGTCTCTTATGTGAAACCTTGAACCTAGCGATAACGTTAAGAATGTTAAAGTTGTAAGTCGTAATGGTATCCTTCAAATAAAGGATTGATATACATAAGGTTAATTGGCTGGAACGACATCATATTAATCCTTTGAAAAGTCATCAAGAGCTTCTTTTCGCCATTGGTTGGTAGCCCTAGTGGACTTCTCTTCGGTAGGGTTGATGTGGTTAGGTTATGAACTTGATATGGAACCTCTTTATATGAACCTTAAGTGTAGTTACTCTATGATAACGAAGTGTAGAACCGAGAGAGTATTGTAAGGGAATTTGTTCTAGTTAAAGAATGAGACTATATTACAAAGAATGCCCTTCATATTCCTTATCCATGTGCCTCCATGGGATGTGTCTTAGTTCTACCATTGGAAAGCAAAACACCCTCATTGGAGTAGGTTTAAACATCGGATTCCATGTCTTTCTATCATGGTCTATGTTTGATATTGCCTATTCTGATCATATGTAATACCTATTAGCATTAGAGAAGTTTTATGAAGTTTAGGTGGTGGTATAGAACGGTATCTAGACATTGCACAATAGGATTTGAAGCTGTTAGTTGGGGTTCCTATGTCTTATCCAAGACCATTACTTGAATGTGTTTCATGTGTTGAATGTCTCCTAAATGAACTAGTGAAAGTAATGACTTAAGTTAAGAATGTACGTTAATTGAATAATTACTTATCTAGAGTAGTTAAGCGTTGTCTAGTTTAGGTGTGAAGGGGGCATATGAATGGTCACTTCGGACCTTACATAGATGAGTCTTAAGAATGACTATAGTTAGGGAAGATATTGATTATGTGGACATGATCTAAACTTTTTAAGTCTTAAGGATTATTTAGGTAGTATTGAAAAGGTCAATCATTGGCGTTATCTTTAAGGATTTACTTAAGTAAGTCTTTTGGTAGCCTATGGTAAGAGAATGTCATATTATCTATATGTTGATATGTTTGATGTCTTGTTATTGTTTATATTTCTTATTATAAGTATTCTTAAGGGTCATTTAGGTATGCTGAGGGAGATTGTATGGCCGGTCTCTCTTTGTGTTTCTTAAGTTGGTCTTAGGATAACTTTTAGTGAGAAGACTACATGTTAAAAAGTGTCTAAGGAAGAAGTAGACAACTTCACGATAACAGTGAATTCCTTTACTATACAGTAAGTTGAGCTCATTGTTAAGTTGGCTAAAAAAGTGGTTAATTCCTTAATTACTATCTTATGTTTTTCTAAGTTGTTAAATGTTGCCCTTATGATTATAATATGATTTTGAAATGAAAAGATGCATATTTTTTTTAATAAATGTCTGTTTTCATGATTTTCATGCATTATGCCATACTTTGTACATGTGGTTGTACTAACCCATGCTTTTATGTATGTCTATAGTTGTTGGTAGGTGAGGAGAATTTGGGAAGGAAGACTTGGATCATAAAATCGTTCAAGAGAAGTAGAAGTATGTCCTAATTTGATTCGAGGGCATAGATGTCTTTTATGTTTCGTATTGAAGTATTGTAATAGACTAAGTATTTCTATATCAATATTGTATATGAGTCGTGTCCCAAAAGTATTCTCGTGTCTTAAGTTTGATAAGATTGAGATTTTATATTTCCTATGACTTTATATGAAAGAGTTTTTAAAGACTATGATATGTTTTGTGAAAAGTTTTAATTCCACATTATTTTTTATAATGTTTAGGAGATGATTGATATGTAAGGGATTGAACAAGACCTCCGAGAGGTCAAGTACGCCGGTTCAATCCGAGATTTCCGCTAACTTCTAGGGTTTGGTTTCGGGATGTCACAGGGCATGGACAACCTACATTAATCGGGGCCTAATCGCATCACTCAATGGTCGTTATACATGGTCTTGTTGTTCATCCTTTGTCATGCACACAACACCCAACAAACGTTGAACGTAGGATCCCTACATCGGTATAGCCTACACATGTCTCAGTTAACGTCGGGTGTGGAATGTTAGCATCAATCGTGACTTGTGCACATCGGTTATTCGTTCGACCATCAATCGGCGTTGCTTTCCCCCATTGCCTTTTTACCTTCACAACAGTCAGCCAACGTCTGGCGTTGCATGCACCCATCGCATGTGGCCTACACAAAATGGTCAATCAACGTCGGCGCGAGTCCTGCTCGCATCACCTTTGGCTTGCACACATGGACAACTGATGTTGAACGAGGTATGCCCGTAAAAGCCAAAGCTTGAATGCATCTGAATGGAATTTGCCCATCCCGCAAGCAACGTCGACCAATGGCATGCGGATTAAGCCAAGGACTGAATGCACATATGTGGAATGTGCGTATTTGGCAAATGATGTGTGCCAATAGAATGTGGCATCAGTAAAGCCCTTCATGCATGAACATTTCATATGTTTATCTCGCAACCAACGTCAGTCAACGACATGCATCATTTGCCATGATCTGCACGCCTCAACCATGTTTTGTGCACATCGGTTGGGTGCCTTCAGCTTTTGTTTGAATGCATCGACTAGACGACATCAAATGTGGCAAGCGTGTAGTGGCCAAGAGGCATTAGCCAATGGAAGGAAGCAATAGACAAGGAATGTACGCATCACTCGTGGGCTATGCACATTGACTCAGCAAGACATAACCAAGGCGTGTGTGAATCGGATGGGCTAAATCAACATAGGCCAATGCCAGGCACTATCCACTAAGGCTTTTGTGCATTGGGAAAGCTACGTTGGACAATGAAAGGCATCATCTACCGTGGCTTGGGAACATTGCTTAGACAACGTCGGGCGTTGACTGGTCGCATCATCCATGGTCTGTGCACGTCACTTAGTTTTTTGGGGTTTAGTCTTCCTACATCGCCTTTGGTTCGCACAGAAAGGGTAATTGATAACGGATGTGGGCTGCACGTCTCAGCCTTAGCCTACACATTATTTAGCCAACATCGATTGTGGACTGCCCACATCGGCCATGGTTTTTGTACATCACATAGCCATCATTAGGTGTGGACTGCCCGCATCGCCCTTGGCTTACAAAAGATGGTAAGGGGCATTGGGCCTTACCTGCTCCACAACTTTTGTCCTGCACAATGGTCATCCGACATTAGGCATTGCCTTCCCTTAATGTCGGTGTCCGGCACACAAGAGTCAGCCAACGTCAGATGTGATCTTCCCTCAACATTTCTGCCTCACGTGGTTCTTTCGTACCAATTTCATTGTATTTTTGATTCGTACAATATTAAAACATCTTTTATTTGTACAAATATGTCTCTATCTTTAGTTTCACATGTTTAGAAGTATTTTCATATTTTTTGAAATTTTCGTCATTTTTTAAAATTTATATTTTTGGTTTTTTACTTTTTAAGTCACTTTTTAGAAATTGATATTTATGATATTGTTGAACTTAATGTTATTATATTTATGTGTGAGATTTTGGCATTAGTTTTTTTTTTTTTTTTTTTTGTATTCTTCCCTTTTTATTAATTTATTACTGAATTTTAAGATTTACAGAAAATAAATAAAAATTCAAAATAAAACTATTGAAATTGTTGAATTTAATGTTACTATATTTTTTTGTGAATTGTTGGTGTTACTTTTATATATTTTTTCATATTTTCCCCTATTTATTAATTAATTAATAATTTTAAAGATTTATCGAACGAAAATAAATATTAAAAATATTGTTGAAGATGTTGAATTTATGGTAACAACTTTTATTTTGTTAATTTTTGGCATTATTTTTATATTTGGGATTAACCAAAAAAATTAAAAACATTGTTGAAAAGTATTTTTTATGTATAAAAAAGTTATTTGTTGAAGTTAATGTGTGTTAGTACCATAGAACATGAATATTTGGTTTGTACATGTTCATTATAAATTATTGGAAAAAATGATCTCTGCACTTCAATATCACAATCCGCGCCACAAAATCAAGAGAAAAGAGGGCCCGCATCAGACTAGGCAAGTGGGCATCATGCAAGCGACATCACCCAGCTAAAAGCGGCATCAACCTAGGCACGCACACATCGGCCGTCACATGTTTGCATCTAAAAAATGACATCGATGTCGGGCAACGACAGGAAACATCGTCTGTAGCCATTGTGCATCGTCTATGTAACGTAGGCCAATCACATGTTGCTCCAATGCGTGCACGGATGCGCCATGGTATGTGTGAATCAGCTGGACGACATCTTCGTAGAGCAACGACAGACACCATCATCCAAGGCCTATGCGCTTCAAGCAAGCAACGTCGGCCAACAATAAACAACATCATCAAGGTGACATTGGTCGTGGACCTCCTAGAAAAGTCTTGAAGTATGCACATCGTCTAGCTGACATTGTCCATAGACTTCCCATATTGGTCGCTTCTTGTGCACATCACTCAATCATATTTTGAAATGGACTACCCGCATCGCCCTTGGCCTTCACAGAGAGGTCAGTTGACGTCAGGCGTTTCATGACCGCATCACCTTTTGCCTACAGAGAATGGTTAGCGGACTTTGGGTGTGGACTTTTTGGAAGCACCTTTGGACTGCACACAATGGTTAGCTCACGTCAGATGTTTCCTGCTCGCGTCGCCTTAGTCCTGCATACAATGGTCAGCCTCGGGTGTGTCCTACCCGCATTGCCTTTGGCCTACACACAACGGAAAATTAATGTCGAATATGGTCTGCCAATAAAAGCTAAAGAATAAATGCATTTGATGTGGAATTTGCGCGTCCGACAAGCAATGGCAGCCAATGGCATGGGGCTTCAGCAAAGACCTGAACGCACAGACGTGGAATGTGCATATTTGGCAAGCGACACCTGCCAATGGAATGTGGATTGAGTCAGTCCCTGCATGCACGAACATTACATATGTGTATCTCACAAGCAACATCGATCAACAACATGCATCATCTGCGAAGTCCTGCACTCCTCAAATCTATTCTGTTCACATCGGTTGGGTTCCTTCAGCCTTGATTTGAATGCATCGTCCAAACGACATCAACTATGGTCTGTGTGCAGCAGTAAAGAGACATTAGCCAATGGCAAGAAGCAACAAACAAAGCATGTCCTCATCAGTCATGGCCTATCGACTCAGCGAGACATAACCCATGGCGTGTGTGAATTATCTGGGCTAAATCCACATTGGCCAATGTGTGGCACCATTAACCAAGGCTTGTGTGCTTTGGGAAAGCTACGTCAGCCAATGACAAGAGCATCAATAGAGAATACATGCATTTGATAGGGCATGTACACATCTGGATAGCAATGTTGCCCAATAAAATTTAGTATTAATCAAGGCCTACACTTATTGATCGTGAGGTTTGTGCATCGGCTTGACGACATTTGCATCGGCCAACGTAAGGCAACGTCAGCGAAGGCCATCGCACTTCTTGCAAGCAACATTGGAAGATTCAAGGGAGTATCATCCTTGGCGTGTGTGCATCGACAGGGAAACATCAGCGTCGTCAAATGGAAGGAAACATCAAAAAATTTATGTGTTCTTTAGGCAAGCGACATCGACCAATGGGAAATGACATCATCCAAGCAATATCACTGGTGGACTGCCACATAATCCCTGGCTTGTACACATTTCTCAGACGACGTCGGGAGTGGACTGGTCGCATCAGCCATGGTCTGTGCACATCACTCAACGGTATCAGGTTTTGTCTTCCTGCATCTTTTTTCGCTTGCACACAAAGAGCAGGTGACGTAGGATGTGGGGTGTGTGTATCATCCATAACATACACATTGTTTTGCCGACGTCAATTTTTAACTGACTGCATCGTCCATGGCTTTTGTACATCATTCAGTCATCATTGGGCGTGGACTGCCCGTATCACCCTTGGCCTAAAAAATACGGTCAGGTGACATTGGGCCATACCTTCCCCCATCGCTTTTGTCCTGCACAATGGTCAATTGATATCAGGCGTAGCTTTCCCTTATTGACTTTGTTCGGCACACAACGGTCAGCCACATCGTCTTTTTCTACACACAACTGTCAGCCGACATCAGACTTTGCCTTCCCGCGTCACGTTTTGAGTTCCCACAATCATCAGTTGATGTCGTACATCGGCTGTACCTATCATATACATTCTGCAAACAACGGTCGGTCGACGTCGGATGTGGCCTGCACATATCGTCTATAGTCTGCACAAATAAATTTTCTAACGTCTAATGTGGCCTGGTAGCATCTTAAGTATCGTGCACACATCAGTTTGCCAAAGTCAAACGTTGTTTGGCCGCATTACATTTGCCCTGCACACTTCGGTCACCCGATGATGGACATGCCTACCTGCAACATTTGTCGTTTGCAGTTGTTAGATGTGTAACGTCGCATGCAATGACATTGATCGGGGTCTAGTCGACAACATGCGGATGTCCATGTCATAAAAAATCACTAGAGTGTGAAAACCCTTCCACCATAACATATACATCGATTTTCCATAATCTATTCTCAACGTTTCTGCCTCATGTGGTTCTTTCGTACCATTTTATTACATTTATGATTCATCCAATATTTAAACTTCTTTTATTTGTACAAATATGTCTCTATCATTAGTTTCACATGTTAAGAAGTATTTTCAAGTATTTTCATATTTTTGCAACTTTTAGAAATTTTTTAAAATTTAATTTAAAAAAAATAAATTTATGATATTGTTGAATTTAATATTATTATATTTATGTGTGAATTTTTTGCATTAATTTTATGGTTTTTTTATATTCTTCACTTTTGATTAATAATTTGCCCTATTTCGATATTTAGCGAACAAAAATAGAAATTCAAAAAAAACTATTGGAATTGTTGAATTTATGGTTACTAAATTTATTTTGAATTTTTGGCATTAATTTATAATTTTTTTCATATTTTTCCCTCTTTATTAATGAATTACCCATTTTTCAAGATTTATAGAAGTAAATTAAAAATTAAAAACAATTAGTGAAGTAGTTGAATTTATGGTTACTATATTTTTTGTTAGTTTTTGGAATTATTTTTATATTTGGGATAAGCAAAAAAAATTATGTTTAAAACTAATTTTTATATATGAAAAAGTTATTTGTTGAAGTTAATGTGTGTTCGTACCTTAGACCGTGCATAATTGGGATGTACATGTTAATTATGAATCTTAAAAAAATGTTCTCTACATTTCTAGGTCACAATCTGCCCCAAGAATCAAGAGAAAAAAGGGCTCGCACAGACGTGGCATGTCGGCTTCATACAAGCGACGTCGGCCAACTGCAAGGGCCATCAACCAAAGCATGCACACATCGGACGTGGCATGTTTCCATCTACAAAGTTAGATCGATGTTGACCAACGACAGGAAACATTGTCTATAGCCATTACACATCAGGTCAGCAACGTAGGCCAATGACAGGCAGCATCAACCAATGCCTAAAACCATGAGTTGTGGTGTGTGTTCATTAACTTGACGATATCGGTGTAGGGGAACGGCATACACCATCATCCAAGGCCGATGCGCTTCAATCAAGCAACGTCATCCAACAACAAGAAACATCAGTCAGGCAACATTGATTGTGGACCCCACGATTCATTCTTGTCTTGTGCACATTGCTTAGCTGATGTTGTCCATACACTGCCCATATCGGTAATTGCTTTTACACATCGCTCAATTTTTTTCGTACGTAGAATCCCGCATCACCCTTAGTCTTCACACAATGGTCAATCGAAGTCAGGTGTTTCCTACTTGCATCACATTTTATCCTGCATATAATAGTTAGCTAACGTCGGGTGGGGCCTTCCTACATCACGTTAGGTATGCACACAATGGTTAGCCCACGTCAGATATTTCTTTCTCGCATCGCCTTTTCCCTTTATACAATGGTCATCTAACGTTGGGAGTGGCCTATCATCATTGCCTTTACTGTTCATACAACGGAGAATCGATGTCGAACATGGTATTCTCGTAAAAGCAAAAGACTCAAGGCCTGAATGCACGGAGGTGGAATGGGCGTATTTGTCAAGCAACGCCTGCCAATGGAATGTGGAATTAGCCAAGCCTTGCATGCATGGACATTACATGTGCGTATCTCGCAAGTAACGTCGGTCAATGGAATGCATCATCTACCAAGATCTGCACACCTCAACTGTGTTCTGTGCACATCGGTTGGGTACCACCAACCTTTAGTTGAATGCATCGTCTCGACGACATCAATAGTGGTCTTCGTGCAGCGGCCAAGTGATATTCGCCAATAGAAGGAAGCAACAACCGTCATCAAATGTAGTCTTCCCACATAGCCTTTAACATTGACACATCGGCCAGCATACATCAAACGTGACCTATTATAATCATCAGTATCCTGCACAAATTATTCTACAACTGTCGAACATAGCGTGCTAGATTCGTTCATAGATTACGCACATTGGTCTTCCGATGTCTAACTTGGCCAACCAATATCATCCTTACTTTACACATCAGTATGGATATGTCGGACAACTAAAGGCAGCACCAGCCAAGGCATGGAAGTATATGACATTGCATGTGCACATCTAGCAAGTGATATCCGCTAATGGCATGCGAGTGCAACTAAGACTTGCACTGTCATACCTCAAAAATGAATTAGGTGAAGCTAGATACTAACATGTTTATCATGAGGGTCAAAGGTCCTAAAATGGTATATAATGTTGTATTGAGTCAATGTCTAAAGATTTAGGTTCATTGGAAGTGAAATATCAGGGAATGACCAACACGTTCAATGACTAAGTGACCGATGTGTCTCATTTGTGGTTATGTGCCTATATGTGTGTTTCATGAGTTAATGAGGTCATTATATGATTTATATTGTGTTTATAGGTAGTGTGTCAATTTTCATGAAGTTTGGAGGTCAAATGTCTAAGGACGTACATTACTTTTGAAAGGTTTTCCTTAACCTACCTTGTGTGTCTTGGCATGTTTCGTCGAGTTTTACATGTTTTTTTTTGATGAAATTGATGTGGGAGTTCCTTAAATTTTATACGATCATAATTGGGTAAAACACATCCGTGATAACATCCCCAAGGACCATCCAAGGGTTTTGAGGAAGGACCTTCATTTGATCCAATGGTTGTCTTAGACAAGCCCAATCGACGGTGGAAAACGATGGCTAGTTTGCAAGTCGATGCCCCGTCGATGGGAGGTCTGGGTCAAGACTTATCTGAGTGAGATCAAGCTCCCAATTTCTAGTCTCTGAACTCTTCAATGGTCTTCATTCTTCTCTGATGGTACTATCCATTTTTGGCAGATAGTGATTTGAGCTTGGTCGGGCAGAGTCAAGCCAAAGCAGCTAAGGCATCAACTTACTTCTTATCCTTTAATGGAACATATTGAAGAGTTACATCTCCAATCCATCTAATCAATTTTGTGCATAGTCATGATAGAGGCGCAATTATGGATTTTTGACTTCGTAGCTACCCAACAATTGATTGATCACTAATTTAGAGTTTCCAGAAACTTGTAAATGCAATTGCTTCATATGATGGACTACAACCTTCAGGTCTAATCCAGGCATTTCTCTGTAACTTCAAGTAAATACATCTTTATACTTTTTCAATCCATCAACGGTCAACTTTACTCTTTTTTCATGTTTGGGTGGCACATCTTTAGCATCTTCATCTTCTTGAGGTTCTACATGGTTGAAAGATATGTGGTAACACCATGAAACACACTCCAATTCTCCAACAATTTTAATTGGAGAAAAAGTATGCATTTCATCTTGTATAGTGACATGATATAATTAGCCAACACTTTCTTCATCTTCCTCACATTTCTTATTGTAGACCACAACATGTGAATTGGTCTTTAATACTTCTCCACAAGACACCCTAATGTTCGTAAGTTACCTTATTCTAGAATGGATTAGACTTTGAAAGTCTTGAAGAGCATTATGATATTTGGGTAAAGTAGATGCTTGTATACCCTTGCTATTTATCCGAACCTTGTTTTTCTTCCTCAATAGACCTAACCTCTCAAATACAGAAATCCTCTGTGTTGAGATTACAAGTCGATCGAAGATAGAAGGACTCTTGTTAGAATTAGAAAAATCATGTTCTCTAGTTATGCAGTTATTGCTATCCCTTTTAATGGAGATGCGGATAGGTGGAGGATTTTTGTATCCCACCTCTTCACATTGTTGGTTCATAACGGGATATGACGAAAGCTTTCCCAATTTTGATGGTTCATTTGGATCGAATCCAGCTATTGCTAGCAGCTTGTTCGCATTTAGATCAAAACCTTTTTCTGTATGCTTCATTGGGAGTGATTCATATTAGGGTGACTTATGGGCCAAAAATTTTTCGTGAAGTAATGACTCAGGGGACATAGACTTCCCATGTATTTTTGTGGATGACTTCATCGTATCAATTCTCCTTACAAAAAGGGTCAAACCTTCCAGCGCATTTTCTCACAACTCGAGAGAGTGTCCCTTGTCCTCCTTTGCCTTCGGCCATAACGATGAATCGATGTGACCTTTTTACTCGAAAAAACACAATCATGTTAGACATATTGTTTGGATAACCAAGCCTTGGATCTGTCTTGTTTGTGACTTTTTCCTTGCCGACAGCTACCGTAGCCATCTTGTTAAGGAGGCCGACATCTCCGAATGCAATTTCATCAATTTTTATGGAATATTTCTTCATGTAAAACTTTGCATCAGCAAAGTGAGCTTCAGCTTCAGTAGATGGATTATCATCTACAATAATCCTTTTTGCAACTCCATTCTCATAATAGTTCAAACATTGGTGGTAGGTAGATTGGATTACTTTGTTCTCATGTACCCACGGCCTACAAAGCAAAATGTTATATGAAGTCTTTCCATCAATTACATGTAACAACACACTTGATTGTAAATCTCCGATGGTGAGGTCTATTTTGACGATCCCTATGGGCCTTTGTACTCCTTGATTGAATCTTTTGATCATCTAGTGTCTATCAGTAAGATTTGCCATTGACATCCCAAGTTATTTCATTATGCTAATCGGAATGATGTTTATTACAGTTCCTCCGTCGACTAGGATTCTATTCAAACTTTTCTCACGCACAGAAGTGACCATGAATAAAGCGTGATTATGAAATGTGTCACAAAATAGAAGATAATCATAAGATAATGTTATATTGGCCATACATGCATTTTTTACTCTAGGAGACAGATGTGGAGCATCTTTTGGTGATGGGCATAATGGTTTTTTTGAACTTTAGGAGACGACTTTGGAGCATCTTTTGATGATTGATATGATGGAGTTGCATCTTTTTCTTCCTTTTCATCGACATTACTACATGGGATTTTTGTGCCATCGCATGAGAACTTGGTGTAGAACCAATTTTTCAAATATTCTCAAAATTTAATTGGACGAGGAGGCTCTTTATAGTGGTGCACCTTTATTTCCTTCTTCTTTGAATATAAACTCAAAGTTTTGGTATGTGATGCGGGAAGGCCATATCCGATGTGGCTGACCATTGTGTGCAGGACAAAGGCTATGTGGGAAGACAACGTTTGAAGTGGGATGACTATAGTGGGTAGGTCAAAGGTGATGTGGGCATGCCACATCGAGGTTGCATGACCATTTTGTGCAGGCCAAAGGCGATGCGGGCAAGCAACGCCCAACGTCGACCGACCACTGTATTTAGGCCAAGTGTGATGCGAGGATTTCACGCCCGACAATAACTAGGCGATGTGCACAAGCAACGACCGATGTGGGTAGTCTATTTCCAATGTCTGCTGAAAAATATGGAAATGCCACGACTCATGCGGCACTCCACAACCAATGTCACCTGGATGATGACGCTTGCCATTTGTCGGTGTTGCATGCCTGAAGTGCAAAAGCCTTGGCTAATTTTTTCTACCATTTCCCAACATCGAAGTTACCTAGCTAATATGCACACATCATTTCTCATGCGTGCAGACATTGCCTGATGCTTCATGTCATTGGACGACGTTGCTTACCATATGTGCAATGGCTACGAACGATGTTGCTTTCTATTCGCCGACACTTATGTCACTTTCTAGATGCACCCATCTCACGTACGATGCATGCATCCCTTGGTTGATGCTACTTGCAGATCGCCAACGTCGCTTGTTTGATGCCCACATGCCTCGTCTAATGTGAGCCCACTTGGAGCTCTTTATTTGTGGCGTGGATTCTGACTAAGAGGAGTAGAGCTCATATTTTGGTAGATTAATAATAAACATATACAACCCAAATATGTAAGTTCTAAGGTACAAACACACATTAGCTCCCCAAAAAAACTTATATATATATATATATAAATATAAATATATATATATATATATATATTTTTTTTTTTCTTGAATCCCAAATAATAAATAACGCCAAAAATTAACAAGTAAATATAGGAACATCAAATTCAACAATTCATCTATTTTTTTATTTTTGTTCAGTGAATCCAAAAAATGGCTAATTCATTATTAAAAAATTAAGGATAAAATATGTGGAAAAAATATAAAATTAACGTTGAAAATTCACAAATAAATATAGTAATCTTAAATTCAACATTTTTTTGAATTTTTATTTTTATTTGATAAATCTTGATATTAGATAATTTGTTAATTATTAAAATATAACATAACAATAAAAAAAATTACTAGAAGTTGGAAAAATATTAAAATTCTTGAAAATACTTCTAAACATGTGAAACTAATGATAGACTACATGTTTGTAAAAATAGAATATCTTTCAATACCGTACAAAGCATAAGCATAATGAAATTGGAACGGATGAACCACCTGAAGAAAAAACGTTGAGAATTGATGATGCAAAATATATGAATATTTTTAATACAAGAAGGTTGTTTCACATTCTTTTGATTTTTTTACGGCATGGACATCCACATTATTTCATCTACACCTCGATCAATGTCGTTTCATGTGATGTTGCTATTCAAACAGTTGCAAGCCACGGACGATGCAATTTGGCACGATCATCAACAACTGATTGAAGTGTACAGGCCACAAGTGATGCAACTAGGCCACGTCTGACGTTGGTAGATCGATGTGTGTAGGCTTCGAACGATGTTGATAGAACTTATTTTACATCGGTAGACCGACATGTTTAGGCTACAAATGATACAAGCAGGTCATGTCCAACGTTGGTTGACCAATATGTACAGGCCATGGACGATAGGTGCAACCCACATCCAGTGTCGGGTGGACATTGTGTGTGTTCCAAAGGAGACGTAGGAAGGTCATGTCCAACATAGGTTTACCATTGTATGTAGGCCAAAGGCGATGTGGGAAGGCCACGTCTAAAATCAAAAGACTGTTTTATGCAGGCTAAAGGCAATGAAGGAAGGCCACATCCGATGTCGGGTGAAAATTATGTAGGCCAAAGGCGATATGGGTAGGCAACGCCCGATGTCGGTTGACCATTTTTTGCAGAGAAAAGGCGATGGGGAAGGCAACGCCTGACCATGATTGAATAATGCGCACAACTAATGGCGTAGGCGCAGTCCACAACAAACATTTGTTGAGCTTTGTGCAGGCTACAACTGATGTGGGCAGCCCACGTCCAGTGTCTGCTGTCCATCATGTGCTGGACAAGAGCAATTCCTTAAGGCCTAACAAGACGACCATTGAATGATGTGAAAATTCCACAAAAGATGCGATCTGTAGATGCCAAACGTCGACTGAGCAATGTGCACATGCCACGAATGATGCCAAAGTCCACGAAAAATGTCACCTATATGATGCCCCTTAGTGTGCGCCGATATCACTTGCCCAAAGAACACCATGCCTTGGATGTTTCTACCTGCCATTAGACAACGCCGATGTCACCTTACCTATGAACGCACTTCACGGCTGATGCTTGTAGGCCATGGCTAATTTTGCCTGTTGTTGAACAAGTTTTCTTGTTCGAAGAACGCATACATTGGTTGATTATACCTGACCTTTGCATATGCAAATATTACCAGTCGATGCACATTCGCGACAGCTGTTGTGTACATGCCTTAGATGATGTTGCATTCATTGGACAACGCCGCTTCCTAAATGCGCACATTCCACGTTAGATGCGTGAAGCACTTGGATAATGTTGCATGTCATTGGCTTATATCACTTGCTCAAAATGTAAAAGCATTGGCTGATGGTGCCTGTTGTAGGACAATGTTGATGTTGCCCAGTCGATGCACACACGCCATAGGTTATGCATGCATGCCTTGTATGATGCTAGATGTTGTTGTCTAAAATCACTTTCTAGATGCGTACAAACCACGTCTGATGTGTGAAGGCCTTAGTTGATGCTATCTACTATTAGCTGAAGTTGACTAGCCGATGCATGCAGGACATGAACGATGTCTCCCAATTTATACGCACATGCCACAACATATGCGTGCATGCATTGGTTGATTTTAACTGCCATTGGTTGTAGGGAAACGTCCATGTTTTCCAGGCAATGCATACTTATCATAGGTTATGTGTGCATGCCTATGATGATCGTTCAAGCTATTCTTTGAAATCGCATTCCAGATGAACCATGTCTGATACGTGAAGACATTGGCTGATGCTGCCTGCTATTGGCCGACATTGCCTAGCTGATGAATGCAGGCTACGACATATGTCACCAAGTTGATGTGAACACACCACGGCTGATTCGTGTAGGACTTGGACGATTATGCGTGCCATTGGTTGATGTCGCCTAGTCGATGTGCAGATGCCACAAACAATATTGCCGAGTCGATACACACACACCACGACTGATATGTGTAGATTGGCTGTTGTTGCGTGTCATTCGTTGATTCCATTAGCTAATAATGAAGGCAATAGATAATGTCTCCTGGACAATCATTAATACCGTGGCTAAAGTCGCCCAACCATTGTGTATACAACACGGTTGATGTGTGCAGTCCTTGGATGATGTTGTATTTCATTTGACGACGTCGCTTTCCAAATGCACACATGCAACATCTATTCTGGTAGCTCTTCATTGGTGCCGTATATAATTGGTCGACGTCCCTTGCCTTATATGAATATTCATCCTTTATGTGGGTAGGTCATAGCTTAAGTCACAGTACATTAGCCAATATCGCTTGCGAGATGCTCACATGCAACGTCATATAAGTGCAGGCCTTGACTTATGTTGCATGTTGTTGTCCAACATCTCCATACCCATGTGTTTGAAAGACAATGTTGGTTGTCCACATAAGACTGTGGTTGACCGATGTGTGTAGGCTAAGGAAAATGCTGGCACGCCACGTTTGACTTTGGTAGACCAATGTTTGCAGGCTACAGAGGATGTTGTCATTCAACGTTTGACGTCGGTTGGACATTGTGTGCATGACAAAGTCTTTGGTGTCAGGCTGCGTTCAACTTCGGTTGGCTGTTGTGTGCATGCCAAAGGCGATACAGGAATACTATGTCAAATATTGGCTGACCATTGTGTGTAGTAGAAATGTGATACGGGTAGGCCACACCCGACATCATCTAACTATTGTGTTCAGGACAAAGGCGATGCGGGAAGACTATATGCAACATTGACTAACAAATGTTTTCAAGACAAATATGATGCAGGTATGCCACACACGACTTCGGCTGACCTTTTTGTACAGGCCAAAGGTGATACGGGCACGCAACGTCTGACGTGGGATAACCATTGTATGCAGTCCAAAGGCAATGCAGGAAGGCCACCCTCAAGCTATCTGACCATTGTGTGCAGGACAAAGGCAATACTGGACGACAATGCTCGATGTTGGCTGACCATTGTGTGCACACCAAGGGAGATGTGGAGAGTCCAAGCCCGATAATAAATGAGCGATGTGCAGAAGCAACAGCGGATGTGGGTAGTCTATGGTCAACTTCTGCTAAGTGATGTGTACAGGACACGACTGATGTGGGCATGACATGAAAAATGTCCCCTGGCTGATTATGATCGTCATTGGCCGATGTTGCATGCCTAAAGCACACAAGCCTTTGCTGATGCACCCTATTGTTACCACATGCTGATGTTGCTCAGCTGATGCGCTCACGCAACGGCTGATGCGTGTAGGCATTGGATGGATGCTGCTTATCATTAGCTGACATAGCTTTCCCGATGGGCACTGGCTATGGATGACGTTGCATTTCGTTGGACGAAACATATGTTTCTAACCAGATGACACATGCCACATCTGATGCATGCATGCCTTGCTTGATTTCGCTTGCATTTGGCCTACGTTTCTTGCTTGTTGGCCACACGCCATATCTGATGGGGGTCGCCTTGGAGTTCCTGATTCTGTGGGGTAGATTCACACTTAGAGTAGTAGAGATTGTTTTTTCCAGAGATTCATAATAAACATGTACATTCGAAATATGCACGTTCTAAGGTACAAACACACATTAGGCTCTACAAAATTTTTTTATATATATAAAAAAAATTAACAATGTTTTTGTAATTTTTTAGTTAATCCCTAGTACAAAAAAAATGTAAATATTAACAAATAAATATAGGAACCTAACTTTCAATATTTTTAAAAATTTTATTTTCGTTTGGTAAATCTCAAAAATGGGTAATTAATTAATAAAATATAGGAATAATATTGACGATTCTGGCAGGCCACGTCCGACGTTGACAAACCGATGTGTGCAGGCTATGGATGATGCTAGCAGGACGTTGACTAACCGATGTGTCACTTGCCTGATGCTCACAAGCCACATCTGTGCATGCATATCTTGGTTGATGTCGCATTACATTGTCCAATGTCACATACAAGATACACACTTTTCATGTACGTGTGTGCAGGCCTAGGCTAAAGTTGCATGCCATTGGCCGACACTTCTTTTAGATGCGCACATGCCACGTCATATGCGTGTAGGCCATGGCTAATGCTGCCTTCCATTGGCCGAAAACTACAGAACGATGTGTGCAGGCTACAAACGATATTTGCAGGCCACATTCTTCAATGAGTGACTGATGTAAGAAGGCTACAGATGATGCTGGCAGGACACATTCGATGTCGATTGAATGATGTGCCCAAGCTACGAATTATGCTATCTGGACACGTTCAATGTCAGCACTCTAATGTCGGCTTTCCGTCCTTTCCAGGACACAGACTATGCAGTTAAACCAACTATGACGTTAGATGACCATTGTGTGTAGGGTGGGTGATGCAAGCAGTCCATACCTGACGTTAGCTGACCATTGTGTGTAGACCAAAGGTAAAACCATCTTGCAAAGCCCGAAGTCGCTGACTGTTGAGTCCAGGCTAAGGGCGATGTAGGCAGTTCACTCCCAATAATGACTGAGCGATCTGCACAAGCCATGGACAATGTTAGCAGTCGATGACCAACATCAGAATAGCAATGTGAATAGGCAATCACCGATGAGGGCGGTACATGACCAATGTCGCTTGTCGTTGGCTGACATCGCTTGCTTATAGCGCACATGTCTTCGCTGATGTTACTTGTCGTTGCCCAAAGCCGATGTTTCCCAATCATTGTTTTATGCCACAACTCATGCATGTGTGCTTTAGCTGATGCGCCTGTCCTGCTTTGGCAAATGCCACACATTAGATTCCACAAATGACTTTTTTATATATAAAAAATAGTTTTCATCAATGTTTTTTTTCTTTTAATCCCAAACATAAAAATAATGCCAAAAGTTAACAAAAAAATAGAGGAACCTCAAATTCAATAATTTTTTAATTTTTATTTTTATTAGGTCAATCCCGAAAATGGGTAATTCATTAATAATAAAGAAGGAAAAGATATCAAGAAATATAAAATTATTACCAAAAATTCACAAATAAATATAGTAATCTTAAATTCAACAATTTCAACAACTTTTTTGATTTTTTTTGTTCGGTAAATCTTGAAATTGGGTAATTAATTAATAAAAAAGGAAAAATACAAAAAAATATATACTCTTAACGCCAAAAATTCATAAATAAATAAATAAAGCAACCTAAAATTAAAAAATATCATAAATTTTTATTTTGTAAAATATAACACAAAAATTAAAAAATCATAAAAATTAAAAAAATTGAAAAAATGACTAAAAGTTGGAAAATGTTTGAAAATACTTCTAAACATAAACTAATGATAGAGTACATATTTATACAAAAAGAAGATCTTTCAATATTGCATGAACCATAAACATAATGAAGTTGAAATAAATTAACCACGTGAAGGAGAAACGTTGAGAATAGATGATGGAAAATAGATGAATATGTTGTTATCAAGAAGGGCCCTTCACATTATTTTTATTTTATTACGGCATGGACATCCTCATGTCGTCATCTAGACCTCGACTAATATCATTTCATGTGGTGTTGCTAGTCAAACAATTGTAAGCCACGAACAATGTAGGTAGGCACGTATGTTGTTAGCTCATTGAAGTGTGCAAGACACAGGTAATGCAGCCAGCCTACGTCTTAAGTCGGTAGATCGATATGTGTAGGCTAAAGACGATGTTGGAATACCACATCTTACGTCCACAGACAAATATGTGTAGGCTACAAATGATGCTAGCAGGTCACGTCTAAAGGTGGCAGACTTATGTACATGCCATTGACGATAGCTGCAGCCCACTTCCAATTGGAGTCCAAAGGCAATGGGGGGAGGCCATGTTCGGGATTAACTGAACATTGTAGGCCAAAGGCAATTTGGGAAGGAAACGCCCTATGTCACCTGAACGTTGTTTGCAGGTAAAATGTTATGGGGACACACAATGCCCGGTGACGATTCAACGTTGTGCACAAGTCATGGCTTAGGCGGGAAGTACACGACCAACGTTCACTAAGCATTGTGCAGGCCACGGCCAATGTGGGCAGCCCACGTCCAACATCACTTGGCCGATATGTGCTGGACAAGGGCAATGCTTTAAGTCCTAACCAGACTACTGGTGAGTGATGTGCACAGTCCACAACTGATTCGACTAATTAACGCCCAATGTCGTCTAACCAATGTGCACATGCCACGACTGATGCCATAGTCCATGACCAAATTCATCTGGTTAATGCCCCTTAATGTGGGACGATGTCACTTGCTCAAAGAGCACAGGCCTTGTATGTTGTTTCTTGTCGTTGGCCAATGCTGATGTCGCTTTGCCAATGCACACATGTCATGGATGGTCCGTGCAGGACTTAGTTGATGTTTCCTGCGGTTGAACAACATTGCTTGCTCGAAGCGAAGATGGCTTGGTTGATGATACAGGTCCTTTGTCAATTCACACACGCCACGACCGACGCTTGTTATCCATAGATGATGTTGCATTCCATTGGACAAAACCACTTGGAAGATGGCACATGCCATGCCAGATGAGTGAAGGCCTTGGTTGATGTTGTATTGCGTTGGCCCATATCACTTGCTCGAAGAACACAAGCCTTAGCTGATGGTGCCTTTCGTAGGAAAACATCGATGTTGCCCAGCCGATGCACACACACTATGGGTTATGCGTACATACCTTGGATGATGCTACATGTTGTTGTCCAAAATCACTTTCCAGATGCGCAAAAACCCCGTCTGATGCATGAAGGCCTTAGATGATTTTGCCTGTTGTTGGACGAAGTTTCCTGGTTGATGCATGTAGGACATGAACGATGTCACCCAGTTTATGAGCATACGCCACAGCTGATCCATATAGACATTGGTTGATTTTAACTTCCATTGTTCGTAGGACAATGTTGATGTTTCCCAGACGAGGCACACTTTCCACGGGTTATGTGTTCATGCTTGTGATAATGTTGCATGACACTATCTTAAATCGCATCCTAAATGCGCACAAACCTTGTCTGGTATGTGAAGACCATGTTTGATGCTGCCTTCTATTGCCCGATGTCGCTCGGTTGATGCATGCAAGACACGACATATCTCGCCTAGTTGATATGAACACATCATGGCTGACGCATGTTTCCAAGTTGATGCGCATACACCTCAATTGATGTGTGTAGTCCTGTGTTGTCGATGTGTGTCGTTTCACTGATCAAGCAGGCCATAGCCAATGTCTCCTAGCTGATGCGCTTTGACCATGGATAAAGTCGCCCAGCCGATGTGCATAAGACATGGGTTGATATATGCAAGCCTTGTCTTATGTTGTATGACGTTGGTCGACGTTTCTTGCTAGATGCACACATCCAACATCCGTGCTTGTAGGCCTTCACTAGTGCCACATGTTATTGGCCGACCTCGCTTGCCAGATATGCATATTTCACATTTATGCGTTTAGGCCTTATCTTAAGTTGTAGTACATTAGCAAATATCGCTTGCCAAATTTCACATCTAACATCATATACGTGCAGGACTTGATTTAATGCTGCCTGTCATCGTCCGATATATTCATACCCATGTGTGCAGGCTAAGGATGTTGTCCGATGGACACATCAATCGTCGGCAGACCGATGTGTGCAGGATAAAGATTATACTGGCATGCCACGTTTGACATCATCTACAAAGGATACTGTCATTCCACGTTCGACATTTGCTGGCTGTTGTGTGTATGCCAAAGGTTTTATTGTCAGGCCGCATTCGACGTCGGCTAGATGTGTGTGCATGTCAGGGGTGATCCGGAAAGACTACATCAGACATCAGCTGAGAATTATGTGTAGGGAAAATATGATGTGGGCAAGCCACACCTGACATCTACAAAGGACAACGTCAACTAACAATTATCTGCAAGATAAATATGACGTGGGTAGGCCACACCCAACATCGGCAGAACATTTTGTACAGGCCAAAGGTGATACGAGCAGGCAATGTTTTACGTGGGATGAACATTTGTGCAGCTCAAATGTGAAGCGGACAGGACATGCCCGACACAAGCTGACTATTAGATGCAAGACAAAGGCGATACGAGCTTCCAATTTTTGACGTCGGCTGACCATTGTGTGCACACCAAGGACGATGCGGGGAGTCCACACCCAATATTGAATGAGCAATGTGCACAAGCAACAGTGGATGTGGGCAGCCGATGGGCAACATCTACTTCGCAATGTGCACAGGCCACGACTAAAGTGGGCGGTCCACGACCAATATCGCCTGGATGATTCCGCTTGTCCTTGGTTAACGTTGCATATCTGCGATGCATAGGCCCTGTCTAATGCATCCTGTTGTTGCTCAACAATGATGTGTACATGCCATGGCTCATGCCTGTGAGCATTGGATGATGTTGGTTATCATAGGCCGACGTCACTTGGACGATGTGCAATGGTTGGAGACAATGTTTCATGTCGTTGGCCGAAACCGATGTCGTTTACCAGATGCACATGCCACGTCTGAGGTGTGCATGCCGTGGTTGATGCCACTTGCATTTCGCCGACATTGCTTCCTTGTTGGCCACATGTTACATTTGATGCGGGCCCACTTGGAGCTCTTCATTTTTTGGTGAAAATTCTAACTTAGAGGAGTACAAATTGTTTTTTCCAAAGATTCATGATGAACATGTACATACATCGCAAATATGAACGTTCTAAGGTACAAACACACATTAGCTTCCACAAGTAACTTTTTTATATATAAAAAGTTTTCACCAATGTTTTTTATTTTTACAGTTTTCGGTTAATCCCAAATATAAAAATAACACAAATATCGACAAACAATATAAGAACCTTACATGAAAGTATTTTTTTAAATTTTTATTTTCATTTGATAAATCCCGAAAAATGGTAATTCATTAATAAAAAATAGGAATAATTAGATAACATATAAAATTAATTCCAAAAATTGTTAAATAAATATTTTACCTTAAATTCAACAATTTCAACTCTTTTTTTGAATTTTTATTTATGTTCGGTCAATTTTGAAATTGGGTAATTTTTTAATATAAAAGAAAAGTATTAAAAATCATAATATTAATGCCAAAAAATACACAAAAAATATAGTAACCTTAAATTAAACAATATTATAAATTTGAATTTTTTAAATGTGACGTAAAAATAATAATTAGTAAAAATATATTTTGAATAATGAATAAAAGTCAGAACACTATGAAAATGCATGAAAATACTTCTAAATATTTGAAATTAATGATACAGTACATATTTGTACAAATAAAGATCTTTCAATATTAAATGAACCATAAACGTAATAATTGGTAAGAATAAACCACATGAAATGGAAATGTAGACAATAGATGATGGAAAATTATTGAATATGTTTTTATGCAAGAAAGGCATTTCACATTCTTTTGATGTTTTATAGCATGGACAGCCACATGTTGTTGGACTAGACCTTGATCAATGTCATTACATACAATTTCTCTTGTCTAAAAAGTGCAAGACCTAAAGGATGCGGGTAGGCACGTTTGACGTTGGCAAACAAAAGTGTGTACGCCATAGGTGATGCATCCAGGCCACATCTAATGTTTGTAAACAGATGTGTGTAGGCTACGGACGATACTAGCAGAGATCAGTAGATAGATATGTGCAGTCTACGCACAATACAAGCCGACCAAGTCCAACATTGATTGATCGATGTGTGCAGGCCATGGACGATAGGTGTAACCCACATCCGATGTCATCTGACCATTGTGTGCTGGCAAAAGGTGATGCGAATAGACCACTTTTGACGCCGGCTGTCTGTTGTATGTAGGCCAAAGGTGATCTTGGAAGGCCTCATCAGATATTGGTGGACCATTGTGCAGACCAAAGGCGATTGGGGCAGTCAACACCCGATGTCGCCTGACTTTTATTTGCTGGCAAAAGGCGATGGGGTAGGCAATGTCTGACGATTATTAAGCGATGCACACAAGTCATGGTCGAGGTGGGAATTCCGCCGTTGTGTGCATCACAAGGGCAATGATGATGGCCTAACTAGACGATCACCGAGTGATGTGCACAGGCCACGACCAATGTGGCAGGTCAATGCTCAACGTCGATTGAGAGATGTGAACACGTCACGGGTGATGTGAAAGTCCACGAGCAATGTCACCTGGCCGATGCCCTTATTATTGGGCGATGTCATTTTCCGAAAGTACAAAAGGCCTTGGTTGAATCTGCCTGACATTGGCGAATATCGATGTCCCCTTGTCGATACACATACGTCACCCCTTGATGCGTGAAAGCCTTAGATGATGCTTCTTTCCATTGGACAATGTTTCTTTCTCAAAGGTCACAGGCCTTCGCTAATGATGCCTGACCTTCTCCAATACAAATGTCACCCATTTGACACTCACACGACACGACCGATGCGTGCAGGCCTTAGATGATGTTGCATTCCATTAGACAACATCACTTACCAGATGCTTACATGCCATGTCAAATGCGTGAAGGACGTTGGCCCACGTTGTTTTCCCGAAGAGCATAAGCCTTGGCTGATTATGCCTGCGTAGGACAACGTTGATGTCGCCTTGATGATGCACACACGATATGGGTTATACGTGCATGCCTTGGATTATGTTGTATGATGTTGTCCAAAATTGCTTTCTGTATACGAACAAACCACTTGTAATGCGTGAAAACCTTAGTTGATGTTGTCTACCATTGGTCGACGTTGTCAGGACGATGCATGCAGACCATAACCAATGTCTCCCAATTGGTGTGCATACGCCATAAATGATGTGCAAGACTAGGATGATTCTGCCTCCCATTGGTCGATGTAGCCTGGTGGATACGCGCAGGCCATGACCGATGTGCCGAGTTGATGTGCATACGCCATAGTTATAAGTGTAGTCCATAATTGTCGTTACATGCTTTTCACTTATACCGCTTGGGTGATTAACTCATCCCATACCCGATGTAGCTTGTCCAATGCTCTAAGACCGCGACTAAAGTATCCCAACCAACCTGCAGATGACACGACTAATGTGTACAGACCTTGGCTAATGTTGTATGTCATTGGCCGACGTCGCTTTCCTGATTCTTACATGCTACATCCATGATACCTTTACTGATGCTACATGTCGTTGGCCGTCGTTTCTTGCAAGATATGCACATTCAACGTGCATGCATGCAGGACTCAGTTGCAGCCGCATTCCATTAGGGGATATTGCTTGCCAGATGTGCAATGTCATATTCATGCATGTCTAGGTTGATGTTGCATGTCATTGTCTTACATCTCCATACTGATGTGAACACGCTAAGGACGATGTTGGTAGGCAACATTAGATGTGAAAAGACCAATGTGGTGAAGGCTACGAATGATATTGTAAGGACACATTCGTCGGCTGACCGTTATGTGCATGTTAAAGGTGATGCAGGAATACTACAAGCGACGTCAGCTGACCAAATGGGACGCGGGCAACCATATCTAATGATGGCTGTCAATTGTGTGCTAGCCAAAGGTGATGTAGGAAGACTATGTCGGACATCGGTTGACCATTGTTTGCAGGGCAAACGTGATGTGGTTAGTCCGCACGAGACGTTGGTTGACCATTGTATGCAGACCAAAAGCGATGCGAGCAGAAAAACTTTGACGTGGGTAATTGTGTGATGGACAAAGGCGATGCAAGAAGGACATACTCGATGTCAGCTAACCATTATGGGTAGGCCAAAGGTGATGTGGGGAGGAAATACTTGACTTCGACTGAAAATTGTGCGCAGGCCAAGAGCGATGTAGGGATTCCACGTCCTAAAATGATTGAGTGATGTGCATAAGCAACGACTGATATGGGAAGTCTATGAACAACGCTAGCTGGGCGATGTGCACAGGCCAAGACTGATATATAGCGATCCGCAACCAATGTCGCCTGACTGATGTTGCTTTTTGTTGGCCGACGTTGCTTGCTTGAAGAGCATAGGCCTTGGATAATGTGCCTATTGTTTCCCTACGTCGATGTCGCCTAGCTGATGAACACACACCACAGCTCATGTGTGCAGGAATTGGTTGATACTTCATGTCGTTGGCCAACGTTGCTTGACCAATCTACAATGGATAACGACGATGTTGCATGTCGTTAGACGACACTGATGTCATTTTGTAGATGCAAACATGCCAAGTCCGAAGTGTGAATGCATTGATTGATGTCGCTTGTAGTTGGTCGGCGTTGCTTGTGTGATGCCCACATGCCACGTTTGATGCAGTACCTCTTTTCTCTTGATAGCGTGGTGCGTATTGTGACTTAGAATAGTAGAGATCATTTTTCAATAGATTCATAATGAACATGTACAACCCAAATATGCACGTTATACGGTACGAACTCACATTAACTTCAGCAAATAACTTTTTTAAATTTGAAAAATACTTTTCAACAATGCTTTTTATTTTTTTTTGGTTAATCTCAGATATAAAAATAATGCCAAAAATTAATTAAAAAATATAGTAACCATAAATTCAACAACTTCAATAATTTTATTTAATTTTTATTTTCGTTCAGTAAATCCTGAAAATGGGTAATTCATTAATAAGAGGGAAAACTATGAAAAAAATGTGAAATCAACTCTAAAAATTCACAAATAAATATAGTAAACTTAAATTCAACAATTTCAATAATTATTTTTTAATTTTTATTTCTGTTTGGTAAATCTTAAAATTGGGTAATTAATTAATAAAAAGGGAAGAATTTGAAAAAATTATAAAATTAATACAAAAAATTCACACAAAATATAATAACATTAAGTTCAACAATATCATAAATTATGATTTTTAAAAAGTGAAATAAAAAATAAAAAAATGACTAAATGTTGGAAAAATTAAAAAATGCTTAAAAATACTTCTAAACATGTGAAACTAATGATAGAGACATATTTTGTACAAATAAAAGATATTTTAACATTGTATGAATCGTAAATGAAATTGGTATGAAAGAACCACGTGAGGCGGAAATATTGAGAATTGATGATCTAAAATAGATGTATATGTTATTATGGAGGAATGTTGTTGCACACTTTTTTGATTTTCTACGGCATGGACATCTGCACATTGTTGACTACCCCTCGATCAATGTCATTGCACGTCTAACAACTGCAAACCACAGATGATGTGGGTAGGCACGTCTGACGTCAGGTGACCAAAATGTCTAGGCCAAAGGTGATGCGGCAAACCCACATGTGACAATGACAAATTGGAGTGTGCAGGATACTAAGTCTGATGGCAGGCCACATTAGATGTCGAAAAATCGATGTGCGCGGACTACAGACAATGTGTGTAGGCCACGTCCGACATCGAGTTACCGATGTTTGCAGAATACGGACGATAGGTGAACCCTACGTATGACTTATACTGATAGTTGTATGCATGCCAAACACAATGTAGATAGGCAAAGTCTAACGTCGGCTGACCATTGTGTGAAGGCCAAAGACGATGTGAGAAGGTCACGTTCGATGTCGGCTGACTGTGGTGTATAGAACAAAGGAAATAAGGGAAGGCAACCGAGCGATGGGGGCAGGTAAGGCCCAATGTTTCCTGACCGTCTTTTGTAGGCCAAGTGCAATGCGGGTAGTCCACTCCCAATAATTACTGAATGATGTACACAATCCAAGGACGACGCGAGCAGTCCACTACCAACGTTGGCTGAGCAATGTGTAGGTAATGGTCGATATGCGCAGCCCACATCCGATGTCAACTGCCCTTTGTGTGCAAGCCATGGGCGATGCAGGAAGACCAAACCCGATGATCTCTAAGTGACGTGCACAATCAGTCCACGCCCGATGTCATTTGAGCAATGTGTACAGGGCACAGTCGATATGGCAGTCCACCCTAATGTTGCATGGTCAATTCCGCTTCCCCTTGGCTGATGTCTCTTTCTTGAAGAACACATGACTTAGTTTATCTTGCCTTTCATTTTCCGACGTTGATGTCTCCCTTCCGATGCCACACGTTGCGGATCATGATCCCTTCCGTCTTCCAACATTGCATGCTCGAAGCGCGAAGGCCTTGGCTGACGCGACGTGATGTTGGTCGATGGAAATGTCGCCTAGCCAATGCACACACACCACGATAGATAAGTGTAGGACTTGGTTGGTACTAAATTTTATTGACCAACATCGCTTGCCAGATGCATGCATGCCCTGTCAGATTGGTGTAGGATTGGTTGATGCTGCCTGTCGTTGGCCGACGTAGCTTGCCCGAAACACACAAGCCTTAGTTGATGGTGCCTGACGTTAGCCGATGTATATTTAGCCCAGATGATTCACACACTCCATTGGTTATGTCTCGCTGAGTCGACGCAAAGGTCACGACTGAGGCATACAAGCCTTAGATATTGATTCCTCCCATTGGCTAATGTCTCTTTGCCAATGCACGCAAGCCACAACTGATGTCGTCTAGACAATGCATTCAAATCAACGCTGAAGTCACCCAACCGATGTGCACATAACATGGTTGAGGAGTGTAGTCCTTGGAAGATGATCCATGTCGTTGGACAACATTTTTTGTGACATACGCATATGTAATGTTCGTTCATGCAGGGCAAGCCTGATGTCGTATGTCATTGGAAGACGTCTCTTGCCAAATATGCAAATTTCCACGTCCATGCATTAAGGCCTTGGTTTAAGCCGCATATCATTGGCTGACTTTAGATACTAAAGTTTTATTGATAAGTCCATATTAAATTTGGATTAAATCTTAAATCACCATACGTTGACCAAGTAAAATTACTGGTTGATAAAGTCGGATTAATATCTAAGTTAAAAAATGTAAGTTCACAAGATGAGCCCAACTCATGTTCTTCAGGACCAGGGGTCAAAATATTTCTTAGACAAAAATACCCCTAAAGTCCAAACTCAAGCTTATATAAAGAGGTCTTCTTCTGACCAAAAGAAAAAAAAATACATACATACAAAAATACATAGTTGTTCTTCAGTGGTGATCTGGAAGTCTTCCGCATACAAACAAGTCTTCGCTCCAAGTATTGAGCCGCAAGTATTCCTTCAAATCAAGAACATTTGTAAAGAGAAAGATCAGAGGATTACATCTTTTATTAAAGATTTCATAAAGATTGTAACTTTCACATTAATTCAAATATAAATATCATTGTTAGCTTATTATTTTCCTTTCCTGTTTGCTGTTTTTATGGACGAAGTTGCATTTTAATCTAGAGTTTATGGATCACATCAATCTGGGCCAAAGTTGCATTTGAATATAAAAAAGAATGGGTTATTTTTGGCCAACAATGGTAAAATATTGCTTGGATTATGCTCGAAGAGTTAAACATGAAAATTTCATGCAAACTTTATGCACAAACCTCCTGATGTATTACATACGACTGTTGCATCTTTGACAATTGATGCTTGGTGTCTAGACTTAGTTGTACCACTACCGAAATCTTCTAGCGGCCACTTATACATCCTTACTGCGTCAGATTATTTCTCTAAATAGGTTGAGGCGGTAGCCCTGAAAGAAGTAAAGAAGGAAAATGTTGCAAACTTCATGAAGGTGAATATCATCTATCATTTTGGCATTCCTAGTTATATACTAACAGATAGTGGAAAGCCATTTTCCAATAAATTGATATAAGATCTGCGACCTTTTCAGCTTCAAACAACGTAATTCTTCCATGTATTATGATGCTGCAAATTGTCTAGCTGAAGCATTTGACAAGACCCTGTGCAACTTGTTAAAGAAGGTCGTCTCCAAATGAAAAGAGAATGGCATGATAGAATGTAAGAAGCTCTTTGGGAATAACAGACGACTCATCGCATGCCGACTCAAGCAACTCCTTATTCTCTTATTTTTGGAACTAAAGCAGTCCTTCCACTTGAACGATAAATATCGTCATTGAGGCTTTCCATCGAAGAGGGACTTACTAAAGAAGATAATGCTCGCCTGCACCTTCAAGAGTTGGAAGCCTCTTGATGATAAAAGGTTTTAAGCTCAACAAAGTCTTGAATGCTATCAAGCTCGTATCTATTGTGCTTTCAATAAAAAAATTCGCATAAGGTCCTTCCAAGTTGATGATAAAGTTCTTGACGTTGTGGATTCAAACGTCTTTCGAATTGGTCCCATCAATGGAAAATTCTTAAAGAAGTACTATCCTTGAAGCGGCGTCATACTCTTGGCCTGCAATAGTATAAACTGTGTACGGCTTTATAAAAATGTCCACTAGGTTGAAAATCTCAAAACAGGCGTCCTAGGAAAAATTTAAAAGAAAATTCATAAAGTGGAGTAGGAGTTCCAGAATAATGATCTTCCTTTTTTTTTGGAAAGATAACTTCAAGATCTTAAGTTTGTACAAAAATCACATTCATAGGATATACGGATTAATGTAGATTTTTTTGTAAAGTCAGCTCAAAATCTGCATTAATCCGTAAATCCTATGGATCTTATTTTTGTACAGACTTAAGATCTTGAATTTATCTTTCAAAATAAAAGGAAGATCACTATTCCGGAACTCCTACTCAACGTTATGAATTTTCTTCCACATGTGCGCAAAGCTGAAGAAAGCTGAAGATTCAAGTATGCAGATTTTGAGCAAATTTTGAACTAAAATCTGTACTAAACCATAAATCTCATCGATGTAATTTTTGTACAGATTGAATTTATCGAAGTAAACTTTCCAACGGAAAAATAATCTCATTATTTTGATGCTCGTACTCCCCGTTATCAATTTCCTCCGAAATGTGCGCAAAGCTGAAGATTCAAGCATGCAAATTTTGAGCCAACTTCAAAGTCAAATCTGCACTAAACCATAAATCCTATAGATTTTATTTTTATATAGATTCAACATGTTTTAAGTAGTTTTTCCAACAAAAAAAGAATCTTGTTATTTCAATGTCCCTACTTCAGCCTATGAATTTTCTTCCACATGTGCGCAAAGTTGATGAAAGCTGAAAAAGTTACATTTTTTGTGCAATCCTTAAATAAACGCTAGCATATGCAATCCTTTTTTTCAAAAAAAAATGGGGGGGGGGGGGGGGGTCTCGTGGAAGAAACAATCAAAAATTCAAAATTGAAGAGAAGAAAATTTTTCACTATTTTATTGCTTAAAAAAGAACTACTACACCATAAGGAGCGTGTAAGAAAGTCATAAGCAAATAATAAAAAAATCTAACTACGAAAAAAGCATGAAAATTATGATTTCTTGGCGACTTTTCTCAATTGCCTCTTTTAGCTTTTCTAGTCTCTCAATCTCATCGTTAGACATCACATTATTTGCCTCAATGGTATAAATCTCGCCCTCCATAGTGGTGACATTCTCTCGACTTTTCGACAACTTCTCTTGATATTTGTTAATGAGCTCGGTGACCTTCTTTTTCTTGGATGATAAGTCTTTTAAGTCTTTCTCCAGATCTTCTAGAGTTGCTTGAAGTTTCCCCATGGATACGTCAAACTTTTCTTGTGCCAACTTTGCACCATGAAGACGTCTTTGCGCATCACAGAGGGCATTTTCAGGTGATTCTTTAGTTATCTTTAATGATCTTAGAATATCATACTCTACATACCACTTGAAGAAATTCTCTACATGATCTTCTAAAGAAGATTCACCAAGGATGGTTCGTCATCAAAGCTTAAATTAAAAAAATAAAAGGCACGAAATATGGTTCATCAACAAAGTTGAAGCTACAAAAGATGAGATATCAAGTGTAGTTCGTCATCCGCTCATCGCTAAAGTCGAAATTTCAAAAGAAAAGGCACCAAATGTGGTTCATCATCAAAGTTGAAGCTACAAAAAAAGAGATATCAAGTGTTGTTCTTCGTCAAAGACGCAATCGTAGAATAAGATTATCCACATATGATTCGTCATAAAAGCTGCAATTGTTGAAGAAAATGTACTAAGAGTGGGTCGTCGCTAAAGCCGAAATTGTAAAAGAAGAGGCACAAAGTGTGGTTCGTCATCAAAGTTGAAACTACAAACAAAGATGTATCAAGTTGTTCCTCACTAATTATGGAGTACACTTCATTTTGTAATATGATATTGAGACTTTTTGCAATCCATCATAAACTTGCAAAAAAAGTGATGCATCTCACGGTGCCAATTTTTTGAAGTCTTAAATCGGAATGGTGAAAATTAAGGCATATGCACTCACGCTCGTCATGATAAATGATGTGTCTCATAGTGCCAATTTCATGAAACTTAGAATCGGCATGGTGAACATTATGGCATATGTTCTAACACTCGTCATGATGAATGATGCGTCTCATGGTGCCAATTGCACGAAACTTCAAATTGGCATGGTGAAAATTTTGACATATGCTCACACGCTAGTCATGATGAATGATGTGTCTCACGGTGACAATTACACGAAGCTTCAAATTGGAATGATTAAAATTATGCATATGCTCTCGCGCTTGTGATGATGAATATGGTCCTATTGGCTTAAAATTTTTATGTTGTCTGTCCATGTAGATGATAAAAAAAATTCTCAATCAATATGGAAATCCATAATCGGCTCTTTGATAAAGATGCAGAGAAGTGATCTCACGAAGACTTAAGAGTCTATTTTCTACAGAATCAAGTCTCTCTCCATTAGAGCTCGCCTATGCCAAGGTACAAACTTTTTGGTGAGGCTCACAACTCTGCAAACAATAACGATAGAATTGATGACCAATGTTCAAAATTAATTCTCGTTAATTTGTGAAGAGTTTCACCTTGATTTTTGGATATGTTGTATACTTTTATGTCTAGTTTCTATATTAACAAGTCGCTCGTCATTCAAAATCTCCTACACCAAGATAGAGACGTTTCGGTGGAACTGCATAGAGTTATACGAAAAAAAAGACAGATCAGATAGCAAACTTCAAAAATCAATTACTCCCAATTCTGAAGGGTTTTAGTTTTGAATTTTGTATATGTCGTATCCCTCTGAGACTAATTTTTAGAACATCAAACGGATAATGTTTCAATATTAATACAATAAGTTTTGAACTTTCAACTGCAGACATGTTGTGCTGGAAAAAAGTAATGATAATTGAGTTTCGTATGCCTCAAATTGACAATCAATCCTTGTAAGGGCATTGCATTTATAGTAATCAAAGTACATAAATTGTGCTCCTACAAATTATGGAAGATTGTAAAGATGGTACGTTTATTTCCTATAAATTGTGAAGATTATGTAAATTTTCAAGAAAATTAAATTATGAAAATTTTCCATGGGAATCAAATTATGGAAATTCCACAGAAATTAATTTATGGTAAGTTATCATAAGAACTAAATTATGGAAATTTTACATGGAAATCAAATTATGGAAATTCCATAGAAACCAAATCATGGTAAGTTTTCATAAGAATTAAATTTTGGAAAATTTTCAAAGAATCAAATTATGGAAATTCCATAGAAAAAAAATTATGGTAAAGTTTTCTCGGGAGATACATGAAAAAATATGCTCGAATGAGAGTAGAATCGCGTCATGATAATTTAAATTCCTTGCGTTCTATTCAAGTGAGCCTGAAATTTACGTCGAAATCACAAGGTCTCTATCGCCAAGTCAAGCTTGTGGACGCAATCCTTTCTCATTGAATTGGTGTTCATTTCATAGTTGGTGACCCAAATGAAATTACCACACTATGAAGAAATGTCATGCGACAAATCTTCATGATATTGAAACACTTCAAGTCGGAAATGAGTTGATAAACAACCAAAAGTCATATTACCTCGTACAAATTAGAGAATATTGTCATAAAGTCTCTAATAAATGTTTACTCAATATATTGACATGGTCATTTCTCAAGAAGCTTCAAATGTCTCGTGAAAGATCAACTACTTCGAAATAAACATTTGCTTCACAAATATTTCAAGGGTGGTCTTTACAAGTTGGACAAATCAAGCACCCAAAAAAGCCTTGAAGCAGGGATAATTTGTAGACAGTGAAGTTTTATTGATAAGTCCATATTAAATTTGGATTAAATATTAAATCACCATCCGTTGATCAAGTCAAATTACTGGTCGATAAAGTCAGATTAATATCTAAGTCAAAATTGTATGACTTAAATCAAGTCCAAATCACTTGAGCCAGCCCATTAAGTTAAGAAGATAAACTCAACTCATGTTCTTCAGGCCTAGGGGTCAAAAAATTTCTCAGACCAAAATACCCCTAAAGCCGTAACTCAAGCCTATATAAAGAGGTCTTCCTCTTACCAAAATACAAAAAAAAAATACATACATAAAAAAATACATAGTTGCTCTTCAGTGTTGATCTACAAGTCTTCTGCATACAAAGAAGTCTTCGCTTCAAGTGTTGAGCTACAAGTATTCCATCAAATCAAGATCATTCGTGCTTGCTAATTTTTTTTTCCTGTTTGCTCTTTATAAATGATGAAACTTTAGACGCATACAAATTTGGGAATCAAATTATGGAAATTCCATAGAAACCAAATTATGGTATGTTTTCTAAGAATTAATAATAGAAATTTTCCATGGATATCAAATTATGGAAATTCCATAGAAACCAAATTATGGTAAGTTTTCATAAGTATTAAATTATGGAAATATGCCCGAATGAGAATAGACTAAATTATGGTAAAATTTTCTCAGGAGATACATGAAAAAAATATGCCTGAATGAGAATAGACTATCTTCATCTGAATTTAAATTATTTGCGTTCTATTCAAGTGAAAGCCTAAAATTTGCATCGAAACCAGAAGGTATGTATAACCAAGTCAATCTTGTGGATGCAATCCTTGCTCATTTAATTTGTGGTCAAGTTGTAGTTGATGACCCAAAATAAATTACCACACGATGAAGAAATGACATCCGATAAATCTTCATAAGCTCGAAACACTTCAAGTCGGAAACTAGTTGACAAACAAATCAAAGTCAAATGACCTCTTACAAATTAGAGAATATTTTCATAAAGACTCTGGTAAATGTTGACGTCAACATATCGGAATGGTCATTTTTCATGAAGCTTCAAATCTCTCGTGAAAGATCAACTACGATGAAAAAAACCATTCGCTTCCCAAATACTTCAAGGCTTGTCTTTAAAATTTTGACAAATCGAGCACCCAAACAAGCCTCAAAGCAGGGAGCATTTGTAGATAGTGAAGTTTTATTGATATAACTATATTAAATTTGGATTAAATCTTAAATCACCATACGTTGACTAAGTCAAATTATTGGTTTATAAAGTCTAATTAATATCTAAGTCAAAATTGTATGCGTTTAATCATGTCCAATTCATTTGGGTCAGTCTATTAAGTTGACATGATGAGCCTAACTCATGTTCTTCAGGCCCAGGGGTTAAAAAATTGCTTAGACCAAAATACCCTTAAAGCCCTAACTCAATCCTATATAAAAAGGTCTTTTTTTGACCAAAAGACAAAAAAAATACATACATACAAAAATACATAGTTGATCTTTAGTGGTGATCTGCAAGTCTTCCACATATAAAAAAGTCTTCTCTCCCACTGTTGAGCCGTAAGAATTCCGCCAAATAAAGAATATTTGTGAAGAGAAAAAATTAGAGGATTATATCTTTTATTAAAGATTTCATAATGATTGTAATTTGCATTAATTCAAATACAAATGTCGTTGTTTGCTTGCTATTTTTCCTTTCCTATATGCATTCATCGACGTTGTTTGTCGGATGCGCAAATGCCACATTAGATGCGTTGAGGCTTTGGCTTTTACGGGTAGAGCACATTCAACATCGGTTATCTGTTGTTTGCAGGCCAAAGGCGATGCAGATAGGCCATGGCTTACATTGATTGACCATTGTGTGCAGGACAAAGATGATCGGTGCAGGCATTGCCCGACGTCGGCTAACCGTTGTAAAGGAAAAAGTCAATGGTGGAAGCTGACACCCATCGTTGCCTATCCATAGTTTGTAGGTGAAGAGCAATGTGCAAATTCCACGGCTAACAAAGACTGACCAATGTGCAGAAGTCATGGATGATGATGACAGTCCACAGCCGACAGCAACAATGAAATCTTTAAGATATGACCGATGCAAGGAGCCCATATACAAAGTCGGGTGGCTGTTGTGTGTAGGACAAGAGAGATACGTTAATGCAAAGAATAACGACCATTGAGCGATGTGCATAGGCCACGATTGATGCGAACAGTCTGCACGCATCATCGGTTGAGCATTGTGCACAATCCACGGCCTGATGTGAAAAGTTCATGACTAGTGTCACTTGGCCGATGTCGATTTCCATTTTAGATATCGCTTGCCTGAAGTACCCATGCCTTAGATTATGCTACCTGTTGTTAGACGACACTAATGTCACCCTATTGATGTGCACACGCCATGGCTGATGCGTTCAGGCCTTGGTTGATGTTTTCTATCATTGGACAATGTCCCTTCTCTAAAGCGCACATGCCTTTGTTGATGCTGGCTGATATTGCGCTATGAAAAAGTTTCCATTCGATGCACTCACACCACGACCGATTCGTGCAGGACTTTGCTAATGTGGCATTCCATTGGCAAACGTCTTTTTCCTGATGCACACATGTCATGTCAGATGTGTGCAGGCCTAGGCTGATGCTGCTTTTTGTTGGCCAACGTCGCTTGCTCGAAGCGCACAAGAGTTAGCTCATGGTGCTTTCCATTGGTTGAAGTAGATGTGGCCCAACCAATGCAAACACACCACGAGTTATGCATGCATTCCTTGGATGAAGTTGCATGTCGTTGTCTTATGTCACTTGCCACATTCATAAAAATTATGTAAGATACGTGAACACCTTGGTTGAAGCTTCCTGTCGTTTCCTGACATCACCTAGCCAATGCATGCAGGCCATGACCGATGTTTCCAAGTCGATCCACACATGCAATGACTGATGCGTATAGAACTTGGTTGATACTCCCAGCCAATCATCGATGTCGCGGACTTATGCGTTCAGGCCATGACCAATGTCATCAAGTCGATGTGCGCACACCATGGCTGATGTGTGCAATTCTTGGTTGTTGCTCCCCGTCGTTTGCCGGTGTCGCTTGGACGATGCATGCAGGCCATAACTGACGTCTCCTAGTCGATGCACTATGACTACAACTGAAGGCGCTAAGACGATGTGCACAAGACAGGATTAATGCATGTAGACCTTGGTTGATATTACATGTCATTGTTCTGGCTTGCAGATTCACACATGCCATGCTCGTGCATGCAGGTTTTGTTTGATGTCGTATTGCATTAGACGATGTCCCTTATAAGATACACACATTCCATGTCCATGCGTGCAGGTCTTGACTGAAGCCACCCAAACGATATGCACAGGATACGACTAAGGGCTTGGTTGATGGTACGTTTTATTGGGAGACGTCGCATACTTGATGTGCTTATGCCACACCCGTGCATGCAGGCCTTGGTTGATGCCGCATGCCATTGGCCGACATCCCTTACCAGATGCGCAAATTTAACGTCTAGAGCGTGCAGGCCTTGGATGAGGTTGCATTCCATTGGCCGACATTGCTTTCCAGATCCGCACCTGCCATGCACATGCGTGAGGGTCTTGGATGTTGGTGCATTCTGTTTGCCGATAACTACAGACCTACGTGTGCTAGATACGGACTATGCTTATAAGACACACCATACGTCAGCAGATCAATGTGTGGAAGCTACAGATCATGCTGGCGCGCCATGTTCGACGTTAGTAGGCCGATGTGTGCAAACTACGGAGGACGCTGTCAGAGCATGTTCAATATTGGATGAGCATTGTTTTCAGGCCCAAGGAGATGTGGGCAGAGTGCGTTCGACGTCATCAGACCATTTGTGTAGGCTAAAGGCGATGTGGGCAGTACACACTCGGCATCACTGACTATAGGGTGCATGCCAAGGGAGATGCGGGAACGTAACGCCTGACATTGGCTAACCATTGTGTGTAGGCCAAGGGCGATGCGGGCAATCCACACCCCACAATAACTCACTGATGTGAACAGGCCACAACCGATGTGGGCATTCCACGACCAATGTCGCTTGAGCGATGTGCAATGGCCACCGCCAATGTGACCAATGTCACCTGTTGATGCGGCTTGATGTTGGTCGACGTAACATACTCGAAGCACACATTCCTTGGTAGATGATGCCTTCCACTGCACGAGCCCAATGTCGCACAGTCAATGCGCACATGCCACGACTCATGCATGCTGGCCTTGGCTGATATTTCCTATCGTTAGCCAACATCGCATTCTCAATGCTCACTGTCTATTGACGATGTTGACCATCATTGGTCAAAAGTACACACATTTATATAATAATATTAAATCTAGAATATCACTTTTCTAGATACACACAGGTAAGGTTATATACGTGAAGGTTTGTCAGATGCTTCTTGTCGTTGTCCGATATCATTACACCGATTTGTGAAGGCTAAGAATGATGTTGGCTTGCCACATCATACATCAGAAGACCGATGTGTGCGGGATATGGACGATGCTGGAAATCCATGTTCGACATTGGTAGACCAATGTCTGCAGGCTACGACGATTTTGTCAGTCCATGTTTGACGTCGTTGGTTGTTGTGTGCATGCCAAAGGTGATGGGAAAGACTACGACCGATGTTTGGTGATCATCATGTGCAGGAGAAATGTGATGCTGGGAAGCCATACCTTATGTCGACAAACCATTATGTGCTGGAAAAAATCTATGTGGGAAGACTACGTCCGACGTGGGCTAACCATTGTTTTCAGGACAACTGTGAAGCGGGCAGGCCACACTCGACATTGGTTGACCATTGTGTACAGAACAAGGCTATGTGGAAAGTAAATATTTGAAGTGGGCTGCCTATTGTGTGCAGGTAAAAGGCGATGATGGCATGCTGCACTTGAGGTTAGCTGACCATTATGTGCAGGCCAAAACTTATACGGGCAAACAATACCACACTATCCACTATGTGTAGGCCAAGGGCGATGTAAGGAGTCCACGCCCGACAATTACTGGGCGATGTTCAAAAGCAATGTCCAATGTGGGCACTCTATTGCCAACGTTTCTTAAGTGATGTGCATAGGCCACGACTCATGCGGGCAGTCCACGACCAATGTCGCCTGGATGATGCCGCTTGCCATTTGCCGAAGTTTCTTGCTAGAAGTGCACATGCCTTGGCTAATGTTATGAACCATTTCCCAACACCAAAGTTTCCCACCTAATGCGCACACAACACGACTCATATGTGAAGACATTGGTTGATGCTGCCTGTTCTTGGACGACGTCGCTTGCTTGATATGCAATGGCTATGAACCATGTTGATTGTCGTTGGTCGACACTAATTTTGCTTTCCAAATGCATGCATTCAACATTCGATGTATGTAGACCTTGGCTTATGCCGCCTACTGACGTTTGCGTGATACCCACATGCCACGTTTGATGTGATCTCACTTTGAGCTTGATTCTGTAGTCCAGATTCTGACTGTGAGGAGTATAGATCAAAATTTTAAGAGATTCATAATAATCATATACAACCCAAATATGCATGTTCTAAGCTACAAACACGCATAAGTTTCCAGAAATAACTTTTTTATAAATAAAAAATAGTTTTCATCAATGTTTTTTATTTTTATTTTTTCTGTTAATTCCAAATATAAAAATAACGCCACAAATTAACAAATAAATATAGGAACCTCAAATTCAACAATTTGAACAATTTTTTTGTTTTATTTTTTTCTAGTAAATCCTAAAATGGGTAATTAATTAATAAAAAATAGGAAAAAAATATAAAATTAACACTGACAATTCACAAACAAATATAGTAATCTTAAATTCAACAATTTTATGAATTTTTATTTTTATTCGATAAATCTTGAAAATGGTAATTAATTAATAAAAAAGGAAAAATATGAAAAAAAAAATTACACTTAACGCCAACAATTAATAAATAAATACAGTAATCTTAAATTCAACAATATCATATATTTTAAATAATAAAATGTGACATAAAAAGTAAAAAAACTTTTAAAATAAAATTTAAAAAATGACTAGAAGTTGGAGAAACACGAATATGCTTGAAAATACTTATAAGCATGTGAAACAAATTATAGAGTGCATATTTGCACAAATAGAAGATCTTTAGATGTACGAACCATAAACATAATGAAATTGGTACGGATGAACCACATGAAGTGGAAATGTTGAAAATAGATCATGCAGAAAAGATGAATATGTTGTTATGCAAGAAGGGTGTTTCACATTCTTTATTTTTTTTATGGCATGGACATACACAATATTTCGTTTAGACCTCGATCAATGTCTTTTCATGTGACGTTTCTTGTCAGACAATCGCTAGCCTACAATGCGTGTAGGAAAGTCTGTCATGTGTTTATTTAAGTGTGCAGGCAGGCCAGTGGTGATGCAGCCATGCCAAGTCTGACGTTTGTAGATTGATGTGTGTAGGGTACGGACAATGTTTGTAGATCACATCTAACGTCATATGTAGGCTACAAATGATTCTAACAGATAACGTCCAACGTTGGCTAATAGTTATTTAAAGGCCATGTACAATAGCTGGAACCCACATCAAACGTTGGGTGGCCATTGCGTGTATGACAAAGGAGATGCGGGGAGGCCATGTCCGACATCAGTTGACCGTTGTATGTAGGCCATAAGCGATGTGGGAAACGTCTGAAATCGGATAACCATTATATGCAGGCCAAATACGATGCAGGAAGGCCACACCCCGATGTCTAGTGAAAATTTGCGTGACTAGTTTTTGCAAGCAAAAGGTGATGTTGTCGACACCCGACGGCGATTGAACGATGTGCACAAATCATGGCATAGGCGAGCAGTACACGACCAACATTCGGTGAGCAATATGCAGGCTACAGCGGATACGGGCAACCCAAGTCCAATGTCTAATGGCCGTTGTGTGTTGTACAAGGGCAATGCGTGAATGCCTAACCAGATGATCATTGAATGATGTGCATAGTCCTCGGTCTATGCCCAATGGCAGCTGAGTAATGTGCACATGCCACGAATGATACTACAGTGCACATGCAATAAATAATAACTTTTTTCTGCTCGATAAATGACGAAAATGTGTAATTCTTTAAAAAGAAATAGGAAAAAAAATAAAAACATTAAATCAACGCCAAAAAGTTTGAAATAAATGTAGTAACCTTAAATTCAACAAATTCAATAGCTTTTTAATTATATATTTGTATGGTAAATCCCAAAAAAGGGTAATTAATTTACAAAATAGGTAAAAATCATAATATTAGCGGAAAAGATTCACAAATAAATACAATAACCTTAAATTCAATAATTTATAACTTTTAGTTTTTAAAATGTTTCATAATAAATAATTTAAAAATTGAATAAAAGTAATAAAACTATGAATATGCTTGAAAATACGTCTAAACATGTGAAACAAATGATAGAGTACATATTTGTACTAATAAAAGAACTTCCAATATTGTATGAACTTTAAACGTAAAGAAATTGGTGCGAATGAACTAGGTGAAGCGGAAACATAGAGAATAGATAATGTGAAAGAGATAAATATGATGTTATGCAAGAAGGGATTTTACATTCGTTTGATTTTTTACGTCATTGACATCTACATGTCTTCGCCTGGACCTCGATCAATGTCGTCGTCGCAAGAAACATTGCTCATTTATCAAGTGCAATCTAAGGACGATGCTGGTAGGCACGTATAACGTCATCTAATCGAAGTGTGCAAGCCACAAGTGATGCATCAAGCCATGTCTATCGTCGATAAATTGATGTGTTTAGGCTACGGACGATGCAAGCAGGCCATATGTGACGTTAGTAGTCCGATGTGTGCAGGTTACAGACAATGCTATTAGCCCACCTCCAACATCGACTAACCTATTTGTGCATTCCATGGACAATAGGTGCAACCCACATCCAATTTTGGCTGACCATTGTGTGAAGGTCAAAGGCGATGCAGGTAGGACATTTCCTATGTTGGTTCACAATATTATGTAGGCCAAAGGCGATGTGGAAAGGCCATGTCCTAAATCAATTGACCTTTGTGGGCAGGCCAAAGACGATGCAAGAAGGCCACACCAAATGGCGGGTGACCGTTATATAAGAGAAAGGCCATGAGGGAAGGAAACACACGATGTATCCTGACCATTATATGTAAGCAAAATGCAATGGGGATAGGCAACGCTAGAGAACGATTTATTGATGCGTGCAAGTCATGGCCGATGTGGGCAGTCCACGGCCGAAGTCTCCTGATCGGCGTGCAGGCACTACTAGAAATTTGGTCTACTGCCACGGTTCACCTATCGTTGCAATTGACGTTACTACCGTAGCCATAGGTCTAAGGCTACGGTTACACCAACCGCTACAACAGATCGCGTAGCAATAGAGCTGTTGCTACGGTTCTGTGCGACAGTTCATATAACCGTAGCCATACGTTGACCTATTGCCACGGTTATCATTTGAATTAATTGCCAACGGTTATGTATGTATTGGTACAGTTTCTAACCGTCGTAATAGAGGTTTATGCATCAGTTCTGTTAAGGCTATGGCTACAGTTTTTTTCGATTCAACACACCATTTCACTCAATTGCGACGGTTGTTATAGGGATATTGCAACACTTTTAAACAATTGTAGAACTGTTGCTTAATGCCTATTGCAACGGTTATTACCTGCTATTTGCAACAATTCTAATGCAATATTAGTAAGCTATATATACCTGCTATATACTAAATCATCCATGAGAATAAATTTTATAACATAAAAATACACATAAATCGTTAACGAGAATAAATGTTCATTACCTTAATTAGAATTCAAGATCCGTGATTCTAATATCAATAAAAGCAAAATGTACAAATCATTTAATAGCATTCAAAAAAGGTGAAACACATGCCATAGAATTTTCAATCTTCAAAAATATATGATTTCTAGTACATCAATAAAGTTTACATCAATATATACTTCAGCACCTACGTCAAGTCTTCACTATTGCTTTCATTGCCTTCTTCAATTTCGTCACCTACATACAATCAGATAAAAATATAAATAATTTAGGAAACCTCAAATCTTGGAAATTAACAAGTATACATGTAGTTACAACCTGCAGGCATTAGCTTTTAGAATTGTTCAACCCTAAAACTTGGAAATCAAGTACATGCCAATCAAGTTTCCAACACTAAAAAGATAAAAGGTGGAAGAGAGAATAGATTACTTCCAATCTGAATCCTCCAATGAATCATCAGTTTCAAGTATCAGATGAAGAAGATGGATCAGAAGAAGAAGAGGAGGAGGAAGAGGAAGTTTTTCAAGAAAATGACATTGGAAACCTTCAAAGTCACTACCAAAACCAGCAGATGCCACAGTCACTATGCAAAAATCCAGAAAAATGGGCTAATTTCACAGTAAGCGAACAAGAATTGAACAAAGGGACAAGAAGAATGAAGCCAAAGAGAGCTAAAACAGATGTTATAGAAGGCCATGGAGGCCGAATTATTCGAGCCACAGGAAGGAAAGACAGACACAGTAAGGTTTCAACTGCAAAAGGTACGAAGGATTGACAAGTTAGGCTTTCACCAAACACTACAATTAAGTTCTATGATGTGCAAGATAGGCTTGGGTATGACCGTCCAAGTAAGTCTATTGATTGGCTGATTAAAGAAGCTAAAGCTGCAATTGATGCTCTTGGTGAGTTCCCTAATAATTTTCACTCTACTAAACTAAATCCCAAAAAAATGCAGTATTCATTTGATCAAGAACAGAGTCCAAAATTTAGCCAAGAAAACAGAGGTGTTCCCAATTCTGAATGTGGAGTTCAAGACAAACAGCAAGAGGTGAATTATGACATCCCAAACTTGTTTTCATCATCTGATGGTTTAAAGATTCCATTTTTAAGTGATCTCTAGAGCTACCCACATGGGCATTTTCTCAATTTCCAGTCTTTACAAGATGACACAATCCTATCCTCTGGTAATCATCATCAAGGCAGCTTCTTCACCACCACTTCAGTTAATCATTTCCCATCAGTTTTAAGTCAAAATCAGGTGTTTTCTCACAGGGAACCCCTTCAGTCCAATTTCTTCCCTCTAATGAGTGATCCATTTAGCACACAACTTGAGACCCTTTCATATGGATTTTCCAATGATGGTTTCACTGGAATAATTTCTAGTGCTTCAAGAATTAAAGGGGAAGAGGAGCAGGCTACATTTTTTACTGCTTCTTGACCCACTGCCTAACTTTTCCCCAACTTCCTTAGATCAATAGCGTACTATTCCATTCTAATCCTATAGAAAGTAGCAACAACAAATACCAATCAAAACATAGAATTAGCGAAACCAACCTTGTTTAGCCCCTTGAAAAGAAGTAGATTCTCTTGGTGAAGGAGTCGACAATGCTGCCAATATGTTAGGATCAATTAATCCCGCATGCTTAAGTTGTGCAATAACATCTGCAATAACTTCTTGTCGCACAATTTTCTTTTGTTCCTCCATTTGTTTCTCCATTTTCTGCATCCTCTCTTGCATTTCCTGCATTCCATCAGTTGTTGCACTTAAAGTTGATTCCCAATTGCCAACTTTTTTTTTCAAAGTAGTCTTTGTAACTCCTGCGCCATATAGTCTTAGACGTCCCGGATGTTCAGGACCCATGACGCTTGAAAATGCATCAACATACTCACCATTTATGCTTATTTGTTTTTCAATTTGCTCCATTTCAGCCTACCAAAGTATATCCAACAAATACAATCTTATGAAATAAATAATTGATCTCAACAAAAAAAATTAAAATAGACAGGCACATACAATTTTACTAGTAGTATCTTCATTTGAGGCCTTGTACGATCGCCCAGGTTTTCTTGTTCTTGTAACCACAAAGATATCCTTAGATGATACTGTCTCCTTATCTTTCTCCTAGTCGAATTGAAATATATATAAAAACTAAACTCACATTGGAAGAGATCCAAAAGAAAATTTCATTAAAAAATAATATATCAGAGAACTCACCAGCTTATTACGAACTAAAGCGAAACTCTTTTTGCCAGCAGTGTGTGGATTCATCAGCTTTTTTCAATTCTTTGCATTTGTTTCAGACATTTTCTGCAAAGAAATGAATCAGTAATGTTAATCGAAGGTATATTAGTGTTATATAGTGTACTAGACGAGGTCAATATTAGTCTGTCTTTCCTTTATAATAATTTGTCAATATTAGTCATTATATAGTGTTAAGGTGTCTTGTAAAATGCATGTGACTATCACAATAAATGATACAGATACAGGCCTGAATTACAGATACAATCTGCTCCTTATGGGTCTTTCTAGTAAGGTCTGAATTACAGATACAGGCCAAAATGTTGCTCTAATTTCTTCAAGTTTTGGCATGATAATGATCCACTTGCTGATTAAAAAGACACCTATGAGAAAGAAGAGTCAGGAGGAAGCATAGAAGCTGGGAAGGGAGGTACTATTTTTTCTAACAACTTTGAAGTGTTGGGGGTCACTAGGTGGGAAGAAGCTGGGAAGGGAGCAAAAATCTAGAGCTATAATACAAATGCTACTTATTAAAAAAATTGATATTCTGAACTACATTTTTACCTTGAATTTTTCAGAATTCCAATATTTGAGTAGCTCTCTAAATTGACATTCTGGAATATGACCAGGCTTTTTTGCCATTCGAACTGCATCATTTTCATATGGATCATAATAATTAAGCTTCAAATCACTTCTATGTCTTCTCCAAGAATATCGAATTGTTACCATAGCCCAATGGTACGCAGCTTCAGGAATAATATATTTTCCCTATAATTTTGTGTCATTCAATTAGCCAATAGAAGTAAAATACTTTTACAAATAATTTATTATTGTAAACTACAAACCTTGGTATAATCCCACAAATCCTTTTTAGTGTCCATGCTCCTCCAATCCAATATATCAAATGGGCAAAGAGTCGCATTTCTAGCCAATGTTCCTAGGAAGCTACTTAGCTCTATGACAACATCATCCGTAGGACCAACAGGTGTAATTGCGTTTGTACATTTGTTTGCTTGTTATTGGCTGCTTGTTATAAGACAATGAATGAGTCTGTTTTGCTTTTAAAGTCAGGCCACCCAACTTAATTAAAAGGTGGTCAAGATAAGTAAAAAATATATTTATATATGTGACAAGGTTTAATTTCTTGCTGAAATACTTGTTGGTTTGAACTATCTATCTCTATATGCCATGTATATATAACAGTGGCACAATGGATACAATATTTTATGAAGCACAAAGACAAGGACTATATTCTTTCTATGTTACACTGTTGAATCAAACAAATATCGTCTAGCTAAGTAAATCAAATGGTGGAGAAGAGAAAGAGACTCTGTAAGCAGATTTAGGGAATGGATTGAAAAAGAAGACTGTTTGAGCTCTCAGTTTGAGTCAGAACTTCGCAGTAATATCAGCAAGGAGTTATTGCAGGCCATTCAAGTTGCAAAAAAACAAGAGAAGCCCCCAAATTGCAGCATATCATGAAGCTCATACAAGCCATAGTTATATGGAAACTTTTGAAGAGAAGGAATGCTTAAAGACATGTTAAAAAGGTCTCTTTTTAATAAAATGTACATTCACTGTCAATATAATATGAATTGTGCAAGCAGTTACAAACTTGAAAAACAAATTCAAGTTCAACACATTTCTATTAATGACACACAAATTCCTAAGACTAACACAATTATAGCCAGTTTAAATTATAGACACTGCATCCAAATAAAACACAACGAACATGTAAAGTGAGAAGTAAATCATACAAAGCAAATCAATTTGTGCTTCGTGAATGATCAAAACAATATCGCAAAATGCACAAATCCACACAATGTCATTAACTTTAACGAATAAATAGGGCATTATGTGTCACAGTTTATGCTGGCAGTGACTCATAAGGGAAGATAACATTCAATCGAACAAGCAAAAGACATAGACAATATCAGAATCCGAATGTATTTCAAAGTAAAACGACAGTGATACTCAAGTTTAAACATCTCTTAATAATCAAAAACAAAATTGAAGATAACCTTTGCGACTTGTGTTGTAACTTTCTCTAGATTAGCCTATCATGTACTTTCAGGACTCCACCTTAAGGAAAAATAAGGTGTAACAGAAAAGCAATTACATTACTGATTTTCGTTTGCTTGTCATGTCTAGCTATAGTGCAGTCTATTGTCTCTCTTTACTTTCTCTCGTCTCATTGTCTGTGGTTCCTATGAATGAGTATAACAATATATTCTTTCAAATTATACAGACTTCACCCATGATTCATGTCTTCCCTTTTTAAAATGAGAGGAATATGAACTTCATATACTGATTAGCGAGATTGAGTCCAAAAACTATATAGTTTTTTCATCTTTGTCCTTGTGAAACTGATCCGCCATACTTTAACTGCGTGAATTCTAGTAGCACTAACTTGCATCACCCATTTGCACTCCAATATATTGCTATTCATTAACCTGGTTTATCGTTATGTTTGTCTCATAAGCTTCAAAACTGAAATACTTGATATTATGAACAAATCTGAGTTCATATTTGTCAATCCAAATGCAACGGGACAATGTGGTTGTGGAGAATCTTTCATGACAACAACTATCTCAGAAGCTGCTAAGTTGCGCGGCAAGTCTAGATGACATCTTATTATATACTCATATTATGTACGTTAGTCGTTATATATATACAGTTACAACTGTGAATATATACTATCTAGTCTATCTGTAGTAATAAATCAACAATGTTAGCAGTCAGAAACAAAAGGTTTTGTTATTTTTTTCTCCTTTTTGCCCAAATCTTATGTACATCAGTTGTTGTAAAGAATAAGATTTTCTTTGCCATGGAAAGGTGAAAGTAGAAAAATATTAAATACAGAAAATCAAATGAAAAGCATACTCTGTTGTCTGCATATGCTCAAAATTTTGAACATTACTTTCTTCACTTTTTCTCTCAAATTAAGCCATATCAGTCAACAAAAAGTGAAACAAATACCACTAGGAAGTAATTTTGGATTAATTTTTGTCCACATTCACATCAAATGGGGAATATTAAGGAAGAATTCAGCTGGAACAAAAAAATATGCAGAAAGAAATACTTACAGATCCACAAACTTGGAGCACTAGATTTTGACTCTCTTATATATCACAGAATCAAACAGGGGAAGTTTATACACTAACTATATTGGAGCAAATAACATAGGTTTAAGACTAACCCATATATTATTCATTAACATGTTTCAAAATTAATTCAATGGGGACTTAGAAATCATGAACTAGCATAGAAAACTTAAACATTATTAAGATGAATTCATAGTCGAACCTCAAAAACACCACCAAAAAGAACAAGCTGGTTGTTTTCCTCGACAAGCTTCAGCAACACCTTCACAATCGAGCTTCAACAACGATCTTCAGCAACAGCTTCACCTACGAGCTTCACCAACAACTTTACCGACAGCTCTTCACCAACGAGCTTCACCAACAGCTTCACCAACAAGCTTCACCAACGAGCTTCACCAACAGCTTCACGAACAGCTTCACCAACAAATTTTGTTTTTCTCACCAAAATCTTCAGAAATTCCTTTCACCTGCAGCTTCACCCACAAAAAGCTCTCTCACATTGCTTTGATGAAATTTCTGAAAAATAAGGGTTTCTAATCAATTTCATTCTTTTTCTTTACATTTTATAAAAAGTTAATATATAAGATATTTTTTTAGGAGGAACTAATTATATTGGAGGCAAATATATTTTTTTAGGAGGGAAAAATATTTAGGGCTAAAAAATCAGAATTATTTTTCTAAAAAACCGTTGCCATAGAGTTGTCTATAGCAACGGTTTTAAAACTTGTTGCTATACCTTCTCTATAGGGACGGTTATCGGGATTATGCAACAGTTTATTTTAAGAATTGTTCTATTAGATTCAAGGATATTTGGCCACGGTTATAACCGTTGTAATAGGTTAGCTATTGCTACGATGGTGTAACCGTTGCTAAATAAGTGTTGCAGTAAGTCAAATTTCTAGTAGTGAGGCTATGGTCGATGTGGCCAGCCTAAGTCCAACGTCAGCTGGACATTGTGTCATATCCCAAAACAACACTTAGAAGTTAGGAGCAATCTCTGATTGCAACCTGTGTACTTGACCTCTTAAAGGTCTTGTACAAACCCTTACATATCATTCATCGCATAAACATAGTGAAAAGTAGTGAGGAATTAAAACTTATCAGAAAACATATTTCATAGTCCTTAAAAACAATTTCATATAAAGCAATATAAAATAATAAGTCTCAATCTCATCATCTTAAGACACGAGAATACTTGGGATACGTCCCATACTTCAATACGAAATAGAAATAATTAGTCTATTACAATACTTCAATAAGAAACATAAGACATTTATGCCCTCAAATCAAGTGAGGACATACTTCGACTTCTCTTGAAAGATGCTATGGTCTATGTCTTCCTTCCCAAATGATCCTCACCTACCAACAACTATAGATATAGATAAAAGCATGGAGTTAGTACAACCACATGTACTAATTATGACATTATGCATAAAAATCATAAAAATGGACATTTATTGGAAATATGCATCTTTTCCTAAAAATATCATAATATAATCCTAAGAACAACATTTATCAACTTAGAAACACATAGAGAAACTTTTAAACTAAACATCAGATTTTAAGAATCACTTTACAGTGTGTCGATTCATTGTTACAGTGAAGTCTCTTCACTGTACAGTGAAATTGCGTTCTTTCAATTAAGACACCTTATAGCATGTAAATATACCACTCAAATCTATCCTATGATTCACTTAATTCACATAAAGAGAGATCTCCCATAAAACCTCTCTAAATGTGCCTAAACGGCCCTTAAGATTACTTATATTGAGTCACATACACACTTCAAGACATCAAACATATCAACACATAGATGATATGACATTTCATCATCAAAGGCTATCCAAAAGACTTACTTAAGTAAATCAAGAAAATAACGCCCATGATTGACCTCTTCAAAACTACCTAAATAATCCTTAAGATTTCCTAAGTTCGGATCATTTCCACATAATCAACATCATCCCTAACTAGATTCATTCTTAAGACTCAATGAAGTAAGATACGAAGTGACAATTTCTATGCCCCCTTCACACCTTAACTAGAAAACCCTTAACTACTCTAGATAGGTACTTATTCCATTTACATACTTCACAAGATAAGTCATTAGTTAATTAGTTCATTAAGACTCACACATAACTTAAAGGACATTCATGTAATGGTCTTAGACAAGTAGTAGGGACTCGAACTAACACCGTGAAAGCCTATTGCGCAATGCCTAGATAGCATCTCATACCACTACCTTAACTTCATAGAACTTCTCTAATGCTAGTAAATATCCCATATGAGGAGAATAGGAAATAATCGACATAGACATGATTGATTGACATGGAATCCAGAGTTCTAACCTACTCTGATTAGAGTGTTCGATTTGCCAAGGGCAGAACTAGAACACATCCCATGTAGGCGCATGGTTAAGGAATATGAAGGACTTTTATGCACTCTAGTCTCATTCTCAAGTATAGGTACATTATACTCTATTCTCATTCTCAATAAGAGCTACTTCCCATAACATAATCACCCGATGCTAGCCTTGGTTGGATCACATGAAGAGGGTTCTTATCTAGTTCATAACCCAATCACATTCACCCTACCAAAAAGGTCCACTAGGGCTACATTCCAATGGAGACTAATATAGCTCATTATGACTTTCCTAATGATGCTATGATGTCGTTTCATCTCATATACCCTAAGTCCACGTTCCTTTACATGAAGGATACCATTGCGACTCTCAACTTCAACATTCATAATATAACATTTACCAAGTGCGTAACGTTCTTAACATCCTCTAAGGTCTCACATATCATTCATTCATATATGAAAATGGTGCATTAATCCTACCTAGTCAACACATATCATAATTTCATAACATTCATTCATATATCATGTAAGGGACACAAGTCTACCAAACAAGACACTACATTCTTTCACCTTATCACATATATAATATCATTCGTTAAACACTTAGAATGTTCCTTATTATCTTTATGTCACCCTATACATTAATACAACATCATAAATATAACCATTATAGACACATATATTCAAGTAGGAACAATCATAAATCAACTCTAAGACTACACATATAAGCACATAGTCATAGTCTAACATGATCACCTACATAACATCAATAGAACACATATACTTTTACATTACTTAACATGTAGATAGATATCATCATACTTCACATAATCAACTACATAAATATCCACATTACTTCAAGTAGTGCCAACAAGGCCATGATCATCATATTGCATTAAGTAACGTCGACAAAGCCACATAAATTTCAAGTAAAGCACATAACACCGCCACAATAAGTGGACCATACCAATCACAACATATTGAAGCATAAATAACATCAAAATAAGGGAAATAGGTCAGCTTACCACCACAACATCCTCATCAATCTAATAAAATCTAGATATCAATGAACACAATTCTTACATCATTAGAAAGCCCATCAAAATCTACACTAAATTCAACAACATTAAGTTAATATAAAGTAACTCATAAGTTAGTCAAAATCTAGGGTTATCAAATTCATGGGTTCATAGGTAATTTAGGTTAAAATAATCAATACAATATCAATTAAATCATTATTCATTGTTTGGAAATCATTAATGCAAGAACCCATTGTAGAATCATGAAATTGGATAATTCAACTTGAAAACTTTAGAAAACATCTTGAAAAATTGGGGCTCCTTCATAAAAAGAGTTTCAAGGATCAATATCCATACCTTGATGAAGCTAATTCTTCACTTTGATGAATAATATCCACTCAATTCGTCACACCAAGCTCTTCTTTGACATTGGACTTCAATGAAGTCTTAAGGTGTTTCAAAGAGATTTGGGAATTTAATTTAGAAGAATGAAGTCTTCAATGTATTTTAGGCTTATAAACACACATAAAATACCCAAAATATCCCCTATAAACCGCCAATACTCTTATTTGGAAATGGGGTGAAATTACAATTTCAACCCTCAACTTGGCAGTGAACTGCACATAACACAGACCACCATCGATAGGGCGTAGGTCCATGCACGGTCCGTTTTGGATTTCGTTGATGGGTTAAAAGACTTGGAACGGGTAACTTGGATCCCTAGTCTATGTACCAACCCAGGCTAGGGCTGGTAGGGGGACCGGGTTGGCCAGCCCCAGCCCGCGTCCCGTCCCGAACCCGGCCCTTCCCCCAGTGTTTATGGGGTTTGAGGGGACCAGTTAGGGGCCGGTTCACCCCTGCGTCTCGGTCGACCCGGCCCGGTTGAACCGGCCGGTTCGCGGGATCCCCTCCCCCCCATTTTTTTTTTAAAAAAAAATTAAAAAACTATCCGTTTATATCCATTGGGGAAACGCCTAGTGGCCCCCCAACTGATTTATGCCCCCTTTTGTCTTCCCAAAAACCTCCTACCACCCACCCTACTTTTAAAACTTTAATTTAAACCGTCAAGTTATTATAATTACACTTTAACCCATTTTAATACTATAAATACACCTATCCTCTACTATTTCTTACAAAATCATCTATTCTCATTTCTCTCATCTATTTTTTATATTCTATCAACTCTCAACTCTCAAGTGTCAATCTTAATTTCTATTCAATTTTAATTCTCATATTATTAGAATCCATATATTTCAATTTTCAATTCAAAATTTTCATATTATATCAATAAATATAATTATATTATCTCATATTTGTTATCAAGTATTGGATTGGAGTTACAAATTACAAGTTACAACAAATCACAAGCTTGAACAATCGGTTTAACGTCTGCTATTAACGCAGACGTTTGGTAGATTCATTTCATAATATTTATATGTTATTATTCGTCTTTACATTTGTGTTATTATTATATTTATATTAAACTTTATAAAATTAAGTATGAGTTCTAGCAAAAAAATAGCGGTAAAGGAAGAGAGAAAGTATAAGATAACGAAGAAAGAAGACTTTTTAAATTATTTAATTTTGGTAAAAAAAATAGTAAAGAAAAAAAGAGTAGTAAAAGTGGTGGTACTTCATCTAAATCAACGAGTAGAATTAGATTTAACATAAATTATTCTACTTATGTTGATGATACTCCTTATAATATTGATTCAAATGTTCAACTCGATCACGAAAGTTTAGAACGACGATATGGTAATATTAATCCTAATGTTGATGAAAATTCAGCTGAAGAAGTAGAAGCTGATTTGGGAGAAGAGGAGGTAGATGAAACACCTACTAGTACGGTGACAGAAGTTCCAAATGAGACTATCAATTTCCTGTAGCAAAATTTTGGACATCCACCCCTTATACCTCCCACAAGGGAGAAGGTGAAGTATCAACAACCTAAAACTTCAATTGTGTGGCAATTTATGACTTTTCATAAAGAAAATAGTGTTTCTATTTGTAATAAGTGTAAGCAACCTTTTAAACATAAACAAGGAGGGGGTTAAGGTGTAACGGGGGATTAAATAGACATTTGTTATCTTGTGTGCCGATTCAATATAAAGAAGCTAAAGCATTAGCTAATGGAAAAAAGGAAATTTCAATTAATGAATTAGATATTACCGGTAATGCATCGATAGGGGCTTCTAACATGGTTCAACGAACATTAGATCCTTTTAACCCCGTTGGTCCAATAACACAACGTAAATATAATAAGGAATTAGATCGGGAAAATTTAGCTAAAATGGTTTCTGTTTGTGGTTTGCCTTATAGTTTTCCTTCAAATCCCCGTTTTGTTGAGTATATTCAATAAACTTATAATTCGGATTATCGAGGCTTTTCAAGAAATACTGTTAAAACTGCTATTTTTGAATATCAAGGTAAACATTGTCAATTTCTTCGTTGTTTATTTAGATTATTAGATAGTAGAGTGTCTATAACTTCGGACATGGGCCGTAGTGTTAATGGAAATGATTATTTAAGTGTAACTACATATTGGATTGATCATAAATGGAATTTGCAAAAAAGAATTATATGTTATAAACTATGTATAAAGAAAAAAAATAGGTGTTTCATCTATACATTACAAGATTATAGATAAAATAATGTCTGTCGCATTAGATAATGCATCTAATAATACAAATGCTGCTAACATGTTAAAAGTTAGATTATGTCCAATTGATAATAAAGCATTTCATGTTAGATGTGTTGCACATATATTAAATTTAGTTGTACAAGATGGTATTTCATTATTTGATTGTGGTAGCGTAAAAGCTTAATATGTTGTTACCTGGATTTTTCATACAAACAATGCTGCTAGAATTAGGGAATTTAATGAGCGTTGTTCACTATGTGAATTGTCACCTAGAAAAATTCAAAAACATATTAAAACAAGGTGAAATTCTCTTTACGAAATGCTTTCGGTTGATTATAAATATAGAAGACCCATACAAATGGTTTTTAATGCTCATAATGCTGACCCAATAGATAGAATTTGTGATGAAGATTTGGAAGAAACTAAAGAACTATTACAATTTTTAAGACTTTTTTATGATGCTACTACCATGTTTTCGGTAATTTATTATCCTACTATATTATCTGTATTAATAAATATTTGTGCTTTTTCAATTCAATTTTGTAAATATAAAAAAATAGATAAATTTTGAGTTGCAATTCAAGGTATGATTGAAAAATTTTAAAAATATTTCTTTCCTATTCCTCAAGTTTTTTTAACGGCTACTTTACTTCATCCTGCTTATAAATTACAAGATGTGCAAGGCCTTGTTGACACTTTTTATGAAACTTTAGAAATTTTACCAGAAGAAATTCCAAATTGTCAAGCGTGTAAGTCTAGCATAAAAATAGAAGCAAAAGTTTTGTATGAAAAATATAGAACTATTGAAAATTTTCAAGGAAAAGTTGGTCAAACTTCTAATGTTGAGATTGATTTGTCAGTTCCAATTTCATGTTATATGCGAGGTTTTCTTGGTCTTAATTCTACTAACCGTGATGATTTTGAAGAATATCTTAATCAGACTTTAGAAAACTTGGAAATCAAAGATGGCAATGAAGATTTATTAGGATGGTGGAGTAGGCCAAGCGATGCATTTCCAACTATGAGCAAAATGGTTCGTGATGTTCTACCTATTCAAGCTTCATCAGTTGAATCGGAGGCTTCTGTCAGTGCGGCAAGGTTTCAAATCGGTGATCATAGACATTCATTGACGGAAGACAGTTTGGAAGCAACAGTTTTATTTAGAGACTGGTGCAATGCCGAAAGGAGGAATAATAATTTGCCAAAGTTAAGTAAAAAACAAGCAACTTGAATCAAAACACAAATTGAATGCAATGATGATGAATTAGAGTCACAAGAATTTCTAACAAGTTTGCCAACACCGGAGGATATCACCATCGATATGATGCGACAATTAGAATTAAATTTTAAAGGAGAAAACAGATATTATTAGATTTTATTCGAGAACTAATTGAAACAGAACCCTTCCTAGAAGGTGGCTGCGTAAAATTAGTTACTCATCTAATATCTATAACAAATATTAGCTTTACGTATGAGAATTTATTGAAACAGAACCCTTCCTAGAAGGTCGTTGCGTAGATTAGTTACTCCACTAATATTTGTTAATTGTAAGTTGTAACTTCTAAGTTCTATTGAATAAATTTGAAGATTTTACCTTTTGTTCAAGTTTTTTTTATACAATTATTGTTTTGCATTTTAATTTTAATCTATACAATTAAATATATATACTAAAGTACTAGACTAATTTTAAAATACTTAATTTGAAGTTTACAATTTACATTACTTTAAAATATTTAAATTACAAACTTAAACTTCTCAAATTTGAAATTTAAAACTTTAAAGTTGAAACTTGAAATTTCAAAACTGAATCTTAATATTTGAAAATTGAAACTTTAAATTTGAAAATTTATTTTGATATTTTAAAATCAGAAATTAAATTTAAAATTTATTAGCTAAATACATATCATTTCAATAAAAATATATAAATATTTTAATTAAAGAATCCCCCGTCCCATGCCATCCCGTACCGTCCCTCTAAATCCCATCCCATCCCGTATATATAGTGTGACGGGATGGGACCTATTTTCGTCCCCCCAATCCCGGTCCCGTGTCAAATCCCCCCTCCCCGTCCCCCGTCCCGTCCCGTCCCCCTTCGTCCCGTCCCCCAGTCCCCTTCCCCATCCCCTTGCAAGCCCTAACCGAGTCCCATCACCTATGGGGCGTCAACCAGGCCACTGGCCGTCGATTGCCATCCGTAGGTGGACTGCCTTGGCAGTTTTGGCCACAAACATGGACCCTTGGTTGGTCCTTCGTGATGTTTGCCCAGACGTTTCCAACCCAAAATATGACCTTATATGATTTTATCATATATCACATGAATTTCATCCAAAACAAACACATAAAACTCAACGAAACATGCTAAGACACACCAGGTCATTTCAAGGCAACACTTTCGAATGTCATGGATGTTTTTGGACGTTTCACCTCCAAACTTAAAAGAACATGACACACTGCCTCCAAACCTCATGAATCACATATGAACACATAAAACCACATATGAGGCACATAGGTGACTTAGTCGTCGAACGTCTTGGTCGTCCCTTGATGTTCGACTTCCAATGCACCTAAATTGTTAGACACTGGCTCAAAACCATATAATAGACCTGTTTAAGATCTTAGAACATCAATACAAACATGTTAGGCTCTATTAAACTAAGCCACTTTTGGGATCTTATACGTTGTGTGCAGGACAAGGGCGATGGGTGAAGGCCTAACCCGATGACAATTGAGTGTTGTGTAGAGGGAAAGACCGATGAGGATGGACAAAGGATAACGTAGGATTAGTAAGGTGCACATGCTATGAATCATGCCACAATCCACGACCAATGTCATCTTGTTGATGCCCCTTGTTGTTCTCTAATTTCACTTACCCGAATCACACAAGCCTTTGCTGATGGTATCGACCATTGGTCGTCATTTCCTAGACTTTGCATGTAGGACACATCCAATGTCTCCAGTTGAGGAGCACACACCACGGCTGATACATGCAGGCCTTGGATGATTCTTTCTGCCATTGGTCGATTTCACATGGTCAGTATGTGCAGGCCACTATCGATTGTGCCAAATCATTGTGCACATGCCACACCTAATGTGTGTAGGACTATCATTTTTTTATACCGCTTGGTTGAGGCACTCATTCCATATCCGATATCAACTGGCCGATGTGCTAAGACCAATTCTACAGTGTCCTAGCCGATGTGCATAATGCACGACTGATGCATGCAGGCACTGTATGATGTTGTATTATGTTGAACGATGTCACTTACCAGATAGAACATGACACATCTGTTCTTTTAGGCTTTGATTGTTTTCGCATTCTATTGACCGATATCGCTTGCTAGATACGCACGTTCTGTGTTAATGTGTGCATGTCTTAGATGAAGCTGTTAGTGAATATCGCTTGCCATATGCGCACAAGCAACGTCATATATGTGCAAGACTTGGCAGATACTTCTTGTCATTGTCTGACATCTTTATAGTAATGTGTGAAGGATAAGAATGATGTTGGATGTCCACAGCAGACATCGCGAGATCGATTTGTTCAGGATACAAACGATGCTAGCATGCCACATTCGACGTCAGGATACATAGGATGCTATTGGTCCTCGTTCAACATCGGTTGTCCATTGTGTGCATGTCAAAGGGTTTTTTTCAGACCATGTTTGACGTCGGCTGGACATCGTGTGCATGTCTAAGGAGATACAGGAAGACTACATCGGACATTAGCTGATAATTGCGTGTAGGACAAAAATGATGAAGGAAAGCCACTCCCGACGTCGACTGATCATTGTGTAGAGGAAAAAGGCGAAGCGGGAAGACCTTATCCGATGTCGACTAACCATTGTTTACAAGACAAATGTGATGTGGTTAGGCCACACCCAACGTCACCTAACCATTTTGTACCTGTCAAAGGTGATGCGGGCATGCAACGTTTGACGTGGGATGACCATTGTGTGCAATTCAAATGTGATGCAGCCAGGCCACGCGCGATGCTAGCTTACCATGGTGTGCAAGCAAAAGGCAATATAGATCGTCAACGCTCGACGTCGGCTGATCATTCTGTGCACACCAAGGGAAACACGGGGAGTCCATGCCCGATATTGAATGAGCAATGTGCACAAGAAACAGTGGATGTGGGAAGTCTATGGCCAACATCTGTTGAGCGATGTGCACATGCCACGAAAAAAAGTAGGCAGTCCACGACCAATGTCACCTGGATGATTCCACTTACCATAGGCCGACGTTGCATACCTTCAGCGTATAGGCATTGGATGATGCTTCCCATGATTGACGGACATCGCTTGGCCGATGCGCAATGGCTGCAGATAATGTTTCGTGCATTTGGCTGAAACGGATGTCGCTTGCCAGATGCACACATGCCACGTCTAGCACGTTCATTCCGTGGTTGATATCGCTTGCATTTTTCCTACGTTGCTTCCTTGTTGGCCACATGTCATATATGATGCGGTGCCACTCGGAGATCTTGAATTTTGGCGTGGATTCATACTTAGAGGAGTAATGATTATTTTTTTCAGAGATTCATAATGAACATGTACATCCCAAATATGCATGTTTTAAGGTACAAGCATGCATTTGTTGCCACAAATAACTTTTTTATATATAAAAATATTTTTCAATGACATTTGTTTTTATTTTATCGGTTAATCCCAAATATAAAAATAACACAAATATTAACAAATAATATATGAACCTTACATTAAAGAATTTTTTTAATTTTTTATTTCGTTTGATAAATCCCAAAAATGAGTATTTCATTAATAAAAAATATGAATAATATGAAAAATATAAAATTAATGCAAAAAATTCATAAATAAATATATTTACATTAAATTCAACAATTTCAAATATTTTTTGAAATTTTTAATTTTCTTCGGTCTATCTTGAAATTGGGTAATTAATTTATAAAAAGGAAAAATATGAAAAATTAACAATATTATCGCCAAAAAAATCACAAAAAAATATAGTAACCTTAAATTTCACAATATCATAAATTTTAATTTCTAAAATGTGTCGTAAAAATAATAAATCGTAAAAATAAATTTCAAATAATGAATAAAAGTCAGACCACTATGAAAATGATTGAAAATACTTCTAAACATTTAAAATTAAAGATAGAGTATATATTTCTACAAATAAAGATCTTTGAACATTAGCGAACCGTAAAAGTAGTGAAATTGGTACGAATAAAGCATGTGCAACGGAAATGTAGAGAACAGATGATGGAAAATAAATGAATATATTCTTATGCAAGAAAGGAATTTCACATTCTTTTGATTTTTGTACGGCATGGAAAGCCACATATTGTTGACTAGACCTCGATCAATGTGATCGCATGCGATGTCGCTCGTCTAATAAGTGCAAGCCTCGGACGATGTGGGTAGACACGTCTGACGTTGGAAAACAAAAGTCTGTAGGCCGTAGGTGATTAATCCAGGCCACATATAACGTCGGTAAACTTGTATGTGCAGGCTACAGACGATATTGCAGACCGTATTTTACATCGACAGACCGATATGTGCAGTCTACACACGATGCTAGTAGGCCACATCCAACGTTGATTGACCGATATATGTATCCCATGGATAAATAGGTTCAAGCCACATTTTAAGTCATTTGACCATTGTGTGTTGGCAATAGTCGACACGCACATACCACGTCTAACGTCGGTTGGCCGTTGAATACAGGCCAAAGGCAATCTGGCAAGGCCCATCAGAAATCGATTAATTATTATGTGCTGGACAAATGCGACACATCAGTACACATCGATGTCGGGTGACCGTTGTGAAGCCAAAGGCGATTGAGGCAGGCAATGCCTGTTGTTGCCTGACCATTATTTGCAAGCAAAAGGCGAGGGGGTAGGGAATTCCCCGACGATAATTAAGTGATGCACACAAGTCATTGTCGAGGTTGGAATTCCGTCGTTGTGTGTAGCACAAGGGCAATGATGAAGTCTTAATCCTATGATCACCAAGTAATGTACACTGGCCATGACCGATAAGGCAGGTTAACGCTCAACGTGGACTGAGCGATGTGCACACGTCATGACTGATGCGAAGGTCCACAACCAATGTCACCTGGCCGATGCCCCTTGTTGTTGGCCGATGTCATTTGCCTGAAGTATAAAGGACTTTGTTGATGCTGCCTATCGTTGATCAATACCGATGTCGCCTTGTCGATACACATACTTCACCATTGATGTGTGCTGGCCTTATATAATGCTTCTTCTCGTTGGACAACGTCGCTTCCTCAAAGGGAACAAGCCTTCACTGATGATGCCTGACTTTCTGCATTGCAAATATTGCCCATTCGATAATCACGACAAGACCAACACGTGCAGGCCTAAGATGATGTGTCATTACATTAGCCAACACCACTTACCAAATGTGTACATGCCATGTAAAATGTGTGAAAGACGTTCGCCCACGTCACTTGTAAAAAAGAGCACAAGCCTTGGCTAATGGTGCCTGTGTAGGACAACGTCAATGTCGCCATGACAGTGCGAACACGCCATGGGTTATTCGTGCATGCCTTTGACTATGTTGTATAATATTTTCCGTTATTTCTTTCCAGATGCGCACGAACCACATGTGATGCGTTAAGACCTTGGTTGATATTGTCTACCATTGACTGACATTTTCTGGCTGATGCATATAGGCCATAACTGATATCACCTAATCGATGTGCATAAACCATGATTGATGTGTAGGACTAGTATGATTCTTCCTACCATTGGTCGATGTAGCCTTGTCGATACGAACAGGCCAAGACCGATGTCGCAGATGTGCACATGCCATAGATGTAAGTGTAGTCCATGATTGTTGTTACATATTGTTCGCTGATGCCGATTAGCTTATTCACTCATACCATAGTCGATATAGCTTTGGAGATGCTCTATGACCACGTTTAAAGTCTCCCAACCAATCTACAGATGACACGACTAATGTGTGCAAGACTTGGCTGATGTTGTATGTCGTTGGCCGACGTCGCTTGCCTGATGCGCACATGATTCATCCATGGTGCCTTGACTGCTGCTTCATGCCATTGGCCTTTGTTGCTTCCAAGATACAAAAATTTAACGTACATGAGTGTAGGCCTTAGTTGCAGTTGTATTCCATTAGTGGATAATGCTTGCCAAATGTGCACATACAATGTCATATTCGTGCATGCCTTGGTTTATGCTGACTATCATTATCTTACATCTCCATACAAATATGTACACGCTAAGGATGATGTTCGTCAGCCACATAAGATGTCAGATTACCAATATGGTGCAGGCTACGAACGATATTGCTAGGCCACATTTGACACCAGCATGACGTTGTGTTCTTGTTAAAGGTGATGAGGGAATACTATGACCCACGTCGGCTGACCATTGAATACAAGACAAATTTGATGCGGGCAAGCCACACCCGACGCCTTCTGACCATTGTGTGTAGGTCAAAGGCAATGTAGGAAGACTATGACAAACGTCGGCTGAAAATTATTTGCAGTCCAAATGCAATGCGGGTAGGCGACACTCGATGTCGGCTGACCATTTTATGTAGGCCAAAGGCGATGCGAGCACGAAACATCTGACATGGGCTAAGCATGGTGTACAGGCCAAAGGTTATGTAGAAAGGTCACACTCGACATCAGCTAACCACTGTGTGCAGGTGAATGGTGATGTGGGTAGGAAATATATTGGCCAAGGGCGATGCACGAGTCCACATCCAAAAATGATTGAGTGATGTGCACAAGAAACGACCAATATGGGAAATCTATGGATAACGTCAGCGGAGCGATGTGCACAGGACAAGACTGATGCAATGGTCCACGACCAATATCACCTGGCGGATGCTGCTTGTTATTGGCCAACGTTGCTTGCTTTAAGAGCATAGTCCTTGGCTGATGGTGCCTGTCGTTGCCCTACGCCGATATCGCCTAGCTGATGCACACATACCACGGCTCATGCGTATAGGAATTTTTCACATTCGGGTTTACCCCGTAAACGTTACCGGCATCGTCGTCCTCTTTAAGGACTAAAACTAGCCCCTAAGTCTCATGTTATTACATTGATAGGTTGAAAATGCAGAAAAAATTAATACTTTTGATTACATCTACTTGGAGGTTTACATAGACCTCTACATACACATAATATAGTTGTATCGAGTATACATAGACCCATCATAAAGAAAGGTTACATAACCTTCAAGTTTTATAACAAAGAATAGAAATATAGTCTCAAAGAATGTCTCATCTCATATCATATAAACGATTATCACAATATGGGCATATCCCTACATCAAATGTGAAGAAGCCACATATAGGTTTATACAAGTCATACACAATCAAACTGAAATGAACATAAAAGTCTTAGAAAATAAAGAAACTTCGAAGGCAAGATATTGGCATTGCCCTCAAAAAGTGAGGACCTACCCAATTGGATATTGATGTGTGATATTACGTAACGATAAAGATCATATATTTAATATATTTTTATATTTTATTTAATTAAATAATATAATATAATATATTTTAAAATAATGCATAACAACCATATTATCAAACAGAGAGTAAAAATCAACTAATTTCATGCTTATACTCTGTTTATTCACATTTACGTGTTAGAATTTTATTTTGGAGAGTAGAGAATATCCAAGCCCGCTTCAAGTCGTCCTTGATGAGTCTTCAACGAAGGAAACCTTAAATGTTTGGAAAAAAGGAAGAAAATGGGGTTAGTACTCCACATGTACTAAGTATGAGACCTTAGGAACATGAAAAAGCAAAACATGTTAAAAAGGGACATTTAGTCAAAAACATGCCATTTTACCCTTTAAAAGCCTCATGCATAATCAAGCAATTCATACCTATCAACCAAACATACTTACTAACTCAAACAAGTAATATGTATTCCAACATACTTGAACCCATGATTTAGTATAACCCTATCATCAAGGAATAACATCACAATTGTGAGTAAGAGTTAATCATGTCATAATAAGCAAGACAACTTTAATCAACTACTCATGAATTCCTATCAAGTCAACAAGTGTAATGACCAAGCAAAGCCCCATAACCTTACTGAATAAAGTAACTTCAACAAGAGACCATAATCAATGTCCAACTTCACATAACATAAGATTTAGATATACATTTCATCTTACGTTAACATAATAATCCAATACATATTTATTAGTGAACTAACCAACATATAGTATCGACCATGTTCAAGTTAATCAGATATATATCATATATCATTATAACATAAACATATATAAGAACATCCTCCTAAGACTCCCCTCAAGGATAACTAGTGCAATGCTCAGGTAGAGTCACATACCCCTACCTAGGCTAAGCTAGACCCCTTACATTATCTAAATTAGAGTTCAAGTCCTTTAATTTATTTTACTTTTTGGGAACATCTTGCCTAACCGAATAGACCACATGAGCTAGTGTGAAATACGGTGTCATAAAACCCTATACCAAAAGAAGACGGACTACTTTCCAAGGTAGTACTAAAACATGAAACATAGTGGATACACTGGCTAGTAATCCTATGGGGCTACTTAGTTCAAGAACTAAAAGATATAGATTGGACCCTCTGTATGTGCCATGCATTATAGTCTCCAGTCTAAAGAGTAATGCATTTTTCCTACCTTATTGATGTGAGAAGGGACACTCCTCGATCTAGTTCACTTGGAGCTAAGCTAGTGTCCCTTTTTGAAATGTCTTTAAGCTTTTATTTATCAATCATAGCTTAGTTTAGTTCATAGGGTCTTCCCTTTATATAATCATCATCATCAATAGGTCAATGATAATTGTATGAGTATAAGTCCTTTAATCACAATTCATATAAGTGAGGTTAACACATTAGCATTTCATAAAATATCAAGGCACATTGATAGTCATCACCATCCTTATATCACATCCACCTTAACCAACCTCACAACATAGTCAAGAGATTTCAATTCAACATCATACCACCCTATAATCCTAAAATTAGGAATACCCCCACATAACATAATGATAAACACATTTAACTACAATTGGAAGTAATGATAGATATTCCAAGACTTACCAAGTCTTCCTCATAGTTTATCAATTAGGCCATACCCTAAAACCTCAGTTCAATTAAATTTTTATGTTCAACATCATAATTCAATAATCAACATGATAACAATACTAGAATAAACACTATATCACAATTCAATGCTAGATACTAAAAATAAGATGCCTAGGTCCACTCACCTTTTAACCTAGATCATCTTCTCAAGACTAGCATGAAAGACTACAATTCACTCCAATTTGTTAATTATTATTGTAACTACATCATTCAATAGTGATGTAACCCATAAGCAAGATACTTGAATGAATCACAACACAATTTACATCAAGATCAAACTTAGGGTTAGGGGTGAAAGATGACATTCTTCAATTTGAGTCCAAACATTAAAATTAATCATAATCAAGTTCAATTACATGATAATCTATTCTTCTATCCTAAATAAACCATAAACAACTCAATTCACAACATCAATATCGTAATTGGATGAAACCCACATGAAAACTCAACTTTTGAAATACATTTTGAAGGAACTCTTTGAGGAAAAAGTCTCAAAGGTGAATTAGATCCCATACCTTAAAAGTTGATGAAGAATTGATGGTGAATTCTTTTGTTTTTCAGACATCAAACCCCTTTCTTTGTTAGTCTTCAATGGTGAGTTCAAGTAGAGAGAGAAACAAGAGAGAGGAAGAGAGTTTATTTATGAGTTGTTTTTAGATTAATGAGGATTAGGGTTATTTATATTGGGACTTAATAAATATAATTAGATTTAATTAAAACCCTAATTAATAACCTAACCCCCTAACTAATTAAATGAAACTGAATGAAGTTGTGCAGGAAATATGACCCTCATAGACGAGACCCCGAACAACAGGTCTTTAGTGAGTTGACGGACTGGCCTCCCCTCCGTCCTGCACTCCATAGGTAATTTGAGAGACTGTGCATGCGAAAGGATTCCTCGAATTGTGTAAGTGTGGGATGACCGTGGCATCGACGCCCCGTCGATCCACAGACGGGACGTCCCTTGTCCCGTTGATGCACATTGCCAAGCAATGTTGCCTCAAACTTCAAGGGTCCTCCTCAAGGCCCCTTGGTTGGTCCTTAGGGAGTCGTACCCGGACGTTTCGACCATGAAACAATTTAAGAACCTATTATGTACCCTTTTACGACTTTTTCATAAAATTTCGACTCCTAAAATCTAGTCAAATAGGCTAAGGCATGGTAGTATCTCTTTGAACAACCTCCTGGATGTTCTTGGACGTTTTGGTTCTTTAACTTCCTAAATGACCTAAATTCATTAAAATGGACTTAAAACAGTACTTAGACCCCATGGCACCTATGTTAGGACCTAAGATTCATCTTGAATTTTCAAAGTGTTACATTATCCTCCCCCCCCCCCTTAGGAACATTCGTCCCCGAATGACACTAAAATTCTTTTGAAGGAAGGAATAGACTCAAGACTAGCTTCCCAACGAATAAATAATATCAAATCAACATAAATAATATCATCTCAACAATTCAAATTCCAAAACTCAAATTTCACAGATAAGGCTCAAAACACTTTATCATGAGGTATTTCCTTCTCACAACACTTATCAGATCAACATGCATTACATGAGTCAATTAGCACAAAGTTCAACTTAACAACATGCTACATATAATTTCATAAAGATTCACTATATCAAATGCACAACATAACTCAAATTAAACCAAGAAGGCAAAATTCAAGTTTCAAAGGCATTATTCGCTATAACTTCACTACGAAGTATTCAAAAATGTATATTTTCCAAAACTTCACCCAAAAATCCAAAAACTTCAATTCCTACTCATACATATATCATTGAAAAGAATTAATAACCTTATTATCAAAAAGATGAGGGTAACAGGACTTCATGTCCGCCTCGGCCTCCCATGTTGCACCCTCAACTAGATTATTCTTCCATAACACCTTTATGGAAACCACCTATTTATTCCTTAACTTCTTGACTTGCCTATAAAGAGTTTGAACTTGAACTTCCTCATAAGAGAGGTTATCCTTGACACCAATGCCCTCAATAGGAAGAATGGACTCGGGCTCACCGATACACTTCTTCAACATAGAAACATGAAAAACTGGATGAACCGAAGTCAATTCACTATGAAATTTCAATTTATAGGCAACCTTACCAACCTTTTACAAGATTTTATAGGGACCCACATAACGAGGACTCAACTTCCCTTTCTTGCCAAATCTAATTACCTCTTTCATTGGTGCAATTTTTAAATACACCTTATTACCTTCTTCAAACTCGAAATCCCTTCTCCTATAATCGACATAGACTTTTGCCAACTATATATCTTTTTCAAATGGTTCCTTATGATATGAACCTTCTCTAAGGTCTTATAACTCAAATCGGGATTAAAAAGTGAAGGCTCACCCACTTCAAACCATCCAATAGGAGACCTACACCTCCTAACATACAAGGCTTCATAGGGAGCTATGGAAATGGATGAAAGAAAACTATTAATATAACCAAACTCCACCAAAGGAAAATGTTTATCCCAATTGCCTTTAAAATCTATAATGCACGCCCTAAGTATATCCTCACTGGTTTGAATAGTGTGTTCCGCTTGACCATCCATTTAGGGATGAAAAGCGCTGCTCAACTTCAACGTAGTAGCCAACCCTTTTTGGAATGATCTCCAAAACCTAGATGTGAACAGTGCACCCCGATCGATATTATGGATAACGGAATACCATGGCGCCACACAATCTCATCTATGATGATTCTTACATAATCCTCCATCGAATATGTTAACGGGAATAAAGCGAGCGAACTAAGTCAACCTATCCACAACCACCCATATGGAATCATATGACTTTTGAGTCCGAGATAAACCCACTACAAAGTCCATATTGATGTCTTCCCACTTCCAAGTAGGAATTTGGATCTTATGTAGTAATCCACCCAACTTTTGATGTTCGGACTTTACTTGTTGGCAATTTGGACACTTAGCGAGAAACTCCGCTATGTCCCTTTTCAAACCTTCCCACCAATATATCTCCCTTAGGTCATGGTACATTTTTTTAAAACCCGGGTGAATTGAGTAGTTGGACCCATGGGCTTTTTCAAGGATCCGGTCCCTCAACCCCTCCACATTGGGAACACATAGTCTCCCTTGGCACCATAAAATACCATCCCCCTATGGTGAATGTCTCGTTAATTTTGCCAAGGATCGATTCTTTGAAATCCATCAATGATTTGTGGAGATGTTGTTTGGACTTCACCTCAACTACTAAGGATAACTCGAAGTTGTTATCAACCATGAACCACAATCCAAAAAATCTTCCAACTTCACCCCCAACCTAGACAACCTATGAACTTCCCTTACTAGGTCCTTCTTGGATTCATCAATGTGGCATCCACAGCCACATTAGTCTTGCAGGGGTGATGGGGACCAACTCAATGGGAGGAATTTCGGAGTCTAGATCTTGGACTCATACAATATGGTATAGACAACCTTGAGAGATCATTTTGCATGCTTTTAGACAAAATATAATACGACCCCTAGGAATAGAATTTCCCCCCTTCCAGGTTACAACGGGTTCATTTGGGAAGTTAAACTTCACCACTCTTGTCCTACAATCAATGGAGGCAAAACATGCATGCAACCGATCCATGCCCAATATAACATCAAAATCAGGCATATCCAGTTCTACTAGATCAACATAAGAAACTCTATTTGCCAACATCATTGGACAATTTTTATACACCTTTTTTTCAACAACCGACTCACCCAACGGTGTAGACAATATTAAAGGTTTATGAAAAAAATCAGGTAAAATATCAAACTTTTTGGCTACTAGAGGTGTAACAAATGATAAAGTAGCGCCGGGATCAAGTAAGGCATATACATCAATAGAGAAGATTACTTTCAACATACCGGTCACCACATCGGGAGAAGTCTCTTCCTCACCCCTAGAGCGGAGAGCATAGAAGCTGTTCTTCTTGGGATCATCACTAGAGTCACTTACTTGATCTTGACCACTACCCTTGCCTTGAATCTTCAAGTTTGGACAGTCTCTCATCTTGTGACCAATCTGCCACAACTTAAGCAATAATCCATCCCCTTAAGGAAACCATAGTGATTATTGACACACTTTCCACAAGTTGGCTTCTCAATTGGTGAATTAGTACCTTTTCCCTTCTCGAATTTAGGGTTAGTCACCCTATCACCACTAGCTTTTGGGAACTTGGAAGTGACTTGACTTGAAACCCACTTCCTAAATCTAGGCTTGTCTTATATTTCAAGCCTATTCTTTGAAGAACCTCCTTCAATTGATCTTGTTCTCTTAGCATCTCTACTCTTTCTCTTAGCACTTGTTTTCTTAACCCTTCATACATGCACTATAAGACGGGAAATGTTCATGTTGTCATGTAGCATGGCCAAATGGCACTCCTCTTGTAAGTCCTCTGTCACCCTTATCATAAAATGGCTCATTTGGTCTCTAAGATTGAAAACCAAGGAAGGAGCATATTTGGAAAATTTAGTGAATTGCAAGGAGTATTCATGAACACTCCTTCCTCCTTGGCGAAGGTTGATGAACTCCACCACGTTTTCCTCCCTCATCTCCTTAGGAAAGAATTGATCAAGAAATGTTGTCTTAAAGATATCCCAAGTCAATGGACAACCCCTCAATGGACTATTATCCCTCCATTGTACATACCATGCATGTGCCACGTCCTTGAGCTAATAAGTGGCCGACTCGGCCTTCTCACTTGTGGACAACCCCATAGCTAAAATTATTTTAGAGAATTCATGTATGAATTCTTGGGGGTCTTCATAAACATTAGACTCGTAGAAAGTAGGAGGATTCATCCAAGTGAAGTCCTTTAGAAGGGAAGCCATAGTAGTGACTTCTTATGAGGACAAGGCACAACCTCCCTGTTTTCTTAAGACGTCATAGCTTGGGCTTGATCCTGGCCGCTTGTGTTTGAGTAGCGATATCTCGGGCCATTTGGAGAAGAGCGGTCCTTATATTGTGAGCCATAAAAGGAGGAGGATTGATCGGTGCATGATCCATGTAAGCATCTTGTTCAAGTGGATGAACTTGCTCACCATGGGGAGGAGCTCCCGCATTGGAAATTTTCTCTTCAAGTCTTCAATCCACATTCTGTATTGGCAATTTCCTCTTCAAGTCTTCGATCCACATTACGCATTGGCAATTTCCTCTTTAAGAACTAGGAGATATAGTTGGGACCCTCTTTATACGCCATGCACTATAGTATCCAATCTCAAGAGTAATGTAGTGTTCCTACCCTCCCTATGCGGATAGGGACACTCCTCAATCTAGTCCACTCGGTTCTAGGCTAGTGTCCCTTTTTGAAATGTCTTTAAGCCTTTATTTATCAATCATGGACTACATTAGGTCATAGAACTACCACTTGTATAATCATCATCATAAATATCTCAATGACAATTGTATGAGTATAAGTCCTTCCATCACAATTCATATAAGTGAGGTTAACACATTAGCATATCAAGGCACATTGATAGTCACCACCATCCTTATATCACATACACCTTAATCAACCTCACAACATAGTCATGACATTTCAATTAAACATCATACCACCCTATCATCCTAATGTAAGGCATACTCAAATATAACATCATGACTTAAACTATAATTAATCACAATTGGAAGTAAAGATAGAGATTCCAAGACTTACCAAGTCTTCCTCATAGTTCATCATTTAGGCCTTATACTAAAACATCAATTCAGTCCAATTTAGATATTCAAAATCATAATTCAATAATCAACATAATAACAATACTACAATAAACACTATAGAAGAATTCAATACTAGATTATACTTAAAATAACATGTCTAGATTAACTAACCTTCTAACCTAGATCATCTTCTCAAGACTAGCATCAAAGACTACAATGCACTCCAATTTCTCAATGATTATTGTAACTAGATCATTTAATAGTGATACAACCCATAAGTAAGACAATTGAATCAATCACAACCCATTTTACATCAAGACCAAACTTAGGGTTAGGGGTTAAAGATCACATTCTTTAATTTGAGTCAAAACATTACAATTAATCATAATCAAATTCAATTACATGTTAATCTATCCATCTATCTTAAAAAAACCATAAACAACTTGATTCACAACATCAATTTCGTAATTGGATGAAACCCACATGAAAAATAAACTTTTGAAATCCATTTTGAAGGAACCCTTTGAGGAAAGAATCTCAAAGGCGAATTCGAACATATACCTTAGCATTTTATGAATAATTGATGGTGAATTCGTCCCTTTTCCATCCCTCAAACCCTTTACTTGCTAGTCTTCGATGGTGATTTCAAGTAGAGAGACAAAGAAGAGAGAAGGAAGAGAATTTATTTGTGAGTTATTTTTAGATTAATGAGGGTTGGGGGTATTATATTGGGACTTAATCAACTTAAATAGACTCCCTGAAATCCCTAATTAATCACCTAATACCCTAACTAATTAAATGAAACAAACTTGAAATTTGCAGGAATTTGACCCTCACAGACGAGACCCCGAACGACTGATTATCTTTGAGTCGACGGACTGGTCTCCCCTCTGTCATGCACTCCGTAGGTAAGTCTAGAGACTCTGTAGGCGAGGGGATTTTATAAATATCTAAGTGTGGTACGAAGGTGTTATTGATTCCCCCTCGATCCACACACGGGTTGTCCCTTGTCTCGTCGATGCACACTGCCAGGCAATGTTGCCTCAAACTGCAGGGATCATCTTCAAGGGCCCTTGGTTGGTTCTTGGGAAGTCTTACCCAGACGTTTTGACCATGAAACAACTTAAAAGCCTATTAGCTACCCTTTCACCACTTTTCGTAAATTTTTGACTCCTAAAAGCTAGTCAAATAGGCTTAGGCAGACTAGTACCTCTTTGAACAAACTTCGTGACGTCCTGGACCTTCTTGGACGTTTTGGTTTTTAAACTTCCTAAATGACCTAAATTCATTAAAATGTACTTTAAAAAAGTACTTAGACCCCATGTCACCTATGTTAGGCTCTAAGACTCGTCTTGGATTTTCAAAGTGTTGCAGAATTGGCTGTTGTTGCCTGTCGTTGGCCAATGGTACTTGCCCGATGCACAATGTCTACGAAAAGTGTTTCCTATCGGTTGCCGAAAATGATGTCATTTTCTAAATGCAAACATGCCACGTCTGACGTGTGCATCCCTTAGTTGAGCAGCTTGTAGTTGACTAACGTCGCTTGCGCGATGACCACATGCCACGTCTGATGCAGGATCTATTTTCTCTTGATTGCGTGGCGCGGATTGTGAGTTATAAGAGTAGAGATCATTTTTCCAGATATTCATAATGAACATGTACAACCCAAAAATGCATTTTCTAAGGTACGGACTCATATTAACTTCAACAAATAACTTTTTTTAAATGAAAAAGAGTTTTCAACAATGTTTTTTATTTTTTCCGGTTAATCTCAAATATAAAAATAATGCAAAAAATTAATTAAAAAAAGTAATTATAAATTCAAGAACTTCAATATTTTTTTTAATTTTATTTTCATTCGGTAAATCCTGAAAATGAGTAGTTCATTAATAAAGAGGTAAAACTATGAAAATAATATAAAATTAATGCCAAAATATAACAAATAAATATAGTACCCTTAAATTCAACAATTTTAACAGTTTTTTATAATATTTTTTTTCTGTACGGTAAATTCAAAATTGGGTAATTCATTAATCAAAAGGAAAGAATATGAAAAAATTATATAATTAATGCCAAAAATTCACACATAGATATAATAACATCAATTTCAAAAATATCATAAATCATAAATTTTAAAAAGTGACATAAATAATAGAAAACCGAAAAAGTAAATTTTAAAAAATGACTAAATGTTGGAAAAATTTAAAAATTCTTGAAATTATTTCTAAACATGTGAAAATAATGATAGAGACATATTTGTACAAACAAAAGATGTTTTAATATTTTATGAATCGTTAATATAATAAAACGTGTATGAAGGAACCACGTGAGGCAAAAAAGTTGAGAATAGATAATGGAAAATAGATGTATATGTTATTATGGAGGAAGGGTGTTTCACATTCTTGATTATGGGATAAAAATCTGCATGTTTTCGACTAGACCATGATCAATGTGGTTGAATGCGACGTTGTTTGTCTAACAACTACAAACCACAGACAATGCGAGTAGTCACATTTGACATCCGGATACCGAAGTGTGCAGGCCAAAGGTGATGCACCCAAACCACGTGTGACATTGGCAGACTGATGTGTGCAGGATACTGACGATGCTGGCAGGTTACATTAGACGTTGAAAATTGATGTATGCGGACTATAGATGATCTATGCAGGCCACATCTGACGAATTTACCGATGTTTGTAAAACACACACCATAGGTGCATCCTGCATCCAACATCGATTGAACATTGTGTGCAGGCCATATATGATACAGGCACGCAAAGTATAACATTGGTTGACCATTGTGTGTAGGAAAAAAGCGATACGAGAAGGTCACCTCCGGTGTCGGTTGACTGATGTGTGCAGAAAAAGGTAATAAGGAAAGGCAATTCTTGACGTCAGCTGACCATTGTGCAGGACAAAAGCGATGTGGGTAGGTAAGGACCAATGTTGCCTGACCTTGTTTTGTAGGCATAGGGAAATGCGGGCTATCCACGCCCAAATAACGGTTGAGTGTTTTACATAAGCCATGGCTGATGTGGGCAGTCCACAACAAACATTAGCTGAGCAATGTATAGTCTATGGCTTATACGCAACCCACACTGGATGTCAACTGCCCCTTGTGTGAAAGCTGAGGGCAATACAGGAAGACCAACCCCGATGACTGCTAAGTGATGTGCACAAACCATTACTATGCGACCAATACATGCTCAACATCATTTTAGAAATGTGCACAATCCACAGTCATGTGGCAGTCCATGGTTAATGTGACCTAGCCGATGCCGCTTCCCATTGGCCGATGTCGTTTCTATGAAGAACACATGACTTGACTAATGTTGCCTTCCATTTGCCGACATTGATTTTGCCGTGCGAATGCACACATATCATGGTTGGTGCTCTATTTTATCTTTTGACATTGCTTGCCCGAATAAAAAAGGCCTTGGCTGATGCTGCGTGATGTTGGCCGATGTAAATGTCGCCTAACTAATGCAGACACGCCTTGATCGATAAATTCAGGGCTTTGTTGATCCTGCAACTTATTGACCAACGTCGATTCAAAATGCATACATGCCCTGTAAGATAGGTGCAGGCTTGGGTGATGTTGCCTGTCATTGGCTGACGTAGACTGCCTGAAGTACTCAACCCTTAGTTGATGGTGCCTGGCGTTAGCCGATGTCGATTTAACCCAGCAGATTCACACATTCCATGGCTTATGTCTCACTGAGTCGATGTGTATAGTCCATGACTAATGTGTACAGACCTTGGCTGTTGATTCCTGTCGTTGGCTAATGTCGCTTGGCCGATGCATGAAGACAACATCTGATGTTTTTTCACAACGCGTTCAAACCAAAGCTTAAGTCACCCAAATGATGTGCACACAACACAGTTTAGGCGTGTAGGCCTTGGAAGATGATGCATGTTGTTTACCGATGTTTCTCGCGAGATACGCACATGCAATGTCCATGCATGCAGGGCTTTGCTGATGCCTTATTCTATTGGCAGACGTCGCTTGAAAAATATGCACATTCTACGTACGTGCGTTCAAGCCTTGGCTGAAGCAGCATGCCATTGGCCGACATTATTTATCGAATGCACAAATTCAATGTCAGATGCATTTAGGCTTTGGCTTTTAATGATAGACCACATTCGACATCGATTGTCCATTGTGTTCAGTACAAGGGCAACGAGAGTAGGCCACACCCGACATTGATTGACCATGTGTGCAGGTTTAGGCGATGGGTGCAGGTAACGCCCGACGTCAGCTGATCGTTGTGAAGGCCAAAGTCAATGGGGAAGGAGTTACCCATCATTGCCCAACCATAGTTTGTAGCTAAAGATCGATGCGCGCACTCCATGGCTAATGACAACTGAGTGATATTCATAGGTCACGACTTATGCTGGTAGTCCACACCTGACGTCAAAAAAGAAATGTGTAGGCTACGACCGATGCAGAGAGCCTACATCCAATGTTGGTTGGCTGTTGTATGCAGGACAAGGGCGATACGTAAAGTCCAAGCATAACGACCATTGAGTGATGTTCTTAGGCCACGACCAATGCAAATGGTCCACGCCCTACGTCGATTGATCAATGTGCGTAGTCCACGAAACGATGTGAAAGTCCATGACCAATGTTGCTTGGTCGATGTCAATTTCTATTTTAGGTATCTCTTGTCCGAAGTTCCCATGTCTTGTCTTATTCTACCTGTCCTTAGCCGACACTTGTCTCACCTGATTGATGTGCACATGCCAAGGCTGATGCATGCAAGCCTTGGATGATATTTCCTATCATTGAACAAGGTCGCTTCTCTGAAGCATATAAGCCTTGGCTAATGCAGCTTGACGTTGGCCTATGTAAAAGCCTCCCATTAGATGCACGCACCCCATGAGAGATTCATGTAGGCCTTTGCTAATGTTGCATTCCTTTGGTGAATGTCTCTTTCCCGATGTGCACATGCCATGTCAGATGCGTGCAGGCCTACGCTGATGCTGCTTGTCGTTGGACAACGTCTCTTGCTCGATGTGCGCAAGCCTTAGCTCATGGTGTTTTCCATTGGCTGAAGTTGATGTGGCCCAACCAATTCAAATATGCCACGGGTTATGCGTGCATGCCTTGGAAGATGTTGTGTGTCATTGTCTTATGTCTCTTGCCTCATGTGCACAAACTACGTTAAATACATGAACACCTTGGTTGAAGCTTCCTGTCGTTGGCCGACATCACCTAGCTAATGCATGCAGGCCAAGACCTATGTTGCCTAGTCGATGCACACACGCAATGACTGATGCGTTTAGGCTTTGGTTGATGCTTTCTGCCAATTATCGATGTCTCCTGGCTGATGCGTGCATGCCATGACTGATGTCGTCGAGTCGATATGTGCACACCATGGCTGATGCGTGCAGGTCTTGGTTGTTTCTCCCCGTCAATGGATGATGTCGCTTGGACAATGCACGCAGGCCATAGATGATGTATCCTAGCTAATGTGCTCAAAATACAACTGAATCTCCTACACAATGTGCACACGACACGATTGATGCGTGTAGGTCTTAGATGATACTACATAACCTTGGCCGACATCAGTTGCATGATCCGCGCATGCCACACTCATATATGAAGGTTTTGGATGATATCGCATGCCATTGGCCTACGTTCCTTACTAGGTAGGAACATTCCACGTCCGTGCGTGCAAGCATTGACTGAAGCCTCCCAAACAATGTGCGCATGACACAACAAAGGCCTTGGTTGATGCTACATTTCATTTGTCGACGTCGCTTACTTGATGTTCATATGCCATACTTGCGCATGCAGGGCTTGGTTGATGTCGCATGTCATTGGCCAACATCACTTACATGATATTCATGTTCCACGTTCGTGAGTGTAGGTCTTGGATGAGGCCGCATGCCATTCGACGACATCGCTTTCCAGATGTGCACCTGCCATGTCACATGCGTGGGGGCCTTGGATGTTGCTGCCTTTCGTTGGCCGATAGCTGCAGATCTATGTGTGTATGATACGGACAATGCTAATAGGCCACACCAGACGTCAGCAGACCGATGTGTGGAGGCTACAGAACATGCTGGCGTGCCATTTTTAACGTCGGCAGACCGGTGTGTGCATACTATGGAGGATGGTGTCAGGCCATGTTCGATATTGGATGAGCATTGTGTGCAGGACAAAGGAGTTATGGGTAGAGCACGTCCGATGTCAGTTGACCATTTGTGCAGGCCAAAGGCAAAGTGGACAGAACACACGCGACCATTACGTGCATGCCAAAGGCAATGCATGCAGGTAACGCCCTACATCGGCTAACCATTGTGTGCATGCCAAGGGCGATGCGGGAAATCCACACCCGATAATAACTCAACAA